>JAODXP020000016.1:10563389-10595889 GCA_027497455.2 Sardinella longiceps | reverse complement strand
AGAAATGCAATTTCAGTCTGTGTGCAATGTACTGTTGCAGTGCTTGATTGACAATAAAGTTCACTTTGATTTCGACTTTTATAGCAAACACCTCCATCACACACACACACACACACTATAGGAGATCAAAGAAACATAACAAGACAGACATCACAACATTTAGACATATAAACAGCCCCTCCAATGTTTCCTTAGTTTAGATAAATACCTCATGGCACTCCTTGAAGGTTTCACTAAACTTTCAATGATCACATTTGTTGAATTATCCAGCCGGCACATTTGTACATTAGATTCCTTAGCACAGCCTCACATGATGGCACATTGGAGAATGCAAACAGGTAGCTGGACCTGAACCATCTACTGTAGGTATCCTCAACTACAGCCTCATAGTGTCATTATAAGCAACCGTTTGCTTTTGCAGGCTACTGTTCTCATAATTACAGCACAGATGAGCTGAATACATAATGTAGGTGCACAGAAGGCTTTAAACAGAGAACACTTCACATTGAAAGAACACATACTGAACTTGTGAAGTAACATGTTCCGACCCGTTACAATCAGACAGCACCTGCGTTAGAACCCTCGGCTGCACTCGACCCGTTAGAATCAGACAGCACCGCCAGCCAGCCAGAAGCTCCAGAATCTCCAGAACTTTTCAGAATCTCCAGAAATTTCAGAAGCTCCAGAATCTCCAGAACTTTGCCCATCTTCAGTGGACTTGAGCCAGAAGGACGGAAAGGGGAGGTGGGAGAGATCTGTCTATCTTTGGAGGAGAGATGGAAGGGGGGAAAAGAGGAGCGAGGGATAGAGTGGGAGAGAGAGGAGGAGAAGAGAGAGGGAGGAAGAGAGGAGAAGAGTAATGGAGGAGGAATAGAAGAGAAGGGAGAGAAGAAGAGTGAGGGATAGAGAGAAAGAGAGGAGGAGAATAAGAAAGAGGAAGAGAGGAGGAGTTTGAATTAGAATCAGAAACAAAAGAGCAAAGCCAAAGCATCCAGTTAGAGATGGGGGGATGACGAGAGAGAGAAAGAGAGATAGACAAGAGAGAGATGAAAGGGAGGGAAAGAAAGAGTGAGGTGGACGAAAAGGTAGAAGATGGAGGAGAAGTAAAGAGATGTGATGATAGAGATGGAGAAATGCGATGAAGAGAAAGCGGTTGTTGAGTTGAGGGTCTGCCCCTCCTTACACACATTATGCACACACACTCCCACAGAGAGGGTTCTGCTATGTGTGTGTGTGTGTGTGTGTGTGTGTGTGTGTGTGTGTGTGTGTGTGTGTGTGTATGTGTGTGTGTGTGTGTGTGAAGGGAGTGAGAGAGAGATAGAGGCAGCAAAATACAGAAGTGTGTTTGTGTGATGTGTATGTATTTGTTAGTTGAGCTGCTATAGAGAGAGAGAGAGAGAGGGGTGTATATACAGTCTCTCTTGTCGTCTCTCTGATGCCGTGAGACACACACACTCCCTCCTCTCTCTCTCTCTCACACACACACACAAACACACACACAAAAACACACTCTCTCACATACTCAAACAATCCATGTCTGATGCTCACACACACACACACACACACACACACACACACACACACACACACACACACACACACACACACACACACACACACACACACACAAACATTCCCTCTCTGGTTCACACACACAGACAGGAAGAAATGTTATTGTCTAAGTGCAGTGCAGTCATTTCACCACAGGGGGGCATAATTGTGTTATTGTCTAAGTGCAGTGCAGTCATTTCACCACAGGGGGGCATAATTGTGTTATTGTCTGAGTGCAGTGCAGTCATGAGACCACAGGAGCATCATGAGAATATATAAGCAGTTATGAATTCTAATGTCAGTTGTTGAATGCATTATGACCTTTTATGAATGTATTTATAATGCTCTATGAATACTGGCTTCATAGAAAGTGTTACCAGAATATATATTTTTAAAATGTTGTCTCTTGTGCAGATATCTGTCGTTTCATCGAGGGAAAAAAGATAATACAGAGGTGGCGACACTGACAGTCAGATTGTATGCTCACAATGTCTGTTATGTTGTCTGTTATTATGTTACTGTTATCTATTATTACCATGCCTGATATCTTGATATCTTTGCACTTTATGTCTGGTGAGTTATGATGTCCTATATACATCTTAGTTGTATGTCTTAATTTTAACTGCACATTTGGAGCTTTGAGAAATGCAATTTCAGTCTGTGTGCAATGTACTGTTGCAGTGCTTGATTGACAATAAAGTTCACTTTGACTTTGACTTTTATAGCAAACACCTCCATCACACACACACACACACACTATAGGAGATCAAAGAAACATAACAAGACAGACATCACAACATTTAGACATATAAACAGCCCCTCCAATGTTTCCTTAGTTTAGATAAATACCTCATGGCACTCCTTGAAGGTTTCACTAAACTTTCAATGATCACATTTGTTGAATTATCCAGCCGGCACATACATTTGTACATTAGATTCCTTAGCACAGCCTCACATGATGGCACATTGGAGAATGCAAACAGGTAGCTGGACCTGAACCATCTACTGTAGGTATCCTCAACTACAGCCTCATAGTGTCATTATAAGCAACCGTTTGCTTTTGCAGGCTACTGTTCTCATAATTACAGCACAGATGAGCTGAATACATAATGTAGGTGCACAGAAGGCTTTAAACAGAGAACACTTCACATTGAAAGAACACATACTGAACTAGTGAAGTAACATGTTCGACCCGTTACAATCAGACAGCACCTGCGTTAGAACCCTCGGCTGCACTCGACCCGTTAGAATCAGACAGCACCGCCAGCCAGACAGAAGCTCCAGAATCTCCATAACTTTTCAGAATCTCCAGAAATTTCAGAAGCTCCAGAATCTCCAGAACTTTGCCCATCTTCAGTGGGCTTGAGCCAGAAGGACGGAAAGGGGAGGTGGGAGAGATCTGTCTATCTTTGGAGGAGAGATGGAAGGGGGAAAAGAGGAGCGAGGGATAGAGTGGGAGAGAGAGGAGGAGAAGAGAGAGGGAGGAAGAGAGGAGAAGAGTAATGGAGGAGGAATAGAAGAGAAGGGAGAGAAGAAGAGTGAGGGATAGAGAGAAAGAGAGGAGGAGAATAAGAAAGAGGAAGAGAGGAGGAGTTTGAATTAGAATCAGAAACAAAAGAGCAAAGCCAAAGCATCCAGTTAGAGATGGGGGGATGACGAGAGAGAGAAAGAGAGATAGACAAGAGAGAGAGATGAAAGGGAGGGAAAGAAAGAGTGAGGTGGAAGAAAAGGTAGAAGATGGAGGAGAAGTAAAGAGATGTGATGATAGAGATGGAGAAATGCGATGAAGAGAAAGCGGTTGTTGAGTTGAGGGTCTGCCCCTCCTTACACACATTATGCACACACACTCCCACAGAGAGGGTTCTGCTATGTGTGTGTGTGTGTGTGTGTGTGTGTGTGTATGTGTGTGTGTGTGTGTGTGTGTATGTGTGTGTGTGTGTGTGTGTGAAGGGAGTGAGAGAGAGATAGAGAGGCAGCAAAATACAGAAGTGTGAGTGTGTGATGTGTGGGTATTTGTTAGTTGAGCTGCTAGAGAGAGAGAGAGAGAGGGGTGTATATACAGTCTCTATTGCGTCTCTCTGATGCCGTGAGACACACACACACTCCCTCCCTCTCTCTCTCTCACACACACACACACAAACACACACACAAAAACACACTCTCTCACAGACACAAACAAACAATCCATGTCTACTGTTCACACACACACACACACACACACACACACACACACACACACACACACACACACACACACACACACACAAACATTCCCTCTCTGGTTCACACACACAGACAGGAAGAAATGTTATTGTTTAAGTGCAGTGCAGTCATTACACCACAGGAGGGCAGAATTGTGTTATTGTCTAAGTGCAGTGCAGTCATTTCACCACAGGGGGGCATAATTGTGTTATTGTCTGAGTGCAGTGCAGTCATGAGACCACAGGAGCATCATGAGAATATATAAGCAGTTATTAATTCTAATGTCAGTTGTTGAATGCATTATGACCTTTTATGAATGTATTTATAATGCTCTATGAATACTGGCTTCATAGAAAGTGTTACCAGAATATATATATATTTTTGTAATGTTGTCTCTTGTGCAGATATCTGTCGTTTCCTTGAGGGAAAAAGATAATACAGAGGTGGCGAGTATCGCCTCTCCTGGTGACACACACACACACACACACACACACGCACTACACACACACACACACACACACACACACACACACACACACACAGACAACAATGGTGGAGGCTGCTATGCAAGGTGCCAGCCTGCTGACCTGGAGAAAATCTATCTGTACATTTAGTACAAAAAATTTAACATGACTTATTACTTATGTATATTCTCCATATTAACTTAAAAGCAAGATGTTTATAGCCTTATAGTAAAGCACCTGTCAATCATACTGTAGGCTAGTTCTTGAATAAGGGATGTTTTGACAGCAGTGAAAATCACTCCCAATATGCCTGTTCTTGTCTGTGAGTTAGAATTCACTCCTCCTGGAACTTTGAACTTCAATCTAGAGGCCAGACAGTTCTTATAGGTGCTGGTTCTGTGATGGAATGTACTCATTGGCCAATTAGCTCTCAGCTTATCTTGGTCCCTCCCTCTGCCTCACCTGTCCTGAAGAAGGAAGTGAAACTCAGTGACAGAAGGCTGCCCTGTTCAACACTCCAGCTGAATAACTACTGTGGTATGTGAGAAATGAGGGGAAACATGGAGTCATATTCAGATGGGTTGTGTTAATAATGTTGGAGACAATGTTGGGTTTCGGGGAGATTTGCATAGAAGAAGCACAATGACTCAGTAGAGACGGTAGATTTACCAAAGCTGTGAAAGTGAAAGTAAAGTTTGTCCAGCAGCCATTACGAGAGGGAAACTTGTGACACTGTGTGGTCTTGGACTCTAGTCTTGGAAATGGCTTCAAATGTGGAAGAGGACATATCATGCCCTGTGTGCACTGAGATCTACACGGATCCCGTCATGCTGACCTCCTGCAGTCACAGTTTCTGTAGAGACTGTCTGGAGAAGTGCTGGAAATCTAAAGGATCCAAAGAATGTCCACTTTGCAGGAAGAGATCATCAGAAAGCTTACTTCGTCCAAATCTGGCTCTTAGGAACCTGTGTGAGACTCTGTCCAAGACTGTCTTACAAGAGAGAGATCAGCCACACATGCTCTGCAAACAGCACAAGAGAAAACAGCTTGAGCTCTTCTGTCAGAATGACAAGGAACTTTTGTGTCTTGTGTGTCGAGATTCAAAATCACACAGAAATCACCCCTTTAGTCCCATTGATGAAGCAGCAGCAGAGATCAAGGTAGGCCTGAATTTTCTGGAAAGCATTATTCTCTTGTGTGCCTTTCTACAGACTTGCATGGTCACCTGTAAATGTCCCTGTTGCTTAGTAGCTATTTCACATTTTTTAAACTGTGAGGATGCATAGATAGAGATGGTTATAATTGTCTGATTGTTCCATATATTCATGTGCCAGTCTGACAATGTCTGACAGAGTTATAATGTGAATGTTCCCCCTGGCTGCATGTCTGCATGAAGGACCGTCTGCTCAGCTCTCTGGTTGATCACTGATGGTTTAATGACTCCTGGAGGGGTTTTCAACTGCTTCAGTCCCCACCATTCTGACAAAAAAGCCACCGTTGGCCCACCGTCAGGGGGTGGGGCAGGGTTGTTATAAACAAAGAGATGGTAACAGATTACATATAAAAAGACATTTTAGCCAGCGACCACCATATTTACCCAACTATGTTCTTTCACAAATTTGGAGTGATGGACATTTTATAAAAAACCTGAAAGTACAGCTGTAAAATGATTCCTGTGCCAAAAGCTGTGCTTATTTCCCAAATCAGATATCAATTTCCAAATACACTAAATTGAAACTGGAACCCATATCACGGACCACCTGCAGTGTCGTCATGGACCACTATTAGGCCGTGGACCACCTGTTGAAAACCCATGCACTAAAGCAGGGGTACTCAAATACAAATGATGAGGGGCCACAAAAACATGTTCAGTGACTCAAGGGGCCATTTATTGATGTTTTATTGTATGATGCATATCATAACAATATAACGTATGCACTAAAGTGATCCATTCATTTCAGGAGGAGCTGAAGGCCAAACTGCAGCCTCTACAGGAGAAGCTGAAGGTTTTTGTGGAAGCTAAAGTCACCTGTGATAAAACAGCTGAGTACATTAAGGTCAGTGTGATGAAGACTACTGTCATGTCTAACATGTTGTCTCGCCTCCATCTCAAACTCCTCCCTCACACTTTATATCCATATCCAGTAGGAGGCGCTCACTTCACAGTCTTCACTCTCCTCCTCTCTGCTGTCTCTCCTCCAATCATCACTCAGCTCTCCTCCTCTCGGCTTTCTCTCCTCCAATCAGCACACAGTTCTCCTCTCTGCTGTCTCTCCTTCAATCAGCAAACAGTTCTCCTCATCTCTGCTGTCTTTCCTCCAATCAGCAAACAGTTCTCCTCCTCTCTGCTGTCTTTCCTCCAATCAGCACACTGGTCTCCTCCTCTCTGCTGTCTCTCCAAATGAGCACACTGCTCTCCTCCCCTCTGCTGTCTCTCCTCCAATCAGCACACAGCTCTCCTCCTCTCTGCTGTCTCTCCTCCAATCAGCACACAGCTTTCACAAATTCAGACCAGGAGGCTATTCAGAACTGCCGTAACGGAGCATAACGTTGAACCCAACGCAAACGATGTCGGGCTGAACATACTGTTGTGTCACATCAGTGCAGTAACAATGGAAGCCTGGAGGGCCATTCTGCACGTGGTGGCAAGACAAGGAAATAGCTGAACTATACAACAACCTCAGTAGTTTAAATGTATCATTGTTAGGAATACTACAAAATTATATTACCACTGCTTTTGCTGTCACCAGAGGACTAGCCAACACAACATGAATTTGTGTTATATTTAGCACTAGCGCTTTAAATCTCAGAGCTTCCAATACACCTACGTGCTGATTGGTGAACACCTCTGACACACCCATCAAACGAGAGTGAACTACCTCAGAAGCATGTTGCGCACCGGTGTGCAGCGTAACGAGCAACACACCGGTGAGTAACAATGTGCCGTTGAACGAACCCCTGGGGTTCATTCAACAGCACATTGTTACGCACCGGTGCGTTGCGTTAGCCTAATTGAATGATACGTTTGCTCGTTACGCTCCACACTCTCGTTTGATGGGTGTGTCAGAGGTGTTCACCAATCAGCATGTAGGTGTATTGTAAGTTCTGAGATTTAAAGCGCTAGTACTAAATAACACAAATTAATGTTGTGTCGTGATTGTCCTCTGGTGACAGCAAAAGCAAAATTATGCATTTGCAGACTCAAAGGCAGAACACAGAGAAGCAGATCAAGGATGAGTTTGAGAAGCTTCACCAGTTTCTACGAGATGAAGAGGCAGCCAGGATAGCTGCACTGAGGGAAGAAGAGGAGCAGAAGAGTCAGATGATGAAGGAGAAGATTGAGAAGATGAGCAGAGAGATCTCATCTCTTTCAGACACAATCAGAGCCATTGAAAAGGAGATGAAGGCTGATGATGTCACATTTCTGCAGGTAACAGAAATATTTGCATGTGTGTTTATCTGATTACAGCAGTGTCATGATAAAACCAATTCCATGAGTCTGATATGTAGTCAAGTCTTTCTACTCCTTCATGCCATGTTGATCTTTGATGAGTTTGGAGTTGATATGTCGTCCTTTGAGGGTTATATAATGATGAGATGAGAGGCCCTGATGGTCATGAGAGACATGGTTATATTGAACATTTCTCTGTGATTGTGACCTTGGTTTACAAGCAGAGTATTAGCTTCGAACATCCATGTAGAATTGGCCTGGCGTTGCCTTCCTATGTAGCCTACTCGATAATTATCTCCCTCCACAAAGCTAAAGCGTAGACCACGGGGACGGCCATTGGCCAGGCTAATGTAGAATAAAATATTTAACATGTCTTTGGTCTTTTCCAGAACTACAAGACTACAGTGGAAAGGTGAGTGATCTGCCTCCTGTCTCTCTCTTCTCTGTGGTTCTGAACCCAAACTCACAGCACTGACTCCTGAATGTTATTCCAGAGCCCAGTGCACACTGCAGGATCCAGAGAGGGTTTCAGGAGCTCTGATCAATGTGGCAAAGCACCTGGGCAACCTGAAGTTCAGAGTCTGGGAGAAGATGCAGGAGATTGTTCAGTACAGTGAGTAGCCTGTTAAGAAATAAAGATGCTCAATTCTAGGATCAAGAGGATGACACACAGCTACTGTATGTCTGATTAGGGCACATTAGCAACTAAAAAACACACACTACACACTGGATATGCATTACAAATATGGGATCAGAAATTCTTGAATGTGTGTGTGTCTGGCGCCAACTGCTCTAGTTAATAGGCTCTCTTGCTGTGTGGCGTAGGCCATTTTTGCGTATCCTTGAGTACCAAACCATACTATCTATAACATCTAAAACATATTTGAATGTAATTGATGGATTCAAACGACAATCCAAGTGTGTGTGTGTGTGTGTGTGTGTGTGTGTGTGAGAGAGAGAGAGAGAGAGAGAGAGAGAGAGAGAGTGAGTGAGTGAGTGTGTGTATGTGCACCACACCAATAACAGGGCAAGATAGGAATACACTCTCAGTAACCCTCAGCTCATTCTTCTAGCATTACATTTAATTTCAATCACACACACACGTACGCATGCGCGCGCACACACACACACACACACACACGTACGCACGCACGCACGCACACACACACCAGACTTAAGAGAGGGAGGGAGAGAGTAAACTCCTGAACAGCTGGGATCCCTTCATATTGATGACGAAAGACTATTTCACTGTTCCTACTTCTCTCTGCCATTACACTTGGTAACAGCACTATTAATAATGACCATCATTCACATCCTCATCACACACACATCACTCAGTGTTCAGCTCATGTGTGTGTTCTTTCTCTCTGCAGCTCCTGTCACTCTGGATCCCAACACTGCACACCCAGCACTCATCCTGTCTGAGGATCTGACCAGTGTGAGACTTGGTGGTGAGAGACAGCAGCTTCCTCCTGATAACCCAGAGAGATTTGACTGGCATTACAGTGTCCTGGGCTCTGAGGGCTTTAACTCAGGGACTCACTGCTGGGATGTGGAGGTTGGGGAGAATAATCACTGGCAGCTGGGTGTGATGACAGAGTCTCTCCAGAGGGAGGGAAACTATTTCTCCATGAATGGACTGTGGTTTGTGTCGTATTATAATGCATATAGAGCACATGCTCCACCTCGTCCCCGCACTCCCCTCACAGTGAAGCAGAAACCCCAGAGGATCAGAGTGCAGCTGGACTGGGACAGAAGAAAACTCTCATTCTCTGACCCTGATAATAACACACACATACACACTTTCACACACACTTTTACTGACAGAGTGTTTCCATACTTTTACATCTATTCACCACATCCACTGAGGATGTTAGCAGTGAAGACAGCAGTTACAGTAGAGCAGCTCAGTTAGAGTTCAGACACCTGCTGCAGGTTAACTGGGAATGTGGATGGGAAGAGACACTAATATGAACTCAGTACTGATACCCCATCTGACCCTGACAATAACACACACACACACACACACACACACACACACACACACACACACACACACACACACACACTAATTAACTGTGGAATCAAATCATTGGCATGAATATTTTCTACCTGTGACAAGATGTTCACTATATTTATAGTTTTGCAGTTGTATAAAAAAATAATTGTGCCTGTGCAAATAAACTTTGTTCTTGTAAAAAGAAATATTTTTGAGGATATGATTTGTATGTGTATAGAACAGTTTGTTTTGTAATTAGTTTGCTTGTGTGTAAATGCTTGGGGAGATGAGAGGTGGGGGCGCCTGGAAACAGAAATGCAGCTTTTGGGAGCTCAGGACTTGGTCTTGGGCAATACTGACACCTAGTGGTCACATAGAAAATTACAGCCCAGTCTCTTTACACTGCTTACTGTATGCGTGGGTACAGTTGTCTTTCACATTCCTTTATACACAAAAAGATCCACCAATCAGAGGACAGAAAAAAATATCTTCACAGTGTGATTGGCTCAGACAGTTTTAGTTTATCAAGCCCATAAGCCAAGAGAGAGTTACTAGACCAGAGGAGGGCAAACTAAGGCCTGGGGGGCTATTTAATCCGGCCTGTGGAACCTCACCACAGCCTGGTGGCCTGTTTAATCCGGCCTGTGGAACCTCACCACAGCCTGGGGGGCTATTTAACCCGGCCTTTGGAACCTCACCACAGCCTGGGGGGCTGTTTAATCCGGCCCATGGAACCTCACCACAGCCTGGGGGGCTATTTAATCCGGCCTGTGGAACCTCACCACAGCCTGGGGGGCTGTTTAATCCGGTCTGTGGAACCTCACCTGGTGGAACCTCACCACAGCCTGGGGGGCTATTTAATCCGGCCTTTGGAACCTCACCACAGTCTGGGGGGCTGTTTAATCCGGCCTGTGGAACCTCACCACAGCCTGGGGGGCTGTTTAATCCGGTCTGTGGAACCTCACCACAGCCTGGGGAAGTATTTAATCCGACCTGTGGAATCTCACCACAGCCTGGGGGGCTGTTTAATCCGGCCTGTGGAATCTCACCACAGCCTGGGGGGCTGTTTAATACGGCCTGTGGAATCTCACCACAGCCTGGGGGGCTATTTAAAGAGGCTTTCAGTAGCATTTTAATAGTCATAAAATCCTTTGAAAATCATTCTTTCAGTTGTCTGACCCGTTATGTCGAAAATCGTGTCTTTCTCTCGTAGCCCTCTCGTCCACATTCGGAAAACCTCTTTCGTAACTTTCTAGCCGCGTCCCTGCGCCTGCCTTGCTTTGGAAGTCTCGTGAGACGCGTTAGGTGACGAGAACAACGAACTGCTTTACGGCATTTCGACTCGAGACACACCCCCAAATAGCTTTAGCCGGCAGAATGCTGCTCGTTTTCATATCATCGACATGGCAAAACCAGCGAAAAGAACAAAAAAGGACGAGAAAAGGCCGCTTTCGGAGGAGTCGAAGGCGAAGAAGAGAGCTAGAGACCACGCAAGGAAATGCAGCAGGGTAAACCTTGGTCGGGCGTTCAATGAATGACGAGAGCTCCGAGACAGCGAAGCATCCTGCAAAACAGATGCCGACCTGGCTGTGCTACTTTTGCAGTTGTAAGTACATCTCACTTACATGTCTGAATCTAGGATCCTACACGTTGTTAATAGTTATAATTTACTCCTATTTTTGGTGTTCAAATGGGGTTTCAATTTCAAATAATAGCTAACGACAACGATAGCCGATTAGCTACCTAGCTAGCTAGCTAGCCTCCAAGAAATCCTGTGTGGGCTACTAACGTTACCTATAGCGATGTAACCACAGATATTTTTTGATGCTTGTTGGAGAATTGTCCTTGGCCAAGCAAAAGTCACCAAAGAAGAAGATCTGGTTGGCAAATCTGCAAACATTAGCTACAATGACAACTTGTTTCAACTCGCTCAACATGTTATAGTCCCCTTACAGAAGTGCAACCACGTAGACATTCGGTCTCTGCGTGCCTGTCATGGGGTGCCACCTTTTCAGGTCATCCTCAAACCCCGGGGGATTGGAGTAGTACTAGAATGGGTAAAATTATATTTTTATGTTGTCAGTAAGTCTGTGTTGGACATAATACATTCACTTGGTGTAAGCTACTGTCTGCCTTGCCCTTCCCCTACCCTATTGTTGTATGTGAAGGGCCTGGCTCCACACCTCAAACAAGACAAAGGGAGGGGGGTGACAGTCAGGGGCTGCTGACAAGTAAAGGTGTGAACATTTGCACAGGAATGAGATTACTGGTAAATGTACATGGCCATTTTGATTCACTGTTCTACATGTTTCTTTTGTTCTCCTTAGGTTACATCAAACTCATTGTTGGTTGTAGGTATGCAGAGCATAGACATGTTTCTAATGATTTTAATTTCAATCAGGCTGGCACAGTGAAGCAGCAGACATCCCTTCTGGTTTGGACCAAAGAGATAGTGAACCACTTCTGGTACTGTAGCAAGCATTGCGACACAGAAGAGCAGTTCAAGGTATGTTTTACAAAATATTTATTGTCGTCAATGTTATGGTGCTTGCTTTTAGGTAGAATTTGTATTAATTTTGCATGTATTGTCACACTGCACAGCTGATGTGGGCTGGCTTGCTACATCATGTCCGCAACAAACATTCTTGGCCAACTGGTTGCTGTCTACATGAGCCCCTTGAAGAAGATTAACATGACAAGCCCTGGATAGAGCAAGGTATTGTGACTAAATGTAATGAGTAAAAAAATGTTTGAATTGGCAAGAATGCACAGTGTTCACTGTCAGCATCATCATTACAGGTTCAGCCGCACACCAGGCCCTAGCTGCAATCGTCCTGGACAAGAGGTGGCTAAACCTGGTTCCCAAGTTTCTGATCTTACGGTGAGCATTGTAATTGGGTGTCATTTCAGAATTGCCAGATGACTGGCAGAAACATGCATTGTTTCAATCACGTAACAGTAAACATCGCTGAATGTAAATCTCCTAACATTCCCAGGGCTTCCAAAATCATGATGTACGCCTCCAAACGAATGGCCTACACACCCTTCATCTACAAAACACTACTGGCAGCCATCGACTACAATAAACACAATCAGCGCTTGCCAGCACTGGAGAAGGAGGGACATAAAATGTAAGTTTGTTTACATGCCAAGACCTCAGTGTTTCAAAACAAAAAAAAAGAGTAATGATAATATTGACTAATTACATTATTTACTTGTTCATCAGGTACAGAAGGAAATACAACAAGAAATCGAAGAACTGGTGTACACCGTGAAGGAAAAGAAAAGCTTCATCTACATCCCTGAGCTGCAGAAGACCATTCTGCAGAAGAGGCTGATCAGTGGCACTGGTCTTCCCCGTAAAATTTCAATGCGACCAGATGACCCTAGGCGGCTTGGATTACTGTCCTCTGCTCACAACAGAGGAGCTGGTTGCTCAGCAAGTGTCAAGGGGGGACCTAGCACTTCCAAATCCTCAAGGCGAATGAGGTTGCACTTTTCACATTTGATGCCACACTAGTCCACTTGTTTATAACAAATGCACATGCAACTGTTTGTAAATGTTTTTATTTTATTTTTCCTAGTTCACACAACAAAATAATTGCACATTCTTTGTAAATAAATAAACATTGATAGACAAAAATGTACATTTCTTCTTTTGAAAAAAATAAATATTTGAGGTAGAGAATGTGGTTATAACTATTTACAAGTAACATTTTTCAAGTAAAAAGGAGATAAAACAAACAGTGTACAAATATTTAGATATTGCATGGGCAAAAATATTTAGATCTTGCATGGGTAAATTGTCACAGGAAGCGAACCTCTGCTTCCTTTGCTCCTCTTGGTTGAGGTCTCTCACTCTTGGGGTTCTCGGTCTAGCACCTCGGGAACCCATTGCCCGAGGGGTGAAGTCAGACGAGGTTGTCGAATTAGATTCCTGCAATATCATTGGAAACGTTTTAGCTTTATACCACAAATATGGAGTATCCTTAGGCTTGAAAACGAAGAATAGAAACCATGCTGTCATAGGCTGCTTCTCTCAACATAGTGTTACTCAAATGTGATCAAATACGTCTGCCCACTAACACAGTATCATTAGTTTTCACACTTTCTAAGCCAATTCTCATTATAATCAGATCAATTTTGCCTACGTCAAAGCATATCTCTTTTAGATAAAGTATTGAACGCTTGAAAAGTAGCATTACAATTACGCATAGAAATGGTAGAAACGTTTCATTCATGTATAGCATTGGCTAACGTTAGGTTAGTGGCTGGTCTGACACCGTATACTTTACAACTAAAGTGTATTTTTCACACGATAAAATACATACACTTACAAAGTGCAAAGCAGCAAATAGTTGGTTTGTTTTACCACTTTTTTAGCGTGAATAGTGTTACTTACCTCAGTAGACATGTTGTCGGTCTGTTGTAAACATTAGTTGTAAATCCAGCGTGAGCAGAGGCGTGAGACTGTATCGATAGCAACAGCAGTAAAGCGTCCGGTGGGAAAGGATTTACGACAGTGTGTCGTAGGGTCTCGCGTAATTACACGTAGCAGCGCCATCTACAGCTTTGGGGGTGCACAGTGCATACACAAAAACGGAAAAAAATACAGAGACTTGCTGAACGTGGCTTTAAACAAGAGACGTTGGATGGCATCTCAGTTTACAGTGTTGCCCACAAAAGGCTCATAATAGTTTTAATATTTTAACATCTCATGAAAATAACTCTCATCGTCAACTTCCTTTTCCCTTCAAGGTTATCTGAAATGTCGCCCTGCTATCAAACTCTACTATGTTCCCACATTTGTTAGGAATTTTTATTTTTCACAGAATTTTTGGAAATTAGGCCCTATGTTCCCACAGCTCTATGCTCCCACAACCCTATGTTCCCACATTTCTTAGGAAATTTGGGAAATTGGGCCCTATGTTCCCACAGCCCCATGCTCTCACATTACAAAGATTAAAAAAAAAAAAAAAAAAATTAGACCCTATTTTCCCAGGTCTTTGGTATTTTTTGCCTTCAACGGTGCCCTCCAGGTAGCGTTATGATGAGGGTTGAGGGGGTTAGGGTTAGGAATAGGGTAAGGGTAGTGCCTTTTGTGCTGCCTGGAAGGTGCCATTGGGGGCAAAAAACACAATTGAGCATTTTCCCACAGCAATATGTTCCAATAAGGGCATGTTCACACCAACACAGGTAATATCATCCAGTTATACCTTCCGTTCACATTAGAATGATGATTCTGAAACTGAAAATGATTCCAAAAATGATCGCTGAGGTCAATTTCAAAAATGATCGCTGAGGTGGATGAATAAAAAATCGTTGTGGAATGTGGATGCAAAACGTTCTGAAAATGAGAGTGGATGAAGATCGTTTTCATTGTGAATATCAATCTAGGCAGCACAGCATAAAAGAACCTTAACCCTTACCCTAAACCCCACTACCTGGAAGGCATCATTAAGGGCAAATAATACCAAAGATCAAATCTTGCTTGAACTTAAATAGGGGGTCTACCAGGCAGGGGTAGAAATGTGGGACTATAGTACCTGACTTTGAAGAAAGAAAGAAAAAAAAAACTCTTAGAAATGTGAGAATATAGGGCTGTGGGAACATAGAGCTGTGGGAACATAGAGTTGTGGGAACATAGACACACTCCCAAACTCTACCCTTCAGTGACAGTGCCCTCCGCTAGCACGAGTGTCTCCTCTGCCCTTCAGTGACAGTGCCCTCCGCTAGCACGAGTGTCTCCTCTGCCCTTCAATGACAGAGCCCTCCGCTAGCACGAGTGTCTCCTCTACCCTTCAATGACAGAGCCCTCTGTTTACACGAGTGTCTCCTCTACCCTTCAATGACAGAGCCCTCCGTTTACACGAGTGTCTCCTCTACCCTTCAGTGACAGAGCCCTCCGCTTACACGAGTGTCTCCTCTACCCTTCAATGACAGAGCCCTCCGCTAGCACGAGTGTCTCCTCTACCCTTCAATGACAGAGCCCTCCGCTAGCACGAGTGTCTCCTCTACCCTTCAATGACAGAGCCCTCCGCTAGCACGAGCGTCTCCTCTACCCTTCAATGACAGAGCCCTCCGCTAGCACCCCATATGGAAAAGATATAGATAAATTTTACAAAATTTAAGTCCGTTTTACCAGAATCTCATGTGAATCTTACATGACAGTCAAATCTGATGTAAAATCTATAGTAAATGCATATAATATGAAAATTGTATGAACTTGTAACTTATAAGAATGGCAGATAACACAAGATCTTGATACAGTATCCTTATAAAAAAAATATGCAAGAGTTTCCCAAGCATTACGTAAACCAATAGATTATAGGAAACAAGCAAAACACACTTTAAAAAATGAATGACATATGTGGGTAAAAACATTTTGGTCTCAGTATCAGTACATGCGTTTTCCTAGTCTAGCAACCCTAATTTTAGCTTTAGCTTAGCATAGGTGCTGGAAAGTAAAGTAGTCAAAGAGTTGCTATCTGACTACTTTGCATTTCAGCACCTATGCTAAGCTAAAGCTGTGTACTGAATGTACTGGAGGTAAGAGGGTGAAAAACTAGGCTAATTTAAAAGGTGGAATATTCCTTTAACTAGGCAAGTGAAATAAAAAAGGACTTAATCATACCTTACTTTTGACATATATTTTATTTATTTATTTTTAATCAAACACATTTCAGACAGACTTAATTGGACATCTGAGATCATATGTTCCACATCTATTTTTCTAGTTCACAGAAAATATTTTTATGTCTGTTTATGGCATTACAAAACTGATATATCATAGCATGATGTGAACATTTCAAAGATCCTGGACTTGCTGATATGAAAGGGTATGAATTAATTTAACATTTTATTCATCTATATTAGCTCATCACAACTGAAACGCTGCAGGTAACTGGCACTCTAATAGTTTAATTTAAGTAACAATAGCTTTTGCTTCCAAGGGAACCCTATTTACAGTACATGAAATGAATTTATTTACAGTATCTGCCGAGTAACTGACATACAATCGAGCTGGACTGTGTACATTGGAAATACATGCATAATCGGACTATCTGAGCAGCATTTATTGACTTATGAAAGCCAGTGGGAAAGTGGACTGTTGACATGTATTTAAGTGGAGTTCTGACAAGACTACCTCTGGCTAACTTCTGCACTGTGCAAGTGCCATAGTTTCCAATGGCGTATAAGCACTCATCACCTGTGTCAATAAAGTGAGAGATTTTAAAAATAGTCCCGTCCTTCAGAACCACAACAGAGTTATTTCTAATATCTTTCAACTGATTTGTGAGTGGAAGACTTATGAAGTAATGCCCATCCTGTAAATTGCTTTTCACTGTTCTGGATGAGGAACATGATACACATATAAGCGTTTCCTCATGTGTTGTGTTGTGCTTCAATACAAAGGACAGAATGGAGATGCAACTTTGTCCTTCTGTCAGTCCACATGACTCCCGATTGTCCTGAAATGACAGAGAAAATTAAATTATTAGAATTGTAAACCTGTCATTACTACCTAATACATAGGAGGCAGAAATATACAGAGAAGAACATAAAGGGTGTTAAGAAACCAATTAATTATTGAAATTGAATGTGTTCGTTTTCGTGGCATTTTGATGCCCCCAGTAGGCCTACATACATATTGTAATTTTGTGATACAGAATTTGCTTTGTCATTATCATTGAAATTGACACAAATAATGTCTAGAGATATTTCACCAAATGTCAATAGACCTAACAGTATTAACAACCTTAATTATGCAAGTTTTTGTTTTTTTTCTTTCTTTGACTCACTTGTGCTGGACTGAAGCACTCTCCATTCTCTTCTTCTATTTGGCTGCCACCCTCATTGCTTCCCTAAGGGCAAAACCACAACAAAAATGTAAAAGGCAGCTATGTGGAGGTCCAGGTTGCCATTAGAGCATTTCGTTAACCTCATACGATAATTGCCTAAGTGATATTTCTGTGTTTTTGGGAAACGTGAAAGAAAAAAATGTGACCATGGTGTGGCATCAGCCTTGGCCAGGTGTTGACATCTGCAGGAAGCAGACTGGCTTACTCACTTAACCCCACTCACAGACACACACACACACCAAGTGGAGTTTGAGGATGAATCCCTCAAAACCTGATGATTTGTAGTTATGGCTTACCTGCAAAAGAGTAGATGACTCCGCTTGCTCTTGTCTGGTGTCTTCTATGCTTTCCTAAGGACAGTAACATCCTTAGACAGACAAGTATTGAGTGAGAAAGCGCTAATATGATAATGTGCTTAGGATAGTGGATAATTTATGTTTTGTCTTACTTGGATCACAGACTCTTCTCCCAGCTCCTCTCCATGGCAGGCATTCTGGCTACAAATGTTTTCCTGGTGGGAACACAAATCAGTAACTTCAATGACATTCTACAGTCTAAACAGAAACAAGGAGCAAGAACATGCAAGAAGCAAAAAATAAAATAAAAAGAGAACAAGAACATCTGAAATGATATAATTGATCTTTGCCCTATTTATCTGTTATTAAAAGGAGTCAATCAGCCCACCCCTGTTCTTTGAGGCTGCAGAGTGCTATGTGTAGAATGGCAGCATTTAGCACATGATGGTCTGAATTTGGTCAACACTTCATCGTTATCATACCCACTCACAGCACTTGGCAACATAGAACCGCTAGGCTACAAATTGAATCCCTGTAGGATTTTTAACTTAGGCTAATAGTCTGTTTTTCTCTCACCTGTGCTGGATTGAGTAACTCTGAATTGTTCTCTCTTTGGCTGGCATCCTCACTGTTTTCCTGCAGATACAGATTTGTTTTTAATTATTTAACTATCATACATACGTAAAAGGTGTCTGTAGTGTACATTTTCAATGGCAGGACAAAGGCGCATATCTTCACTACGAAATTACATTTAAAAAGAGCAATGCGAGTTTTTGATGCTACATAAAACTACTGAGCACACCACATTGCAATCCTTCCCATTACTCAATTTCAAACTTTTCAAACAATTTAATTCATTAGCTTGCTTTTATACTTAACACCTAGGTTCTGGCAACTACTGGTCAGCTGTGACCAAATTCATGGTAAACTTACATATTGCTCTAGGTCGCGTTCGATGAGCTCTGCCAAAGTCCTGTTGATTTTCCTAGGTAGGAAGTGAACAGTAATATTAAATGGGAACAATTTCAATAGAAAGATGCATAATGTATAACTTAATGGCACCAGAGACGCTGATGGCACTCACCTTTTTTTCCATCTAGTTAGAGTCCGTTGTGGTATATTTTCTTTCTCCCAGTTGTTCAAGTTTGATGCTGGATATAAAAGCTATTTTATTGAGAGAGCAAACTGGTAACAGAGGAACAGCATTGTGGGTAAACTGTCAATAAACAAACCCAACAGCAGGTGGCAGAATATCAGTTATTACAACATGCCCCTTTTTAAATGGTGCTTTAGAGCACTTCTATAAAGCAATACATCAACACGTATGTACTTTTAAAAAATTAAAAGGTTCCACCTTGAATATAGCAAACAAGGAACACTGCAAGACACTCTACGTGACTACAAGTATGGTGAATGCAAAAAATATCAACACATAGAGCACATGTTTTTCTTTTTTTTTTTTTTTTTTTTTTTGACATGACAATCATACACTTGTAAGACAGAGGTCCCAGGACATGTCTTACTGTAGGCTAGGTCCTCAGCACCTGCCTTTGTACATGGAGTACACAAAGTTGGGGTCCTTAGTGGATTTGGTCACCCGACCAGTTCGCCTCAGTGCTGGTGGTGGTCTTTCTGGAGTCACTGGTTTCAAGGGGGCCAGGACGTTGACTGGACGGTCCTTAGGCGTTGCTGCATGCGGAGTGGACTCAGTGGCAACCGGATTGGTCACCTCACCATCAGTTGTGCAAGGTGGGGCATCATCGCCACTGACGGGGAAGCCGAGATCCGTGTGGTGGGGTGCCGCTGATGGATATCGAGCCTTGAGGTCACGTTGGTTGCGCCTGAGTCGACTGCCCGTTCGTGTGATGATCCAGTAGGAGTCTGGATGCATGTCGGCAATGTCTATGTAGCCTGCTTTCCACTCTGATGAGCAGTCCTCGGTGTACCAGATAGGCTGCTGTGGCGCGTAGCGTACCTGAGGGGCATACTGAGGCTTCAGATGGGCTGCTCTTTTGTCTGTGAGGTTGAGCTTCTGTTCCTCAGTGAGGTGAGTGGAGTCAAGTGGCTGGCCGAGCCGAGTGTTTATGCGTCTGTTGAAGAAGAGCTCAGCTGGTGATGGTAGGTCTGCACTGATTGGGGTGTCGAGGTAGGCCAGGATGGCGAGTGTGATTTCAGCATCAGTCCTACACTTGTTGAGAATGTTACGCACAGTTCGGATAGCACGTTCCACTCTGCCATTGCTTTGATGGAAATGAGGACTGATGGTGGTGTGGTGGATCTCAAACAGTTCACAAAACTTCTGGAACTCGTTGGATCGAAAGCACGGGCCATTGTCAGATATGACCCTCTCAGGCAGGCCGAATCGCCTGAAGTTGTCATTCAAGCGGGCAGTCACAACACTGGTAGTGCTGCTTCGTAGTGGGTCTATGAAGACATAGCCAGAAAAATAATCAATGGACACCAAGATGGGCTGGCCTTGAAAGTCCATAAGGTCGCAGCCCAAAACCTCCATGGGTCTGGTCGTGGATATTTGCCTCTCTGGTGGGCGCGGTTTCTTTGCACCATGTATTTGACACTCATTACAGCGATTGACAAGATCAGTGATGTCATCCTGCATCTTTGGCCAGTAAACTGTACGTCGAGCTCGCTGGAGTGTGGCGGATATGCCTTGGTGGCCATCATGTAAGCGCTGTAGTGTGTCTGCCCTCATTGTTGATGGGACAACTACTCGACTACCCTTCATTATGAGGCCGTCAGTGCATGAGAGTTCGTCGCGAAAACACCAGTAACACTGTAATGCATCTGGAAGGTCTTGCATACTCTCAGGCCATCCACTGCTGATCAGCTGACCTAGTTTGGAGAGCACAGGATCACACTTGGTCTCCTCCTGCAAGTTTGTCAGGCGAGTATGCCTAATCTTGAGGACCTGAGCGATGCTGACATCCAAGCCTGGAATTGTCGGGTCTGAGCCAGGTTTGACTAGCCTGGACAATGTGTCTGCAAGGGGGACGTGTTTGGCACCAACGTATTTGACATGAACATCGTAAGTGCGGAGTCTCAGAAGCATTCTCTGCAAGCGCGGTGGAGCCAGACTGATTGGCTTACTGAAAATGGATTCCAGTGGCTTGTGATCAGTGTGAATGTCGACGCGTCTTCCAAACACGTAGACGTGCAGCTTCTCACATGCAAAAAGCACTGCCAAGAGTTCTCTTTCTATGTTTGAATACTCACTCTCAGTTGCGGTCAGTGACTTGCTTAAGAACCTCACTGGGCGTCCATTTTGCAGGAGCACTGCCCCAAGCCCTTTGAGGGATGCGTCTGTCTCAATAACCACCTGTTTGGCAGGATCAAAGTGTGTGAGCTTCATTGCTTGTGAGATACCTGTTCTGACACTTTCAAACTCACTTTGCATTTCAGCAGTCCAGATGTAGCGAACATCTTTTTTCAGGAGGCCACGCATGCTGACTGTTTTCTGGGCCAGATTTGGGATGAAGTTAGACATGAAATTGACTGACCCCAGGAAGCTCTGCAGCTCCTGTTTGTTTTCCGGAGCGCCCAGCTGTAGAATGGCCTTCACCTTTTTGGGGCAAGGTTCCACGCCGTCTGGTGAAATGATTCTTCCAAAGTACTCAATTCGTGTCTTTTTCACCTGGCACTTGTCTGGATTGAATTTAATCCCAGCAGCTTTAGCTCGGCTCACTGTCTCAAGGAGGTGGACATCATGTCGCTCTTCCGTCGATCCCTGGATTTTGACATCATCTGCACAAGGAAATGTGCCTGGGACTCCAGCCAGAGCTTTGTCCATTTGGGCACAGAAGATCTCTGATGACACAGACAGGCCAAATGGTAAGCGAACAAAGCAGTATTTCTTGAATGGGGTGTTGAAAGCGGTCAATGGCTGACTTTCTGGGCTCAGCATCTGTGTCCAGTAGCCACTTTTGGCATCCAGGGTTGAGAAGTATTTTCCATTTTTGAAAGTGTTTTTGGCATCTTCCCATGAGGCAGTATAGTGAATGTTACGCACTAGGCATTTGTTTAAATTCTTAGGGTCAAGGCACACCCGGATATCACCATTCTTCTTGACAACAATAACTAGGTTGTGAACCCAGCTGGTTGTTTCTGGACATGGGCGTATGATCCCTTCTGCCTCCATGCGATCCAATTCATCCTTGAGTCTGGGGAGTACACTCACTGGGACTGCACGAGGGGGGAGTTGTACAGGTGTGGCACCTGGCGTCAACTTCAACTCTGCCTCGCCATCAAACAGACCGACTGAACCATCAAACATATCAGGAAATATGCGTTTCAAATCCTCCAGAGGATCGCCTGTCTCCTTTCCCAAGGGTAAGTGACGTTGCCATTTCCTTTGGAGAGACTCATAGTCTACATCAGACTCCTCAGTAACATGTACAGCTTCAACATTGATGTTTCTCTGAATGCACACATCAGATATTTGGACAAGTTTAAATTGCTTGCAAAACTTGAGCCCTAGTATAAGCTCAGTCCCCATATCTGTAATGATAATTTCCACAGCGCGGGTGATGCCATTGCATGTGACTTTTGTTATGATTTTGCCACTGACAGGTATGCTTGCTCCAGTAACACTACGCAGTCTGATTTTGGAGCAGAGCAGGGATTGTTTTGTGATATTCAGTTTAGGCAAGAGTGAAATCGGCATACATGTTGTCATTGCTCCAGTATCCACCTTTCCTCGTAGGCAATGGTCGGCTTTGGTGTGGAAAGTGACATCAGCCATCACCTCACGTGCATGAACATTTGTGGGTTGAACAGTACTTATGTCATAGGCCTGATCACATGCATCCTCCTCTGCACTCAGGTCAGTTTCTGCTATTTGAACTGCATTAGTGGTTTTGACTAATTTTTTCAGCCTACACACTTTTTCAAAGTGACCTGGTTTTTTGCAAAAATTGCATTTAACATCCTGAGCTGGACATCTATCACGAGCATGAATTTGTCCACCACACCATCTGCATTCCCTGTTTGAGTCACCTGTTGCGGGCTTGAACTCACGGTGGGCAGCGCGGGGATCGGTTGGCTGCTTCGTTTTCGGCTTGCCTCCCCGCTGCTGGGATCGTCGAGATGGATCGTGGGAGTATGTTGCATGCACCTGTGTTTCAGTAAAACGCTGCATTGTTGCATCCACGGACTCGTATCGTCGTAGCATGTCCAAGCACGTTTTCACTGTGACTGTTTTTTCTTTAGTCATTAGCTTTCGTTTGCATTCGACATTAGTACAGCCATGAATTAATTTATCCACAATGAGGAAATCAGAGCCCATGGGAAAGTCAGCCTGTTTGTGCAGCTCAAGAATGCGACTGTAAAATGCAGTAGTGTTCTCACCAGTTGTCTGCTTTGCATTGTAGAAGTCCTCTCTAGCCTCGCGAAAGTGTGTCGAGTGTGTGAGAATTCCATCAAGGCAGTTTAGCAGCTCATCTACCGTGTCAACTTTACAGTCCGGGTCTTCGGCTAGCTTAGCTTCAACGAGCCGTTCAACCTGCGCACCAGCCCATATAAATACATGGTTAAGCTTAACTTCGTCGTATTCCTCGTGGAGGGGGCCATTAATAATTCGTTCAACTTCTTTGCGCCACAATCGATATTGACTATAAGCATCTCTGGAGTTCCAGTCGACTTGTGTCTGAGGCTTGTAGTGTTGTAGTGCCATGCTTGACCGATACAGCGATAGGCTATCAAACTGGATATTTGGCTCGAAGATGCGATAAAGAGTCCATACATACCGCTTCGAGAAGCATTACACACAAGTTTCCATCAAGTTATCCCCTCGTACTTGCCGCATAGCGCCACAATGTTCAAATTTCGGGGTCACCATGTTCAAGTTTGATGCTGGATATAAAAGCTATTTTATTGAGAGAGCAAACTGGTAACAGAGGAACAGCATTGTGGGTAAACTGTCAATAAACAAACCCAACAGCAGGTGGCAGAATATCAGTTATTACAACACCAGTCTTCTATTTTCGAGTGTTTCCTTTTCATAATGAAGAAGATATATCCATAGAAAGACTGAAAAAGTAAACCTTAAGCGAGATCGAAAGAAAAACACTCCCTCCAATTCATTGCATCAAGCGCGCCAAGGATCAAACGAGTTCCTGCCCTCGCAAAACATTGCGAGATCTGATTCAGTCAACTTTCAAATCCAAACCGGAGACGAAGCAAGTTGAAGCTAGCGAACAAGCGTAAGCAAGCAGTAACATGTCGCAGTTCAGCGAAAGTAGAGGTAAGTTGCAAACAGTATATTTCGATATTCTGGTCTAAAATCTTACATAATTTTGCAAATGTATTTTTTCTTGACTAGGCAGGGTAAAATGTGCTAAAGCCTAAATCATGTATGGAAATGGCAAGGTGTTCTAGCCGTTAGCAAACGTTGACATGATAGCTACCTTAAAAGGAAGGTAAACGTTAGTTATCTGCCAGTACTGTTGTTTTAAGTACCATTTCCTTTGCCCTTACATGTTTCTAAATAAACTAGCTTAGGTCAGTTACAGAATCCTGTTAGCTGTTAACATAAGCTTTTCTCGTTATTTCTCATCCCATGATGCTGTTATCCATGGTACATAGACCCATTGAAACTATCCTTAGTTTAACATTTTCCATGAGGATAATTGAAAAAGGTAGTATTTTTTTAATGTATGTATGTATATAATTTCAGAACGAAAGGGGAGGAGGTTTGCCGTAATAATGTGGACAGAAGGAGAGGATGCAGGGAAGTACAGCGACGTGCGAACGGATGCCATACAGGGGTATGATGACACCAGGATGGACGACAATGGAAACCCCATCTCCATCTATTCTGCATTTATCGAGTGGCGCCATGGTCGGAAGCCAAAAGGAGGGTGGTCTCATTACAAAGGCCGTGTTGTTTTTGTTAGTGGTAAGAACTTTGTAGAAGTGTGGTACAAGTTGACGTTTTTTTTAACAACTGTAGAATGTAGTCTATGTTACATAGTTAATTGTTAAAATGTAATTGTCAGCTGACTTACAGAGACACAAATGAGTTTGTGCTTGTAGAATTAAATCAAATATCTTAAAAGAGAAATTTGGTCAATTTCAACAAGAGCTCTATATTGCTCAAGTTACTCCAGACTTGCCACTTCTGAAGATGCAAGTAATTTTGGTCCAACTCATATAGGTTTGCTTGAACAATGAATTAGGCCTAGCACTGACAGCTAATCCATGGGGGCAGTGTTAAACTGTGTTTTTAGCATCTTAACATGCTCCAGATGCAAATCTGTATAACATCAACAGACACATTACAACACAACACACTACCAATTATATAGTCCACATTGCCTGTGGTTAAAACAATATGTTTATGCAAGCAGCCACATATTGGTTTCTTTATGTGGCTGCTTGCACGTACAAACACACTGTTTCATCCACCTTTTTAGTCATTTATAATCAAACACGACAGTGCTATGTGGGAAGGTGTCCACTGATGTTGCATAGCTTTTGGGGTGGCATTTTGAGCATGTAAATGCAGTTTAAAGTTCTGTCCCCATGGGTTATTTGTCAGTGCTAATTCGCTGTTAAAGGAAACTACAAATATATTGGAGAAAAATATCTTGTGTCTTTAGTACTGGCAAGTTATCAAACAAAGTAGCATTGAGTCATCTGTGGGTCTATGACCTTGTTTTTCCTCTCTAGAGTCTCGGTTTGAGACAACCAAGAAACTCCACTTGTTATTAAAGAGACAGGAAGAGGATGAAGAGTCAATGAAGGTGTGGAAAAATTATGACGATTCTGATTGCTCAACTGACATCGAAAGTCCACCAGTGCACCCAAAGGTGATGGAAACTCATATCTAACTCTTATGTAAGGAGGTGTGTGTGCATTTAGGGAATTGTGTTTCAAGTACAGTTTAAAAGTTTGAGAACTTGGAAATGTTTTCCTGCAAAATGTGTGTGGAAAAGCGAGAGTAATTTAAATGTGTTTTTCAAAATGAAATTGTTGTTTGAAAGGACACATTGATCAATTTGATTTATTGCCATGTTTCCTACTAATTCACAATGAATCGTTACGGAATCTTCTGATCCTTGTCTTTATAGCCACGTTGTATGAAAATTTTATCCAAATTCATGCTGTACTTTGAGTTATTTTTAACACTAACAGACCAACAGCCAAATGCCAGCGAAAAAAGATTACTAGAAAATTGTTGGCAATCTTTGAATAGAGTAGCCTATGTTTCCTAAGGTTATCATTGCTGTGTAATAGCCTGGCAAGCCAGACTATAACAGGTAATGAGCAAAATAATTTGCTACTGCTTGCGTACGTCCAGATTTCTGGGCTAGTTGTGTAATAGACATTACTACAGATGCTGTTGTATTGTGCTGTTCTAGCAGCAGTTTGTATTTCATTTACTCTACTTTATTTCAATGTCAGAGGTCAAAAGTTTCTGACAAGGCTGCAAAAGATCCTGCCAAGGTGTTTCTGAAGCTGTATGGCCAATGTAACCCCTCCACGACTACGATGACCAACGAGGTCTACGATGACCTCAGGAAGGCTGTGATCGACCTAAGACAGGAAAATAAGGATCTTAAAGAAGAAAATGAAAAATGGAAAGAGATGATCCTACAAGGTATTATCAGTTTACATTTTATCAGTCATTGAACGGTTATAAAAATGTTTTACGATGATATGCTGACAAAACTGGTGTAGGCCTGAAGAGTAGTAATCCTAACTTACAACCCTCTCATTGTGTAGATGTGCCTGGGCTCGTCATAAACATGAAGAAAATAATCAACATGGCTCCACATCCCACTGGTTCAGAACTGGACACACCACCTAAGACCCTTCCTTCTCCATCCCTGCATTCACCACAGCTCCTGGCTTCTCCAGCCTGGCCTTCACCACAGCCCCTGCCTTCTTCATCAAAGCCCCCTTCCAGGTCTCCATCTGTTATATCAATGCAGTTCTCCATTTCATCACAGTCCTCTAATTCCTCAAAGGTAATTTTGTTGTTGTTGTTGTTTTTTATAAATTCATTTTATGAAATTGTTCAGGTTGTCAGATTTGACCTCCACAGATATAGTAGGTCTTCTAGATAGACCTTTGCAGTGACCATCACCAAAGCAATTGAAATCCCACCCCCATGTCTGCTCCAAAAAACTTTGCCTCCTTTCACCAAAAATCATTCACCTCCATGTCAAAGAACATTTCAAGATTTCAATTAAGTTTTTGTATCACAATTTATTCTACTTTTGTTTGATACCTATTCAGGCATATTTAGATATGTACACTATGAGCCTGTTCACACTTGTCAAAATTTGTTTTGGGTAAATCTGATTACAAGTGGCTTAAGTGTGTGAACAATGACTAAAACAGTTTGGAATCTGATTGCTCAAACCACTTATGGAGGTTGTTCAAGACCATTTTCACACTAGCCTTTAGAATCTTATTAAATCTGATTGCAAGTGATCAACCAAAGTCAAAGCGAACTTTATTGTCAATCAAGCACTGCAACAGTACATTGCACACAGACTGAAATTGTATTTCTCAAAGCTCCAAATGTGCAGTTAAAATTAAGACAAACAACTGAGATGTATATAGGACATCACAACTCACAAGACATAAAGTGCAGAGATATCAAGATATCAGGCATGGAAATAATAATAGTCCAAGTAACCGGCTAGCAGGAGCGTGAGGGGCTGCAGCCAGTACCGGCGCCACCATCTTGAATCCAGACACAAGGGCTTTGTTCCGATTACAGTCCAGTTTTGACCTGCTGTGCATATCCATTCAAAATCTTATCCTCCTGACTGGCCGTTCGCATTGATCATTTAAAGTGCACAGAACTGATTCTGCATGTCCGCATTTCATCTCTCCAATCCACTTTGGTTACTATGGCAGCATAACGCATCATGTAATTCTGAAGTGATCACGTATTAGAAGGCTGGTGTGAAATGTATATCGGCTGATCACTGGCAATCTGACTTACCCAAGATACATTTTGATGACGTGTGAACATGCTTTATATTAATCAGATATTTTCTGTTTAACTTGTGTCCTTGTCAGGTTGAGATCTATCAGGGCAGTGGTGTGTGGGTGGATCGCTTGGCTTGGGCTTATGCGCAAAATTCAACAGCAGCAACGGTCTTTGTCAGACACCTCCTCATGGCCGTCTTCCCGCACGATATTTTACTCATGAGAAATCTCCGTGGCAGGAGCAAGGGAGATGCACGCCGGCCACTGGACAAAGACAAGCTGGACGCAATTTACAGTATGTATTATCTCTTTAATTGATGGGTCAATGATGTGATGCTCACTTTTTAGTTGGCACTTAGTTTGGCTACATTTAAAATTATTTGTCATTGACTTTGATATGTTAATTGTTACTTCTGTGTATAACCCTATATTGGACATCTGCACTGAATTTCTTGTTTTGTTTGTTTGTTTTGTTTATGTAGATGCAACCCTTGAGAAGTGGCCAGGGACAAGTTTAGCAAGCATTGGAAGCACCATAAATGCCAAGATCACAGAACTCCGGGCTAAAGCCAAAAAGTTCTAAAGTATTCCTTTTGTCCTCAGTTTGAGGCCCATTTATGTTAATTTGTCATTGTTTGTGTTATCTGTTTTATTAGTAGTTGGCCCTTAGTCCATGTTGGTGTTTTTTTGTGAGGGGTAAAGTTGAGTAAATATTTCAGTATAATATACAGTAAAAGGTACACAGTATAGCTGTATATGTAATTATGTTATACTGTATACCAAATAAATATGACGTTTGTGGCTGTGAATACAGGTTGTTTTGTAATAGAAAATAAATTACATAAAAAAAATATTTGCCTAATTACCATTTTTTTAGTGGGATCTAAAACAGGTAGTTGAGTGTGCCTTTAAGTGTAATCAGATATTATCACATTTGCATGTTGTGTAGGATTTACATACAAAAAATTATATGTCAATCTACAAGTTCGTATATTAACAGGGGCATATTCATACATGTTTTTATTATTATACACATACTATTCTTTCATAAATTCAATAATATTTCTACATGGTCACACACCATATTTCACTATGGTCCACACATAAGTCATATAAAAAAAACATGTTAAACATATAAAAAAAACATGTTAAAATTAGTATGTATCATATGAAAGCAATCCGTTGTTGTGCTCTGTTATTCCATGACATTGACTTGGATCATATTTGGTTCTAATAGTAATTTTGTATGAAGAAAATGCAAAAGTGTCCACTTTCAAGAGTAAATCATAGTATTAGCCATGTAAGTCTTTCATGATGTACAGATATTGCTTACAATTATATATTTTATAAGATTTTACTCTTTCTTTTCCATATGGGACGAGTGTCTCCTCTACCCTTCAATGACAGAGCCCTCCGCTAGCACAAGTGTCTCCTCTACCCTTCAATGACAGAGCCCTCCGCTAGCACGAGTGTCTCCTCTACCCTTCAATGACAGAGCCCTCCGCTAGCACGAGTGTCTCCTCTACCCTTCAATGACAGAGCCCTCCACTAGCACGAGTATCTCCTCTACCCTTCAATGACAGAGCCCTCCGCTAGCACGAGTGTCTCCTCTACCCTTCAATGACAGAGCCCTCCGCTAGCACGCAGTGTCCCTTCAAAACCAAGTTCACTTGCTAACGAAGTGGAGGAGGTGGTCTCACATTTACAGGAAGTAGTTGTCAGAGTGTTTGTGTGTGTGTGTGCTTGAGTCTCATTAAGCCTGTGTACGTGACCAGTGTTGTGGTGTTTTATGAAGAGAGAGTGTGTGTGTGTGTGTGTTAGAGTGAACCAACATGAGATCAGCTTTGTGGATTCTCTCCCTCTGCTACGGTCAGTCTACTGTATCTGTGTGTGTGTGTGTGTGTGTGTCTATTAGAGTGGACCAACATGAGATCAACTCTGTGGATTCTCTTCCTCTGCTACGGTCAGTCTACTGAATCTGTGTGTGTGTGTATCTGTGTGTGTGTGTGTGTGTGTGTGTGTTTACTGCACGTACAAAGCTACAGTACAAAGACTTTTGAAACCAGAATGGTCTGATTTGCTTTAAAGAATGAAGAATGACATTCAATTCATTTGGCAGTCAATGAGGACCAAATACACCTGATCTGTGACTGCTCCTGCATCATCTCTCTTACACACACACACACACACACACACTCCACCCAGTTTAACCCTGATCTGTAACTGCTCCTGCATCTGATTCTCTCTGTAGTCCAGACAGGAGTCCTGATGGCCCCCATACGTGTGTCTGGAACTGAAGGAGACTCAGTGGACATTAGATGCCCATATCCAGTTGAATACAAAAACGCACGGAAGTATTTCTGCCGACACCCTTGTGGAAGCAGAGATGTTCTTATAACATCAGGGAGGAGTGGAGTTGGGAATGATAATAAGAAATATGCTGCTGTGGACACACCGAGTGCGAAGATCTTCTCTGTGATGATCAGGAATCTGCAGATGCAGGATGCTGGAGTTTATTACTGTGGACTTGACCAGTGGGGTCGGGACACTAAAACCAAAGTGGTGCTGACAGTCAGGAAAGGTACGTCATAGATCTGCTCACTGCTTTAAACTGCCTGTAACACACACACACACACACACACACACACACACACACACACACACACACACACACACACACACACACACATACAGACACACACACATACAGACGCACACATGTCGATGGTCAGGAAATGTATGTTGTGCATCTGAACATCATGCGGTTGTGCCCCACTAGTCTGTGTCACACACACACACTCATCAACTGTGGGCAGCTTTTTGTTCTATGACTGAACTGTGGGCTGCTGATCTGCTTCCTGACACAGACGCATGCAGACTTCTGTGAAACACACACACACACACATGCACGCACGCGCACACACACACACACAGTTGCACACATATAGACACACACACACACACACACAGTCAGCATCATCATCAAAGCTAAAAGTAATAAGAGAGTGGGTTTCTCAAGCCAGGTGGAACATTAGAAATGTTTCGATGGTTTTTTGTGCTCCAGTTTTACATCATAAACTATTGCCAAATTAAATAGATACAGGATTAAGGATATTGCCCTGGGCTGGTTCTCAATTTACTTTAAAAACAGAGGACAATATGTATCAGTTAATGGTTATAATTCTTCCAAATCCAGAATTATTAATGGGGTGCCACAGGAATCTATCCTAGGTCCGTTACTATTTCTGATCTATATAAATGACCTAGCCATGACTTGTGAACAGCTTCTTCCTGCATTATTTGCTGATGATACTAATCTCATACCAACTCATAAGGATTTGAAGTATCTGATTGACAGTGTAAATGATGAATTATCTGTTGTTGCTAAGTGGTCCCAACTTAACAAGCTAACGTTAAATGTGAAGAAATGTAAGTTTGTGATCTTTTGCAGCACAAATAAGTCGTACCCCAAAGAGTTAGCTAAAATATTTATCAGTGGAGCAGAAATCATGCAAGTAAAAGCAACTAAATTCTTGGGAGTACTAGTAGATGAAAGACTTAATTGGACAAACCATATAGACCTTGTCTGTAAAAGGTTCACAAAGATGATGGGTATATTAAGTAAAATCTGTCCTCTAATTCATCCCTCTGCTCATTTAACTCTTTACTACAGTTTTTTGTTTCCATATCTAAACTACTGTCTGGGCAGCTTCATATCCAAACCATCTCAAGAAAATATGCATCATTCGAAAAAGGTTTCTAAGATTTATTTCACATTCAAACAGATATGCTTCGTCGGCGCCACTCTTTATTAATTTTTCTATTCTACCCATTCATAAACTGAATATTTACCAGATTTGTTTGTTTATTCACAAGTTTATTTACAGTACCCAAGATCTTCCGGCCTCCCTTCCATCTTTCTCCACTCAGTCATCAGACATACATTCTCATCGCACTAGACACAGCCACAATAATAATTTATTTGTACCCTTCACTCACTCATCTCATCACCAGTTTAATATGCCTGTCAAGTCAAACTAGCCTTTTTAATGTCACTGGGGGTAGGGAAATGCACTGGACAAAAAAGAAAAAAAAATGCTGTGGTGTTTGGGAACGGGAGCACCTCAAAGTCACCTGATCATAGCAATCAAGTCAACTCGCTCCAGCTGAGCATGACGTCATTGACGCGACAGCACACCACAACAAAGCTACAGGTGTTTTAATTCATTTGACTCACAAGGTAGAAGACGGTAAGATGCTTAAAGGAGCGCTGCTGTGCTTCGACACAAGACTGGAATACTGTGCACATGGGACTTTTGAAAGACTGGAGAGGCAGCCGGTGAAGCACGTTGTGTTTGTTTCAATTTGTGTGCTATTTGAATTGTTCAGGATGTAGCATTTGCAATGTATGATTTATCTTTGACATAGCCTTCTATGCTAAGCTATGCTACGTGGGTCTGTAACAACAGGGTATATACAGGAATCCTGGTGCTGAATTTACTACCATTTACTACCTTTTTTCCTACCTTTTACAATATTTTTACTACCTCCACAACATCTAGCAGCGCACTTTTTTTTTTTCTTTGGGGGCGGTGGCATCCTACATATTCCGACAATTTTGGTACGATCAGTGATCCAGAACACAATCTGGAATTCATGTTGTGTCTTTGTCCACATTGCCTTGGCAGAGGTCTGCGCTCCCTCAGTGCTTTTCT
>JAODXP020000016.1:10553111-10563289 GCA_027497455.2 Sardinella longiceps | reverse complement strand
TTTAACCACTGACAATAAGTACAATACTTACCTGGGTGTAAAACACAAGAAGTAAAACACTAAAAGTCACACAATAAGTACAATACTTACCAAACACAAGAAGTAGATCTAAAAGACACAATGCGTAATGGGGAGGTGTTGAGCTAATATAGCCAGTAGAGGAGTCCAGTCCAACCTACAGTGTGTTTGTGTGTGTGTGTGTGTGTGTGTGTGTGTGTGTGTGTGTGTGTGGAGGGATAGGGCACAAGAACCATGTGTGTGTGTGTGTGTGTTGTGTGTGTGTGTGTGTGTGTGTGGAGGGGATAGGGGATAGGGGCATACAAAAGACTGTGAGTGTGTGTGTGTGTGTGTGTGTGTGTGTGTGTGTGTGTGTGTGTGTGGAGGGGATAGGGGCACAAAAGGCCGTGAGTGTGTGTGTGTGTGTGTGTGTGTGTGTGTGTGTGTGGGTGTGTGTGTGTGTGTGGAGGGGATAGAGGGCATAGAACAGTGTGTGTGTGTGGAGGTGAGACGGGCGCTACCTTCTATAAAACACAGCAGGCTTTTGTTTTCACAGTTTTTCTTCAGTTCCACAGAAGGCATGTTTTTACAGCAACCAAAATATGAAATACTTGTAACCCCTCCACACACACACACACCACCCTCTGGTCATATCCCCTCCACACACACACACACACACACACACACACACACACCACCCTCTGGTCATATCCCCTCCACACACACACACACACACACACACACACACACACACACACTGGTCCATGATTGGTCATATCCCTTCCACACACACACACACACACACCACCCTCTGGTCCCTGATTGGTCATATCCCCTCCACACACACACACACCACTGCAGTGGCGTAACTATCAGTAAGCAGACACTGCAGTTGCTTAAGGGCCCATGCGACTTGGGGCCCTTTATACAACGAATGGGCCCTAATAAATATTGCCCTTCTCACAAAGTTCAATATAAATAAAATATAAATATTGCCCTTCTCACAAAGTTCACATTGAATAAATATACATGCGAACTGTATATAGGCAAAAGTAAGAGTGGGCTAAGTTCATTGTGCATGGTGCGCCATCACCAATGTTTTTCCCCTTTATTCAAATGTTAGGCAAGATATTCACAGAAAAATGTCCGGCCCCCTACTGGCCAGTAGGTGTAAAAACTCATAAATCAATTTACTGTGTGGCCCCCATGAACAGAATGTCACAAAACTTGGCATACATTTGGAAGGTGTCATAATGATCCGAGACCTTCAATTTTGTGTGACTTTTTGACAGATATTGACAGTTTATTTTAGCTAAAGATGGCTATGATAATAGATTTAATATAAAATTGTATCTAAAATGAGAAGAACATATCAGAATAGGATTCCTTGTGTTAAACAAAGTAGAACAATGACATTATACAACAATTTAAGACTAAAGGAAACCTAGATATAGCCTTTTCTTTTTCCGTTGGGGGCCATTTTGTATTTTATGCATACCAGCCACTAGGGGGTCACCCCAACTTCTATCCATTGATTTTTGAAAACCTTAGGCCTATACCTAACACCCTGCCAAAAATGAAAAAATTGTCCAGAAGTGCACAATCTTCACAAATTCCCTCCTAGCTTGTAAGCATAGCAGAGATATACTGCAGTACAGCACAGTGGCGCCACCTAGTGGCGCTATCCAAAACTGACTGAACTCACACCAACCCACACATAGTTTCATTTCCTGCAGGTGAAATACAGAGCGCCAGTGAGACCATGAGCACAGCAGGAGGATGCGGTAATCTAGACTGACATCTAAATCGAAAGCATCTGGACAGAAACCTGAATCCACTATGAACTTTTGGGGTGAGTGTGTCAACAATACCATTTTTCCCATCAAATTAATTAAATATGATGAAGAACACTAAATATGCCTCATATCACCTACAGTGATGCAGGTTTTGGTTTCTGTGTATGTCAGCAAGTCAGAGGCAGGGGCAGATTAGGCTGTTAGCAATGAGAAGAGGTAGGGGCAGGTTAGGCTGTTAGCAATGAGAAGAGGCAGAGTCAGAAGTAAGGGCAGGTTAGGCTGTTAGCAATGAGAAGAGGCAGGGGCAGGTTAGGCTGTTTCAAGGCGAATACCAGAGGGAAGAGTAGGACTGAAGTGGCAAAGCTGCAGAAATGAAGCCACAGGTGAGAATATAAGACGAGTCTGAGGTCCTGATTCTCTGACTACACAGCAGACCACTCAGCTTTCGCTTTCTCCAGATGAACAAACTAACTAAGCCAGATTTCTGACTCAAACATTGAAAGAAACTCATTAAACCACTCTGAATCATGATGACAACTGTGTTGTCAAAATAAAGGTTTGCCAAAAGATGTTCAATTTTTTCGATTGTTTACACACAATTAAAAAAAATATATATATGCACAATTAACCAGGGGCGCCGCTAGAAATTTTGGGCCCCATGAAAGAGTATAATTTAGGGCCCCTTCACAAACTATCAAATTGTGTAATTTGTGGCTGGCAATGGCTGGAAACTGTTATTGACCTAATGGCACAATCCTTTCCTGTAGCATACATCACTAGATATGCTGCATGTCATCAACTTCATTTCACATTTTGAAACCACTGTGAAAATGATACTAAAAAGGAGAAATGTAGTTTTATGAGCAACTGAGGGGGGGGTCTGGGGGTCCTCCCCCATGAAAGTTGTGCAAAATGAATAGCTGTTTCCTGCATTCTGGTGCATTCTAATCAATTCAATGGCTTAGCTAATTCCAATGGATGTTATTTGAGTGTTCTGTGAGGTAGACTAATACTGACAATTATACTGACAATGACCCTGATTTAGTGTTGACCAACTGTTGTTTTACATTTAAATTTATTCATTTAGCAGATCATTTTATCCAAGTTAGTTAGTTAGTAGTCAGTCAGAGTTTGGAATCTTTTTTTACATATTGAACCCAATCTGACAGTTGCCTGAACATAATGGGAGAGGGCAGACTGGCTTTTCAATTTGCTACGTTGATTAATTTTCATTGTAAATTGTTTTGTTGAAAATAGGTAATCCTTGAAAGGCATAGCCTAAACCAAGTTCATAATCTGCAGGAGTAGCCTAAATAGCACACGGAATTCTTTGACAAACATTTCAATTCTCTGTTTACAAATAGGCTACATCTTCAGCTTGAGACTACAAAATCAACTGTTATTGGTGAAGTGGTGTTATTACTAGTAACAAAAAAAAACCTCACTATAGATAAAGACTTAAAAGAACAGATATGCTTATGGATTCCACTATTTTTGAAATGTAGGTATTTGACTGCCTATGATCACAAGTAGGCTAGTTTGCATGTAAAACTGTTTCCATAAAAGGCCATTCATTTGTAAACCGTTCATCACCATAACTATTAACCACCACAGTTGCGTAGCTGGTAAAGTAGTTTAAAATGATATCTGTACAGTTTTTGTGAGAGAATAACTCTCTGAGTTATTAAACCGAGAAGTAGGCTACTCAAATTTGGACATATGCGCACCCACCGCGAGACATTTTAAAATGCATGTGCCGTTCACTCTTAGATTTCTGCTACTTGTCCTTTTGTGTTTGGGGCAACAAGGCTTCATGTTCACCACCACCATCAGTCCAATTCAGCAACTTGTTTCCACAGTTGGCAAACAATGCTCAACTACAGTAACCTAGCAATCGAATTTGAACACCTTGCAGCTAAGCTGCGTTTGCCGGAATGATGCGTGCCGCTGAAAGATTCAGACCATACCATTTAGTAAAAAGGGAGAGGGGTGAAACGACTATATACAAGACAATTCTTGGAAAATATTACAAAATATCACAACAATATTTAATTTGCTTCATTGAACAAATAAAATTAAATATTTCATTTCAAAAACCTACTCAAGCCAATTCTGTTAAAGTAATACTAACAGCCCTGAGAGGGCCCCTTGTCAGTGCTGGGCCCCTAGAATCGTCCTAACCTTTCCCCCCTAACGGCGCCCCTGCAATTAACCAAACACAACATCAAATTTTCATAACTCTTAGATTGTTTACAAAATTACACACATCAGTCATAACATATACACTTCAGTCAAAACAAATACACACACTTATAAAAACACTGTTTTGTGTCATTTCACAAACACAGTAATTTAATAACGCCACCATTACAGTCAGTTACACATTACAGTGATCAATGCAAAACACACTTGTTAAAAATCCTGTCTTAGGAGATAGCATGTGTTAGTGTAGGAGATAGCATGTGTTAGTGTAGGAGATAGCATGTGTTAGTGTAGGAGATAGCATGTGTTAGTGTAGGAGATAGCATGTGTTAGTGTAGGAGATAGCATGTGTTAGTGTAGGAGATAGCATGTGTTAGCGTAGGAGATAGCATGTGGGGTAGGAGATAGCATGTGTTAGTGTGTGTTATGTAGATGACAAAAGATAAACGGCAATATGCCCCCCCCCCCCCATCTGTCATTTATTTTGCCGAAGCCACTGCACACACCTATCCTTGATGTTGCTGTGCAAGTAATGCACTCATTCAGAGAAGGTATCATTTTGCCATGGATTGGCAAAATATTGCTTAAATATTGTGTTTATTGTGTTTCCAATTCTGCACTAGAGTGTGTTTACATTCAGTGGCTATGTTGTTCAGTGGATTTATTTTTGCAGCATTTTGGAGGTTAGTGTCTTTCAATCGCAAGTACACAAGACCTGAAGTGATTTCAGTGTGTATGCCTTCTTATATCCCTGTGTGTAGAGTTTTGAAAAAATTGTGAAGCAGACATTGTGTGTAATGTGCAAATCAGTAGGGGTGTTTTTACATTTTAGTTATTTTACATTTTAGTGTGTAAACAATCGTAAAACTGTAATGCAAGGAATGTCGGTCTGTCTGTGTGTCCCACACATAACTCTGCAACTATTCATCCCACTGACCTTAAATTTAGTATGTGTCAGTCTAATCACATGAGTGAATGCTGTGGCAAGTTTGGTGTTGTTAAAGATTAGTAAAGATATTGTTTAATGAAGCTCAATAGACTTCTGCCGCTCTAACTGCTGTAATCACTTCCCCTCAGGGGCGGAGCTATGGGGGGGGGGGGCGGGCAGGGCCACCGCCCCTGGGCCCAGGGCCCTCCCACTATGGAGGAGGGGCCCCTTCATCAACCTTCAACTGCATCACGAAAATTTTCTTGACCACACTTTAGTTGCATTGCAGCAGACAAGTCTGAAAACAGTGAAAGACTTCAGTTGTGCATTACATTATATACCCCTTGTCTTTGCTTATCATTCTTATCATGGTTATTTATGTATAAAAAAAAAAATAATCTTTTAAATTCCTTAAAGACACTTAAAATAAACTAAATTACAAGGTTTTCGAGCAAAACTAAGCTGTTATGTATTTAGAATGGTTGTTTTTACATTTTGCAATTTGCAAAAAGTGCAATGCATGATGGGTAGTTTAGTATGAAAGCCATCGTCCTGCTGCGTCAGCTGTCAGTGGACTAGGGAAGAAGTGCGCATGGCTTCTCTGTTGGTTGTGTACGAGAATATGTACGGATGAAGCATGTTTAAAAGTAAAAGCGGGACACAATAGAGGATGGACAGAATAATAAAGAGAAGGCGATCTTTAGACCTCTTTGAGTTTTTAATTCACCGTCTGCTTCTACTAGTTGTGAACATGACTCAGTTCCCTGTCCCTGTGCTAACACTGGCTGTAGCTCTGGCCAATGTAGAGAAGGGTTAGGAATGTGGAGAGGGAGATTGAGAATCAGGAAATTGTTTGTCAGTCATTATTTTGTAACCAGCTCTCTCATTGGCATGTTAGAAATTGTGCATTGTTTGAAATGAAAGAAATCTCTGTTTTTTATTTGATTGTTTTTAAATAATGTTTTAAAAAAGCAATGCCTTCTGGGAGCATCAAGGCAGAGTAGCAAAACAACTCTTCATTTGGAAACTGAAAGTCATCTAGCCACAGTTAGGAGAGGTTGAGCTGGCCAGGCTAAAAAAATTAACATGGGTTCCAAGCAACACAAGGGGGAGGGAGCGGAGCAAAAACGAGACAAATTGAAGAGAGCACTGTTTACTGATAGCGAAACATGCACGAAATTGTCAACTCAATTGCAGCTTTAGCTAGCTGCACTAGTAGTAGGCTAGTAATGACACTGCTATCCATAGACAAGGTTGTGGAGAAGAGCAAGCTGTCTCGTATTTCGTTAACTGCATGAAGGTAAGACTCAGGTTTTTATTTGAGCGGCTGGCTCTATGTTTTATATGCATTGGTGTGTCATTGTTTTGGTGCAGTAGTTTAAAGCATGGATTATTAGCATGGGCTACTAAATGAGCTCTTGAACTAGCCGTTTCCGTGTGTCAAAAAAATATCTGTGAACTGTGAATTGCGTGCGCGTGTCCCTGTTAGCCACTTATTGGAAATATGGAAGTGCAAATACCAGGGCTGTTTTTTGTAATGTGGTTGGTTGTATTATTATGCCTTAAAGTAGGCTACATGCCGAATGGACACATTACTGAGCGATATACATTGTTCTGTCTGAATTGTTGTAGAGATTATTTCAGCGCCGGCACCTATGTGCGCTTGGGGGTGCGTGCGTGCGTTTTGGGAGTGGGTGGGGGGGCCCGTTTGGCGTTTTGCCCCGGGGCCTTAGGTTCAGTTGTTCCGCCACTGCTTCCCCTGTCACATAATCCCAGTGCATTTCTCTCGGAAGGAGAAAAAAAGCCTTTGTGGTGCCACAACCTGCGCCATGCAAAAGAATAAATTGAGTGTCTGGATTTCACTTTTCTTCAAAAATCACCTGTGAAAAGTAACACAGCTACGGTAAGGTGACCAGATTTCTCGAAGAAAAATCGGGGACATTTTGATAGGCTATTCGGTGTGGAGCAGGGAGAAGTTGAAAGGCCATCAATTATCACGGTGCATCAAATGGCGCAGTATAGACACAGTATAGACGAGTCTACATTGTTTGGACAGACAACCAAAAACTGGACAGACAACCAAAAACCAAAACTGGGACAGGTGGTAACCTGCAACTAGGTTACTAGACTACAGTTGGTTGTTCTGTTTTTTTTTTTTCCCCTGACCTCTGAAACTTGTTCGGAAGTGGTCGGTAGGCTACTCATCCAAAATAATTTTGGGGACATGGGCAGGTGGGGACAGGTCATAAAAAACTGTCTGTCCCTGTAAATTGGGGACATCTGGTCACCCTAAGCTGTAGGTCTGTCACCAACTGTTAAATCAAAGTAAATAGTTGTGTGCGCACATCCAAATATCCTATTGCAGGTGCTAAATCAAAAGGATAAACTGATGAAAAAACAAAAGGATTTGCACACTGCCTTCAAGAGACTCAAAAGATCAAGAGATCGAAACGTTGCACATTTATTAAAAGTTGAGTCTCTTGAAGGCAGTGTGCAAATCCTTTTGTTTTTTCATCTCTCACCAGCTGTTACCAACCAAATAGCTATTTAAACTTTGCAACTCTCGAAAGGCTTTGGCCTTTGAAAAAAATGCGTTGTCTTCTCATCCCAGGCCAGGGGTGGGCAATTATTTTTGCCGAAGGGCCACATTGGCATTTAGATTTTGACTAACGGGCCGGGTGTTAACCGTCAACCGGTTGATGCCGAGGACATGCAGGGCTAAAAGGGTGGATTTGTAGATCATGACCACAACAAATTTGATAATTTAGGTCTATAATCTAAGTCTCCTTGGCTAAAAGATAAATTATTCTACTTTGGGAAGGCTCCGCGGGCCGGATTAAATAGCTCAACGGGCCGCATGTGGCCCCCGGGCCTTAGTTTGCCCAGGCCTGTCCCAGGCCCTGTCATTTGTGCCAGTAGAAATCATTAATTCTAAGCCTCCACCCTAGTCATTATTTCCATCAAACCAGTCACCTCGTCAGCCGTTATCCCTTAATTACTGTAATCTGTTTTGCCAGTGCATTCAGTGGGAAACACAATGTTTAGTGTACATTGGTTGAAAAAGTAAAAAAAAAAAAAAAAAGTCCTCCAAAATCTGAATAATTCTGTTTGCACAAATGGCTGAGTCTGTGATGTTAAGTAAGAGGTCATCAGCATACAAGGAGACAACATTTCCTCATCATATGCCCTGCAGATGTGCTGACATTCTCAGCTTTATGGCTAAGGGATCAGTGACTATTGCAAACAGTAAAAGGGATGGCAGAAATCTCTAATGTGTTCCATGGGACAGTGAAAAATATGATGGACATTGACTATTAGTGTAGACACGCAGCTGAGGCGATTTATAAAGTAAGCGCACAAAAAAAAACACATTTTTGACCAAACCCAAATATCCCCGCAATTTAAACAAGTACCCCCATTCAATTCTGTTACAGGCTTTTTCTGCATCTAAGAGCACTACTTCAGGCTTTGTTGCTACAGATGGTGCAGAAATGATATTTATTGTATATTAGAGAATAAATGACACCCTCTAATGAGGCCAGTCTGATCCTCAGAGATGCTGGGGAGGTTTGATTCTAACATTTTTATCGGACTTACCCGTCCGTCTGTACTGATGACAACTCACAGTGTTTAACTCAGGGGTGTCAAGCACATTGTTATGGAGGGCCACATGAGTATTGGGATTTTACTGAGGCCAAAGGTTCATGCGCGACCACAAACAAGGGTGAAAAAATGCACACTTCCTTCTGATCCTGACCATTAGGAGCACAGTTTAACCGCATGAGCAACAGTCTCTCTTCCTCACAAATCACTCTGCTGGCCCCCCAAAAATACCCCCGAGGAGGTTTCTGAAGAACTCCACACACACAACCACACACACACACACACACACACACACACACACACACACACACACACACACAAATTGGCATGCAAGGCTCTGTTTCATTTCCACTGAAGGCAGACTCACTCACTCACTCACAATACCCATGCAGGGCTCTAGGGAAAGTTCTTCTGGGTGTCATTTCCACTGAGGACAGGACACACACACACACACACACACACACACACACACACACATGCACAGACACACACACACATAGTGGTCACACTAGCCATATAAAGGGTGTTCTATTTTTTAGAGGTGAGATGCTTGTGAGATGCTCCACCAGAGTTTAGTGTCCAGATAAGATGCCCTCACAAAATCAAACCCTTGCACTTTCAATTCCCATCACTTCATTAGCAAATTGTATCTAAGTAAGTTATGTAATTGTTTTTAGTTGTGTTGTAGCTTCACTTTGGATGAAATCATCTGCTAAATGCATAAATGTAAATTTAGGATGTTTTGAAGAAAGCGTATCATACAACATTCATATGAATATAAATAAGTGTATCATGAAATACCCAATAAAGACTGTGTTTTTACTTTATAACACACACACTCACATGCAGAGAGCATCCTCAAGGACAGAAGCAAATTCGGCACGGAGGCGTGATTACACACACACACACACACACACACGTGCCCACATGCATCAGAATGCATCCTCTACAGCCCAAGCCTTCATCTTCAAGAGGCACACACACACATACACACACACACACACACACACACACACACACACACACACATATATATATATATATATATATATATATATATATATAGCAATGCCGTCATCTTAGAGAGGTGATAACAAACACACACACACATACAGGTGCCCCACATGCAGAATGCATCCTTTACAGCTCAAGGCTTCATCTTCAAGTTGTGATAACACACACACACACACACACACACACACACACACACACACACACACACACACGTGCCCACATGCAGAATGCATCCTCTACAGCTCAAGGCTTCATCTTCAAGTTGTGATAACACACACACACACACACACGCACACACACACACGTGCACTTATGCATTTGCAGAGAGCATCCTCTCAAGCCATGGCGTCATCTTAGAGAGGTGATACACACACACACACACACAAATACACACACCCATATGTAGCATGCATCTTCTCCAGCTACCTTTTAGAGAGGTGATGATCAACAGGAAAGACTGTGGCTGAATGTGTGCCTGTCAGCAAAATCCGTCCTCTGTGCCTGTCGCCTAGAGAGAGCAACTCTGTCTGTGTTACTGGGATTGATTAGAGAGAGAGAGCAACTCTGTCTGTGTTACTGGGATTGATTAGAGAGAGAGAGCAGCTCTGTCTGTGTTACTGGGATTGATTAGAGAGAGA
>JAODXP020000016.1:10520611-10543111 GCA_027497455.2 Sardinella longiceps | reverse complement strand
AGGGGCCCTACACTTAAACTATATCAGTATATCAGGGGCCCTACACTTAAACTATATCAGTATATCAGGGGCCCTACACTTAAACTATATCAGGGGCCCTACACTTAAACTATATCAGTATATTAGGGGCCCTACACTTAAACTATATCAGGGGCCCTACACTTAAACTATATCAGTATATCAGGGGCCCTACACTTAAACTATATCAGTATATCAGGGGCCCTACACTTAAACTATATCAGGGGCCCTACACTTAAACTACAGTATTAGGGGCCCCACACTTAAACTATATCAGTATATCAGGGGCCCTACACATAAACTACAGTATATCAGGGGCCCTACACTTAAACTATATCAGTATATCAGGGGCCCTACACATAAACTATATCAGGGGCCCTACACTTAAACTATATCAGTATATCAGGGGCCCTACACATAAACTATATCAGGGGCCCTACACATAAACTACATCAGTATATCAGGGGCCCTACACTTAAACTATATCAGTATATCAGGGGCCCTACACTTAAACTATATCAGGGGCCCTACACTTAAACTACAGTATTAGGGGCCCCACACTTAAACTATATCAGTATATCAGGGGCCCTACACTTAAACTACAGTATATCAGGGGCCCTACACTTAAACTATATCAGTATATCAGGGGCCCTACACATAAACTATATCAGGGGCCCTACACTTAAACTATATCAGTATATCAGGGGCCCTACACTTAAACTATATCAGTATATCAGGGGCCCTACACTTACAATACAAACATGACAATTCTCTGACAGGAATGTTTGGCTGTGCTGTGATCACCTAAACTTAAATTGTGTACACGTCAAGTAAATACCGCTCCTGTTCAGGGATAAAGCTTTTACACATTTTTATTATGGTGCGTCTGTGTGTGTGTGTGTGTGTGTGTGTGTGTGTGTGTGTGTGTGTGTGTGTGTGTGTGTGTGTGTGTGTGCTGTGAGCTTGGCGTTTGACACACCGACACTTCCGTGCTGATGTAAGATGTTCCACTGAGTTGACTGGAAACTGCTATGACACTTCACACTCGGTCTGGTAACAAAGAGTCAAGTGTATGTTTAGATTATATCTAACGGTTTTGACTCTTCACTGTCTGATATTTATAGGTCATGACTACATTTTATCATTTCAAAACAAAGCTCCACTTTTTACAAGTGTACTTTGCACAGCTGTTTAAGTGATGTTTCCGCTTCACATTTCTTGGAAAGGATTGCGTGTCTCTAGCTCTGTTATGTGTCTGTGTGTTAGTGGTGTGGAAGGATGACGGAAACCTTTTGATGTGGGCGAATGTGTGTGTGCGTGTGTGTGTGTGCTTGTGACTGTGTGTGTGTGTATGCATGCATGTGTGCTGGCCCGTCACAATAGGATAGGCAAACCAATCAACCAAAGACAACTGTGTGAGAACCCCTTTAAATCCTTTAAATTGAGATCTGTAACTATGAATAAAGACTTTAATGTTAAGCAGTAGCAGGACTGCTGATGTATCCTGCAGGATCCAATAGTTTTCCTGTTGACAAAATAATAAAAAGCTATAACAGCTCCCAGGGCCGGCCCAAGCCCAAAGGGGGCCCTAAGCAGAATTTCATTTCCACCACAGCCTTTTTTTTTTGGTGTGGGGGGGGGGGGCATGTTGATCCTGCCTCTGACTCAATGCCTCACTCTCAAGAGATATTGAGATGGATTAACTATTGCTTGTTCTCCCTATCAACAACAACATATTGCTTGTTTCATTAATTGTTTAAATTCACCCAGTGTTCTTGTCATCATCTGAATTTTACACCATTTTTTGAAAATACTGAAAAATATTAGACAACAAAAGTTTAGGATGCTATGGTTTTATACAACACTCACAATACATTTTATGTGAACATTATTGCTGATATCACAGACATTGGTAGGCTACTCTATGCAATAGCAGCTTATGATAACAGAAATAGCCCTGATTCACTCACTATGTTTGCTATTTCAAGCATCAATAATAGGCCTAACCTATATCATCAGAGAAGAGTGATTCTTGCCATTCTTGACAATAAAGAGCTAGGTTTGAATTAAATGATTAGATAGTCCTACATTAAGATAGCTTGATACATCTCCTAAGACTAACTAGGATTTTGCCTATAGAAGAACTTCCTCATGTCCAATGTCTGTGCAGGCAGCAAATATTCATCAACCAAAAATAGGCTATCCCTTTAGTTGAACATTCATTTAATGTGGCCTTGAGTTAATTTTGAGGACATACAACAAAAGAATAAGGTTTCAGCCAAAGCTATGTTGTGAGGTGGCAATTAACAGAGCTGACGTTATATTACCTCCTCGGGAATCTGTTCCTTTCCTGCTCACAGGATTCATTTCACTTACTGACTTACTTTGTTCCAAATGCAAAACATGGAGTGTGGACTTTCAGCCGTATGCATTTTACCTACTTGATCACGTGGAATGGACTGACGATTGCATGCGGTGAGATGTTGGTGAACGCGGAGTCGATTTTCAGCGCTATGCGTAGCTAAGTAGAATGGATTCTTCCGCGGTGGATTAGAAACTGCGCTATGGCTGTGCTTTACCATTCCCAGGAGGCTTTGTTCTAATCATATTGCAGGTTGTTGTTATAGTTTTTCTGTGGTAAACATGAACGTTTTATGATGTCAGAATAACAAGAATGAAATAAAAATACAAAGGCTACATCAACTTCGCTAGATTGTTGGGAGAAGTCAGAGGTGTGTAAGCCAAACCATGACTGAGATAAAGAGTGATAGTAAGTGATATAAATTCAATGGATTCGTTAACTGGAAAATGATAATATTAATGGGTAGGTATCACAAGGATGTTAAGATAATTCTTACCCTCAAAAATGAAATAATATTTCAAAACGTGATTTCTCGAGCGCTCGTGGGGGGCCCCCGAGCTGTCGGGGCCCCAAGCGACGGCATAACTCGCGTATGCCTCGGGCTGGCCCTGACAGCGCCCTCTACTGCTTCCTGAGAGAAATACAATATGATGAGCTCCTGCCCAAATCAAAGATAAATTTAATGCTATTTTCAAGTACCAAACAGATACCAAGCTGCTCAACTGGGGTTGGGAGCTACCTTTATGTGTGTGTGTGTGTGTGTGTGTGTGTGTGTGTGTGTGTGTGTGTGTGTGTGTGTGTGTGTGTGATTGGAAAAGAGGGTGAAATGCCAAGATGCCAAGCAGCTGACTGTGTGTGTGTGTGCGTGTGTGTGTGTGTGTCTATCCATGGGTGCAGGTGTTTGCCAGAGTGAGACGATCACAGAAGCATAGTCGGCCGGGCAGCCAGAGGTCACAAAGGTCACAGGGGTCGCTGAGATGAGGGTGAGGCATACACAGGTCAAAGGTCACTGAGATGAAGGCACGTCTGGACACACCCTGCCCTGCACCTGTCACTGAACCTGGCATATTCCCGCCAGTTACAATTACAGTTACAAAAAACAATGGTTTTTCTGAATGAACTGAATTAAACGGACTGGGACATTTTTAAACCATATATGAACTCATAATAATATGCATATTGCGAATGGCTGTTATATCTATCCGTTATGGGTGATGGGTTATTGTATTAATGTGGGTTTATTTTGAGAGACATTGGATAGGCCACATCTTTATTAAGTGTAGCGCCAAAAGCGATTGTTATATGTGTGACGACATGTCGGGAATAGTTGGGTTCTCTATGTGCACACAGTTTAACATCTTTAATAGAAACCATAACTGTCTGAATGTTGTGTAGTGTCTGAATTTATATTTATGTTACCTGTTGGTTGATCTTCTGGGATTGGGGATCAAACCTGACTGATCCCTTTTTTAGACAGACAGTTGTGAAGGTGGAAAAGGTGATCTTTGTATCTGCTAATCATAATCCATTTTAAAATCATGGTAGTGCTGCTTCTGTCACTGGTGTAAAAACAATGCAGTGAAATCATGTCTGTATTTAGCCGATGTCTGTAACATGTAATCACATCAACCATGCTGTGTTAACGATTGAGCTAAATTGCCTCGAACAAAAATAAAGGGTTAAGGGTTACAAGTCATGATCAAAGAGTTCAATGAAATATCCCAGTAGATGCATCACCAGTGTTTTCTAGCCCATAATATGTCTAAATGAGCAGAGTAAACACATCATGTGTAGAAAAGGGGGAAAAGAGGTTTTCGACTTGAAATGTTGATTAGCTGTTGAATGTTGAAGTAGTCTTCAGTTGTGTACACTCAAAGGTACAGAAACACAGTTGGGTACACTCGTGTGATGTGACCACACACACACACACACACACTGATTGACTCACTGTGGTCATCGGAAATACACACACACACACACACACACACACACACACACGTTAGACCCTTGAACCATGTATGAGTCACTGCCAGCATCAGCTACTGGAGCAGACGCACACACACACACACATACACACACACAGCATCTGCTACACTACACTACTAAAGATGTTTAGAGCTGGAACACTGGAAAAAGTCATTAAATTGTGTGATTGAAATGTGCAGCATGAGGGTGTGTGCGTGTGTGTGTCTGTGTGTTCCTTCTGTCTGCTGTGGTTAGTGGTGTCCTTGTCTGATGTCGTCTGATTGTGTGTGTGTGTGTGTGTGTGTGTGTGCATGTGTGTGTGTGTGTGTGTGTTTTGGTCCTGTCTGCTGTGGTTAGTGGTGTCCATGTCTGTTGTCCTTAGGTGCCATCGCATGACCTCACCACAGGGGGCGCCACCTGCCTACCTGCACCGTAGGAGAGCCCTCACACACACACACACACACACACACACACATAGAGCCCTCTGCACTATGGATTACATATCAAAACACCTCCATTATACACACACACACACACACAGACACACACACACACACCATAGGAGAGCCCTCTCCACTATGGATTACATAGCAAACACCTCCATTACACACACACACACCATAGGAGAGCAAAGAAACATACTGTAACAAGACAGACATCACAACATTTAGACATATAAACAGCCCCTCCAATGTTTCCTTAGTTTAGATAAATACCTCATGGCACTCCTTAAAGTTTTCACTAAACTTTCAATGATCACATTTGTTGAATTATCCAGTCGGCACATACATTTGTACATTAGATTCCTTAACACAGCCTCACATGATGGCACATTGGAGAATGCAAACAGGTAGCGGGCACTGAACCATCTACTGTAGGTATCCTCAACTACAGCCTCATAGTGTCGTTATAAGCAACTGTTTGCTTTTGCAGGCTACTGTTCTCATAGTTACACCACAGATGAGCCGTATACATGCTGTAGGTGCACAGAAGGCTTTAAACAGAGAACAATTCACATTGAAAGGACACATAATGAACTTGTGAAGTAACATGTTCTACCCGTTACAATCAAACAGCACCTGCGTTAGAACCCTGGTCTGCACTCGACCCGTTAGAATCAGACAGCACCGCCAGCACATTGCCGTTAGAACCCTCTGCTCTCAACTCGTTGCAATCAGACAGCACCTGCGTTAGAACCCTCGGCTGCACTCGACCCGTTAGAATCAGACAGCACCTGCGTTAGAACCCTCGGCTGCACTCGACCCGTTAGAATCAGACAGCACCTGCGTTAGAACCCTCAGCTGCACTCGACCCGTTAGAATCAAACAACACCGCCAGCCAGCCAGAAGCTCCAGAATCTCCAGAACTTTCAGAATCTCCAGAACTTTCCCATCTCCAATGGAGTTGAGCCAGAGCGGGACGGAAAGGGGAGGTGGGATAGATCTGTCCATCTTTGGAGGAGAGATGGAGAGAGTGAGCGGAAGACAAGAGGGAGCGAGGGGGAAAAGAGGAGCAAGGGATAGAGTGGGAGAGAGGAGGAGGAGAAGAGAGAGGGAGGGAGAGAGAGGAAGAGAGGAGAAGAGTAATGGAGGAGGAATAGAAGAGAAGGGAGTGAGGGATAGAGAGAAAGAGAGGAGGAGAAGAAGAAAGAGGAAGAGAGGAGGAGTTTGAATTAGAATCAGAAACAAAAGAGCAAAGCCAAAGCATCCAGTTAGAGATGGGGGGATGACGAGAGAGAGAGGGATGAAAGGGAGGGAAAGAAAGAGTGAGGTGGAAGAAAAGGTAGAAGATGGAGGAGAAGTAAAGAGATGTGATGATAGAGATGGAGAAATGTGATGAAGAGAGAGCGGTTGTTGAGTTGAGGGTCTGCCCCTCCTTACACACATTATGCACACACACTCCCACAGAGAGGGTTCTGCTATGTGTGTGTGTGTGTGTGTGTGTGAGAAGGGAGTGAGAAAGAGGCAGCAAAATACAAAACTGTGTTTGTGTGATGTGTGTGTATTTGTTAGTTGAGCTACTATAGAGAGAGAGAGAGGGGTGTATATCATGGACGTCGTTAGGTCCATTTTGGGGGGCTCAAGCCTCCCTAAATTTCCCCCAAGACCCCCTAACGCTGGGCAGATTATTTTCAATGTATGTAAATTACATCCATTTTTAGCGGTTATATTACTCGCGGAGTTAATATGATAAACGGTCCACGAGAAAGTCCACTTTAAGTACATGTGAAATTTCTCAGTAAATTCTCCAGCTCTGCCTGCATCCACTGAGAGCATTTTTTTTCTTGTTGTAACTGATGAAGAACTATGCTTCAAATTGAGCAGCATCTGAAGTTTGGTAGGCTATAGTCTGATCCAGCAAATTTTTTGGCAACATATTCTCCAAAAGACTGATATGAAATACAAATTACCCTGTAGTCTATGCCAGATTAGTTTGTCCTACATGCATTGATGGACATATTTATTTGCTATAGCCTAGCATATATTTTAGTAGCTATTGTATGCTCATTTTGCAGAATAAATGTGAGAAATAAAAATGAGAAACTTTCATATTTGACTGCATCATCAGATTTCCCTAGGATTTGAACTAAGCTAGTTGTTACCATTGTTGTATCTTGCTCAGTGCCTAGTTCATTTACACCACAGATGATGGAGACATCTTCACAAACCAGTCTGATGAATTGATTTAGACTAATGTTGTTAATAAAAATAGCCTAAGAAATTAGTTTAAGAAATGTATTCTGATAAATGTCCCTCAAGTAACAAATAGTTGCCAATATACACACATATATACACTGTATAATATAATTTATTTATTAAAAAATTTTGGCGCGCTATGCGCGCGCATCAACATATCACCCCTCTGGGGCTAAGCCCCCCTTGACTCTGGATCCTAGTGACGTCCATGGTGTATATACAGTCTCTATTGCCGTCTCTCTGATGCCGTAAGACACACACACACACTCCCTCCCTCTCTCTCTCACACACACACAAAAACACACTCTCTCACATACTCAAACAATCCATGTCTGATGCACACACACACACACACACACACATAAACATTCCCTCTCTGGTTCACACACACAGACAGGCAGAATTGTTATTGTCTAAGTGCAGTGCAGTCATTACACCACTGGGGGCAGAATTGTGTTATTGTCTGAGTGCAGTGCATACATTACACCACTGGGGGCAGAATTGTGTTATTGTCTGAGTGCAGTGCAGTCATGAGACCACAGGAGCATCATGAGAATATATAAGCAGTTATGAATTCTAATGTCAGTTGTTGAATGCATTATGACCTTTTATGAATGTATTTATAATGCTCTATGAATACTGGCTTCATAGAAAGTGTTACCAGAATATATATTTTTTTAATGCTGTCTCTTGTGCAGATATCTGTCGTTTCCTCGAGGGAAAAAGATAATACAGAGGTGGCAAGTATCGCCTCTCCTGCACGCACGCACGCACGCACGCACACACACACACACACACACACACACAGATAACAATGGTGGAGGCTGCTATGCAAGGTGCCAGCCTGCTCACCTGGAGAAAACCTATCTGTACATTTAGTACAAAAAATTTAACATTACTTATTACTTATGTATATTCTCCATATTAATTTAGTTAAAAGCTAGATGTTTGTGGCCTTATAGTAAAGCACCTGTCAATCATACTGTAAGCTAGTTCTTGAATAAGTGATGTTTTGACAGCAGTGAAAATCACTCCCAATATGCCTGTTCTTGTCTGTGAGTTAGAGTTCACTCCTCCTGGAACTTTGAACTTCAATCTAGAGGTCAGACAGTTCTTATAGGTGCTGGTTCTGTGATGGAATGTGCTCATTGGCCAATTAGCTCTCAGCTTATCTTGGTCCCTCCCTCTGACTCACCTGTCCTGAAGAAGGAAGTGAAGCTCAGTGACAGAAGGCTGCCCTGTTCAACACTCCAGCTGAACAACTACTGTGGTATGTGAGAAATGAGGGGAAACATGGAGTCATATTCAGATGGGTTGTGTTAATAATGTTGGAGAGAATGTTGGGTTTCTGGGAGATTTGCATAGAAGAAGCACAATGACTCAGTAGAGACGGTAGATTCACCAAAGCTGTGAAAGTGAAAGTAAAGTTTGTCCAGCAGCCATTACGAGAGGGAAACTTGTGACACTGTGTAGTCTTGGACTCTAGACTTGGAAATGGCTTCAAAGTTGGAGGATGAAACATCTTGTCCCGTGTGCACTGAGATCTACAAGGATCCTGTTATCCTGACCTCCTGCAGTCACAGTTTCTGTAGAGACTGTCTGGAGAAATGCTGGGAATCTAAAGGATCCAAAGAATGTCCACTCTGCAGGAGGAAATCATCAAATGACTTAGTCCACCCAAATCTGGCTTTAAGGAACCTATGTGAAGCTTTGTCTGAAACTGTATTGGAAGAAGGAGGGGTGCAAACATTCTCTGTAAACAGCACAGGAGAAAACTTGAGCTCCTCTGTCAGAATGACAAGCAGCTTGTGTGTCTGGTGTGTCGAGACTCAAAATTACACAAAAATCACAACTTCAGTCCCATTGATGAAGCAGCAGCAGAGATCAAGGTAGGCCTGAACTTTCTTATTCTCTTGTGTGCCTTTCTACAGTCTTGCATGGTCACATTTTCTACTGCAGATGTCACTTGCTACTTCACACAAATGGCCAAACTTTACTATCGAACCCTGGAGGACATTTATTAAACTGTGAGTGTTTTCTGCATAGACAGTGATGACAATTGTCTGATTGTTTCATTATATTAAAGCAATATACCGGAGTAAGTTTGAGCATAGCCCTGCTGCACGAGCCTTCCAACAGCAATATATTTCGCATGAAATGAAAGATTTTCGAACTGCACAGACCTAACGCGAAAACAAAACACTTAACATTGAGTCAATGTAACCTCAGATCTTATTTTCGGTTTCCAACAGTCAGATCCCATTGATTCAGTGTAAAGTGCCTGTTCGCTTCTGCGTTTGTGTTCGGTCTGTGCTGTACCAAATTATTTTGTTCCACTCGCTAACTAGCACATTTATCAAGCTCTTTCAACAGGGCTATGTTTGAATTCTCTCCGGTACTCTCCTTTAATGTGCCAGTCTGACAATGATAGACAGAGTTATAATGTGAACATTCCCCCCTGGCTGCATGTTTGCATGAAGGACAGTCTTCTCTGCTCTCTGGTTGATCATTGATGGTTTAATGACTGCTGGTAGTCAGTGTTGGAGTGCTAGAATAAGAGGCGATTAAACTATGAATTTAGTGATCAATGCAAAGTGGAACCGCAATATGCAGAATCAGATCTTTAAAAAGACATGGAAAACATGTTTAATGATTGGAGAAGATTATTGTTGTGGAATTCAATTGGAAATTAGGATAATGCAGTGTGATTTCATTTTAAACTTTAAAATGTGTAGTATTTGGTGCAAATTAGTAGCTATTAAATGGTGGATTAACTCTATTTGAAAAATTTGAGTGGTAAGTTAACTGTGTTTACTTTTATCCACCATCACATCCCTGCTGGTAGTTGTATGAGAACGCTTAAGCATCCCACTAAAGTGATCCATTCATTTCAGGAGGAGCTGAAGGCCAAACTGCAGCCTCTACAGGAGAAGCTGAAAGACTTTAAGAAAGCTAAAGTCACCTGTGATAAAACAGCTGAGTACATTAAGGTCAGTGTGATGAAGACTACTGTCATGTCTAACATGACCGTGTCCCTGGCCAGGAGGCCATGTTGTCTCCTGTTGGAGGGTCAGTAGTGGTGGTCAAGTCACTGGTCATCATCTCCTCTGGGCCTCCATCTCAAACTCCTTCCTCACACTTTATATCCATATCCAGTAGGAGGCGCTCACTTCACAGTCTTCACTCTCCTCCTCTCTGCTGTCTCTCCTCCAATCAGCACACAGCTCCTATCCTCTTTGCTGTCTCTCCTCCAATCAGCACACAGCTCTCCTCCTCTCTGCTGTCTCTCCTCCAATCAGCACACAGCTCTCCTCCTCTCTGCTGTCTCTCATCCAATCAGCACACAGCTCTCCTCCTCTCTGCTGTCTCTCCTCCAATCAGCACACAGCTCTCCTCCTCTCTGCTGTCTCTCCTCCAATCAGCACACAGCTCTCCTCCTCTCTGCTGTCTCTCATCCAATCAGCACACAGCTCTCCTCCTCTCTGCTGTCTCTCCTCCAATCAGCACACAGCTCTCCTCCTCTCTGATGTCTCTCATCCAATCAACATCATCCAGCTGCGTCTCATCTAAAACGCCCAGTCCTCGATAAAACGCCCTCACACAGTACTGCCCCTTACTTCGTCACTGTCAACGTGCTGCTTTGTTATTGAACATCCGGGTTCTCATGTGCTATCGCTAGCCTCGATAGATAGGAAAGTGAAAGCATTTGGCGACTCGTTTGTATTTTGTCCAGAGTAAAGTTCGTGAAAATGATTCTTATTCCGATTGTAAAAGGAGTATTTGCAATATTTAAGTCATGCAGATTGTTTGATGTCAAACGGAAAAAGAGTTAACAGGACACGTAGGCCTACATCAACCAAATATTTTTCGGTGTATCCCTACGTAATACCAGTGAATACACTCAATGAGGCCCCTTCCTTTACATTACAGATAGCCTACTGACTGAATCCGCAGAGCTCATAAGTCACGCGGCACGTCCCTCTACGTTATAGTATGATAACGATAACACAAAAACAGTTTTATTCCGCCATTGAGACCATACAGAAAACTTGCACTTCCTAGGTTGCATGTTGAACGTCGCTTACGAGCTGGGGACACTTCTATGCCGCCCCCACCACCTTTAGCACACATTGGATGATTAAATAAAACAGAATTGTAACTCTCAAACAGTTTATTTCAAACAAACATGAACAGTGAAGTGAAGTTTAGTTTATTGGTTTATTTGACAGGGGCCATGTACCAGTTAGCTACAAAGCTATTTTACATCTGTGGACATATTAAAACACATTTCAGACCGGCATAACAAATAAATAAATACCAAAAACACATTATAGACCAGAATAGCAAATAAATAAAAAGCAATGAATAAACAAGAAATAAAGAATGAATAAAACTGGATTAAAGCTGTGGCACAAGGTCAGGAATCAGCTTGGCAGTGTTAAGTTTCTCTCCTTTTCCCTAGTTTCTCTTCTTTCTTTTTCAAACTGAACAAATAAAATCCTTAAACTTCAGATACTATTATATTATATTATATTGCAAACATATCCCCCAATCCTCTCTCTCTCAAAAAAGAAGCATGTCTCAGAACTCAAAACAAAAAAAGCCTGAGATATCCCTACCCCCAGTTTTAGAGAAAAGAAATTAGAACTTACACCTTGCTCTGTTAAGGATATGGTATTATTAACTAATTTGCATTAACTTCAAGGATTTCAGGACAATTTGTGGTCAGATACATTAAAATGCTGTGCAGTGAGTTGGGAGACTGGCTGGACTGTGTGTGTGTGTGTGTGTGTGTGTGTGTGTGTGTGTGTGTGTGTGTGTGTGTGTGTGTGTGTGTGTGTGTGTGTTAGTGCCAGGCAGGTAGTCAGACATCTTCTATGATGATATCCTATTAAAAAAAAACAGCATTCCCATGTCCAAGCAGAGTGTCTCCTTGATGATCCTCTGCAGGATCTCCGGGGGAGGACAGGCCTGTCCATCGCTGCCACTTGTTCTGCGGGGCTGAGGAGAGGGAAAGAGAGAATACACCAAATAAAAAATAAATGCAAGGTTTGCTTTGAATGATTTACTGCTTTGGGCAATGGCTTAATATTTAGATATTAGTTGTTTTTGGTCCAAAGCCAACCACTTTGCACTGCACTCACACATGCCATTAGCAAAACCTGTAGCAAATTGAAGGTCAGTCAGATGAGTGGTTCAAGAGTTACACAGGGAGGCAACCATCTTCATGAGCAGCCAATATGAACAGAGAGAAAATTATGCAATATGTATGAGTAGTGAGAAAATTATGAATACAGTGTATGACGACATTTGTTGTTTTTGGTCCAAAGCCAACAACTTCGCACTGCTCTCACACATAGTAGCAAATTGATGGTAAGTCAGATGAGTGGTTCAAGAGTTACACAGGGAGGCTACGCTGGATGCATGAAGTGAAAACGATTTCTGCCGTAACAATTAACTTCCACTGTGATCAATGGAACTGGTTACACCACTGCAGTGCAGTGAACATCCTAAAAACAAAATAGACCACTCTTTCATGTGCTCATGATATAAATTGACTTAATGTTAATGTAAAGCATCCTGTGTAGCCCGTGGGTTATGCATGGAATAGACAAACAGGGTAACAGACAGGCCTTCCATGCATTAATAGATAGATGTTGGCAAATGGCAAAGTACATTCTTTAATACCTTTCTCTGCTCAATGCTTCAAGGGTGGGACCAACATGCGTTGATGGCGAGGGCAAGAAAGGTGTTCCAGCTTGTTCTGTTGGGGTACAGAAAGAGAGAGGGTGAGGTTTAACTACTATCTTCATGAGCAGCCAATATGAGCAGAGAGGAAAATACTCAATGTTTCTTTTGTATAACTTATTACTATGTGGGTGTAACGGAGTACACAACGCAGAAGTAAAGAGAGAGTCCGTAACATGGGCAAATGGCAAAGTACAATGTAATACCTCTCCCAGCATGCAGCCTCCAGGGTTTGGTTGACATGTGCCACAGATGTGCTACCTTGACTTGTAGGGCTACAAGCGGGGGGGGGGGGGTTTTGGGTTAGCAATCATCTTCATGATCCCCCAATATGTATGAGTAGTGAGGAAATTATGGATACAGTATATAATTGGCTTAATATTAAGATATTTGTTGTTTTTGGTCCAAAGCCAACCACTTCGCACTGTTCTCACACATGCCATTAGCAAGACCTGTAGCAAATTGATGGTCAGTCAGATGAGTGGCTCAAGAGTTACACAGGGAGGCTACGCTGGATGCATGAAGTGGAAGCCACTTCTGCCGTAACAATTAACTTCCACTGTGATCAATGGAACTGGTTACACCACAGAAGGCAGTGCAGTGAACATCCTAAAAACAAAATAGACCACTTTTTCATGTGCTTATGATATAAATTGACTTAATGTCAATGTAAAGCATCCTGTGTCGCCCACGGGTTTTGCATGGAATAGACAAACAGGGTAACAGACAGGCCTTCCATGCATTAATAGATAGATGTTGGCAAATGGCAAAGTACATTCTTTAATACCTTTCTCTGCTCAATGCTTCAAGGGTGGGACCAACATGTGTTAATGGCGAGGGCAAGAAAGGTGTTCCAGCTTGTTCTGTTGGGGTACAGAGAGAGAGAGAGAGAGAGAGAGAGAGGGTGAGGTTTAACTACCAGCTTCATGAGCAGCCAATATGAGCAGAGAGGAAAATACTCAAAATTTCTTTTGTATAACTTATTGCTATGTGGGCAAATGGTAAAGTACAATCTCTAATACTGTACCTCTCCATGCATGCGGCCTCCAGGGTTTGGCTGACAGGTGCCACAGATGCGCTACGTTGACCTGTAGGGCTACAGGAAAGGGGGGGGGGGGGTAGTGGGAAAGGTATTGGGAACACCCAATATGTATGAGTAGTGAGGAAATTTTGAATACAGTATATAATACTTCAGTAGGGATCCCTGCAACAGCTGTTGGCACCACCACCTCCAAATAGACAACATATCAACCTGTACAGTAAAAAGATGAACTATGCATATGAATATTGCATATTCAATTTCTACGCCGAGAGGAGCTAGAGCGAGGCGAAGCGGTTATCAATCGACCTAAAAACTGCTGTACAATCACCACAATGACTCTTAAGCTGCTAAATAAAGGTAAATTGAACTAAAAATGTTAGTATAGTAGCGTAGCATAGTTCCCTTTTAAAGATCTCCATAGCTTTTTACAAGGTTATAGTACTGGCAATGTACAGAGATGTAGTCCTTTCCTTCAATAGCTAAGTGTATATGGTGAATGTTAACTGTAGGCTCCAAATAGGATGGCTGGAATATTAAAAAAACATATTCCACTACATATTCTTTTAAGATTCAGAAAACTCACCTCCCCAAAATCACACGTCTTTTCCAGTGTGGCGTACATTGCATACTGAAAAAAACAAACAAACAAACAAAAAACATCAGGACCTGTTAGTTGGTCTGCAAACGCAATATCAGTAATCATTTTGTAAAATATTGTAGGCTCTCTCACCATCAACATATATACCCCACAGCTGTTTCTTTGGTACTGGCAAGATGCACCCTGTAATTGAGAAAAAGAACGCAATTTCTTAACAATGATTATCATTAAATGATGGCTGTATACAGATCTCCACCCTCAATAGCTTTGATTATGTCATCAAATCACAGTTAACAATCAAGACTGTAGCAGTGTAAGCAACTTGACTAAGACCCCGTTTACACAAACTCAGATAACCATAAAGACGCACATGTTTCTCTGCGGTTGCACCTCTCTGTTACACTTACCCGAAGGTGAAGACGGAGAATCCCACAAACTCCGGGCAAGGTGGAGATGTCGGAGAACCCCGTCTTCAGAGATTTGTGTAACTACCCATAACCGGAGCTCTAGCACCAAAGACTGTTGGATCAAACAAGAAGCACCTACGTTCGCGTATAGCAGTTCTATTTTCACAAGGGGCACCACCTAGTTTTGAATGATGTCAGGACTTTTACCAATAAATCGTCTTTTTGGAGTTATCAGGTTTTTTTGGCATGTATCTCTCATATTCTGTAAGTGTTAAACATGATTTCAAGACTAATGTTGTAAACTGTTACTGTTGGTATTTCTATCAGATGAAGCTGCCAGGCAGTAAATAGCCTACTAAAATTTCAAGTTGTTAGCGAGCTAACGCTAGCGATCTAGCTAACGTAATGTTTTACATTTATATTTGAGATTTAATTTATTGACAGCCTGCGGGTAACATTACTGAGTTCATTTTAACTGGACAGAGCAAACGTAAACATAGTTTACAGCAATATGTGAGGTTTGCGCAAAGTCCAAAACAACTAGCTTATAGTTAGCATATAGCTATGTCGTCATGGTAACTGCCAAACAAACCCTCTGTCTAAAGCTAAAAAGCGGACTTGGTTCATACAACATTGTTTTGCAGAGGAGCGATTGAATTGTCATTTGTTGGTTTCATTAATGATCACAGACAATATTATGGCACACATACATTAATATCATTCTATAATTTCTTAAGGGAAAATGTTAATGATGTGACGTAACGTTAATGTGACATTGCTGCTAATGCAGACCGAAACACTTCACGTTTGTGGCCATCTGCCACGATGTTGCTCCCTTGAAAGATCTTTGATAAAACTGTGACGTGGTGGTTAATTGTCACCGCCTTTCTTAGCTGTTTTTGATGTTTGTGTAAATGCGATTGTTTTCTTACTCGGGGGAGGGGAAGATAACCGGTTTCTCGAAGACCCGGGGTAGTGTAAACTAAGCATAAATGCAAAGATTTGCAGGCACACATTTTACCTCATCAGCCAAACAATTCATAACGTTAGCATACTTTCACAGTTCAGGTTTAATATCTGTGCACAGGTCCATGGCGCCGTTGTGCTTAACCACGTTAACCTTGCTTCTCAATCGTATCGTATTTCATGATGGCTGTATACAGATCTCCACCCTCAATAGCTTTGATTATGTCATCAAATCACAGTTAATAATCAAGACTGTAGCAGTGTAAGCAACTTGACTAAATGCAAAGATTTGCAGGCACACATTTTACCTCATCAGCCAAACAATTCATAACGTTAGCATACTTTCACAGTTCAGGTTTAATATCTGTGCACAGGTCCATGGCGCCGTTGTGCTTAACCACGTTAACCTTGCTTCTCAATCGTATCGTATTTCAAATAACAGTTTTGTTTAGCACTTATATTATGGGGTACTTTCTTTTAGGTAGCGTTAGCTGCTAAGTGTACACCACATACAGTAGGACGAGAGAAGAGAACACGACCCTAACGTTAGCTGCTAACGTTAACGTTATATCTGTCTGTCGAATTCGAATGCAATTAAGATTACAACCTTAATGTCAGTAACCTGACTCCCGCGCAGATGAATGAATACACGAGTGTCTGCGAAAGCTAGGCTACAATGTCAGTGCATGTTGTCGAAATAAAGAATATAGCCAACTTACCAACATAATCTTCCGAGCAAGATGTCACCATTGCTGACCACGAGTTAGAGCGGTGTGCGCCATAGCTTTCAGAAATGGATTTGAGAATGACATCATACCCAGTGTCCCTTGCGAAATTCTTCACGATTGGCCAATCTGCAAGTTCTTGGAACGCCCATGGGCGTTCTGGCATTAAGGCGGAACCGTCAATACTGCAGCTGGACCCTTCTCCATCCAATCAGCACACAGCTCTCCTCCCCTCTGCTGTCTTTCCTCCAACCAGCACACAGCTCATTTCGTCTCTGCTGTCTCTCCTCCAATCAGCACACAAATTCAGACCTGGGGTCTATTCAACAACGTAAAGGTTGGACCTGTGCGTAACGTCAGCCTTATTGATTGATGAGTTTGCCTGTTACACTCCCCACATGAGGCTATTCAAAGGGGCCGTAACGGTGCATAACGTTGAACCCAACGCAAACGATGTCGGGCTGAACATACTGTTGTGTCACGTCAGTGCAGCAACAATGGAAGCCTGGAGGGCCATTCTGCTCTTGGTGTCAAACAAGGAAATAGCTGAACTATACAACAACCTCAGTAGTTTAAATGCATCATTGTTAGGAATACTACAGAATTATTATATTACCACTGCTTTTGCTGTCACCAGAGGACTAGCCAACACAACATGAATTTGTGTTATATTTAGCACTAGCGCTTTAAATCTTAGAGCTTCCAATACACCTACGTGCTGATTGGTGAACACCTCTGACACACCCATCAAACGAGAGTGAACTACCTCAGAAGCATGTTGCGCACCGGTGTGCAGCGTAACGAGCAAACTTATCATTCAATTAGGCTAACGCAACACACCGGTGCGTAACAATGTGCTGTTGAATGAACCCCATGCTTCTGAGGTAGTTCACTCTCGTTTGATGGGTGCGTCCTTGGTGTTCACCAATCAGCATGTAGGTGTATTGTAAGTTATGAGATTTAAAGCGCTAGTACTAAATAACACAAATTAATGTTGTGTCGTGATTGTCCTCTGGTGACAGCAAAAGCAAAATTATGACATTTAAACTACTGAGGTTGTTGTCCTGTTCAGCTATTTCCTTGACTAACACCGCAAGCAGAATGGCCCTCCAGGCTTCCGTTGCTGCTGCACTGATGTGACACAACAGTACGTTCAGCCCAACATCGTTTGTAAGATTTTACGTAACATCATTATTGAATACACCCCAAGGCATTGTTTAGAATGTCTAACTAACATCCACCAAAGGGTGTGAATGCATAAAATTTACTACACAAACCATATTTAATATTTGACATTTTATTATAGGTCTGAGATATAATAAGTTTACTTTAAATTGTTTATCAGTCTGAACACTCAGATTTTTTTAATTCAGACTCAAAGGCAGAACACAGAGAGGCAGATCAAGGAGGAGTTTGAGAAGCTTCACCAAGTTTCTACGAGATGAAGAGGCAGCCAGGATAGCTGCACTGAGGGAGGAAGAGGAGCAGAAGAGTCAGATGATGAAGGAGAAGATTGAGAAGATGAGCAGAGAGATCTCATCTCTTTCAGACACAATCAGAGCCATTGAAAAGGAGATGAAGGCTGATGATGTCACATTTCTGCAGGTAACAGAAATATTTGCATGTGTGTTCATCTGATGACAGCAGTCATGATAAAACTGTCTGTTCTGTTAACATCCCATCTTTGGTCTTTTCCAGAACTACAAGACTACAGTGGAAAGGTGAGTGATCTGCCTCCTGTCTCTCTCTTCTCTGTGGTTCTGAACCCAAACCCACAGCAGCACTGACTCCTGAATGTTATTCCAGAGCCCAGTGCACACTGCAGGATCCAGAGAGGGTTTCAGGAGCTCTGATCAATGTGGCAAAGCACCTGGGCAACCTGAAGTTCAGAGTCTGGGAGAAGATGCAGGAGATTGTTCAGTACAGTGAGTAGCCTGGAAAGAAATAAAGATGCTCAATTCTAGGATCAAGAGGATGACATACAGATACTGTATGTCTGATTAGGGCACATTAGCAACTAAAATATTTCTTTGTCTGCAACTCAAACAAAACACAACAGAACAAACATCTGTTTAAAAACACACTACACACTATATTTGTAGGCATCAAGAGGATGACCAATTTCTGTTTCAGTAATAAAAACACTCAACACATTGGATTTGTATTACATTCATGTATTCATGTGTGTGTGTGTGTGTGTGTGTGTGTGTGTTATAGAATAGAACCCCACTAATAACAGGCAGGATAAGAACACCAATACACCTCAGCTCTTTTTTCTAACATTACGTAATTTCAATCACACACACACACACACACACCAGACTGAAGTTTTAAGAGAGAGAGGGTGGAGGGGAGAGAGAGAGAAAGAGAGAGAGTAACACACTTAGTAAGACCACTGTTACTACTGACCATCATTCACATCCTCATCACACACACATCACTCAGTGTTCAGCTCATGTGTGTGTTCTTTCTCTCTGCAGCTCCTGTCACTCTGGATCCCAACACTGCACACCCACGACTCATCCTGTCTGAGGATCTGACCAGTGTGAGACATGATGAGAGACAGCAGCTTCCTGATAACCCAGAGAGATTTGACTGCGCTCTCAGTGTCCTGGGCTCTGAGGGCTTTAACTCAGGGACTCACTGCTGGGATGTGGAGGTTGGGGAGAATGATTACTGGCTCCTGGGTGTGATGACAGAGTCTCTTCAGAGGCAGGGAGACTACGGGTCCATGAGTGGACAATGGTATGTGTGGCATGATGGTGCTGAATATGAAGCACATGCTCCACCTCATCCCCTCACTCCCCTCACAGTGGAGCAGAAACCCCAGAGGATCAGAGTGCAGCTGGACTGGGACAGAGGAAAACTCTCATTCTCTGACCCTGATAATAACACACACATACACACTTTCACACACACTTTCACTGAAAGAGTGTTTCCATACTTTTACACCTTTTCACCACCTCCACTGAGGATCTTAGCAGTGAAGACAGCAGTTAGAGTAGAGCAGCTCAGTTAGAGTTCAGACACCTGCTGCAGGTTAACTCAGTAGCGCTGATAGTCTTACCCACCTGACACTGGCAACAACACACACACACACGCACACATCAACTGTGGAATCAAATCAATGGCATGAATATTTTCTACCTGTGACAAGATGTTCACTATGTTTATAGTTTTGCAGTTGTATAAAAAACCAATTGTGCCTGTGCAAATAAACTTTGTACTTGTAAAAAGAAATGTGTTTTGAGGATATGATTTGCATGCGTATAGAACAGTTTTGTAGTTAGTCTGCTTGTGTGTAAATGCTTGGGGAGATGAGAGGTGGTGGCGCCTGGAAACAGAAATGCAGCTTTTGGGAGCTCAGGACTTGGTTTTGGGCAATACTGACACCTAGTGGTCACATAGGAAATTACAGCCCAGTCTCTTTACACTGCTTACTGTATGCGTGTGTACGGTTGTCTTTCACATTCCTTTACACACAAAAAGATCCACCAATCAGAGGACAGAAAAACATTTCTTCACAGTGTGATTGGCTTAGACAGTTTTAGTTTATCAAGCCCATAAGCCAAGAGAGAGTTACTAGACCAGAGGTGGGCAAACTAAAGCCTGGGGGATTGTTTAATCCGGCCTGTGGAACCTCACCACAGCCTGGGGGACTATTTCATCCGACCTGTGGAACCTCACCACAGACTGGGGGCTGTTTAACCCGGCCTGTGGAACCTCACCCCTTCCTGGGGGGCTATTTACCTGTGGAACCTCACCACAGCCTGTGGGGCTGTGTAATCCGGCCTGTGGAATCTCACCAAAATAGAATAATTTCTTGTATAGCCCAGGTGAATTAGATTATAGGCCTCATATGTCAAATATGTTGTATTCATAAAATACCCCCCCCCCCTTAAAGGAATACTGGTTCAAGATGAATTAGTTCAACATTGAGTTGAACCAGCCTTGAACCAGTATTCCTTCAAGGCTGGTTCAACTCAATGTGGTAATCAGGACCAGTGGTAAATAACATATCATAGCATCATCAGTCTGAAATAAGAAATGAATCACTAAATTAGATTCAGGAGCTATAAAGGAATACTTCAACTAAACATTGTGTCTGGTTGCATCATTAATGCACATTTCCATCATAAGGAACAAAGGAATTTCTTTCACAGGCTGAAAATGCCTCATTATCTCACTACTGAGAAAATACAGCTTCAACTGTACTGAATAATGCACATAGCGCGGTCTCTGTCGCCATCTAGTGGCCGAATATGGTACAGCACATGCGTGGCTAATAATCTCCACATGGAGAAGTTTCACTCGGTTAAACTTCACAACGGCAAATGCAGTCAGTTCGCTAAACACAGAACAGTTACACCAATATTCTAGGCAATCAACTGAAAGTAGCCAACACTTAACAGTAGGCAGATTAACAGCTTTAGCTGTAGCTAGGAAATATAATCAAGGAAAATACGATATACATGTAACTTACTTATCGTCAGTGACTGAACCACAAGTCATTCACACATGTGTAGGATGGTTGTAAACTAGGAATATTTACGTAAAGGACATTTTATAACTAAATTAGCGGGAGCACCACCAACTCGTGGCTCATTCCTTCTGGGAAGGCAGGGAAAGAGGAAGCAATACAGGAAACACTATCTGTTGTAAGTGCAAAACACATAAAAGTCCCAGGAAAACACATAAAAGTCCTGGCCTTTTATACAGGTACTAATGTAAAAGAAAATACGTCTGCTTAGTCTAAAAGTTACTTCTCAAGATTTTATTTTAAAAGGCTACAGCCCTTTCTTATTCGCAGTCTCTTACCTTTGAGTTACTTTTGTGGGTAAAAGCATTTTGGTCTCAGTGGCTGTGTTTTCCTAGTCTGCCAATCACAATTTTAGCTTTAGCTTAGCAAAGGTGCTGGAATGTAATGTTGCCAAAGAGTTGCTATCTGGCTACTTTACATTCCATTGCCAAGCTAAAGCTAAGAAAAGGGTAAAATACGGGTTGCCAGACTTGGAAAATGCACTGAGACCAAAATGCTTTTACCCACATATGTAACTCAGGTAAAGGGGCGAACAATCCATTTTCACAAAAAGTTGGAGTATTCCTTTAACCCTAGATGTTGTCAGGGGCTACTGGTTTGAAACCTGCCAATTTACTGGTATCAACCCCCATCAACAGACTGACTGTTAACACCCGGCCTGTCAGTCAATATCTAAAACCCAATGTGACTCTTCAGCCAAAATAATGGCCCACCCCTGCACCAGACTGTACCTGGCAGTCAATATCCCATTTCCTGCCTCCAGGGGGCGTCAACATCTGTAGGCAAACAGGGCATATACAGCAGAACTCTGGCAAACCCTCTGTTCATAACAGAGTTTTTTTTACATTACACACAATGTCTGCTTCACACTTTATGCACAAATGTGTTTTTCATTGATCACCGTAGTGTGTAACTGACTTTAATAGTGTCTTGTCATTGGATGACTATGTTTCTGAAATGTTCTGAAATGACACAAAACATTTTTTTGTTTTTAATGTTTTGACTGAAGTGTGTCATTTTGTGGTAAAATAATGCTGCATATGGAACGCATGCTCCACCTCATCCCTTATAGATTACAGTGGAAAAAAACACACTGAAGTAGATTAAATATTAGCACACAAGACATTCATAATTTTATTTTAAATAAATCTTGAGTCCCCTATGGAGATTAAACAAGAGACGTTGGATGGCATCTCAGTTTACAGGGTTGCCCAAACAAGGCTCATAATAGTTTTAATATTTTAGCGCCTCATGAAAATAACTCATCATCAATTTCCTTTTCCCTTCACGAGTGTCTGAAATGTCGCCCTGTTATCAACCTCTACCCTTCAAATACAGTGCCCTCCGTTTGCACAAGTACTGTCCCTTCAAAACCAAGTTCACTTGATAACGAAGTGGAGGAGGTGATTTGGGACCAATTTCAGAAAGGGCAA
>JAODXP020000016.1:10513111-10515611 GCA_027497455.2 Sardinella longiceps | reverse complement strand
TTCGATCTTTGGTATTATTTGCCCTCAATGGTGACTTCCAGGTAGTGGGGTTTAGTTTTGCATCCACATTCCACAACGATTTTATATTCATCCACCTCAGCGATCATTTTTTAAATCGACCTCAGCAATCATTTTTGGAATCAGTTTCAGAATCCTCCATTCTAATGTGAACGGAAGGGCTAAATGGTGTAAACATGCCCTTATCGGAACATATTGCTGTGGGAAAATAGGGTCTAATTTTTTTTAAAAAATCTTCGTAATGTGAGAGCATGCGGGGCTGTGGGAACATAGGGCCCAATTTCCCAAATTTTCTAAGAAATGTGGAAACATAGGGTTGTGGGAACATAGGGCTGTGGGAACATAGGGCCTAATTTCCAAAAATTCTGTCAAAAATAAAAATTCCTAACAAATGTGGGAACATAGGGCTGTGGGAACATAGAGCTGACAATAACAGAAGCTGTCATATCAAAATGAAACGTTTTGCCATCTCGGTCTGCGTTCCACGAAATTCTGTCATTGTCATGGTTACACATTAGACAAGCCAGACTATCATATACAATGTCTAGTCTGGCCACGAGTGATAGACCCTCAGGTAAGACGGCTACAACCAATCAGAGCAACTAACAAGCTGAATCAAACAACGCTAAGCCCACCCATTGACTCCCTGTCCTGATAGAATGTTGTGTTTGGCTAAACACCACAACACCTGAACATTCCGACATTCCACCAACCACCAACCCGCAAGCATCAAACTCCCGGCGTGGGAGTGGGACGCTCTACGCAACTGAGCTAAAAGCCCAAGCTTCTAACTCAGCTGTTACAAGCGCCCATGGAATAGGGTGATGAGGATTTACACATACTACCGCTGAGCTAGCCGAGCTGAGCTGGCTCTCCGTTACAGCAGCAAGAGTAAAACATCTGCTGTGCCGGAATTAATGTCTGCTTATCATTCTCAACACTCATGATGAATTAGTGAAGGTCATACGCTACCTTGGGGCCCGAAGAGTAACTTAAATGTAATACAACAGTAATGTAACGCTTTTCAAAACACTATTATTGTAATGTAATAGCCTGGGAGTTCCCATGCTCCTTTGCACGCTTATTTCATTCCACTCTGCAAAGCAGCATGGTGACCATGGCCGTTTTTTCTCGCTTACTTTCGGTATCCAATCGCAGAGTAAAAAGGTCTGGTATTGGCTCCGAGGTATGTACGGACGCTCTGATAGACATTCATAGCGTCCAATAAACGGCTCTGGACAATCGTAAACGATGCATCCGCTACGAGAAATGCAATAGGTAGGTCCCCAGACTATATATCACTTGTGATTTTAGTTTGCCATTCGCCAGGCTAGTAATGTAAGGGATTACTTTAAAATGACAGTAACAGTGCATTACAGTTTTGCAGTAACTTGCCCAACACTGGTGTGTATCTGTCCAACTGAGGGGCTTTGTGTGACCTCTGGGCACTTCCTGCCACTGTCAATGAGGAAGTTGTTGTGCTTATGTGTGTGTGTGTAAGTCAATGTGTGTGTGTGTGTGTGTGTGTGTGTGTGTGTGTGTGTGTGTGTGTGTGTGTGTGTGTGTGTGTGTGTCAGAGGTGTCAAGTAACGAAGTACAAATACTTTGTTACTGTACTTAAGTACATTTTTAGGTATCTATACTTTACTCCACTCCTTATTTTTCTGCCTACTTTTTACTTCTACTTCTTACATTTTCATGCAAGTATCGGTACTTTTCTTTTGGGATCTTCAATTGCTCGTTAGGTGCTGTGCACGCACTGTGTGCGTGTTAGATGCAGCACAGCACAGCTCACCTCCTTGAGCAGAATCGCCCGCAATGCTTTTCTATCTTTCCTCTCCAGCGGAGCTACTAGGAAGAGTCATGTTGCAAGCTTTGCTGCTTTGAAAGCAAGCACCTGTCTAGAATAAGTATCTTCCTACCAAATTGTCTCATTTAAATTTAGGATCCCTGCAACATAGCCTACTGTCAAGAAGACGATTATTTGGCTATTAACGCAGCCTATTTTCATTTTACATCTAAGTAGCGATTGTTAGCTTACCTTGGAAATGCTGTTGCTGGGCATTTTAATAGTTGCAGGATAATTTTCTGCATAACATAAAAACTTGTAGCCTAGAACTCATGTTATAGTCTTGGCCGTGGCTACAATAGAGGACACCGAGGTCCGGACCTCGGTAATTTTTTCGAGCCGAAAATAAGTTTAACATTCTTCAGACGCGCCAATTAAGTAATCCTTTTGCGCGCGCTATGCCTCAAAACATATTGCCGGTTTTGCTTCATTGTCTTTCGTAATCTTTATATGGGTATATCTGCTCTTACAATCGAGGTATTTGGTATTAAATTAAACTAGACAACCAGATCTATCCTTTGGTGTCATTGGCAACGTACTTGCTAGAGAATGACAGGGTTCAATTTCAGTATAGAAATCACCTATATTTAGGCAAGGTATGTCTTTATCTAGTGTTAAAGGCTGAACTTGCAA
>JAODXP020000016.1:10490132-10513011 GCA_027497455.2 Sardinella longiceps | reverse complement strand
TACACAAACTCAGATAACCATAAAGACGCACATGTTTCTCTGCGGTTGCACCTCTCTGTTACACTTACCCGAAGGTGAAGACGGAGAATCCCACAAACTCCGGGCAAGGTGGAGATGTCGGAGAACCCCGTCTTCAGAGATTTGTGTAACTACCCATAACCGGAGCTCTAGCACCAAAGACTGTTGGATCAAACGAGAAGCACCTACGTTCGCGCATAGCAGTTCTATTTTCACAAGGGGCACCACCTAGTTTTGAATGATGTCAGGACTTTTACCAATAAATCGTCTTTTTGGAGTTATCAGGTTTTTTTGGCATGTATCTCTCATATTCTGTAAGTGTTAAACATGATTTCAAGACTAATGTTGTAAACTGTTACTGTTGGTATTTCTATCAGATGAAGCTGCCAGGCAGTAAATAGCCTACTAAAATTTCAAGTTGTTAGCGAGCTAACGCTAGCGATCTAGCTAACGTAATGTTTTACATTTATATTTGAGATTTAATTTATTGACAGCCTGCGGGTAACATTACTGAGTTCATTTTAACTGGACAGAGCAAACGTAAACATAGTTTACAGCAATATGTGAGGTTTGCGCAAAGTCCAAAACAACTAGCTTATAGTTAGCATATAGCTATGTCGTCATGGTAACTGCCAAACAAACCCTCTGTCTAAAGCTAAAAAGCGGACTTGGTTCATACAACATTGTTTTGCAGAGGAGCGATTGAATTGTCATTTGTTGGTTTCATTAATGATCACAGACAATATTATGGCACACATACATTAATATCATTCTATAATTTCTTAAGGGAAAATGTTAATGATGTGACGTAACGTTAATGTGACATTGCTGCTAATGCAGACCGAAACACTTCACGTTTGTGGCCATCTGCCACGATGTTGCTCCCTTGAAAGATCTTTGATAAAACTGTGACGTGGTGGTTAATTGTCACCGCCTTTCTTAGCTGTTTTTGATGTTTGTGTAAATGCGATTGTTTTCTTACTCGGGGGAGGGGAAGATAACCGGTTTCTCGAAGACCCGGGGTAGTGTAAACTAAGCATAAATGCAAAGATTTGCAGGCACACATTTTACCTCATCAGCCAAACAATTCATAACGTTAGCATACTTTCACAGTTCAGGTTTAATATCTGTGCACAGGTCCATGGCGCCGTTGTGCTTAACCACGTTAACCTTGCTTCTCAATCGTATCGTATTTCATGATGGCTGTATACAGATCTCCACCCTCAATAGCTTTGATTATGTCATCAAATCACAGTTAATAATCAAGACTGTAGCAGTGTAAGCAACTTGACTAAATGCAAAGATTTGCAGGCACACATTTTACCTCATCAGCCAAACAATTCATAACGTTAGCATACTTTCACAGTTCAGGTTTAATATCTGTGCACAGGTCCATGGCGCCGTTGTGCTTAACCACGTTAACCTTGCTTCTCAATCGTATCGTATTTCAAATAACAGTTTTGTTTAGCACTTATATTATGGGGTACTTTCTTTTAGGTAGCGTTAGCTGCTAAGTGTACACCACATACAGTAGGACGAGAGAAGAGAACACGACCCTAACGTTAGCTGCTAACGTTAACGTTATATCTGTCTGTCGAATTCGAATGCAATTAAGATTACAACCTTAATGTCAGTAACCTGACTCCCGCGCAGATGAATGAATACACGAGTGTCTGCGAAAGCTAGGCTACAATGTCAGTGCATGTTGTCGAAATAAAGAATATAGCCAACTTACCAACATAATCTTCCGAGCAAGATGTCACCATTGCTGACCACGAGTTAGAGCGGTGTGCGCCATAGCTTTCAGAAATGGATTTGAGAATGACATCATACCCAGTGTCCCTTGCGAAATTCTTCACGATTGGCCAATCTGCAAATTCTTGGAACGCCCATGGGCGTTCTGGCATTAAGGCGGAACCGTCAATACTGCAGCTGGACCCTTCTCCATCCAATCAGCACACAGCTCTCCTCCCCTCTGCTGTCTTTCCTCCAACCAGCACACAGCTCATTTCGTCTCTGCTGTCTCTCCTCCAATCAGCACACAAATTCAGACCTGGGGTCTATTCAACAACGTAAAGGTTGGACCTGTGCGTAACGTCAGCCTTATTGATTGATGAGTTTGCCTGTTACACTCCCCACATGAGGCTATTCAAAACGGCCGTAACGGTGCATAACGTTGAACCCAACGCAAACGATGTCGGGCTGAACATACTGTTGTGTCACGTCAGTGCAGCAACAATGGAAGCCTGGAGGGCCATTCTGCTCTTGGTGTCAAACAAGGAAATAGCTGAACTATACAACAACCTCAGTAGTTTAAATGCATCATTGTTAGGAATACTACAGAATTATTATATTACCACTGCTTTTGCTGTCACCAGAGGACTAGCCAACACAACATGAATTTGTGTTATATTTAGCACTAGCGCTTTAAAACTTAGAGCTTCCAATACACCTACGTGCTGATTGGTGAACACCTCTGACACACCCATCAAACGAGAGTGAACTACCTCAGAAGCATGTTGCGCACCGGTGTGCAGCGTAACGAGCAAACTTATCATTCAATTAGGCTAACGCAACACACCGGTGCGTAACAATGTGCTGTTGAATGAACCCCATGCTTCTGAGGTAGTTCACTCTCGTTTGATGGGTGCGTCCTTGGTGTTCACCAATCAGCATGTAGGTGTATTGTAAGTTATGAGATTTAAAGCGCTAGTACTAAATAACACAAATTAATGTTGTGTCGTGATTGTCCTCTGGTGACAGCAAAAGCAAAATTATGACATTTAAACAACTGAGGTTGTTGTCCTGTTCAGCTATTTCCTTGACTAACACCGCAAGCAGAATGGCCCTCCAGGCTTCCGTTGCTGCTGCACTGATGTGACACAACAGTACGTTCAGCCCAACATTGTTTGATTTTACGTAACATCATTATTGAATACACCCCAAGGCATTGTTTAGAATGTCTAACTAACATCCACCAAAGGGTGTGAATGCATAAAATTTACTACACAAACCATATTTAATATTTGACATTTTATTATAGGTCTGAGATATAATAAGTTTACTTTAAATTGTTTATCAGTCTGAACACTCAGATTTTTTTAATTCAGACTCAAAGGCAGAACACAGAGAGGCAGATCAAGGAGGAGTTTGAGAAGCTTCACCAAGTTTCTACGAGATGAAGAGGCAGCCAGGATAGCTGCACTGAGGGAGGAAGAGGAGCAGAAGAGTCAGATGATGAAGGAGAAGATTGAGAAGATGAGCAGAGAGATCTCATCTCTTTCAGACACAATCAGAGCCATTGAAAAGGAGATGAAGGCTGATGATGTCACATTTCTGCAGGTAACAGAAATATTTGCATGTGTGTTCATCTGATGACAGCAGTCATGATAAAACTGTCTGTTCTGTTAACATCCCATCTTTGGTCTTTTCCAGAACTACAAGACTACAGTGGAAAGGTGAGTGATCTGCCTCCTGTCTCTCTCTTCTCTGTGGTTCTGAACCCAAACCCACAGCAGCACTGACTCCTGAATGTTATTCCAGAGCCCAGTGCACACTGCAGGATCCAGAGAGGGTTTCAGGAGCTCTGATCAATGTGGCAAAGCACCTGGGCAACCTGAAGTTCAGAGTCTGGGAGAAGATGCAGGAGATTGTTCAGTACAGTGAGTAGCCTGGAAAGAAATAAAGATGCTCAATTCTAGGATCAAGAGGATGACATACAGATACTGTATGTCTGATTAGGGCACATTAGCAACTAAAATATTTCTTTGTCTGCAACTCAAACAAAACACAACAGAACAAACATCTGTTTAAAAACACACTACACACTATATTTGTAGGCATCAAGAGGATGACCAATTTCTGTTTCAGTAATAAAAACACTCAACACATTGGATTTGTATTACATTCATGTATTCATGTGTGTGTGTGTGTGTGTGTGTGTGTGTGTGTGTGTGTTATAGAATAGAACCCCACTAATAACAGGCAGGATAAGAACACCAATACACCTCAGCTCTTTTTTCTAACATTACGTAATTTCAATCACACACACACACACACACACCAGACTGAAGTTTTAAGAGAGAGAGGGTGGAGGGGAGAGAGAGAGAGAAGAGAGAGAGTAACACACTTAGTAAGACCACTGTTACTACTGACCATCATTCACATCCTCATCACACACACATCACTCAGTGTTCAGCTCATGTGTGTGTTCTTTCTCTCTGCAGCTCCTGTCACTCTGGATCCCAACACTGCACACCCAAGACTCATCCTGTCTGAGGATCTGACCAGTGTGAGACATGATGAGAGACAGCAGCTTCCTGATAACCCAGAGAGATTTGACTGGGCTCTCCAGTGTCCTGGGCTCTGAGGGCTTTAACTCAGGGACTCACTGCTGGGATGTGGAGGTTGGGGAGAATAATCATTGGCACCTGGGTGTGATGACAGAGTCTCTCCAGAGGAAGGGAGACTATTTCTCCATGAGTGGACAGTGGTTTGTGTGGTATGATGGTGCTGCATATAGTGCACAGGCTCCACCTCATCTCCACACTCCCCTCACAGTGGAGCAGAAACCCCAGAGGATCAGAGTGCAGCTGGACTGGGACAGAGGAAAACTCTCATTCTCTGACCCTGATAATAACACACACATACACACTTTCACACACACTTTCACTGAAAGAGTGTTTCCATACTTTTACACCTTTTTACCACTTCCACTGAGGATCTTAGCAGTGAAGACAGCAGTTAGAGTAGAGCAGCTCAGTTAGAGTTCAGACACCTGCTGCAGGTTAACTCAGTAGCGCTGATAGTCTTACCCACCTGACACTGGCAACAACACACACACACACGCACACATCAACTGTGGAATCAAATCAATGGCATGAATATTTTCTACCTGTGACAAGATGTTCACTATGTTTATAGTTTTGCAGTTGTATAAAAAACCAATTGTGCCTGTGCAAATAAACTTTGTACTTGTAAAAAGAAATGTGTTTTGAGGATATGATTTGCATGCGTATAGAACAGTTTTGTAGTTAGTCTGCTTGTGTGTAAATGCTTGGGGAGATGAGAGGTGGTGGCGCCTGGAAACAGAAATGCAGCTTTTGGGAGCTCAGGACTTGGTTTTGGGCAATACTGACACCTAGTGGTCACATAGGAAATTACAGCCCAGTCTCTTTACACTGCTTACTGTATGCGTGTGTACGGTTGTCTTTCACATTCCTTTACACACAAAAAGATCCACCAATCAGAGGACAGAAAAACATTTCTTCACAGTGTGATTGGCTTAGACAGTTTTAGTTTATCAAGCCCATAAGCCAAGAGAGAGTTACTAGACCAGAGGTGGGCAAACTAAAGCCTGGGGGCTATTTAATCCGGCCTGTGGAACCTCACCACAGCCTGGGGGGCTATTTAATCCGGCCTGTGGAACCTCACCACAGACTGGGGGGCTGTTTAATCCGGCCTGTGGAACCTCACCCCTTCCTGGGGGGCTATTTACCTGTGGAACCTCACCACAGCCTGTGGGGCTGTGTAATCCGGCCTGTGGAACCTCACCAAAATAGAATAATTTCTCGTATAGCCCAGGTGAATTATATTATAGGCCTCATATGTCAAATATGTTGTATTCATAAAATACCCCCCCCCCCTTAAAGGAATACTGGTTCAAGATGAATTAGTTCAACATTGAGTTGAACCAGCCTTGAACCAGTATTCCTTCAAGGCTGGTTCAACTCAATGTGGTAATCAGGACCAGTGGTAAATAACATATCATAGCATCATCAGTCTGAAATAAGAAATGAATCACTAAATTAGATTCAGGAGCTATAAAGGAATACTTCAACTAAACATTGTGTCTGGTTGCATCATTAATGCATCATAAGGAACAAAGGAATTTCTTTCACAGGCTGAAGATGCCTCATTATCTCACTACTGAGAAAATACAGCTTCAACTGTACTGAATAATGCACATAGCGCGGTCTCTGTCGCCATCTAGTGGCCGAATATGGTACAGCACATGCGTGGCTAATAATCTCCACATGGAGAAGTTTCACTCGGTTAAACTTCACAACGGCAAATGCAATCAGTTCGCTAAACACAGAACAGTTACACCAATATTCTAGGCAATCAACTGAAAGTAGCCAACACTTAACAGTAGGCAGATTAACAGCTTTAGCTGTAGCTAGGAAATATAATCAAGGAAAATACGATATACATGTAACTTACTTATCGTCAGTGACTGAACCACAAGTCATTCACACATGTGTAGGATGGTTGTAAACTAGGAATATTTACGTAAAGGACATTTTATAACTAAATTAGCGGGAGCACCACCAACTCGTGGCTCATTCCTTCTGGGAAGGCAGGGAAAGAGGAAGCAATACAGGAAACACTATCTGTTGTAAGTGCAAAACACATAAAAGTCCCAGGAAAACACATAAAAGTCCTGGCCTTTTATACAGGTACTAATGTAAAAGAAAATACGTCTGCTTAGTCTAAAAGTTACTTCTCAAGATTTTATTTTAAAAGGCTACAGCCCTTTCTTATTCGCAGTCTCTTACCTTTGAGTTACTTTTGTGGGTAAAAGCATTTTGGTCTCAGTGGCTGTGTTTTCCTAGTCTGCCAATCACAATTTTAGCTTTAGCTTAGCAAAGGTGCTGGAATGTAATGTTGCCAAAGAGTTGCTATCTGGCTACTTTACATTCCATTGCCAAGCTAAAGCTAAGAAAAGGGTAAAATACGGGTTGCCAGACTTGGAAAATGCACTGAGACCAAAATGCTTTTACCCACATATGTAACTCAGGTAAAGGGGCGAACAATCCATTTTCACAAAAAGTTGGAGTATTCCTTTAACCCTAGATGTTGTCAGGGGCTACTGGTTTGAAACCTGCCAATTTACTGGTATCAACCCCCATCAACAGACTGACTGTTAACACCCGGCCTGTCAGTCAATATCTAAAACCCAATGTGACTCTTCAGCCAAAATAATGGCCCACCCCTGCACCAGACTGTACCTGGCAGTCAATATCCCATTTCCTGCCTCCAGGGGGCGTCAACATCTGTAGGCAAACAGGACATATACAGCAGAACTCTGGAGGCAAACCCTCTGTTCATAACAGAGTTTTTTTTACATTACACACAATGTCTGCTTCACACTTTATGCACAAATGTGTTTTTCATTGATCACCGTAGTGTGTAACTGACTTTAATAGTGTCTTGTCATTGGATGACTATGTTTCTGAAATGTTCTGAAATGACACAAAACATTTTTTTGTTTTTAATGTTTTGACTGAAGTGTGTCATTTTGTGGTAAAATAATGCTGCATATGGAACGCATGCTCCACCTCATCCCTTATAGATTACAGTGGAAAAAAACACACTGGAGTAGACTAAATATTAGCATACAAGACATTCATAATTTTATTTTAAATAAATCTTGAGTCCCCTATGGAGATTAAACAAGAGACGTTGGATGGCATCTCAGTTTACAGGGTTGCCCAAACAAGGCTCATAATAGTTTTAATATTTTAGCGCCTCATGAAAATAACTCATCATCAATTTCCTTTTCCCTTCACGAGTGTCTGAAATGTCGCCCTGTTATCAACCTCTACCCTTCAAATACAGTGCCCTCCGTTTGCACAAGTACTGTCCCTTCAAAACCAAGTTCACTTGATAACGAAGTGGAGGAGGTGATTTGGGACCAATTTCAGAAAGGGCAAATGTTTCAGGGTTTCTTAGAGTCAATAATAAATGAAATTAGTGAGAAGGAGAGAGAGAATGGAGCACAGTGTGGGGTTTTTTTTTTTTTGAAACTTGCTTTTTTTTTTTTTTTTTGTCTGGTCTCACATTTAAAGGAAGTTGTCGTCAGAGTGTGTGTGTGTGTGTGTGTGTGTGTGCTTGAGTCTGGCAAAGCCGGTGTTTGTGACCAGTGTCGTGGTGTTTCATGAAGAGTGTGTGTGTTAGAGTGGACCAACATGAGATCAGCTGAGATCAGCATGAGTCAGTCTACTGTATCTGTGTGTGTGTGTGTGTGTTTCTGTATGTGTGTGTTTACTGCATGTACAAAGACTTTTGAAACCAGAATGGTTTGATTTGCTTTAAAGAATAAAGAATGAGTTGATTTGGCATTAAATTAGGACCAAGTGCACCTGATCTGTGACAGCATTTGCATCTGATTGTCTCTGTAGTGCAGACAGGAGTGTCTCTCTCTCTCCCTCTCTCTCTCTCTCTCTCTCTCTCTCTCTCTCTCTCTCTCTATCTCTCTTACACACACACACACACACACACATACACACACACTCCACCCAGCTTAACCCTGATCTGTAACTGCTCCTGCATCCGATTCTCTCTGTAGTTCAGACAGGAGTCCTGATGGCCACCATACGTGTGTCTGGAACTGAAGGAGACACAGTGGAGATTAGATGCTCATATCCAGAGGAACACAAACACACACTGAAGTACTTCTGTCGACACCCTTGTGGGAGAAATGATGTTCTTATGAGATCAGGGAAGAGTGGAGTTGGGAATGAGAAATATGCTGTTGTGGACACCGCAAGTCTAAGGATCTTCTCTGTGATGATCAGGAATCTGCAGATGCAGGATGCTGGAACTTATTACTGTGGACTTGACCAGTGGGGTTGGGACACTAAAACCAAAGTGGTGCTGACAGTCAGGAAAGGTACGTCATGCATCTGCTCACTGCTGACGTTCAGGAAAGGCCCAGTCTGTCATGCACACACACACACACACACACACACACACACACACACACACACACACACACACACACACACACACACACACACACACACACACATACAGCCCCATGTTGATGATCAGGAAAGTTAAGTTATAGAGCTGAACATCATAACTTCTGTAGACAAGCACACACACACACACACACACACACACACACACACACACACACCCATGTTGACGATCAGGAAAGGTAAGTTATAGAGCTGGACATCATAACTTCTGTAGACACACACACACACACACATGCTGATGGTCAGGAAATGTACGTTGCACATCTGAACATCATAACTGCGGTTGTGCCCCACTAGTCTGTCACACACACACAAACACACACACACACACTCATGAACTGTGGGCAGCTTGTTGATTCTCTGACTGAACTGTGGTCTGCTGATCTGCTTCCTGACACAGACGCATGCAGACTTCTGTGGAACACACACACACATATAGACACACACAGACACAAACACACACACACACACACAGTCAGCTGTGTGTAGATGTAGTGACCTACTGTTTTGATCCGATTATGACTGTTTTTAAACCTACTGCTGCCTGAGATAATGAGATGAATGTGACACAATACGTCTACCTTATGGGTGCATTCTACTTTTTATTTTATGTTTCCTTTAGTTTTAGATGTAACACAACATACAGTGTGGCAACAGTGATTCTCAACTGTATTGAAAATAAGAAATAATTCCACACAAGGAGCAAGCATGACAGGGGTCCTTGCAGCCTTCATAACACAAAAATAAATATTGACTTATAAAGTTTAAATTTGTACTTTGAAAGTAGGCTAGGTTGAGCTCAAAATTAACTCCTCCTGTTTGCAGCCTGCATGTTACACTGCCACTAACGATTCTCATCACTTTACTCTACATGCGGTGAGTTGTTGGTGATGCAATGGAATGGATCCTTCACAATGCAATGGAGACAACTTTGAGAATACATTAATGCTGTTAATTTATTTATTGCCCGATAAGAGTCTGCGGCCCACCTCTAATTATTATTAATAGAAGGGGTTTTTCCTGCCCCTGTTACTCATGGGCATAGCGCCTTGAGACAAACCTACTGATAAAATGTAACTAATAAAATTGAATTGAATTACTGTGCATTTGTTAGCAGTGTTAGGACCCTGGCGGGTCTGTAGCGGCCCCGCCCACTCTATATGCCTGTCTTGTCTGTCTCCAGCAGGTAGAGGGTGCTCTGCAGGTGTGGCTCCGTTATCACTGATTGGGTTTCCCTTAATGAGTGGATCCATAAGAAGGCCTGGGCTGCGCTGTGCAGACGTTCTCTCCTCTCCTTCGTCTGCGTTCAGCAGCACTACACACTCTACAGGTACACACACACACACACACACACACACACACACACACACACACACACACACACACCCCTCCACACACCACCAGGACTACAGCAGCACTGTACACTCTACAGGTACACACACACACACGCACGCACACACACACACACACACACACAACCCTCCACACACTCACAGGACTACAGCAGCACTACACACTCTACAGGTACACACACACACACACACACACACACACACACACACACCTAAAACCTTCACACACCAACAGGACTATAGCACTGCTGTACACTCTACAGGTACACACACACACACACACACACACCCCTAAACCCTCCACACACCAACAGGACTATAGCAGCACTGTACACTCAGTCTACAGGCACGCACACACACACACACACACACACACACACACCTAAACCCTCCACACATCGACAGGACTATAGCAGCAGCACTGTACACTCTACAGGCACACACACACAGACACACACACACACACACACACACACACACACACACAGACACAGACACACACACCTAAACCCTCCATACATCAACAGGACTACAGCAGCACTGCACAGTACACACACACACACACAGACCCCTAAACCCTCCACATACTAACAGGATTATAGCAGCACTATACTACAGGTACATACAGTACACACACACACACACACACACACACACACACACACACACACACAAACACACACCTGACCTTGACCCCCTTCACAGGTAATAAATCTGTCACACACACACACACACACACACACACATTCGTGCTACACAGCTTCTGTACAGAAGCACACACACAATCTAAACACGCACAGTTTTAATTACCTACGGGTAAAATGTCCTTTTGCCTGTAGTAATCTAAACACACACACACACACAGACACATGCACACACAGTTGTAATAGCCACATTTGCCACAGTTGCATCAAATTATGTCCCTTATTGAACACAACAGCTCTTAATTTCACAGGTAATAAATCTGCCACACACACACACACACACACACATTTTCCTTATTCAGCACAACAGCTCTTAATTTCCTGTTTTCCTGAACAGAAACATCAGGCTCCCAATCTGCTTCGTCCAGCACACACTCACACCCGGGCAATATTCAGGGAGGTTTGCTCATCATCATTTGCTATATTTTATTATTATTATTAGTAGTAGTAGTAGTAGTAATAATAGTATTATGACTTTACAATAATCATAAGTAGTGGTCTTAGTATAAGGGGGTGGATGGTAATGAATATTAGTATTGTTGTAACTCTGGGAAATTTGCACACCTGACCTGCTGTTTGTGTGTGTGTGTGTGTGTGTGTGTGTGTGTGTGTGTGTGTGTGTGTTCTCTCTGTGTGTGTGTGTGTGTGTGTGTGTGTGTGTGTGTGTTTCAGGTGTTTCAGCCTCTGTTGTAGGTCTGGTGCGTGTGTGTGTGATTCTGGGACTGCTTGTGTGTGGTGTGTTATCTGTCCTTTGGGTGGAATGTGTGCACAACACACACTCTTCATCTCTAGGTAAGCGGCGTTAATGTACAGTAAACACGTCATTTAGAACACAACACACACTCTTCATCTCTAGGTAAGCGGCGTTAATGTACAGTAAACACGTCATTTAGAACACAACACACACTCTTCATCTCTAGGTAAGCGGCCTTAATGTAAACACGTCATTTAGAACACAACACACACTCTTCATCTCTACAAGCATCCTTAATGTAAACACGTCATTTAGAACACAACACACACTCTTCATCTCTAGGTAAGCGGCCTTAATGTAAACACGTCATTTAGAACACAACACACACTCTTCATCTCTAGGTAAGCGGCCTTAATGTAAACACGTCATTTAGAACACAACACACACTCTTCATCTCTAGGTAAGCGGCCTTAATGTAAACACGTCATTTAGAACACAACACACACTCTTCATCTCTAGGTAAGCGGCCTTAATGTAAACACGTCATTTAGAACATAACACACACTCTTCATCTCTGGGTAAGCGGCCTTAAACGTGAAGTCTGACGACAGAGAGGACAGACAGTGTGTTACAACATCATAAAAAGTTTCAACGTTTGCCACCGAGCAGAATTTTAAATGTTCCTGCAGAATGTAGAAGACTGCTTGCTAATTGTAGCTTCGCCTTATGCGAAATTAACTACATTAGGCTAACCATAACCAAGGCACTGGTATATAAAGTGTTAATTTCTATTAGGCCCTATGCCAAATGAATTTAGCCTAGGTTAACTGTATATAGACAACATGCAGCCCTGCTGTTTTACAGCGCAAAGTGCTATTTATAACCGTGACAATGACCACATTTCTTGCAAAGCAGACCAAGATAGCAAAACATTAGCTAACAATAACAGAAGTGTGCATATGAAAATTAAACTTAATCGATTTGGTTTAATTTTCAAATGCCCCATTCTATTACCATTAGCTGCCGTTTCACCGTCTCAGTCTATGTTGCACGAAGTTCCCACAACTCTATGTTCCCACAGCCCTATATTCTCACATTTCTAAGAGTTTTTTTTTCTTTCTTCGAAGTTAGGTACTATAGTCCCACATTTCTACCCCTGCCTGGTAGACTCCCTATGTAAGTTCAAGCAAGATTCGATCTTTGGTATTATTTGCCCTCAATGGTGACTTCCAGGTAGTGGGGTTTAGTTTTGCATCCACATTCCACAACGATTTTATATTCATCCACCTCAGCGATCATTTTTTAAATCGACCTCAGCAATCATTTTTGGAATCAGTTTCAGAATCCTCCATTCTAATGTGAACGGAAGGGCTAAATGGGTGTAAACATGCCCTTATCGGAACATATTGCTGTGGGAAAATAGGGTCTAATTTTTTTTAAAAAATCTTCGTAATGTGAGAGCATGCGGGGCTGTGGGAACATAGGGCCCAATTTCCCAAATTTTCTAAGAAATGTGGAAACATAGGGTTGTGGGAACATAGGGCTGTGGGAACATAGGGCCTAATTTCCAAAAATTCTGTCAAAAATAAAAATTCCTAACAAATGTGGGAACATAGGGCTGTGGGAACATAGAGCTGACAATAACAGAAGCTGTCATATCAAAATGAAACGTTTTGCCATCTCGGTCTGCGTTCCACGAAATTCTGTCATTGTCATGGTTACACATTAGACAAGCCAGACTATCATATACAATGTCTAGTCTGGCCACGAGTGATAGACCCTCAGGTAAGACGGCTACAACCAATCAGAGCAACTAACAAGCTGAATCAAACAACGCTAAGCCCACCCATTGACTCCCTGTCCTGATAGAATGTTGTGTTTGGCTAAACACCACAACACCTGAACATTCCGACATTCCACCAACCACCAACCCGCAAGCATCAAACTCCCGGCGTGGGAGTGGGACGCTCTACGCAACTGAGCTAAAAGCCCAAGCTTCTAACTCAGCTGTTACAAGCGCCCATGGAATAGGGTGATGAGGATTTACACATACTACCGCTGAGCTAGCCGAGCTAGCTGGCCTCCGTTACATCAGCAAGAGTAAAACATCTGCTGTGCCGGAATTAATGTCTGCTTATCATTCTCAACACTCATGATGAATTAGTGAAGGTCATACGCTACCTTGGGGCCCGAAGAGTAACTTAAATGTAATACAACAGTAATGTAACGCTTTTCAAAACACTATTATTGTAATGTAATAGCCTGGGAGTTCCCATGCTCCTTTGCACGCTTATTTCATTCCACTCTGCAAAGCAGCATGGTGACCATGGCCGTTTTTCTCGCTTACTTTCGGTATCCAATCGCAGAGTAAAAAGGTCTGGTATTGGCTCCGAGGTATGTACGGACGCTCTGATAGACATTCATAGCGTCCAATAAACGGCTCTGGACAATCGTAAACGATGCATCCGCTACGAGAAATGCAATAGGTAGGTCCCCAGACTATATATCACTTGTGATTTTAGTTTGCCATTCGCCAGGCTAGTAATGTAAGGGATTACTTTAAAATGACAGTAACAGTGCATTACAGTTTTGCAGTAACTTGCCCAACACTGGTGTGTATCTGTCCAACTGAGGGGCTTTGTGTGACCTCTGGGCACTTCCTGCCACTGTCAATGAGGAAGTTGTTGTGCTTATGTGTGTGTGTGTAAGTCAATGTGTGTGTGTGTGTGTGTGTGTGTGTGTGTGTGTGTGTGTGTGTGTGTGTGTGTGTGTGTGTGTGTGTCAGAGGTGTCAAGTAACGAAGTACAAATACTTTGTTACTGTACTTAAGTACATTTTTTAGGTATCTATACTTTACTCCACTCCTTATTTTTCTGCCTACTTTTTACTTCTACTTCTTACATTTTCATGCAAGTATCGGTACTTTTCTTTTGGGATCTTCAATTGCTCGTTAGGTGCTGTGCACGCACTGTGTGCGTGTTAGATGCAGCACAGCACAGCTCACCTCCTTGAGCAGAATCGCCCGCAATGCTTTTCTATCTTTCCTCTCCAGCGGAGCTACTAGGAAGAGTCATGTTGCAAGCTTTGCTGCTTTGAAAGCAAGCACCTGTCTAGAATAAGTATCTTCCTACCAAATTGTCTCATTTAAATTTAGGATCCCTGCAACATAGCCTACTGTCAAGAAGACGATTATTTGGCTATTAACGCAGCCTATTTTCATTTTACATCTAAGTAGCGATTGTTAGCTTACCTTGGAAATGCTGTTGCTGGGCATTTTAATAGTTGCAGGATAATTTTCTGCATAACATAAAAACTTGTAGCCTAGAACTCATGTTATAGTCTTGGCCGTGGCTACAATAGAGGACACCGAGGTCCGGACCTCGGTAATTTTTTCGAGCCGAAAATAAGTTTAACATTCTTCAGACGCGCCAATTAAGTAATCCTTTTGCGCGCGCTATGCCTCAAAACATATTGCCGGTTTTGCTTCATTGTCTTTCGTTATATGGGTATATCTGCTCTTACAATCGAGGTATTTGGTATTAAATTAAACTAGACAACCAGATCTATCCTTTGGTGTCATTGGCAACGTACTTGCTAGAGAATGACAGGGTTCAATTTCAGTATAGAAATCACCTATATTTAGGCAAGGTATGTCTTTATCTAGTGTTAAAGGCTGAACTTGCAAGATCACATATTATAATATAGACCTATAAGTTGCAGAGATCATCATCAAGTTTTCAATCTCATTGAAATCTGTGAAATGAACACAATTTTTAAAACTGTAATCTGTGGTGGGAGTACATTATTGTAGACTTAATGATTGGAGCACTTAAATCACACCCACTGGACTCACTCACTGAAATAAAATATATTTTCTCCAAACACAATCAGTGGCAGGTTACACTGTTGTCACACAATTTTAAATAGCCTAAAGAATTCTAAAAAGAGAAAGCTGCCTATGTAGCCTATTAGGAAGGAAGGAGGAGCTGTGTCTCATTGACTTTCAGTGGGTGTAATTTTGTAATTGTGCTCCCACCATTGCATTTTTATTAAGAATTGTGTTCATTTCACAGATTGCTGTGAGATCATTTTGAAGTTTTCTATCACCCAATTTCAGAAATGGAGCACCCTCATTTTAGGTGGTGCTGAAGTCTCACACAACTGATGGGAGAAGGGAAAGGGAGAGGGGTTTTAGAGTGTCTCAAACCTTTCCCTTTACTGTAATACTAGTTACTATAATAGTGTATCAAATACAATAAATGAGTTTAGCAAAGTCAGTAATGAGCTGGGGAAGTTCAAAGATTTCAATAGATTTCCTATGTTAAAAATGTTTCTATTTTCTACTATTGATATTGCTGTTTAAAACACAGCTTGCAAAAGGTTGAGAACCCCTGCCATAGAGCATGGCCTATCACTAGGCTATGTATCTAGAAATGAAGGCCTGCCAATGGCTGTAGGCCCATGCAGCACGGCCTAAGCCTTTTTGCCTTATATGGCATTTTTTCTCTAAAATTACTTTTACTTTTATACTTTAAGTAGTTTTAAAACTAGTACTTTTATACTTTTACTTAAGTAACAAGTTTGAGTTGATACTTCAACTTTTACTGAAGTCTTTTCAAACACTAGTATCTATACTTCTACTTAAGTAATGAAAGTGAGTACTTTTGACACCTCTGGTGTGTGTGCTGTGGTGATCGTTCAATCTATGGCTGTAGAAGAGAACAGCTGAACAAGATGAGGATGATTGTGTGGATTTCTGCCCTGTGTCATTGGGAGTTGTGTGTGTGTGTGTGTGTGTGTGTGTGTGTGTGTGTCGGGGTGCAGGGGACTTTTCATCTTTAGACAAACAGACTTAACTTATACAGCCTTATAATCGTCTTATTTAAAATAGAAAAGAAACTGAAATGAAATAGAAGTGTGTATGAAAAAAAAGAAACTTAATTTAATAAATAATTATCATTTAATATTATTTAATGACCAAAAAAATGAGAAAAAGGAGAAAATGTGTGTGTGAAAGCTCTTACAGATAGCATATAAAAGGGCAGACAGTTATTGTATTTCTGTCAGCTTCCGTAGAGGCTTGTGTCTGATATGATGTGTGTGTTGTTGTTGAGAGTATTTCTGAGGGCTGCAGCTACACACTCATATCTGGGGCCTGAAAAAGGAAGACGACTAACACACATTTCTGCTCTGTTTTGTCAAGTTTTCAGCTGCGTGACCACAAAAGAGAGAGAAAAGTTATTTTCCCATGAGAGTAAAAGTCTGGAGCTTGTCTGTCCGTATCCAAAGGGATATGAATCCTACCAAAAGTATTTCTGCCGTGATCCGTGTATGTATAAAGATGTGCTTGTTGAATCTGAGGCATCAAACACCACAGCTTCAAGAGGAAGATTCTCTCTCCATGACAACATATCTGGTCTGTTCTTCACCGTCACCATCAGCAATCTGACCACACTGGACTCTGGGAGCTACCAATGTGCGCTTAGCATGTGGGGCCAAGACATGTGGACTAAAGTAATTTATTTCTACATTAATGGTAAGCTTAAGGTATCACGTGTTTTCGCTTCTGCTTATTCACTTCAGTGATAGTCTACTTTGTTTCTTTTAGCTTTTTGGAAATCGTGGATGAACTACCTGTACAACTTTGAAGTCTTCAGGAAAGATCCACTTCATCTAAACATTTAGCTATTTGTCTGTTTTTGCCACATTGCCATTGACACATTGGCAGCCGCAGTTCCAAGCTAAGAACTACTTTGAGGGGCGGAAGATGAACGAACATGAAATTCAATCTAAATAGTAGAAAAAATATACATATTTTTTTTTAAAGATTCGTAAGTTAGTAATGTAACTGTTGTATAAAAGCAATATCACTCTTGTAGTCGTGGTGTTGGTTAGCGGAATATTGCCACGGGACTCATCTGAACCACCTGAACCATCTGGTGATGGTAATAACATCACATACCTTTTGTGCACACAACCACTGAAGGTGGAGTTTATAATAGTTATTTAAAGGTGGGGATTGTAAATTTTTTGGGAGGTCTGTGGGAGGCCTGTGATTCTTTTAAAGTGAAATGTGTAAATATGCAGACATGAGGGCTATAACTCTGTTAGAGGGGCGTGTGATTCTGTTAAAGTGGAGGTCTTATCTGTATGATTGTTTTCCTGAAAACACATTAATAGAGGACTTTAACCCCGTATTCAGATTAGCGACTAGTGACTTGGGCTTTGCGACAGGTTTCTATTCATTGTCAATGAGAGCAAGCGTCCAGCAACAAGTCGCCTGGTGGGCGGGCCCAGATTATGCAAACGAGGAGACTTGGCGACAACTGATTCGAGTGAAACAAAACTTTCTCCAGATTTCAAGATGGCGGCGCTAATGGCAACAATCTCAAATTTGGCAACAAACTAAAAAGTTCAGGATTTATGACTTTATATTTTGGAAATCGAGGTATCAATGCTCCTAACAACATCGGAAAATATTGGTTTTATACCCAGAAAATACCTATGTGTTGATGTACGATTTTCTACCAAGTACCTAAGTTAGCAACATGCTACCAACAAATCACAGCCCTGTTTATGCCTCCTCGGCGGCAGCTCAGCGACCTGAGTCCCTTGGATTTGTAGCTAATGTGACTACAGTAAGAGAGATCATAATTGACCACCTACATCTGAATTCGGAAACACTTTACGGTAAAGGTATATGAAATATCATGAATTCAAGCATGTTTTTCATTCATGATTCATTCGTGATTCATGCATTACTTCATCTCTGAATATCTAATGACATCAGGAATCAACATTATTTCATTGTTTGTCATTAATGACCTCCTGCTGAAATAGCACATGATCTTCATCATCATCTTCATTCATCTTCATCATAAGTCATGAGATCATGATGTTTTTGTTCAAAAGAATTGGATACAATAAAAGTGGATATCTCTGTTCATGGAAAAAGGATTTTTGTACATTAATCATTATGAATTCATGCTTACTTAATATTTCAAATTGAATTTTTATTAGGAAAATATTACAGAATGCATATCTTATTTAATGCATGCGTATCATTATGAACTAAGCATTCTTTTTAATGAATTCATCACATTTGTGGCCCCTCAGCTAAAGTGCTGAGCAGCTGCTCCTTTACTTATATGTGACGTTTCATATCAAAACCAGTCGCTTGGCGCAAGCTTGTTTCTGAGAAAATTCTAAAAATGGAATGCTTGCACCAAAAAAGTCGAATTTCACATTTCTCAGCATAATTTGACAGTATAAAGCCTACACTTTCAGTTTCTAATTCAATTGTGCCGAAATTCAAACCTTAAATGGGTTAAAAACTTGTTGAGAAGGCATGTATTCATTTAGCATTGTACTAACTTAGCTGTCATATCAAAGATTTCTAGTGCTAAAGGGTTTGGTAAACTACCACCAGCAAGGCAGGTGAGCATTCGTCATAGATTAGAAGGAAAAAATAAGTAATCTGAATGTCAAGGGCCTTTCCAATATTTCGAAACAACATTTTTAACTTGCATGTTGTTTGGACCCATAAAAATCCTCTAGATGGAGCTTACGTCGAGTCGCTGACTGAGCTTGAAGATAGCTAGTCAGAGACGGGGATAAAGTATCTTAGGCTCAGCTAGTCAATAAAAAGTTGTTGAGTGTTTAGTAGTGCTAAAAATCGGTACAAGCCAAATATTAACTGTCTGCTGATTGTTCTGCTTCAAGGATATCACTCAGACAAGACATGGCAACCATAAATCCCATACTGACATCTGCATTTACACATATCTTAAAGTTAGCATTGTTGCATAGCCTACTCAAAAACACTGGCTCTTACCTTGTGTTACAGTTCAAGTTATATCCATGTTTTATCCATTTTTCATATAAAGTCCACAATTAGATGTATTCCTGTCATGACTGCATGTTAGATCAGTCGATAGCAGTTAACTTTTAAGTTAGACGGGTAGTAGTGGGCAACAGAATGAATTGGCTCATCAGAAGCTAGCCTAATAAACCTCTTGTCACATTGCTAATGAACGTCATTGTGGTTTTTCTCAGCATTCTTTTTTTTCTGACTTGTAACATTGTAACACTTTGAACGCCCATATCTCCGTCATTTCTTGGGTCAATATTGTTCATATTGGTATTGTTTGAAAGCGTATTTTCTTGTCTTTCATGTGAATGCAATAACATATTTTTGAAAAATGTGGCAAGCAATTGATTTTGACGTGCAGGGTCACATATGATGTTGATGGCAAAATTGGGAAATTACATAAGAAGTTAGCCTAGTTCCTCATCATGTAGACTTTCCAAGAATTTTCTTGACATTGCATTGATTTTTAACTATTCCATACCATGTTAACCATGTCAACACTTTAGTTTAGAGGGCACAAACATGATGAACTCATGAGCAACTAACTATAAATATGTTTACATTTGTATTATAGCTTCAGCACCAGAGTTTTGGGTTTCTACTCCAGAACCAGACGACCATCTACTGACCATCTACAATAACATAACCAGAGCCAATACAACACCTCTAACTCACAACTCTACAGGTACACACACACACACACACACACACACACACACACACACACACACACACACAGGAGCATCTACCATCACACAACCAGAGCCAATACAACACCTCTAACTCACAACTCTACAGGTCACACACACACACACACACACACACACACACACACACACACACACACAGGACCAAGGAGGTTATATATAAACTGGAGACAACGACTAAGTCCCGCCCTCCATAGAACTGAATGGCCGAGGCTAGGCTAGTAAATGCAGTGAATTGACAGTCAACGCCATTGTCAACACTGGAGATAACAGGCCACGGCCATGCCCATGCTGCCCATGCGCAAAGTTTCAAAGTTGGAAATGACGCATGGACTCACGTTGAATCTCTTTGCAAAAACAGTAGTCCTTCAGTCCAGACGGTGGTGATAATGCACCTAGTTTGTTTGTCATACAACACGAGGAAGAAAGTTCTGTCGAGAACGTGCCTGAAGTTTATAGCATTCATGACAGTACACTTTTTTTTAACAAGCTCCTCAAGAAATAAGCAAAGAGTAACCAGAGATCATGAAATATTGCTTTTACTCTCCCAGGAGAAATAACATTTCGCATGTAACCGCCCATCAATTTGTAAGTGCATGAGTGCTCGTGCCCAGCATGACTCTCATGCATGCGCTGCCTTGGTTCGGATTGTGACTCCATACTTAAATATGGTGATGCTAAAGTGCTGCCGCTAATCTGAGCGTTCTTGACCCCCTGCACAGGACCATCTACCATCACACAACCAGAGCCAATACAACACCTCTAACTCACAACTCTATAGATGATTTCGACTTCACGTAACAGTCAGGCAACGGCCGGACACGCCCACTTTCAGGGGTAAACTTGACTGGAGTGATAACGTTATTCTCAATGCAAAAAGGACTGTACTTCAGCAGAGTCATGGCTTTATAAGTTTGGATGTGTCAGTTTACAAGAATAAAACCCACAAGATCGTTTTATGTAAGTGTTTTCTTTATGTTAGAGGATTACAAACTACACGTTATTGTTTAAATGTCGCATATTTTTCCGTTAACCAAAGGAAGCGCAGAACTTCTTCACAGCTTAGAGCTGTTGTCTATGGACGTTAGCGGCTATATAGCAAGCTAACCGTCAAAACGGCACTTCTGTAGGCTTCTGAACACATCTAAATGTATTAATATGGCAACATTCATACTCTAGCATGTTCATACGATCTTGCTGTCAACAAGTAAGACCAACCAGTAAGCTGTGTTACTCTAATATAATCAATTTGCCCATTAGCAAGCTAACCGGAGCTAACACTAACGTTAGCAAATACGGGAGTTTGCCAGCAACATCAGGACACTGCAGACGAATTTGACTGTGAATAAATATATTCTGACCACTAATCAGTTGGGTGAAAGTAAGTCTTAAAAACCGCTATATTCATCATATTGTTTGATGGCCTGAGAAATTATAAGAGGGTGTTAAGTGTACTTGCTACTCCTCATCTCCATTCATTTGAATGGTCTTCCGATCTTTCGTTTACCCCCCAAACTGGACGTCACACATGTCATAATGGCAAAATTCCCGGATGTTTGAAATCATCTATAGACTTGTTTCACACCTGAACATTCCGAGGTTCTAAAAGCATTCCATGGTAGTAAACTGAACATTCTATCATTGAAATGCATTGGATTTATGCCTCTTTCTGACTTGAAAAAATGGGTAATAACATTTAAAACATGTCTAAATTCACTTTCTTTCAAATAATACACATTTGAAGCACACAAATTTGGAGGTCCCGAATAGATACAAGTGGTTTTACATTTATGTGCATGAAGCTTTAATCTATTTGGGACCTCCAAATTTGTGTGCTTCAAATGTGTATTATTTGAAAGAAAGTGAATTTAAACATGTTTGAAATGTTATTACCCATTTTTTTTCAAGTCAGAAAGAGGCATAAATCCAATGCATTTCAATGATAGAATGTTCAGTTTACTACCATGGAATGTCGGAATGTTCAGGTGTGAAACAAGTCCATAGGTACACATACTGTACACACACACACACACACGGGATCATCTAGTGGATTGCATAACCAGAAACACTAACACACCTCTAACTCACAACTCTACAGGCACGCATGCACGCACAAACACACACACACACACACACAGAGGCAATAACACACCTCTAACCCACAACTCAATAGGCACACACACACACACACACACATTAGTAAATGTTAAATAGCATAGATGTTTTTGTCATGGATACTTGGCTGGATATTTGACATACATTTCACTGATGTCCACAACGTACACAACACACAATATTCACTAACACTGGTCATTGTATTGGGAGTGTGGCAATCTATAATCTAAAGTCCTAATCTACAATTCTGATTCTGAGTGACTCATTTGTGTGTGTTTGTGTGTAAGACTCTATGCAAAGGGTTCATCTGAAAATATTACTGATCATAATCCACCAGGTTGAAATCATGCCCCCATAGACAGCAGCACTACTAAGGGACTTACTTAGCTCCTGTGTTTTGTGTGTGTGTGTGTGTGTGTGTGTGTGTGTGTGTTTCAGGTGTTTCAGTCTCTGTTGTAGGTTTGGTGCGTGTGTGTGTGATTCTGGGACTGCTGGTGTGTGGTGTGTTATCTGTCCTTTGGGTGGAGTGTGTGCACAACACACACTCTTCATCTCGGGGTAAGTGACCTTAATGTACAGTAAACACGTCATTTAGAACACAACACACACTCATCATCTCTAGGTAAGCGGCCTTAATGTAAACACATCATTTAG
>JAODXP020000016.1:10480132-10485132 GCA_027497455.2 Sardinella longiceps | reverse complement strand
AGTAATTTAGACACACACACACACACACACACACTGCCATGACTCTCAAACACACCATAAGAACTTTATAGAGTTCTAGAATTCTGACACTAACATGTGACCCCTGACCCCAAGCCCACATGGTGTGTGACTGTAAGGTGTAAAGTGTGTGTGTGTGTGTGTGTGTGTGTGTGTGTGTGTGTGTGTGTGTGGACTGAAGGACTGAAGGACTGAAACGTGTCATGTGATCATTCTGATGATTCATTTCTTAACTTCTCCTCCTGTGTGTTAGATGATGATACAGAGACCAGAGACACACAACAGCCTTCTCAGGTGGGTTAAACACACACACACACACACATCATCATCATCATCATTCACACACACACACACACACACACAGACACACACACACGCACACACATCAGTGACCAAAGATACACCTCAGCCTCTTCAGGTGGGTAAAACACACACACACACACACACACACACACACACACACACACACACACACACACACACACACATGATACATGTACTTCCTCCAGTTACTGTAGCTATAAAGCTGTCATGTTAATGAACACAAACAGCACTAAAGCTGTAATTCCCCCTCCAGCCCCTAGGTGGTGATGTGCATGTGTACACACAGGTGGATCACTCTGGCCCAGTGCCACCGTCTGTGGAGGAGGAGGAGTCAGCAGAGGTCTACTTCCTGCTGCAGCCCCAGGACACGCCTACATACACGCCTACTGTGTCACCGTCTGTGGAGAAGGAGGAGTCAGCAGAGGTCTACTTCCTGCTGCAGCCCCAGGACACGCCTACTGAGGGGCTGGACCAGTTATACACTTTAGTGGGCCCCCACTGACCAGACAGAACCAGCCAATCATAGAACAGATACAGACAACGCCTCCTACAGGATCAACCAATCGCTGAGCAGATACAGACAGCAGCTTTTACAGAATCAACCAAATCGCTGAGCAGATACAGACAGCATATCTCCTCTAGAGGGCAGTGGTGTCACCTCCACTCCACGGCCACCTGGGCTTCCGACAGTCGAAGGTCATGGACCGTTTGGATCACCGACCGCTTTGACCTTCACTCTGCTTTTACCCTCCCTCAGACGGTTCCACCTGTGGCCATCCCTTCATCTCCTCTCATCTCTCATCTCTCCCATTGACCATCACGCCTGGGGCCCCTTTCTCTCCCATTGACCATCACGCCTGGGGCCCCTTTCTCTCCCATTGACCATCACGCCTGGGGCCCCTTTCCCTCCCATCACGCCTGGGGCCCCTTTCCCTCCCATCACGCCTGGGGCCCTTTCCCTCCCATCACGCCTGGGGCCCCTTTCCCTCCCATTGACCATCACGCCTGGGGCCCCTTTCCCTCCCATCACGCCTGGGGCCCCTTTCCCTCCCACTGACCATCACTCCTCGGGGCCCCTTTCCCTCCCATCACGCCTGGGGCCCCTTTCCCTCCCATTGACCATCACGCCTGGGGCCCCTTTCCCTCCCATCACGCCTGGGGCCCCTTTCCCTCCCATCACGCCTGGGGCCCCTTTCCCTCCCATTGACCATCACGCCTGGGCGTTTCCCAGAGACGCATCTCTGATCACAATAGGGACTTTTTTGGCCTTTATTTTATTTTTTTTGGTCTTTATTTCATTCTTTAATTTATTATCTATGTGACAAATAAACTCTTGAATATTAATATCATGAATCTGTGTGTGTGTGTGTGTGTGTGTGTGTGTGTGTGTCTTAGGTTACTTATTTAATGAAAGTTTTTCCAAGATGAACGCATTTCAGTGCATGCCGTTTGCAGTGTCTTGGTGTGTGTGTGTGTGCGCGCGTGTGTGTGTGTGTGTGTGTGTGTGCATGCAAATGGTCTGAATCCATCCTACTGTGTGTTTCCTGAGAAGATGCAGATCTCCTCTTCCACCATTAGGGGTCAGCACAGCTGGAGTCAGACTCTGCAGAAATGCACTAAGAGTGCATTAACACTGGGGCAGCTCTGTAGACTTATGGTCTATAGAGATTTAATAACACATTTATAAAGGCTTATAAACTAGTCATAAAGCCATGCAATGGTTGATATAAATGGATATAACTGTTCAAAGGTGACTGAAGTGTCTTAAATACAGTATAAGAGATACAGCAGACCGTTGCTTATGTCACATCATGGCCCTTTACAGAGTCATAGCCATGTGAAAGATTGTATCAATATAATATCTATATTGATATAGTCATTATAGACCAAACTTACGCTGTAAGTACTCAGTAATTTACAACCGAATTCCAAAAAGTTGGGACACTTTACAAATTGTCAATAAAAACAGAATGCAGTGATGTGGAAGTTTGAAATTTCAATATTTTACTCAGAATACAACATTGATGACATATCAAATGTTGAAACTGAGGAAATGTATCATTTTAAGGGGAAAATAAGTTGATTTTCAATTTCATGGCATCTACACATCCCAAAATAGTTGGGACAAGGCCACATTTACCACTGTGTGGCATCCCCTCTTCCTTTTAAAACAGTCTGCAAATGTCTGGGGACTGTGGAGAGAAGTTGTGGAGAGAATGTTGTCCCATTCTTGTCTAATACAGGCCTCTAGTTGCTCAACTGTCTTAGGTCTTCTTTATCATGTATTCCTATGTATGATGCACCAAAAGTTTTCTATGGGTGAAAGATCTGGACTGCAGACTTGATGGTGCCTTTCCAGATGAGTAAGCTGGCCATGCCACACACACTCATGCATCTCCATACCATCAGAGATGCAGCCTTCTGAAATGAGCGCTAACAATACGCAATAACAACTTGGGTTGTCCTTGTCCGGATGGTATGGCATCCCAGTTTTCTGAAAAGAACTTTGAATTTTGATTCGTCTGACCACAGAACAGTTTTCCACTTTGTCACAGTCCATTTTAAATGAGCCTTGGCCCAGAGAAAACGCCTGTGCTTCTAGATCATGTTTAGGAATGGCTTCTTTTTTGACCTATAGAGTTTTAGCTGGCTATGGCGAATGACACAGTGGATTGTGTTCACTGACAGTGTTTTCTGGAAGTAGTCCTAAGGCCAGTTTGTGATATCCATTACTTTAGCATTCCTGTATGTGATGCAGTGCCATCTAAGGACCCAAAGATCATGGGCATCCAGTATGGTTTTCCGGCCTTGACCCTTATGCACAGAGATTGTTCCAGATTCTCTGAATCTTCGGATGATGATATGCACTGTAGATGACTATACCTTCAAACTCTTTGCAATTTTTATCTGAGAAACTCCTTTGTGATCTCGGACCACTACTTTTTGCCACAGCATTTGGGGAACTGGTGATCCTCTGCCCATTTTGACTTCTGAGAGTCAATGCCACTTTTCATACCAAATCATGTTGCCAATTGACCAAATTAGTTGCAAATGGGTCCTCAAGCTGTCCCTTATCTGAAAATTTGACTTTTCTGGCCTCTTATTGCTACCCGTCCCAACTATTTTGGGATGTGTAGCTCTCATAAAATCCAAAATGAGCCAATATTCGGCGTAACATTTCAAAAAGTCTCACTTTCAACATTTGCCATGTTATCTATATTCTATTGTGAACATTATATAGGTTTATGAGATTTGTAAATTATTGGATTCCATTTTTATTAACAATTTATGCAGTGTCCCAACTTTTTTTGGAATTCGGTTGTATCTCTTAATACTTTTTTGTTACACCATTCTTACCTAATACTTACGAATACTTACCCAGTACTTCAGGGGCTATAAATTAAAGCGTTACCACATACAGTATATACTCCTTTGGAATGTCATAAACAAGATGCTAATTCTTAGATATACTGAAACTGTTCTTGGCGAAAAGTTTAAGCCTGAGGTGTGTTCAAATTCACTAACAGAGGTGAACGTTTGTGAACATTGCCAGACTGTTTGCAAATCCTTGGAAGTTCTTGGCTAAAGTTGGCAAACACAGGTGAACGGTCTGAAAATGTAGTGCTCCGCTAACAGTCCTGTATGTTGGATAGCAAAAGATGAGTGTCCCGATCCGAAATGAATCCCCAAGCTTTAAATGTTGTCAACGTTGTCTCTCATTAATAGCCCCCTCCGACTAATTTCTACTCTGTTTGCCATTAGTGTTTACAGTTTAAAACAAACAATCGTTCAGATTCCATTGATTAATGCAAACATGTTTGCGATGAGCTTTCACTTATGTTAAATGGATCTGAATGTCACACACACACACACACACACACACACACACACACACACACACACATACACATGCACACACACCACTTTAACAGCTTAAACCTGATGTTTTTGTGACTGAACTTGAGCATCTCTGTAGTTCAGACAGGAGTCCTGATGGCCCCCATAGTTGTGTCTGGAACTGAAGGAGACAGTGTGGAGTTTGGATGCCCATATCCAGAGGAATACAAACACATACAGAAGTACTTCTGTCAACACCCTTGTGGGAGCAGCAGTGATGTTCTTATGAGATCGGGGAGGAGTGAAGTTGGAAAAAATAGTAAGAAATATGCTGTTGTAGACACCCCAAGTCTAAGGAGCTTCTCTGTGATGATCAGCAAACTAGGAATGCAGGATGCTGGAGTTTATTACTGTGGACTTGAGCAGTGGGGTCGGGACAGTAAAACCAAAGTGGTGCTGAAGGTCAGGAAAGGTACAGTACGTAACGCATCTGCTCTTTGCTTTAAACTGCTTTAAAACTGCTGTCTGTCACACACACACACACACACACACACACAGATGGTCAGGAAAGGTACGTTGTGCATCTGAAACCATCATAACTGCGGTTTTGCCCCACTCAGTCTGTCGCTCACACACACACACACACACAAACACACACACACACACACACACACACACATACACATGCTGCAGCCGAGCATCATAATAGCTAGCTGAAGTGTGTGTGGGCAGCTTGTTGTCCTATGACTGAACTGTGGGCTGCTGATCTGCTTCCTGACACAGACCCATGCAGACTTCTGTGAAACACACACACACACACA
>JAODXP020000016.1:10407203-10480032 GCA_027497455.2 Sardinella longiceps | reverse complement strand
CTATGTTTACAAATGTGTAAAAACTCCTCCCTCTGTTTGTATGTCTATTGCATCAACATAAATGTATCTATGTGCTTTAAAATCTGAAAAAGACTGAATGCACATTAGGTTTCATCAACAGCCTTTGTATATATTTGCATTTTCCTCACCTAATAGGCTATTGGAATGGTTCCAAGTCGGCCACAAATACATACAATTAAGGCTAAATAATTCCTTTATGTTCTGTCCTACATTATTACAGAGTTTGGTACACAGTGTTGATACACTGTAATTTGTACTGTACTGCAACTGATACTCCATGTATAATTTTCATGAGTTCCATGCAGGTGTTATACTGGTAGAAAGGGCAAATCATATGCTGCAGTGGGTGGGGTTTTATAGAGGAGCAGACATGGTTTTTGTACAGGAAAAAAGATGATCGGCATCACTGTGCATCATAAGCTGCACAGAAATACACTGCAGTGTCTTTCAGCTCCAGGGTGTTGATGGTCATAGAATTATTTCCACCAGTGCTAGCTTTCCCTTCTAATTGAAATCTTCCTTTAAATTCAGACTCCAGGTTTTCGGACACATATAAATATCCCACATATGTTAGCTCTGTCTGTCTCTGTATGTACCAAAGCACACGGTTATAACCCTGAACACTATGGGAGCAGTTGATTACTGCCGATTCGCCGGCCTTGTAGATCCTGTCCTTAGGAAACTGATAAACTTCACCGGTCACTGCAGCAGACGACAGGCCTGTATTGCAGGAGGGTGCAGTCAGTAATGTCAGTTCAGTTCTGTAAATATTCTATCTCAGTATTCTCACAGAAAAATGAGTCTTGCAATATTAAATGATATGCTATGTTGTCCCTTACCTGGCATGAGAAAGGCCACCAAAATCACAGTGAGGTAGCAAAGATCCATGCTCTGTGTTAAACACAAGTTTTAATCTCATAATACTTTGTATCTGCAGTCAATGGGTTAGAATATACAGAAAGTGAACAACTCAAAAATGGAAACCACACACACAGAGTTAGAGGGCAGTCTCAATGAGGTGGGTGGGATAACAGTTCCTCTTACTAAACCCAGAAACTCAAATAAAAGCTTGACACAAGTGTCAATATTGTTAATGATAAGATCATTTCAATTATCTATTTTAATCCTGATCAAATCAAAACATAAAGTGTAAAAATAAACGTAAATTGATATACCAAAAAAGATGATAATGATAACTTGGTCACTTGTTTAGCTTGTAGGCCTATCTGAAATTTAGCTGGGGATAAATCTAACTGGTTGACAAATTATAGTCACATTTTCTCCAACTAAGGAGATTTAATTGGGTGTTTAGATATCTATACATAGGGAAGTGTGCAGCCTTGACTTGGCCTATTGGTTAGGGCTTTGGACTTGAACTCAAAGATCGGAAGACTGATACGGTAGTTGATCACTTCTCTCCCATGCCCATATCAATGGCTGGGGTGCCCTTGAGTAAGGAAGGCCTATATATTTCCAGTGCCCTATGCTTCAAAACCCAATTCAAGACTTTCTCTCTCTACTTTGGGTAGAGTGCGAAAAAACAGCATTATTCTTTGTAGTGGTTTATAGCAGGTGCAAGTAAAATTTTGAAGATGGGGGATGTGAGGTGTTGAAGTTTTTAAACAGCCGTTACGAGGATCCACAGCACAGTGTAGACTCGCTGCACAGTAATATTCTGCACTGTCAGACGAAATCAGATTGAAGATGTGCAGGCTTGCGTTATTTCAACCATCACCTTCAATGTTCATTTTTGTTTTATCTTCTGGGTAGCCATTCTTCATATTTATATATCCAAGGTAGCTGAATGGTGTGTCTTTGGTATGTTTGTACCAGAGAATGCGATCATAGCCCTGGACTGTATGCAAACAATGTATTTCTGCAGATGTATTTGGGGCCTGAATAATATCATCAGGAGTTTGGCGGACACTGTCTGTCTGTGCAGATCCTGTTCAAGAGAAAATGCAGTTTGAAATATTAACGTTCTAACTCACAAGCAACCACACAAGAAAACAAAACAAGCAACCATCCAAGAAATAATAATAAAAATAAAAAATGATGATTGTCAGAAAGACGTCTTACCTAACAATGAAGTGAAAATTATGATGACAGCAGCCGTCATGTTGATTCTCTGCAGAAGAGAACATCAGAAAGCGAGAGGCAGAATGACTGATGAGGATGTAGCACAACCAGTTACTCAACCATATTCTCTATAGTGTTTAGAGTAAGACAAGAATCCTTCTATTTGGTCAAAAGTGACTGCACTGGAGTCTATTTGAGACAGGTACTGAAAAACCAATGTCCAATGTGGAGATGACTTTTTAGGGAAAAAGAGATCATTTCCTTCTCTCAAAGTGATTATGGACTTATTATGCCCCCATATGGGCATACATGGAATTGATTTCTGTTAATTCACTTTCAAATTCATTCTTCTTTTGAAATCAAATTAATGTTCCATTGAAAAAAAATATACATAACTTATAGGTTTCAGTTACATGCAGTGTTAAGAAATAATGAAAAATCATAAGTGGCATTGTACTTGAGGAATATGCAGCAGCTGATGGGGTAATGCTATAATCATGTAATTCAGGGCCTGCAACATGTAACTGTGGATCAATCAATAAACATAATCACAAAACCACAAAAGTATGTTGCTGGTTATCAAGACAAAAATATAAGTGAATGTATGTATCACTCAGTCTAATTAAAACCATTAAACTGGTTTGAATGTATAGGTGCCAGATAACAGATAAGAGAGTTTTTGTGCAAGGGAGGGGCTATTAAAATCATTGTGCATAAGCGGCACAGAAGTACACTGCAGTGTCAGATAGTGACAGATTGGAAATGGTCAACCAGTTCCTCTCATTTGTGTCAGCATTCCCACTCATTTGTACTTTTCCATTGAATTCGTCCTCTATAGTGATAGCTTGATATACTAGATTTCCTATGTATATCAGAGAGCCACTACGAGTCTGTTTGTACCACAGAATGGTATTGTGGGTTTGAATGCTGTGCAAACACTGGATCTCAAGAGACTCGCTTGAATTCTTGATATCTTCAGAGGGAGTTTGATTTACATTTGTAGCAAGTGTGGAACCTGTGGACAAAGCCAAAAAAATAAATATTGTCATTAAAACAATGTCTTTTGAAAATGGATGTTCTGTTGACTGAAAATAAACTGTCTAAACAGTCCTAATAAATAATTAATTACTTTTATATAGACCTATAGATGAAACATTATACAGTAACAGTAATGTACCTGTCATACAAAGCAAAAAGACATTCAGGCAGATCATGTTGATGGCTGTTGTCAGATTGTTCAGCAGATCAGCATCTCTCTGAGTTGAACGTTGTCTTTTAAGAAGGAAGTGAGAATAACGAAGGTCTTGCCTCTAGGCTACATAAATGCATGTAGAGCTCTATCTAGTATGAACTTGCAGCTCTGTCTATGAACTTGCAAATGGCTCAGTGAAGTTGTGCTATCCTCTCCTGAATGGGAAGGGCGCTAAGGGCATTAATGTGACAATGAAGAATAATGAAATGAACTATATCAACATTTGAGACTAAATCCATATCAAGAATTGAAAATAGAAAATCTGAAAAAGATTATATAGGCCTATGTGCTGGACTGTAAAAAGCTGATTTGGTGATGTGCTGTAAGGGTCTTTCTACCATTGCCATAGTTTCATTAGCTATGCAATTTATGCATTTATAACATAATCTCTGTTACTTCTTTTGGATTGGACACACAATAACTGCTGATGAACGACCCCACTTGCTGTAGACATTACAGGAACTGTTTGCTGTTCTGCAGCTGATTAAAGCACAGACTTTTGTTAAGCCATGGTGGCATTCTGCCACACTGTGTCGTGTCAATAAGCAGAAATATGTGCCAACGTCACTGCGATCCAGACTGTTAATGGTGAGAGATCCACTCCCTCCATCAAGCTTGGTTGAGTGCTTAGAGTTACTAAATTGAAAGTCTGGTTCAGAACCAGCTACTGCGAAAAGTCTAACCGATGCCCCTTGACGAAGTTGATACCAATACAGCTCATCACTGTCAGAGACGTTGGAGTAGCTGCAGTTCATCTGGGCAGATTTTCCTCTTTGCTTCCACAGTATTTCTGGTGCCTGAGTGACCTCATTCTGACAGGCTGCACAAAATCACAAATAGAGAATGATAAATAATGCTTCATACCATCACAATGACTACTACAGTTGAAATATTCAAAATGTCTTCTGCATTTGGAATATACACGGTGTCATGTAACCTGCAGTCTTCAGGAGTGAGATGATGAGGAATTTAAGAGCTGGGCGCATGGTGGACCTCACAGCAGAAGTTACTGTCTGAGTGACAAAGGCTGAAGGAGTGGAAGTAGTATAGGAGGGGGGTGATATCATATTACACTATTGGATCTCTTACTGATACTGGCCCACTGTCTGTGTAAAGTTATTTTGGTTTTCAGGTAATTGTTTCTGTTGAAAACATTTGAAAGAGAATGGCAGGCATGGCTGTTTCATGAAGTAAAAGCAACCTTATTCTGTAAATGCAACCACTTACAAATATATCAGTGATTAAGATGCAATACTTGTTCACACCTCAAAAAATTGTGTAATAAAATTTAGATTTTCTGACATTGAAATTGGGACACAAAAAGGAAAAGGTCATTGGTAACTTTCATTTGGATGACGTGAATCTGTTTAGATTGGTTACACATACTATTCTCATGTTATGGCCTTCCCAAACCTGAGGGGAAATAAACATAGATTACAAATGCTATCTGCAAATTCTCTCACAGACAACAACAAAAACCTTTGTGGTTTGTGGTGTTTGATGCAGGTGCTAAGCAGTGAATTAATGGATATGAATGAAATTAATTTTTTGTTCAGGGCAAAAGCTGTTGGTATCACTGTGCTGGCTGGGAGCACAGAAATATACTGCCGTATCATCTGTAGAGAGATATGCCGCCTCTAAAGATCCATGTAGCTTATAAGCATCTCCTTTCAAATTAACTCTCTTTTGAAACTCAGACTCTACAAGTCCTTGACTGCCAGTGAGATATCCCAAGAGTGTAAAAGTTCTGTCTAAAGTCTGTTTGTACCATAGGATCCGATCAAAATTGGTGTTGCTGTAGGTACAATCGATGGTGGCATTTTGTCCTCGGTTCATAATCAACTGATCAGGTGTTTGATTAACGCTGTTGTCTGCTGTAGATCCTGTCAATTCGGAGGGCAACAAAACATTTATACATCTATGTATTATTATGAAACATTTATCTAAAATTCTACAAATAATGCTATACAAATTCAATCAAATATTACAAAATAAACTTGTCATATTATCAAACTAATACACACCTGCAATCCAGACAATTATACTGAGTAAAATGATCTGAAGTGGATCCATGTGTATTCTTAACTGGATATAGATATGAGGATGACACTGAAGTGATGAGCTGTGACATTGAGATTATTTGCTGCATTTATTTAGAGTGGTGTATAGTTTACTCCATTCCATTTTCACTTGCAAAGTGATACAGGGAACATAATGCCCCCATATGGGCAAACATGGAATTGACACCAACAGAGGAATGTGATCTTATAAAATCTTATAACCCCTTATGACAATATTCCAACAGAATGGGAGGATTTTACTATGTCTTTTCTGTCTCGAAACAATGTAAGAAAAAAGCAAGGCAACACAATGCTCCTAGCAACAGTAATAAACTCTGAATGCTATTTCAGAATTGGTAGCAAACATTCTGTTTTGTTCCATAAACTACTAAGCATCAATTAGTTATCTATTACGATCCAGTATAAAACACCAATAATCTCTCAAACAACTGCATCATACTGTATCACAACAAATGTGGGCAGTTCATATGGAGATGCTGCCCCCAACTGGTAGACTGGAATACTGATCCCTTTGCTATATAAGCAAAGACTGAAATTTTTAGTTGCCGGTTAAAAAAATAAAATAAAAACAGCATTGTAAATTCTGGCTCAATCAATGTGAATTTTTTTTTAGAAGAACCACAAGGAACCAGGGATGAACCAGAGATGATGGCTTGGATATGGAGGTCTGATGCACAAAAGTTTTACCAATAGATTGGAGGAGAGTTTTTGTGCAGAGGAGTGGGGATCACAAACACTGTGCATAAGCTGCACAGAAGTACACCGCACTGTCATTTGGAGACAGATTGTAAATAGTCAGTGAGTTCTTTTCTTTTGTGTTGGCACTCCCTTCCATTTTTACCTTCCCTTTGAGCTCAGGTTCTAGATTTTCTTGAGATAATAGCAAATATCCCAATAAGGTCAGAGTGCCACTGCCAGTCTGTTTGTACCACAGAATTCTGTTGTAGTTTTGAATGCTGTGCATACACTGAATCTGAAGAGACTCGCTTGAATTCTTCATTAGTTCAGAGGGAGTCTGATTCACATCGGCAGCAAGTATGTTTCCTGTGAACACAAAATAAACATTAATGAAAATAATGTTATAATATTGTAAAAAAATAAAATTGAAAAATAGCACACTTGTATACTGAATATATTACAACTGTGTATATAGTCCAAGAAAGAAATATTGATGTTAGTTATCGTAATGATAACATTATAAATCATGTAGTGTACCTGCCATCCACAGCAATGAAAAAGTCAGGCAGATCATGCTGATGAATGATCTCAGACAGAACAGCAGCTCTCTGATAGGAGTAAACATCAGTCTTCTGAGAAAGGAGATGATGACAGCTAAGACCTTCTCTATTAACTTTCATCTGCTTCAGTGATGCTGTGTTTGTCTGCCTGCTGATGGGGACAAAGACATGTAAGCTATATCCATCTATGTATAGCAATATTCAAATGAAACAGTATGAATTTTTTAACATAGAGACAATAAAATCCATGTTATGGCAAGAAAGTGACATGGCACTGAAAAACACTTACACTTAGTGCAGTGCAATTAGATCATAGCTACAGTAATGTTATTGGGGATGCAATTTGCAGTATAGGTTTTTCCTCTATCCTCATACGATGTTGGACTCCTACTCTATGTGCAATAACTGACCGTTTAAAACAAACATTGATTCAAAAGCTCCTACAACTCAAACAGGAACTGGTTTGGTGGTTTGGTGCTGTGCAGCTGAGCAGAGCAGACTTTTTGTTAAGCCATGCTGGCATTCTGCCACACTGTGTTGTGTGTGTCACTGAGCAGAAATATGTGCCACCGTCACTCTGCTGCAGATTATGAACAGCGAGGGATCCAGTCGCTTCATTGAGTTTAGTAGAATACTTAGAGTTACTGAAATGAGTATAACCAGTTACTGCGTAAAGTCTAACAGGAGTCCCTTGGCGCAGTTGGTACCAATAGAGCTCATATTTGCCAGAGGCATTGGAGTAGCTGCAGTTCATCTCTATAGATTTTCCTCTTTGTTCCCACAACATTTTTGGTTCCTGTGAGACGTTCTGAAGGTCTGAATAAAAACATAGCATACAGGTACATGCATTTAGATAGGCCTATATGAAAGAAACTAAGTCTTAATGGCATATCAGAAATTATGACTAAAGGTCTAATTGAAATATACAATGTTTCGAAACCTGCAGTTGTCATGAACAAGCAGATGAGTACTACAACAACTGTACCCATGATGAACGTCACTGCACAGCTCTGACAGGAAAGTTACCTTCTGAATTATGAAGGGTAAAAACAGGGTGGAAAGACCAGAAGACAGGATGTGACATCACATTCACCCTTGTGCACACATTCGACCAAACATTCCCTCCATTAAGGATTGTCAAAGTCAGACCTCAGTGCGGTGAGATTAGACTCTATAGTATAGAGATAATGAATATGGATTCATTAGACCTGTTTGATGCTTCTGACATGATGCTCTGCCTCTGCACAACTGAGTTAAGAGCTTACCAAAGACTGTTAAAAATACTTTCACCCTTACTGAGACTCTCTGAGCATACAGTATACGGCTACATGTTGCTGTTATAAGCAACTGTAACTTCCACTGGGAAGATCTTAATTTGAGTGCAGGTGTGATGTGGTCTGAGAGTCACCAGAATATTGTCAGAGAACCAACAGAGGAGATTAGTGGTGAGTTTTTGTGCAGCGGGATGGCAGTTTTAAAACACTGTGTAATAAGCTGCACAGAAGTACACGCCACTGTCATTTAGTGACAAATTATTTATGATGATTGAGTTCTTTTGATTTTGGCTGGCATCCCCTTGCATGTCTACTTTTCCTTTGAGTCCAGGCTCTGGAGTGCTTGCTTTAACCAAAAGGTATCCTAGAAAGGTCAGAGTACCACTATCAGACTGCTTGTACCACAGAATTTGGTTGTAGTTTTGAATGCTGTGCAAACATTGGATCTCAAGAGACTCGCTTGAATTCTTGATATCTTCAGAGGGATCCTGATTCACATTGGTGGCAAGTATGGTTCCTGCAAACAAACATGAACTCTATTCAAACATTACGTCTAAAATGTCCCTCTGTTTGCCTAAGTTCTGATGTTTAAAAGGCTTAAAAATGATTTTAAAAAATGATTTTGGTGTACCTGTCACCCCCAACAATAAAACAGGCAGGCAGGTCATGATGATGGTTGTCAGACCAATCAACAATACAGCAATGAAGTGAACACAGTCTTCCAAAAAAGGAAGTGATGACAAAAGGCCTTGCCTGATTGGCTATATACTGTAGGTCATCCAATATTAAAGGAATATAACGGAGTAAGTTTAAGCATAGCCCTGCACGAGCCTTATAACAGCAATATATTTCGCTCTTTCATCAGGGCTATGGTTGAATTCACTCCGGTATATTCCTTTAACCTCCACCTGCCTCAGTGAACCTGACGAAAAATAAAAGTTGATCACTAATAGTACAGTACACATTGTCTCACACTGTCTGTGGTTTTTGGTGTTTGATGCAGGTGTGCTGGTTTGTAAATTACTGAAAGACTGAAGACTACTGAGATGATAATCTCACCATATTTTTGTTCAGGGCAAAAGGTATTGGTATCACTGTGCTAACTGGCAGCACAAAAATATACTGCCGTATGATGCATGGAAAGATTTATCACCTCTAAAGATCCATATTGTTTATTAGCATCTCCTTTCAAAAGGATTTCTTTCTCAAATCCTGATTCTTGAAATCCCTGAGTGCCAACGAGATATCCTAGGAGTGTCACAGTTTTGTCTAAAGTTTGTTTGTACCATAGGATCCGATCAAAGTTGGTGTTGCTGTAGGTGCACTTGATGGTGGCATTTTGTCCTTGGATAAAAACACACTGATCTGGGGTTTGATTAACACTGTTGTCGGCAGTAGATCCTGTAATTCAGAAGGAAATGAGACAACATTAATGAATGTTGATGTTGTACAATGAACACCATGTACAGTGTAGTTCTTTGAGGAATACAGTAGAGTCAATCAGGTTTCACATTTGTTAAAATAATAATGTGCTATATATAAGACCTAGTGGCTTACTCACCTTTCAACCAGACCATTAGACTGAATAAAATAATTGGAAGTGGATCCATGTTGATTCTTATCTGATATGAGGATGACACTGTAAGTGAAGAGGTACAGAGTGAAAGTATCATTCATGCCTGCATCTAGGATGGTGTATAGTTTGCCCCACTGCCCTCTCTCTAACTAAGTGATACAGGGAACATAATGCCCCCATATGGGCAGACATGGAATCAACAATTCTTTCACAGAAAGTCTGCTAATGTAATGTATGTTTGTGATCTTGACATAAGCTCAAGGTCAAGAATTTATTTTGAAATAATGTTAAAAGCAACAAAAAACATACCGAACACCAGTCTGGCTTCAGAGGCCTAGTATCAAAGCAATGCAGCAAAAAAAGCAAGACAACACTATGGTGAAACCAACTCAAATCCTATTTCAAAAAATAAATAATGAAATTTTATAGAGCAGTTGATTATTCTGGGTGTTTCACACCTGTTAACTACATAGTGCCGACTTACTGTATTATGACCAGTTCAGTGTAAAACCAACAATAATGTCTAGACCAACTACAGTACAGTGCATAGCCAACGTACAGTACTGTATGTATATGAACTGAGGGCAGATCATATGGATATGCTGCCCCCAACTGACAGACTGTGGAACAGACTCATGAAATTCAAAAATTATAGTTTTCTCTGATGTTAAAATGGTATATTCAACTGTAATGGATAAAAGTAAAAGTATGCCATCAAGGGATTTCATATTCCATCTAAATTTAAAAGCTAAAGCGTTGGATATGGTTGGTTTGAATATGCAGGTGTAATGTGATGAGAGGCTTGCCAATAGATTGTGGATGGGGACAAAGATGAAAATAAAAATGTAATTTTTAATAATAAATGATCTGCTACAACAAAATTACTGTAAGTGCCTTCATGTGAGAGACAACCTATAACTAAGTGTCAATGAAAAGCACTGTATGGATCAGAAATTGCAAGTAAAGCATAGCTACAGTAACTGATGTATGTTAGGAATGATATGTAGGCTACAGTATGCCTTTTTTCTATGATATTGGGCTCCTATATGTGAATTATTTGACTGTGTATAGTTATTATTTTCTCTGGATTAAAAATAAACATTGATTTTAAATAATGACCCCTTACAACCTTTTACGTTCACAGAAAATATTTGTTCCTGATAATTGTTTGCAGCTGAGTAGATTAGACTTTTGTTAAGCCATGCTGGCATTCTGCCACATTGTGGTGTGTGTGTCACTGAGCAGAAATATGTGCCACCGTCACTCTGCTGCAGATTATGAACAGTGAGGGATCCAGTCCCTTCATCAAGTTTAGTAGAATACTTAAAGTTACTGAAATGAGTATAACCAGTTACTGCATAAAGTCTAACAGGAGTCCCTTGACGCAGTTGGTACCAATAGAGCTCATAATTGCCAGAGCCATTGGAGTAGCTGCAGTTCATCTCTATAGATTTTCCTCTTTGTTCCCACAGCATTTCTGGTACCTGTGTGACATTCTGAAAGTCTGTATAAAAAACACACACAGTATAAGTGCAGTTAGATTTATGCAAGAAATGATAAAAAATGACATGACTTGAAATATACAATGTTGCGTAACCTGCTGTTGTCATAAACAAGCAGACAGAGGCCTACTACAACAACTTTTCCCATGATAGACTTCACTGCACAACCATGACAGGAAAGTTAGTTTGAATTATGAAGGGTAAAAAAGCGGTGGAAAGACCAGAAGACAGGATGTGACATCATATTCAGCATTTTGCACACATCCTACTGGTGTAAACATACTCTCAATATTAAGGACTGTCAAAGTCATTTAGTGAGGTGAACAAAATTTGAGAAGTTAGGCCGACTGTCACTTATTAACTTGTAGAGATACTGTGGCCACTATGGGAGGAGAGAGCTTCCTTTGAGGTAAATGTAAGTCCTGCGCACAAGCCTATTTTAAGAAACACAGGCATATATCTATAAGTTCATTAGACCTATTTGATGCTCCTGACATGATGCTCTGACACAACCAGGGGTGGACTGGCAATGTGGCACACAGGGCAAATGCCCGGTGGGCCGACACACTATTTGGGCCGACGGCCCTGACATTCTCACTGTAACTGTAATCATAGGCTTATTTTCTAATGGTCTGACCAGTATGGTGGGCTGGTGTTGTTCGAAATGCCAGGGCCGATTTTTTGTCCCAGTCCGCCCCTGGACACAACTGAATTCAGTGTAAGTATTGTGTAGGACAAAGTCAAGGCTGTTATACTGTAAGCAACTGTAACTTCCACTGGAAAGATCTTAATTTTAGTGCAGGTGTGATGTGGTCTAAGGTGCCAGAGTCATCAGAATATTGTCAGAGAGCCAGCAGAGACTAAAAGAGATTAGAGGTGAGTTTTTGTGCAATGGAATGGCAGTTTTAAAACACTGTGTAATAAGCTGCACAGAAGTACACGCCACTGTCATTTAGTGAAAGATTATTTATGATGATTGAGTTCTTTTGATCTTTGCTGGCATCTCCTTGCATTTCTACTTTTCCTTTGAATCCAGGCTCTGGAGTGCTTGATGTAACTAAAAGGTATCCAAGTAAGGTCAGAGTACCACTATGAGTCTGTTTGTACCACAGAATTTGATTGTAGTTTTGAATGCTGTGTATGCATTGGATCTCAAAAGACTCGCTGGAATTCTTGATTACGTCAAAGGGATCCTGATTCACATTGGTGGCAAGTATGGTTCCTGCAAACAAACATGAACACTATTCATATTAAGTAAAAAATGTGCCTCTGTAGGCCTATGCCTACGATGTATGATAAAAATACATAATATTTAATAAATGTAGGCTACCTGTAACCCCCAACAGTAATACAGTCAGGTAGATCATGGTAGCTGACAGGCTATTCAATCTCTTCTAACTGAAGTGAACATCAGTCTTCCAAAACAGGAAGTGATGACTAAAGGCCTTGCCCCAAACCCTGAGGTACAAAACTAATCCTCGCAGAGTATGAAAAATACACATTCCACATGTTTCAAATACATTCCACTGAGTCTTAATTTTCCTTCATGGTCATACCAAAGACTACCCAAGGACCTCCCACTGTAGTCACACTGCCCGGTGCAACCATGTTCCCTTGGGTTAGGGAAACAGAGATAGCCATTGTCCGATGTTCCACATAGAGCGGGAAGGATTTAATCTTCACAAAATGTGTTATTTTGGTTGTTGTTGTTTTGTTACTTTTGCCCCTCTAGAAAACTTTACAATCTGATCAGACGCAATGTTTTTAGATACCTGACCATAACTGCATTCCTGTTGACATTGTGCTCTGAAAACATTGACGACGCTATGCAAATCAATGACCACAGTCACAATTATACAAATACAATATACTTAATAACTTTATAAATAGCCTACGTAACATGCCAAATAACCTTTGTGCCTTTGATTCTGCTACAAGAGCTCCACCTTGTGGCACTAATTAGTGGTCAGTGCACACAGTGATAAAGGTATATTTACTAACCTAGTAGGCTAGTGCACACAACAAAGGCTACATCACTCTTTCAAAATAAGAGCTTTGAGATAAGGTTTAATGTAGGTTAGATTTGAACAACGGTGGAACAACAGGTCCCGCTGTCAGAGCAAAATTATCATTGCAATGAGTGCCTGAGGAGTTTTTGTTCAGCTCTGAGTAGAATCTGCTACACTGTGTTCACTCACTGAACAGAAGTAAAGGCCACTGTCATCAGCCTGCACATCCTTTACTGTTAATAATCCACTCTCAGCTTTTGTTTTATCAGGAGTATATTTACTATTTTTGACATTTTCTCCAAACTCTGGTGCACTAAATGATGTGGTGTACACAACCAGTGTCATAGTCTCCCCTTGACGCTGTCGGTACCAGTCCATCCGATTAGAACCCTTAGTGTGACTGCAGTTCATAATTGCAGAATCTCCTTGTTGCTTCCACAAGATGGGTGTCTGATTGACATCATTCATTGCTGTAGAATCTGTACACAGCATGAAGTACAGAGTTTGATTATATACATGTCTATTTACATGTCTATTTACATACAGTACAAAAATGTTCTGTTTTCCTGAGGGGGAAAAATAAGATTATCATATCTGTACTCCACAGTGATGCCAGTAGTAGCACTACGACAGCTGTGTTCATACTGGACCTGAGAGTAGAAATGAGATGAGTGATGAGCGGACATAACGCTATGCTGGGTGTTTGGATCTCACACAGGAAATGACATGACTTCAAGTGATGCGGAAGACTCCTGATGCAGAAGACTCCTTATATATATTAGGGTGCATCAAATTTTTAATGGGAAATTTTAATTGGAAAACATCACACAACAATGTGCACACAGAAGATGTGAGGAAGGTGCAATTCATTTGTGTTAGCTGGCTTGTGCCAGAGACTAATTCTGACTAATTCTGACATTAAACCAAAACTCACAGGTGTACCTATAATAAAGGGGAGGGTTTTTGTCATACAGATGGGAAAGTTGTTGTGCTGTGTAGCTAGCTGCACAAAAATATACAGCCGTATCTTGCTCTGACAGGCTCTTTATAGTTATGGAGTTATTTTGTTTAGCATTGGCATCTCCATCCAGATCAACTTTATTCTTAAACATGTGTAGAATGAGTTTTGGTTATGCATTGAAAAGATCAGATGCAATTTGGATAGGGGACTAAATAACAAGGCTACACATGTCTTCTTTGTTAGGGAATTTTATATTTAAATAGGCCATTAAAGTCATTTCTCTGCCCTCTGTTTGTCTGTACCACAAGATAACATTGTAGTTTGTGATGTCATGCTGACAGAAGATCTGCACAGAATCTTCTGGATTTGGTTTCTTGATGATGAGGTTTGAAGGTGTTTGGCTGACCACCTTGGACCCTAAAACACAACCTGTAAAACAAAATGAACATTTATGCAAAAGACATTAAGTATAACTCTGACAGACGAGATGAAAACTAATGTGTATTTACCCTTTAACCAGAGCACAGTGAAGGCTGTAATGTAACCTGCATGCATGTTGACAATGGAATGAGGTGGTCCAAGTCAAAGCTCCAATTTGAGAACAGAAAAAAAGAGTAAAGAGCGTCCTCTTGTGTTCATATCTTGGCACACAGAGCTATAATGTCACTAAATTTATTGTTGACTGCATCATTGCAACAAATACTGACACCAAATTTACTTAGCTTGCTTAATATACTATGTCTACTTCACAGTTGTTACAGCAGTCATTACAACAATAACAGTCACAACAACCAAACAAGATTTAACAACACACTAAATTGCAGATAACATCTGTCTAAAAAAACAGGGAGATTAAATGATCAATTATCAACAAACTATAGGCCTATAAGATATTTGATACTTTATACTTGATACTAAATGTTGGATGATGTCAGAGACTGAGACAATTATTCTGGCATAAAACCAAAACCGGTACTCACAGGTGCAGCTATACAGTGGAGAGTTTTTGCTATAGAGACTGGAAAATTGTTGTGCTGTGTAAACTAGCAGCACAGTAATATACAGCAGTATCTTGTTCTGACAGGCTGCTTATAGTTATGGAGTTATTTTTGTTAGCACTGGCATCCCCATCCAGCAGAATTCTACCCTCAAACTTTTTTTCATAGTTTGGGGATTTTGTATTTAAAAAGGCCATTAAAGTCATTTCTGTGCCCTCTGTTTGTCTGTACCACAAAATAACATAGTAGCTTTGGATGCTGTGTTGGCAGGAGATCTTCACAGAATCATTTTGATTTGCTTTTTTAATGATTAGGTCTGGAGGAGTTTGATTGACCTTGGAACTAAAGACACAACCTGCAAGCAAAAGTAAAATTGATGAAGAAGTAATGCATGACTTTGTATTATGTATGACTATGTATTAAACAAAAAAAATAATAGTTACCCTTTAACCAGAGCAGTGAGAGGACTGTATAATAACCTGAATGCATTTTGACAAAGGACTGAGGTGAAGTCAAAGCACCAGCGATACTGTACTACTGTATAGCATGTGGCTGATTTGAAACATACCTGCTGCAGAAAAAGCAGCACCCCAGAACAGAGAAAGTACGGCTCTGGAGAAAGTGGAGACATAGCACCCCCCAGTGTTCAAATCTAGATGAACTTGAAAATGTGCCACACCAACAATATATCGGTACAGTCATTGTTGATAAAACTATTCATTTAAATACTGATGATTTGTCTTAACCTCTTGGTTTATTTTGTCATGTTCAACAAACCATCAAACTTCTCAGTACAGAATATTAGCCTACAACCTGGCAATTTATTTTTAAAATTTAAGATTAACATCCTCGATCACACAATATAATTGGTGGCAAACTGCTACAGCATTAAGTATATTCAAAAACCTGGAGAATTAATTTGAACCCAACTGTAATAACCAACCTTCATGTTGGCTGCATTGCAAAACTCTGTCGAGAGATTATATTAATGACCACTATAATGACCGCCTCACTGAACGTTATCTCTTACACATTAGGCTACTGAAAATAAAACTTAAATGTAATTCTAAAAATGAATATAGAATCATTTGAATATAATCTGGATTATTAAATTATGGAAGCAATTAAATAATTTATCTGTATGATGATGATAATAACATGTGGTATCATACAGCAACAGGGTTTTTGTTGAGCCATGTAATCATTCTGCCACACTGTGCTCACTTACAGAGCAGAAATATGTGCCACTGTCACTGGGCTCCAGTCTATTCACAGTGAGGGATCCCTTGTCATTAGTAGACTTTGTAGCAGTAAATTTACCATCATTGGGAACATCAAAGTCTGTATTTCCAGTATTGACCATGTAGACAATGAGTCTCATTGATTCCCCTTGGCGTTGCCGGTAGAAATACATCTGATTATAGCTAAGGCCTTTGGAATGGCTGCAATTCATCTCAGCAAAGGTTCCTTCCTTTTTGAATAGTGTTTCTGGAGTCTGTGTGACATCATTTATCTCTGCAAAATCTGAAAGTGAAATAATAATAATAATAATAATAATAATAATAATAATAATAAGCTTAGGAGTGTATTACTGCACAAAGTACTACACAGAAAATAATAATAATAAGCTTAGGAGTGTATTACTGCACAAAGTACTACACAGAAAATGGAAAATAATCATTTAGTCATTAAACCTGCAGTTCTAATGAGAGATATGATGAGAATGATAAGGGCTGTAGTCATGGTTGAAGTCACAGAAAAACTGACAGGAAGGAATCAGCAGTTAAACTTTGACAGAAGAGGAAGGAGGTGGGTTCCACAGAAGATGTGACATCACTCAGTAACAAAATTATGCATTTTTCTCCAGACAGATTCAGACTTTGTTGAACCATGGACCAACAGCTCCCTCTACTTGAATAAATGGCCATTGCAGTCCTGTTTAGTGTTAGCGGTCAGGATTTTTTTTATTGTGAGTAGAATCTGATACACTGTGTTGTGGCATGCAGGTCAGGGAGAGAAGTGTGTAAAAATCTCTTTAGTTAAAATGACAATATAGATCACTATGTTTCAATGTCAAAAACAAAAAGGTTTATAAGCATAGTGAAGAAAAGTCATCACTGAAGCATCTATCAATAAAAACACAACATTTTATCAACACTGACAGGTAGGCTAGACTGTAGCTCCTTGCTTTTACATACAGGTGCACCACCAGCTGTGTCTAAGTGATTACGACTTTAAAACTCAGGAGGGGTTTTTGAACAGCAGTAAGGGGACTCTGTGACACTGTGTCGCTTTGCTGCACAGAAATACACTGCAGTATCATCTAGGGCTGGTTTATCAATGGACATGCTGGCATTATTCCGACCGTCCCCTTTCAATGTGATGCTATTCTTAAATTTGTCTTCAGGATAACCTGTATCTAGGTTCATATATCCAAGAAGAGTCATGTCTTTGTTTTCAGCTTGTTTATACCACAGAATAACTTCATGAAATTGTATTTTGTGAGAACATTCAAACAAAGCAGGTTGTTTTTTCACAATCAGATGTCGTGGTGTCTGGGTCACTTCATTGGCTACAGATAGATCTGTTTAAAGAAGAACAAATATTTTCAGATTCATAAATTCCTTAAACAATATGTACAAAAAGACATAATGCAGTATATTCTCACCTGATAATGTGTATAAGAATATAACAAAAAATATAATGCTTATCATGGTGGCTGGTGGGGCACAGACCATTTAACTTCCAAGGAAAGTTTGAGGCAAAGGAAAAGAAAGTGATATGATGACCCAAACAAGATCTACAGCAGCTATGGTAGCTGTGGTATGGAGAGTCAGCCTCAGGATGATGAGGAAACAGGTGCTGATTGGCTAACGGAGGATGAGCCTGTAAGACAGGGGTCGGCAACCCTAGGCACGCGTGCCGCAAGTGGCACGCCAAGGAATTTCCAGTAGCACGCGGACATTGCACTACCCTAATAATTTAATACATTAAAAATGTTCAGACATATACTGAAATGTCATTTAGCCTACCTTAAAAATGATTACGCAGCAATAGCGCCCCCCCCCATATTTATTTTTCACACGAGTGCCCCCTTTATGCATTGCTTAGATGGCAAAGAAGCCGACAGGTCGGGCCTTCCACTCCTCCTAGACTGCAGAATATTTGTTCATTTCTCAGAAGGATTGTGCTGTGTGCACTTTGTGTTTTGAAAGTGTTGTGTGTCGAACATACAATGTTAGACGTCATTACGAGACAAAGCGCGAAAAGACTTTCAAAAGATCAGGCAGATAGGAACGATACGATATTTCAGACACACAAGGGAATTTAGGCTACTTCCAACCACATTGACACATATCTGCGAATACATGCGCCAGCTTCAGTCAGAGTTCGCAGAGCGCTTTGAGGACTTCTTGATGACGGACATGAAATTGATTTGGCTCATGAAATTGATTTGGGCACATATGGAAATGCAGATGATTGAGTTGAAGAGCTCAACATTTTGGGTGGGCAAGTTGACAGAGCTACGTGTTCAATTAACTTACAGAACACATCGCAGGGTCAACATCGCCTACGCCTGCTGGCCATCTTTACCGAAAAGTTCAACTGTCTTCGCAATATGGCACTTACCCTGATATAGCCCGCCCATAATACGAATGTTCATCAGCAGTAGGCATATTATGGTCAGGCTATGTCAGGCTATATCGCACTGGCTTTTAATGTCAGTGTTCGGATCAACCTATCTGCGTGAACAGATACACATGAAGTAACGTTATGTCCTTTGCCCCTCCCGAAGTCGTCTGACAGCGGAAGCATGCATCCAACTTAAAGAGACCAATTACCAACCGCACATTTGAGGGGAAGACCAGGGATCACATTGACTAACAAACATTTATTTTCTAAAAGGCAGGCCTATTTCAAATTGGCAGGTTATTGTTAATTAAGTTACTTTATGTGGCCTATTATGTTTTTTGTTTTTTTTTTTCAATCTGTGTTATTATTCATCAGTTCCATTTTCAGTAGGCTCTGTGAATAACTGCTACTGTCAGATTTTGGATGTTAGGCCTACTTTGTGAATTTGTTGCCTATATGGTTATCTAGTGGGAAGAGAGGGAGAGGGAAACATGGGTGTTCTAAATCCTTGAAGTCTGTGAGGATAAAACAGTGCAATTACATTTGCTAAATGCATTAAATGTCCATATCCATCTAAATCTGTCGCCAGTATTTAATTTCACGTAGTTAACGACACCGACTGGCACACTAACTAATATGAAAATTTCTAAATGGCACACCATGGCAAAAAGGTTGCCGACCCCTGCTGTAAGAGCTGATGTCATAACCAGGTGCTGGGCTCTTTGCCAGTTTTTGTCACTCTCACTCAATAGCCTGCACCACTGTGCATCTTGCTTGGCACAGAAGTACAGAGCGCTGTCAGTGTGATGTGCCTTCAGCAGGGTCAGTTGCAGAGTAGTACCTTGGCGGCTAGCAGTGAACTTGTCCTTTAGCGGCTCCTCTACTGTGTTCATTGTGACATAGGAGTACACAACCAGTTCCAGAGGTTTCCCCAACTTCTGCCAGAACCAGTACATGCTGTTATCATTCGAGCTGATCTGGGAGCAGTTGAAAGTCACATTCCCCCCTCCTTTGACAATCAGGTTAGGACTCTGTTTCACCGCAGATCCTGAAGGAGAAAACAAACACAAAAACAGGATTGTATTTGAATAAAACATAATGTGAGTAATATGAAGTGGCACTATGTCATGGCACTAAAACGTCTGTCATTATTACCAGTTGACAGTATCAGCATGAAAAACACAACAGCATCCATCTTGTTTGACTAAATGTGCATCTCTGATTCTCCTGAAGGCTGCGAGATGTGAGACATCCATGTGACTTCCTCAGCTACTGAGACTGCTGCCATCTTCAGTTTTTTGCAACTAACAACAACAATGGGCAGATATCTCATACAGGCTGACTGCATTGTGAGGTAGCTGGCACTTGTTAATGCTCATTAATAGGATTGAGCCCTTTAATTTCTCTCCCTCTAAAGCCATGTGACTGGAAAACTACCACTTCACTTTAACATCCAGATGTTTCAGGTCACTTTAAAGGTGAATGTTGGTGTGATATGGACCAAAAATATATTCCAGCATCATAAAAAGTTTGAACGTTTGCTGGGGAGCAAATTTTGATTGTTGTGCAGTCCAGAGAAGGCCACTTGCTAGTTGTAAATATCAAGGAGCATCAAGCTAGGTGTTGGAAGCCAAAATCTAAATTCTGCTCATGGCAAACATCCATACTTTTTTGATGTTACAATATATTTTGATCCATATCATTCTCCTTAATAGTAACAATAGTCTAGTGGAGTGCAACTGATTTGTGAATGATGAACAGGTATTCATAAATGCACCACCATCTATGTATAGCTGATACATTTTATATAAAAAAATGTGTTACCCCATTCTCGAGTCATACTTGCTATTTGCAAAACAGTAATTGCTTTTCTCAAAACAATAGCCTATATCTATTTGACAATGTTGTTTTGTAGTAAATTGCAGCCTGTCTTGTAACACTAAACATTTAATATTGTGAGAGTGATAGGTATCTATTTGATATTATCATCAGGTATTACAAGTGTCTAAGGCAGTTTTTTTACTGGCATAAGACCAAACTCAAAGAGTGGTCACAGGTGTATCTATGAGCACGGGGAGGGTTTTGCTACGCACACAGGAATATTGCTGTGCTGTGTAAACTAGCTGCACAGTAATACACAGCTGTATCTTGTTCTGACAGGCTGCTTATAGTTATGGGAGTTATTTTGATTAGGACTGGCATTTCCATCCAGAACAACTGTATTCTTAAACTGTTCCTCATAGGTTTTGATTTTGTCATTTAGATAGGCCATTAAAGTCATTTCTGCGCCCTGGCTTTGTCTGTACCATAAAAAAACATAGTAATTGTCAATATTATGTCGGCAGTAAATCTTCGCTGAATCATTTTGCTTTGGTTTCTTGATGATCAGGTTTGGAGGACTTTGGCTGACCTTCGAACTCAAGACACAACCTGTGAAAGTGGAAAACAAAATAAACATTGAAAATGTTGTATTTGTGACTGAGGAGTTATAACTAATTCAACAAAGCAATTGATATTTACCCTTTAACCAGACCAGTATGATGGCTGTAATATAACCAGCATGCATGTTGGTAACGTACTGATGTGGGGTCAAAACTACAGCACTACTGTACTACAGCAGGTGGCTGATGCAGAAAGCAACTCCCAAGAACAGAGAAAGTAGATATATACTGCCCCCTAGTGTTCAAATGAGAAATACGTATAGCCTAGGCCTAAATCACTAAATCACTTGTAAACTAGAAAACTAGGCAACTAAATCACTTGTAAACTAGAAAAGCGCTCAGAGAGCACAGACCACCGCCAAGGCAATGTGGTCACAGACACAATATAAATTCCAGATCATGTTCTGGATCACCGATCGCCACCAAAATCGAACCAATTCTTGCTTGTCCCAATATACACATTGGCCGAAAATTTCATCCAAATCGATGCAGTACTTTTCAAATTATCCTGCTGACAGACAAACAGACAGACAGACAAACCAACGCGACAGAAAACATAACCTCCTTGGCGGAGGTAATAAAAAACAGCAACAACAAATAACTATATAACAAACAAAAAAATGTTTATCATGAATATCTTTGTCTAATTACTTATAAGAACATTTTATAGGCCTTTTGGGGTTTATGTTTGTGGCTCACAGATATTACTGTATCAGCTGTTTGGGGGGTTGAAAAGACCATATCAGCATATTTGGTTTTTGTATGGGGAAAAGCATCTCTGTACTGCTGTGTATATGCAGCACAAAAATACTCAGTGGCATCACTAGATTGGATATTCTCCACCTGCATGGATCCATTGTTACTTGAAACTCCATTAAGTTTTATTTTGTTTTCAAACTCTGTCTCTGGATATGGCGTTTTGCCATAGAGATATCCCAAATATGTGAGCTTTCCATCCTTTGTTTGTTTGTACCAAAGGATCCTGTCATAGTTTGGAATGTTGTGAGAGCACTGGATCCTGGCAGATCCACCGGTGCTCTGAATGATATCAGGAGGGTCTTGGTTGACTTGATTGCTTGATGGGGACCCTGTAGGAAATTGTCAATTCCAGTGCAACATATAATTAATATTAAAAGTCATTATACATCTTCTTCTTTCTAGAAAACAACTGATTTACCTGTAATGATGAGTGCCAAACAGATCACATTACACAGTCTGAAGAAAGTGGTGAACATATTGACGAGAGAGTGTTGTTAGGATGAAGATTAAACTATTAAGCTGAAACAATTCATCAATCTGTTTCCAAAAGAAGAGCACTGGTGACATGACAGTGTTGCTTCTCCCTTGATAAAATACTGCCCCCTGGCAGTGCAATGTGGAACAGCAGCATTATTTATATGAACTTGGACACTAACTTTAAACTTGTGTTTAAAGATTTGATTGATAAATATTTTAGCCATGATGTTTCAACAAACCTGCATTTCAAGATTTAATCAACCAAGTAAAAAATGGTAGACTATGACAAGTACATATATGAGCATTGAGCATCTGATTGCTACGTTTCAGCTGGCAGATAAAGGATGGGTTTTTGTGCTGAGAGGAAGGCAGTCAAAAGCACTGTGCATAATAGGCTGCACAGAAGTACACTGCACTGTCATTCAGCAACAGATCAGAGATGGTCATGGAGCTCATTTTATTTGGGTTGGCATCTCCTTCCAACTTGATTTTTTAGTAAAGTCAGGCTCTGGAGTGTAAGATGAGGACATGAAGATGTTCCCTAATAAGATCAGGCTTCCATCAGCAGTCTGTTTATACCACAGAATCCTGTTATAGCTCGTAAAATTATGACTGCACTCAATCTTGAGAGACTCGCTTGGTATTCTTGATCCGTTCTGAAGGAGTTTGATTCACATTGGTGGCAAATGTGGACTCTGTTGACAAAATATACAGAATAAGTTTACTATTCTTCCTTCAATTAATACATATTTTAACATTACCAGGAAAACATGGCCAATATTTACACCTGAAAAACTATTATTAAAACAATGCACATAGACATAATATGTTTGCTAACTGCAATGTACCTGATATCCACAATGAAATTATAGCTAAGAGAATCATGTTGATGATGACTCCACTCAAACTGCTCACAACAACTCTGTAAAACAAACCAGCTGTGACCGAGTCAGGGGCGGGGAAATGCTGAAGGAGGATGGACAAAGATGGAGTTACTTCAAGTAGCTTCAAGCCCTTTGACAATTCTTTGTGCATTCCCTGATTTGTCACTCACTCATCAAGTACAGGTGGTCCTTTGATTAGATCATAAAATGAAGGACAAAGTGGCCTAAATGAAAAAAAGACATAGCCTAATCACAATGTAGAACCCAACAATGTCATGTTTTCTTGTAAAATCTCCCAGTAATATTGTTCTATCCTAAGAAAATGTAATAAAACCTTATTTGCAGCTTGGTCCACAATTATTGGTTGCACACTACATTGGCCAGAGTAAATTATCTGCAATATGCAATATTAAGTAGAAGCCAATTTTAATAACCTTAACGATATAATGTAATAACTGCACATACTGCATGCTGTATACAATAAAATATTACATTACTGGGACAAAAGAACTCTGAGCATTTAATAGCCTAAAATTCAGAAATGATTTGGTTCTGTGAGTAATGAAATAACTGACGAGTATGGCTGCGATCATAATATAATGTTGATAATAGGGTGTTGATGATAAAGAGCATAGAGTAGAAGTGACTGGGTTTTTGTTGAGCCATGTAGTCATTCTGCCACACTGTGTTTACTCACAGAGCAGAAATATGTGCCACTGTCACTGGGCTCCAGTTTATTCACAGTGAGGGATCCTTTGTCATTACTAGGCTTTGCAGCAGCAAATTTACCATCATTGGGAACATCAAAGTCTGGTGGAAGGCCAGTTGCCATGTAAACGATTAGCCTCATTGATTCCCCTTGGTGTTGCCGGTAAAAATACATCTGATTATAAGTAACGCCTTTGGAATGGCTGCAACTCATCTCAGCAAATGTCCCTTCCTTTTGAATAGTGTTTTTGGAGTCTGAGTGACATCATTTATCTCTGCAAAATCTGAAAATGAAATAAAAAGTAAAAGCTTGGGAGTGCATTTCTACACATTAATTATTACAGTACACAGGAAAACTCATTAAATCATTAAGTCAAGAAACCTGCAGTTCTAATGAGAGATATGATGAGTATTATGAAGGCTGCAGTCATGGTGAAACTCACAGAGTAACTGACAGGAAAGAATCAACAGTAACAACTTGACAAAAGAGGAAAGAGGTGGGTTCTGCAAAAGATAAGATCATTATACTCAGTAACAATGCTTCCCTATGTGTGGGCTATTTATTCAAATTTTCTACTCAGATAGATTCAACTTTGTTGAACAACCATGGAGCAACAGCTCCCCTGTCTGATTAAAATGGTCATTGCAATTCAGCTTTGTGTTTTCACCAGTGAAGACGTTTTTGTTCAGCTCTGTGCTGAATCTGCTGCACTGTGTTGACTCACTGAGCAGAAGTAAAGGCCATTGTCATCAGCCTGCACATCCTTCAGTGTTAATGACCCACTTTCATCTTTTGTTTTATCGGGAGTGTATTTATTTTCGATGACATTTTCTCCAAATTCTTTAGTGCCATATGAAGTAGTAAACACAACCAGCCTCATGGTCTCCCCCTGACGCTGTCGGTACCAGTACATCTGATTGTAGCCAGCACCCTTAGTGTGACTACAGTTCATCACTGCAGATTCTCCTTGTTTTTTAAACAGTATTCCAGGCATCTGGGTGACATCATTCCCTTTAGCAGGGCCTATGCAACAAGAAGGGCAGATTTGAGCATTAATGCATTCATTCATTCATCCATACATTCAAACATATTATATAAATATATACATACATTCTCTTTCTTCATATTTATATTGACATTTCACATTGAAACTGTTATTTTCTTACTATACTCTCAATACAAATAATGTTATAGGCTACCTGTACTCCACAGTGATGCCAATAGAAGTACTATGAGAGCTGTGTTCATACTGGACCTGAGAGTAGAACTGTGATGAGTGATGAGCGGATGGAGAACACTGATTATGCAGGGGGCTTGGAGCTCACACAGGAAGTGATTAGTCAAGTCTATGGGTGATGCTACTACTGTATACAGTCTGCTCATGTGTACAGAAGCTACTGGTATTCTTTAGATCAGAGTGATTGAAGTGACCATTTTATTTTATTTTAATACAAAATCAATAAATATCAGTAGCTGGTGTAGTGAAGACAGCATGCGGAGGAGATCAAAAGTGTTAAGTCCAAGTTATGGCATGCACAAAATATCAAACTTAGCCTATATGATGATAGTGCATTCATCAGTACTGTACAATGGTTGAGAGTTGTTTTTTTCTCAACCAAAACTGTACTGTGGTTACAGGTGTACATTTTAACAACTGGAGGGTTTTTGCAGTACAGATATGAAAGCTGTTGCACTGTGTAACTCGCTGCACAGAAATACACAGCCGTATCTTCTTCTGACAGGCGGCTTATAGTTATGGAGTTATTTTTATTAGTATTTGCCTCCCCATCCAGCTGAACTCTATCCTTAAACTCTTTTTCATAGTTTGGGGATTTGATATTTAAAAAGGCCATTAGAGTTAATTCTCCTGCATGATTTTGTCTGTACCACAAAATAACCTCATAGCTTGTAATGTTATGTTGGCAGTAGATCTTCGCTGTATCATTTTGATTTGGGCTCTTGATGATCAAGTTTGGAGGAGTTTGGATAACCCCCTTGGAACTCAAAACACAACCTGTGAAAATGGGAAAGAAAATGTGCATTGGTGAAAAGAGTTAACCTAAATAAGAATATCCAATGTAATGTCAGTCAAACTAATTGAACACAATTCATATTTACCCTTTAACCAAGCCAATGTGAGGGCTGAAATATATCCTGTGTGCATGTTGGTAACGGACTGATGCAGTAGGTGAAGTCAAAGCTCCAGCACTTCCGAACTACCGATGTGACTGATATGAAACATGAGCCTCGTCTGCTGCAGAAAGTGACATCCCAGAACAGAGAAAGTAGAAACAAAGCATCCCCCAGTGTTCAATTCTAGGTTAGATATGACTGAATATGACACACCAGCAACATCAAGTCTTTGATAAAAAAAAAAAAAAAAATGCTAATTTTACTAATATTGACACCACATTTTCCTTGACTTGTTGAACATTATACTGTTTTTTGCTATGCTCCACCATACTGTACTGAGAAAGGGTAAAAGAAAATGTAGTAAAACCTAGAAGCTTGGCCCACAATTATTGGTGCCATGATACTACAGCAAATAAAATTACCTGCAACCTGCAACATTAAGTTGGACCCAAATGCAATAAACTTTCCTTAATGTATCAATAACTTTTCATTATTTGACATAATATTTGTGTTAATACTGCACTATTATTCTGTAATAATTACTTTATTATATAATCAGTAAGTAACTATTGCATCTTTAAAAATAATGTAATCCTAATAATCTGAAATGTGTGTGTTCTGCAGTAATTAAATAGTACTTAATCTGTATGGCGCTGATGGCGTTGATAATAGGGTGATGATGTTAATAAAGAGCACACAGTAGTAGAAACAGGGTTTTTGTTGAGCCATGCAGTCATCCTACCACACTGTGCTCACTCACAGAGCAGAAATATGTGCCACTGTCACTGGGCTCCAGTTTATAAACAGTGAGGGATCCTCTCTCATTACTAGGCTTTGTAGCATTAAATTTACCATCATTGGTAACGTCAAAGTCTGGCGGAAGGCCAGTTGCCATGTAAACAATTTGCCCCATTGATTCCCCTTGGCGTTGCCGGTAAAAATACATCTTATTATAAGTAACACCTTTGGAATGGCTGCAATTCATCTCAGCAAAGGTTCCTTCCTCTTTGAATAGTGTTTCTGGAGTCTGTGTGACATCATTTATCTCTGCAAAATCTGAAAATAAAAAAATAAAAGCTTAGAGTGCATTTCTGCACAATAATTATTACAGTAAACAGGAAAACTAATCATTAAGTCAAGAGACCTGCAGTTCTAATGAGAGATATGATGAGTATTATGAGGGCTGCAGTCATGGTGGAATTCACAGAATAACTGACAGGAAAGAATCAACAGTTAAAGCTTGTGGGAAGAGGAAAGAGGTTGGTTTTTGCAGAGGATGTGACATCACTATACTCAGTAACAATGCTTCTTTATGTGTGGGCTATTTATTTTATTTCTTTTCTCCGGTCAGATTACTGTAAACTTTGTTGAACCATGGACCAACAGCTCCCCCTGTTTGAATAACACTGTAATTGCTATCCTGTTTTGGGTTCTCATCAGCTCAGGAAGTTTTTGTTCAGCTCTGTGCTCAATCTGCTACACTGTGTTCACTCACTGAACAGAAGTAAAGGCCGCTGTCATCAGGTTGCACATCATTTACTGTTAATGATCCACTCTCAGCGTTGCTTTTTACAGGAGTATATTTGCTCTTGTTGACATCTCCAAAGTCTGGACGGCTGTATGTGGTGGTGTATACAATCAGTGTCATGCTCTCCCCCTGGCGCTGACGGTACCAGTACATGTCACGATAGCTAGAACCCTTAGTGTGACTGCAGTTCATCTCTGCAGAATCTCCTTGTTGTTTAAACAGTATTCCAGGTATCTGAGTGACATCATTCACTTCAGCAGAGCCTGTTTAACAATAAATGGTGAAGTGAATTCATTTTTTTTTCAGAAGCAGGCCTACATTTAAAATTCCACCATCATTACCTTTCTATTTAGTCTTATAAATTAAGTTATACCTGTACTCCACAGTGATGCCAGTAGTAGCACTGTGAGAGCTGTGTTCATACTGGACCAGAGAGTAGATCTGAGATGAGTGATGAGCGGACACAGAACACTGCTTATTCAGGGGGCTTAGAGCTCACACAGGAAGTGACTACATCTACAGATAATGTTCATTATATACACATCGTCTACATGTGTGCATTAATACACAGAATACTATTGTTGTATGTGAAACAAACAATTAAATAATCAAATCATAAAAGCAAAAAAAATGTATGGATAAAAATTATGTTTAATTATTTATTATTTCTAAATAGCTGAAGGTGGATGTGACTGAATTTGGAAATAGCTGTTAGACCATATTAGGTCACCCTTCATCCTTATCAATCATGAGAGGTCTTGAAATGAAAAAGGTGTAGTGAAGGTAAGTCAGTCATTGCTGGGTCTGACAAAGCACATGCCTTTGCTTGTGCAAACAGGCATCTCACCAGCTGTCTACACTAATCAGATTACCTTAAAACTCAGGAGGGGTTTTTGAACAGCAATTTGGGAGTCTGTGACACTGTGCTGCTTTGCTGCACAGAAATACACTGCAGTATCATCTAGGGCTGGCTTATCAATGGTCATGCTGCCATTATTCCGACCGTCCCCTTTCAACGTGATGCTATTCTTAAATTTATCTTCAGGATAGTCTTTGTCTAAGTACAGATATCCAAGAAGAGTCATATCTTTGTTTTCTAATTGTTTATACCACAGAATAACTTCATGAGACTGCATTTTGTGGGAACATTGGAAGAAAGCAGATTGTTGTTTCACAATCAGATGTTGTGGTGTCTGGATTACCTCACTGGCTACAGATAAACCTGTATAAGAAATGCAAAAATATATAGAGTATAAAATATATAGAGTTTATAAATTTCTTTAAAAACATATTCAAAAACATTATGGTCTTACCTGAGAACATAAAAAATATGATAGTAATCATGTTGAGCGCAGACCATGCCAAACAAGACCTCAGACCAAAGAATTCAGGCAAGATAATAGAAAGTGATCCTGTGGCAGAAAGAGATTCTGCCTATAGGGGGCGATGACATAAGAGGTACAGATTGGCCAAGATAGCTGGTGGAGGCCACATGAGGATGAGCCTTTAAGAGCTGATGTCATGAGCAGGTGTTCATTCACTGGATTCCTTGTGAGTTTTTGTCACTGTCACACAGTAGCCTGCACCACTGTGCATCTTGCTTGGCACAGAAGAACAGAGCGCTGTCAGTGTGATGTGCCTTCAGCAGGTTCAGTTGGAGAGTGGTCCTTTTAGGGCGACTAACAGTGAACTTCTTCTGCAATGGCTGTTCCACTTCGCCTGCTCCTACATACGCATATACAATCAGCTCCAAAGGCGTCCCCAGCTTCTGCATGAACCAGTACATGCCATTGTAATCAGTGCTGATTTGGGTACAGCTAAGAGTAACATTCTCGCCTCCTTTGACAATCAGGTTAGGACTCTGTTTCACCGCAGATCCTGAAGAAGAAAATAAACACAAAACAATTGGAAAGGTTTACATTTAAACTAAGATTTTGTATTTCATTGAAAAATATCTATCAATTTTACCAGTTGGTAGCAACAGCATGAGAAACACAGCAGAAGCCATCTTGTTTGACTAGATGTGCATCTCTGGTTCTTCTAAAAGCTGCAAGCTGTGAGTTGTGAATTGGTCTCCAAGGCCCCCTAGAGGCGCCATGCAAGGCAGCCATGTGACTTCCTCAGCTACTAAATCAGCTGGGCTTTTTTTTTTAGTCTGTAAGGCTGAAATCACACTGTGCTGATGTATTTGTGCAGAAGTAGATTGCACTGTGATATAGGTGGCCCTTTTTTTGGGTCATTAGTAGAGTTGAAGCCTTTCTCTCCCCACTAAAGTCCTGTGACTGCAAACTTTCTTCCACCTCACTGTCATGTAGCCTGACATAGCCCGACCATAATACTGCTGTTCATCTGTATTCATGGTCTGGAGGTTCTTTAACCTTACGTGATTATAGGGTGGGGACGAGGGAATTCAGTTCTGGATTGAAACGATTGGACAGCACGTCTAATCAGCTTCGCTTATTGGCCGGTAGACTCTCTACCGATGTAAACACGCCCCAGAAGACCGTGCCCAGACCATGATACGTATGAACATTCGTATTATGGCCGGGCTATGTCAGGCTAACTGTCATGGCCATTGGAGCTCACAACCAGTCTGATTGTAAAGAAAATGAGGTGATCAGGAGTCAGATAACTCAGATCAGGAGTCTCTTTTAAAAACATTTGGGATTTTTTGTAAAACCAGATGAGCATTGATCCCTGTTATATAGGTTTTGTAACCAGAAAATACATTTGTTGCAATATTACCAAACTCCTACTTGGGTTAGCAGGGGAGCAACCAATTAACAGGGAATAAAAGCCTCCTTGGAGACAGCATAGCCTGTTCAAATCGCCTAGTCACCCTCGCGTGTGAACACAGGGGAGCTACTCTTGATCCCTCCCTTTGACTCTTCCGTTATGAAGGAGGAAGTGAAGCTCAGAGACCAACGCCTGGCTGCCGTGGTCTCTCTACAGTAGTATTGCAGGTGAGAATAACCACAGCAATCAAGCTAGACCACATTATTGGTTTCAGAACCTTTTGTTTTGGGGGTTGCCTAGAAAGAATAGGTTAAAAAGTTAGGAGGAACAGAAAAACTGGTCTGAATTTTTCAAACTCTTAAAAGTGAAAGTAAAAGGAGTTACTATCGGAAATGGCTTCAAAGATGAAAGAGGACTTATCTTGTCCTGTGTGCACTGACATCTACAAGGATCCTGTAGTTCTGACCTGCAGTCACAGCTTCTGTAAAGACTGTCTGAAGAAGTGCTGGGAAACTAAACCATCCAGAGAGTGTCCTGTCTGCAGGAGGAGATCATCAAAGATGGAGCCACCACTCAACCTCGCACTGAGAAACTTGTGTGAGACGTACTTGCAGGAGAAAGACGCAGATACAAGTCAGACAGGAGCAGTCTGTAGTCTCCATGGTGATCCACTCAGGCTGTTTTGTCACACTGATCAGAAGCTTGTGTGTTTCTCATGTCGAGACTCAAAATTGCATCAAAATCACAACTTCAGTCCCGTTTCTGAAGCAGCAGCTGACCGAAAAGTAAGTAAATAAACGAAGATTTTGATTTAGAAATTGAGAAACGTTTATAAAGTCATGTGCAGAATAATGACAATTCAAATTTCCTGTGGTTACTGTTATGACTGCTATTCAGCATTTGGCGACACTATTCATTTATATAAACATGAAGACCTCCCAAGTGTGTTGAGACACATTCTGAATTCTGAACAGCAGCTATTTGTTGTATTAGTGATGGCAATCCATTTTGCGTCACAGATGCATTGAACTTGCTCTAGTCACAATCACACACACACACACACACACACACACACACACACACACACACACACACACACACACACACACACACACACACACACCAATTGCTTCATTATCTACGTTTGTAGGAGGAACTCAAAATTAACCTGGATCCCATGAAGGAGAACCTGAAGGTCTTTGAGGATGCCCAAGTCAACTGTAGTAAAATGGCGGAACACATTAAGGTAAAAAATATGCTTTGCTGTATGCTGGTACATACATATCTACATAAGCATCTCAGGCTGGAAAAAGTGTTTTAAGAATTGCTTACTCATTGGAGATATTTTAAACTTGATGACCTCCAGACTCAGGCCCAACACACAGAGCTGCAGATCAAGAGGGAGTTTGAGAAGCTTCACCAGTTTCTACGAGATGAAGAGGCAGCCAGGATAGCTGCACTGAGGGAGGAAGAGGAGCAGAACAGTCAGATGATGAAGGAGAAGATTGAGAAGATGAGCACAGACATCTCATCTCTTTCAAATGGAATCAGAGCCATAGAAGAGCAGATGGAAGCTGATGATGTTACATTCCTACAGGTAAGAACAATCGGCATTAGTGTGTGTGTATGTGTGCGTGTTTGTATTCACATGACCTTGCACACATCCATTGCACAAACAACACACACGCACACACACACACACACACACACACACACACACACACACACACACACACACACACACACACACACACACACACACACACACACACACACACACACACATTCATAATCTGTATTAGTTCATTATCGATGGTTATGTGTCTCTCATATTTTGTTTAATTATATATTCTTGTTGTGTGTGTGTGTGTGTGTGTGTGTGTGTGTGTGTGTGTGTGTGTGTGTGCGTGCGTGCGTGCGTGCGTGCGTGTGTGTGCATTGGCATATGAGACTCTGACATCCAGACACACAGCAGTGTGTGTGCAGGGGCACTGTTAGAAATGTTGGGCTCTATGACAGAAAATAATTTTGGCCCCCAAAACATTGATTTTAATATTAAAAATTTCTCTAGGCCCCCCTGTCAATGCCAGGCCCTTAGAAACATTCTAACGTTTCCCCAGGCAGTGCCCCTGTAGCAGGCATGGACTGGCCATAGGGCATACAGGGCAATGCCTGGTGGGCCGGCAGTCATTTTTGGGCCAGGGCTGTCATTTACTCATAATTTTCACGAATATTGGGCTGGTTTAATTAAATCTCTCATATTCATGCAACATGTCCAACTTACAGTGTTATTTTAGCTAACCACAATGTTATTATTATTGAATAAAATCAAGGTGGGCTGCCATGGCCAAAAATGCCCGGGCCATTTTTTGGTCCCAGTCCGGCCCTGCCCTGTAGTATGTGTCTACCTGTGAGTCTGTGTACACAAGACATGCATTTGTGTGTATATGAAACATCGGCCTATCTGTGCAGAGAAATGTAAATGTGTGTCAGTGCATATTGTGAGGAATTAAATATCATATTTTGGTGTCACTCTCTCTCTCTCCTATTTCCCCAGAACTACAAGAGCATCGTGGAAAGGTGAGTAATCTACCCTTGCCTCTCTCTCTTCTCTGTGATTCTGAAACTAAATCCACCGTAAAACTGACTCCTGAATATTCTTCCAGAGCCCACACACTGCAGAATCCAGAGAGGGTGTCCGGAGCTCTGATTAATGTGGCAAAGCACCTGGGCAACCTGAAGTTTAGAGTCTGGGAGAAGATGCAGGAAATTGTTCAATACAGTGAGCATGCTGTCTACACTCTATGTCGTTGCATACACACACACACACACACACACACACACACACACTTTTTGTGTGTGCAACAACACAAATAGACACAGACATACAGACCAACTTAATGTAATATAAAAACATAACATACAGTATGTTAGAAAAACCCTGGTCATGACTAAAGAGCATTTAAAGAGCTTTTCCCTCATCAGTGTTCAGCTCATGTGTGTGTCCTTTCTATTGCAGCTCCTGTCACTCTGGATCCCAACACTGCACACCCACAACTAAAATTGTCTGAAGATCTAGCCAGTGTTAGCCTTAGTGATAGCTGGCCGCAGCCTCTTGATAACCCAGAGAGATTTGATCACTTTGCCAGTGTCCTGGGCTCTGAGGGCTTTAACTCAGGGACTCACTGCTGGGATGTGGAGGTTGGGGAGAGCACGGGGTGGGAAGTGGGTGTGAAGATGGAGTCTGGCCCGAGGAAGGGAAAGTATGATGATGATGTGAGTGGAGAGTGGAGAGTGGTTTGTAATGATGGTAAATACACAACATGCGATCTGCAAGAGTTTGACACTCCCCTCCCAGTGAAGCAGAAACCCCAGAGGATCAGAGTGCAGCTGGACTGGGATAGGGGAGCGCTCTCGTTCTCTGATCCTGATAATAACACTTGTCTACGCACTTTCACACACGCTTTCACTGAGAGAGTGTTTCCATACTTGAGTACTGTCTGTCCTTTGAGGATCCTACCAGTGAAGGTCTCTGTAGAATTAGAGCAACGCAGTTTTAGCTAATAATTACTTTTCTACTTAGCGCAACTTTCAGTATTGCCAATTTGCCATTTCTTTTTCGCACTCACAACTATGATATTGCCTAAGCCCAAAGCTGTTACCAAAAACATCACACATTGTCATTCAAGTAGTCATGAGACCCAGTCAGCCTGCCAAAGGTCAAAAGCTAAATGCTGCATGTAATGTAATAAAAATCTTCTCTCAGAGATTCCCAAGAAAACATAATAAAACCTGTTATTGGTGGCATGCTTCTACATCATTTCACAAAGTTACTGAAATAACATTACCTGCAATCTACAATATTGTTGAAACCAGTAAGTTGACCATTTTCATGGACCAATAGGCTATATGCCATGTAATCAGAATTGACTTTGAGAAGAGCTGAGAATAATATTCTCCTCTTTTGATAATCAAGGTAGGACTCTGTTCCTCAGATCCTGAAAGATCAAAACACTGGAAGTGATTGTATTTGAAGATAGTGTGCATGTAATAAAGTTTTATCAACTAGAGGAAGAGCAGTATTGTATTGAAACATATCTGCCAGTTGCAGATCTTGCGGAAGGCAGCGGCATCTATTTGACTAAATATGCATCCGAGTTGGTCTCAAAGGCCCCCTAGAGGCACCAAGACAGCCATGTGACTTCCTCAGCTTCTGAAACAGCTGGCTCCATCAGTTAGGCCTTTTTTTTTGTCAGAGTCTGTACGGCTGAAGTCACACTGTGCAGATATCTTTGCACAGAGGTAGACTGCACTGTGAGATAGCTGGCACTTCTTTATAGTCATTAGAAGAGTTGAAGCCTTTCTCTCCCCACTAAAGCCCTGGGACTGGAAACCTTCTTCCACCTCAGTATCACGTCCATAAGAGCTCACAACCAGTCTGAGAGCGCTCTTACTGAATAAAGAATATGAAGTGATCATTAACATGCTAACATACTGAGATCTGATTAGTTTGATCTACTGTGTGTATTATAACTGTAAATTTTATTTGCATTCAACTGTGTGCATTATTACTGTTTATTTTACTCACTCAACTGTGTTTATTATCAAAATGGCAAAATAATATCTATTAGGATAAGTGTTAGAATGCAGTCAGACAAACCGATTATTTATGTTTCTCCCACGTTGGTACCAGAGCATGACTGTGTTGCTGGTGTTCCTCTGTGAGCAACGCAGAGTCACAGACCCCTGTTCTGTTACCAGGACATCACTACGGCTGCTCCAAACAACATCCTTAAGAAAACAAGATACAAATTCCACTGAACAATTGCACTAGACATTACAGTCCTTATTGCCATAATTAGATTTTTTTTACACTAAACATTTTTGAATGACATTTTATGATGTTGGTATTACCTGGGCGAATCAGACTCAGAGTTAGGAGGATGAACATGGTTTGCACTAGAATGAACAGTGAAGTAGGAGAGTGTTGTGTAAGGTATACTGACTGGCTTGGAATGATGTGGTTTCTATTTCCTTATATTTGTTCTACAGCAATGATGCGTTTTATCCATGGATTTTATGGTTTACAAGAGTAGGCCTATATCTTTACTTTACCTTTTTAATACCTTTAACACATATTGTATGTTTTTCTGTCTGATTAATTTCACATTACACAAAGATAGGGATTGATAAAAATGAATAAATTAGGCCTGTCAATACTGGACAAATTACTTTTGAGAAATAATTTAACCTATACTCTTAATTACTCCATAATTGTTGAATGACAAACCAGATGTATAAATAAATGCCTGTATAAATTCATAGCCTCAGTTCAGTCAGGGGCATCTGGATGACAGTGTGTTATTTACTTTGGTAGATCTACATGTACTGATGAGAAGTCTGCAGGTGTGAGCGTGTGATTGCTGAGTTTTTGTGCTTAGAGTGAGGCGATCAAAAGCACTGTGTAAACTAGCAGCACAGAAGTACACTGCACTGTCAATTATCAACAGATCAGAGATGGTTATTGAGCCGTTTTTATTGGTGTTGGCATTCCCATCCATTTTTATTTTCCTGTCAAACCCAGGCTCTGGAGTTCCAGATGACTGCCAGAGGTATCCTAGTAAGATCAGACTGCCATCATGAGTCTGTTTATACCACAGATGCCGGCTGTAGTTGGGAATGGTGTGAATGCACTCTATCTTAAGAGAGTCATTTGCATTCTTGATCTGTTCAGATGGAGTCTGATTCACATTGGTGGCAACCGTGGTACCTGTTGGCATAGCATGTACAATAATTACACCTGAAACTAATTTTAACAGTTAGTTTAAATCACTCTTCATATTTGGCTTAGATAGGGATGTATGCTGACATAGCTTACCATACCAGAAATTATTATTATTATATTACCTGATATCCATAGTGATATTAGAATCTGGAGGATCATGTTGATACCTCTGCTCATGTGTCCTGACTCAGCTTATGTGAGTAACTCCTGGAATGTAGAGGTAACTGAGGCAAAGCCAAGGGTGGGGTCAGAGTACTTGTGTGTGATGAGAAGCACTGTACAGAAACACTAGACAACAAACTCAAAATACAGTACAACATGCAAACAGAAACATCCCTTGCTGTTTGGTGGTGTTCAATTTGTCATGTAAAACAATGTGCCATTGATTTCCTCTGATGTTGCTGGTACCAGTCGATTTGATAATAGCTAGAGTGTGTGAATGGCTTCATTTTAATCTCAGTAGATTGTCCTTTTTTTTCCACAGTATTTCAGGAGTGATACCATTGATATTCTCTGCAAAATCTTCACAGAGAGAGAGAGAGAGAGAGAGAGAGAGAGAGAGAGAGAGAGAGAGAGAGAGAGAGAGAGAGAGAGAGAGAGAGGTGAATGTGAAGCAGCATATTCAGTAATTGATTATCGTGCTGGAAATATTCATCAAGTCATTACACTTACTTTCCTCAGAAGTGAGATGATGAATATCATAATAGACCACTGCTGGATTTCACAGAAGAACTGATACAAAGATGCTATTATCAGTCACGGTTTAATGTAGAATATGGGTGGATCTAGCAGAGGATGTGACATCATAACATAATCATATTATTGATGGAGCAACAGGGCCCCCTGTCTGAATAAAACTGCCATAGCCATTGTGTTTTGGGTTTTCATCAGCTCAGGAAGTTTTTGTTCAACCCAGTGCTCAATCTGCTACACTGTGTTCACTCACTGAACAGAAGTAAAGGCCACTGTCATCAGCCTGCACATCCTTTACTGTTAATGATCCACTTTCAGCTTCTGTTTTATCAGAAGTATATTTACTACTATTGACATTTTCTCCAAATTCTTTAGTGCCGTATGAAGTAGTAAACACAACCAGTCTCATGGTCTCCCCCTGACGCTGTCGGTACCAGTACATCTGAGTGTAGGTACCACCCTTAGTGTGACTACAGCTCATCTCTGCAGAATCTCCTTGTTGTTTCCACAATGTTCCAGTCTGTGTGACATCATTCCCCTCAGCAGAGCCTGGGTAACCACAATAAATGCCTTATGTATGGCAGACACATATTTAAAAAATTCATAGTCTGTCAGCATTATTTTCAATTCAGACTAGATACCTGTACTCCACAGTGATGCCAATAGAAGTACTATGAGAGCTGTGTTCATACTGGACCTGAGAGTAGATCTGTGATGAATGATAGTGAACAGCGGATAGTGAACACTGATTATGCAGGAGGCTTGGAGCTCACACAGGAAGTGACAGTAAATAGGCTACAGGTGATTCACTACTCAACATAACATGATTGTCTTGATCACCATCATAGATACTCATACTCTGACTATAGACGAATCCGACAAAACTACCGGAAGTAAGCAGGCGCCATTATTGAGCTACCCAGATCACCAATCTGTCCATAGGGATAACGTGATAGCACACCATAAAATACCTTGATTTACGAGATTCACTACTACTTGATAATGTCAGAGTGTTCCATGGCCTTTGCTGTTAGCTGTCATTGACTGCACATTGCCAAAAAGGTTTGTTGACAGTCCAACAATGGCGCCGCCACAAGATGGCAGCCTACACAAAACGCTCGTCGGATTTGTCTATACTCTGACTATGTATTGGTCCTATTTTGAACTATTTTTATTATGTTTTAAATCAAACTGTATATTAAAATTTACCCAAGTATATTTGTTTGTTTTGTGATATGTTGCTTCAAAAAAGCGGTCTGTTGTGTAGACCACCCATAAACTGCCATAAAAAATAATACCTGCCTTTCATGCTTGGCCAAACTGCAGAATAAAATACTAAACCATTTTGAGTTGGTCCAACTATTACTGTGCACAATAAATTGTATGTCTTTCTTGCATCACTAAACATTTCCGCAGTTATGAAAGTGACGATGACTATTTCTTTGATATTATCAGGGAGTACAAGTGGCAGAGGCAGTTATTTTCTGGCATTAAACCAAACCTAAACAATGGTCACAGGTGTACTGTAGGTTACCTATGAACATGAATAAATAGGAATATTGTTGTGCCGTAAAAACTAGCTGCACAATAATAAATGTTCTGATACTTTGTATGGTAATGGATTACTTTGATTAGGGCTGGGATCCCCATCCAGTGCAACTCTATCCATAAACAGTTCTTCTTTGTTTGAAACGCTTATATTGAGATAGGCCATTAAAGTAATTTCTCTGCCCTCTATTTGTCTTTGCCACAAAATAACAAAGTTGTCAATGTTATATTGTCAAAAGATCTTCACTGTATATTTACTGTCTTGGTGATCAGGTTTGGAGGAGTTTGGCTAACCTTGGAACTCAAAACACTGAAAATGGGAAAGAAAACAAAAAGAACATTGATGAACAGACTGTATTCCTAACCAATGATTCAAATAAATTAAACAACGCAATTCATATTCACCCTTTAAACAGACCAGTGTTAGGACTATAATGTAACTAGTGGACATGTAGGAAAGAGACTGAGGTGAATTCAAATCTCACACATGCACACGGCTGATTTGAAACATGGACTTCATCTGCTACAGCTGACTGCAGAACACAGAGTTTAGTGGCATAGTGCCCTCTTGTGGTGATATCTAGGTCAGGACAGCTGAAGCTATGGCACACCATCAGTATCATCATCATTTCTGATGAGGTTTTTGTTGAGCCATGTAGTCATTCTGCCACACTGTGCTTACTCACAGAGCAGAAATATGTGCCACTGTCACTGGGCTCCAGTTTGTTCACAGTGAGGGATCCTTTGTCATTACTTGGCTTTGTAGCATTAAATTTACCATCATTGGGAACATCAAAGTCTGGATTTCCACCAGTAGGCATGTACACAATAAGTCTCATTGATTCCCCTTGGCGTTGCCGGTAGAAATACATCTGATTATGGCTAACATCTTTGGAATGGCTGCATTTCATCTCAGCAAATGTTCCTTCCTGTTTGAATAGTGTTTCTGGAGTCTGTGTGACACCATTTATCTCTGCAAAATCTGAACAGAAAAAAACAAACAAAATCAAACATAAGCTTATAGGAGTATGTTCTTGAACAATATTGCTTAACATAAGCTTGGTTCCACCAAAACACAATCATTAAATATTTAAACCTGCAGTTCTAATGAGAGATATGATGAGTATTATGAAGGCTGCAGTCATGGTGGAATTCACAGAATAACTGACAGGAAAGAAACAGCAGTTAAAGGTTGGCAAATGAGGACGTGACGTCATTATGCTCAGTAATAGCAACAAACCTGCTTTATGTGGATTTTCTGCAGGTTTTTCCTCCAGCGAGAGTCTACTTTGCGGAACAACAGCTCCCCCTTTCTACGTAAAATGGTCATTGCAATCCAGTTTTGTCATCAGCTCAGGACGTTGTTCAGCTCCAAAAGTGGAATCTGTTCCGGGCTAAGAATCTAGGCTAAGAATCTGCTACACTGTGTTCACTCACTGAACAGAACTAAAGGCCGCAATCATCAGTCTGCACATCATTTACTGTTAATGACCCACTCTCAGCTACAGTTTACTATGACATTTTCTCAATATTAAGTGGCTGTATAGTGAACAAACCAGTCTATGGTCTCCCCAGAAGCTGAAAGAAGCCTATTAAACATCTGAATAAGTTGACAGCCTGAAACAAATACCTACTCCCAAATAGATGTGTTTGCTCATCAGTGAATTGATTTGTTCACTGTAACACGCAATTTGGTTTTCAACCCTTCTGTTAATAGTCCCACTTGGGTGTGGCATCTGTAACCACTTAAGTGAAAAATTGAAAATAAGTATACTGCACATCACGTAGCAATGTCTGATTGAAGGGCGAGGTGTGCCCGTAAACGTGCACTAATGGGGAAATCAAGAATAACGGTGAGCTTGAGTGTGGACAGATGCTTATTTTACAATTTGTTCAGCCTGTAACTTTTCTGGTCTCTGCATCTCCAAGAAACTGATTTTTAGACGGTTGTGCGTGTTTTTCTTCTCTTTTCTTGATTGTGGATTGAATACGCACAGGGTGTGGTGCAGCAACGAATCCAGAAAGTTGTCAAGTTTAGGCCAAAGTGTGACACTACCTACACCAATGCCCAATACAGATCTATGGAAACTATAGGTTCTTTGCATCAGGATGGTGGGGAATTTAAAGGAGTTGAGCATTAATAAATGCTGTGGTTTGTATTGTTGAATTTGTTAACCCTTACATGGGCAGGCAAAGTTCACCAAGTTCACATACGACAGTTCTTGTCAGTTGTGTTCAATTTAACATGTTAAACACGTTAAAAAATTAAATTAACCTATACTAATTCCACTGTGAGTTCTTGTCAGAGTTCATAGGGATACATAATGAAAAAGTATGACTTGTCCAAAAATCACAGATAAAGAACAATACCAAAACTTGAATTGACAATATAGCATCATCAATTTTTTTATTCAGGGGAATTTGACTGAGCTCTAAGCTCTTTTACAGCAATGCCCTGATAGGAAATAATAATCATAAAAATAATACATAATAAGACATACAAAAAATTAAAAATAAAACAGTAACAACAAAAAGACAGATTACACCAAAAACTAAATAAAATTTACAGAACACAATAGTAATAATGAGCATAGTTACATTCCCTTGAAAGAATCAATCCATGTTTCTATCTGATTAAAATTTCATATTTCCTTTTACGCTTATTACAATAGGTATTGTTAAGGGTATCCATTTGTTACATAAGAAATATTAAACTCAATATACAACATTAGCATCAACAGTAAGTGGAACAGTAGGCCTACAGATTGACAAAAGATTCTGGCACTATTGAAATCATCATGTAATGTAGGTAATTAGCCCCATCATAATAACACCTGTTTAGTTCTGAGTCGTGTTTAGCAGGCCCAGACGTCCTTGGCACAGATGAATGGGTAGGAGCTGTTACAGTGACTAGTTTCTGAAGCCGAAAGCTACAGTGCTAAACAGTCAAAAAGTAACATGTAAGTTTAACATGCATTTTAGTGTTTAAATCTTAGTATTCATAGCATTATAGTATTCAGAACAATAACAAAAACTTACGATGCGTGTACCCACGGCACAAGAACTGGATGTTGGATCACTCTGTACCCACCAATTAGCGTAAGAGAATGGTGACAAGTCACTCCACCCCCAGACACCCTATAACAGTAAACAAAGATTTGTTAACGAAGGCCACTTAGAGGGCTTCCAAATCACTACGAGCTACTATGTTGTAGGCACCAGATAGCTTTAAATAGCTCGTGCGATTTGGGAAACGCACAGGTAAACCCCTGCAGCTAAAAACAATTATAAAACAGTTAAAAGGAAAGTGTGAGTGCCATCCATCTTTCTCAAGCATCTTCACATAGGCACAGAACATATGGTAGTACTGACCTGAAGCCAGAAGCCTCCAAGCCATGCATATGTCATCTGTCCAAATGACATCAGACTCTGTAAGTAACTCAAGTCAGCGGCACTATGCACAGATGCCAGCCGAGCACTTTTATCTGCACAAAATTTCTGTGAAAAATCATGTAAGGGCAGAAAAAGAATAGTTATGTTATAGACACCCTGAAATAGCATAAAGCAACAAAGATAACAGTGCTATTGTTTACACCCACAAGACCTCAATGTTAATTTATGCACAAAATAGGCTGAAATTAATTTCACTGCGTTTTTTGTTTGTTTGTTTGTTTGTTTTTGCATCCAGCACATGTGACAATAAACTTTGTTGAAACAAGATGAGAAAGTGCATCTTGTCTTGGTGCCTCATTTACCTATACTACAACTTTTACTATGCCTTACCTCAGCATCAAACCAGGTTTTAGTGCTGGGCACCAGCAAGAAGCAACGGGTTTCATATTTGATCCAACCATTGGGGCAGTTGTAGAAGCGGGAATCTGCAAAGGCAATTTAGTTTAGATATATTTCACTAAGGATTATCTATCTATCTATCTATCTATCTATCTATCTATCTATCTATCTATCTGTCTATCTGTCTGTCTGTCTGTCTGTCTGTCTGTCTGTCGTGTGTGTGTGTGTGTGTGTGTGTGTGTGTGTGTGTTTGTTCCTTGGTGTTTTGCATTGACTGACTTGGATTTGACTGCATGGCTTCAGCTCCTGCTTGTTCAACATCACCTGAAAAGGGGACATACTATAACCATAGGAGTAATCTTCAACATGTAATGATCTTTATTCATGAACATGTTTTGTCATGAGGTACCAATAATTGTTTACTGTGGAAATGTAGTCTAAACACTGATTTCATAGCACTGAGCAATAAAGCTCTTTAAACACTGCACCAGCACTAGCAACGTCTTCAACTGCATCCACTGAAGTTTAAAAAACACAATATGCATTTAGTATGGGAAAATCCAGCCAAACCTAACCAAACCTAATCTGAATGGACATTGCAGATAGTTGTAACACACATGTTCACAGAGGGTGTAGACACTAAGGAATGGCATGGTGTCATATTTCAATTGCATGTTTTAGTACATACCTGGTCCAGCGTGAATATGTGTCCAGCAGACACAGAGTAGAACTGTCACTATGGCTACCTTCATTTTTCACTGGTTTAGACTTCTTTGCCTCTGGAATAAAGTATCTATACCAGAAACAGACAAAGGAACAAATGATCAGATTTCCACAAGCTACATGTTCTGAATGTGTGATGAGAGTGAAGCAAGATTCTTACCTGAGATAAATATTCACCTGTTCAGGTAAAGTGAAGTGATGAATAGAGTGCTGTCTGCTTTTTATTCAATTTTGACACGTGCTGACAAAATGTTTCAAGGAAACAAACATCTGAAACGTGACCATTGTGACTATAAAGTGATGAGTAGATGACACTCCACCAAAGGAAAAAAAAAAGTCAATAAACTGACATTTACTGTTAGATTAGCATTAATGATTTACTCATATTCACGGTTTAAAACATGACCATAAACCATTTTCTTCAAAGGCAGCATTAATTCTATTTCGTAAAACAGCAAATGCCAGCAAAAAAAAAAAAAAACTTTTTAACTGAGGGTGCAGCTGATATGAAATATGAAACATCAGATTGGAAATATGGAATAAAGTATCATTGAAAGGCTACCTCTCTGACTATGTAGTTTTTACGGAAGAGCATTAGGTCAGTAGGAGATATATATTTGCTAATCTCTGAGAAATAAACTCAGAATTTTCGAGTAAAAAGTCGGAATTTTCGAGAAATAAAGTCAAAAGTTCTGAGAAAAAAGTCGAAAATTTAAAGTCGAAACTTTCGAGAAATAAAGTCGAAAGTTTTGAGATACAAAGTCGAAAGTTTTGAGATTCAAAGTCAAAATTTTTGAGAAAAAAAGTCAGAAATATGTAGAAGGCGGGCGGAAGTGATATTCGCCGGTGGTCAGTGGACATGAATGAGATCAGTGAGAGGCTGGGAGAGGGTGACACCCGCTTTCAGATGCGTCCCTGCCTTGTTATGATGCAGCTGGACAAAGTGAGAGTTTAGCCCCACACCAAGCACAAACATCGAATCCCTTGGCCAATGTTAGTGGTGGTAACAATATTTCAGGGGGTCGGATTGTTCATCGTGAAGTTAGGAGGCAAGTTAGTAGTGTGGGGAATGCCGGAGTTTATATGGGAGCACAGTGTTTTTATCGTGCTAGCCAGCTAGCTTCTATGCCTCTCTGACTGTGCCTCTCCACAATCCGACAGTAACGTGGAGGCTGGAGGTTTTGACTAATGCCACTGGGGATGTTACGAGGTCATAGTGTTCATAGGAGGCCAAGATGGGGAACAGCAGCAACTCAGGGAGATTTTCCCTCATTTACATAAAATGGAAGGGTAATGCATTTCCCCCAGAGCAAGCAACAATGACAACAGTATGACATCCAGTTTTTTTCTCTTTGGGTGAAGCAGGGGAGGAGGTGGGTTGCGAAAGCAGCGTGCAACTGAAGCATTAGGAGGAGTAACCCGAAGGTAACAGTTTAAATTGAGCGCCCTATGGCGAGGGGCAGCGGAATGAACAGCTGACGTGGGCTGGACTGGCATTAACCAACTACAGATGTACAGCTGATAGCGGGCTTGGCTATGTGGCCTGCCAGAACTAACGCAGAATGCTCCATTTCACACCATATTTTTACATATCCAACTGCACTCTTGAGTTAAAAGCCATTTGAGTGTTTTTGGTTCAGGTTTGGTTGGATTCCATCTATAGCCAACAGTAATTTCACTTGAGTCACTTTCTGGGAACAGCTCATATGCAAATAACTGATTACTCCAAAGAAATTAATTTTGTCTCAACATTAGTAGGGCCATCTCATGTTTTACAACTTTATTTTACTGAAGTTCACTAAAGATTTTATAACTTTATCACAAGTTTATCACATTTGGTTGGAACATGGCTCAAATAAACAATTTATGTCTTTTATGCACTGACTACATGTTTATAGGCCGTTACGTGAATGTCCCTAAATAAACTGGCAGTCCTCTTCTTTCGCTCACATTCCCACGCACCTTTTGTGTGCAATAATGAAGTGAGATATATTAATGCAAGGATTTTGTATTTACAAACCTAAAATACCTGACACAATGTAAAACCCACCATGGTCAGTGATCTCAAAATATATGTGGAAACTGCTAACTTTATTTTACTTCTAACATTTTCATTTCATTTTATAACTAATGTAACACCTTTCTCAGAACACATCCTCAAAAGTGTCGCTACCTTACTCCTGAAATCCTTTGCAACACCCCCACCTGGGGACGTCTGATCACCTCTTAATCTGGCTCAATCCAGCCTACAAATGACTGCTAACGAGGCGCAAACCTTCTGTGAAACACATCAGAATTTGGCCAGAGGGAGACACCTCAGCACTACTTGTTTTGATCGCACAGAATGGAATGTTAGAGGGGCTGCCACTTCCAATCTGCATGTTAACACAGCAGAGTACATGGAGTCTGTGACAGGTCACATATCCACATGCATGATGGAAGATGTGACTGTCATAAAACACATCACAAGGGCAAAAGACAAACCCTGCTTTACCAGGGAGGTACGTGATCTCCTAAGAGCATGGAACACTGCCTTCAAGTCTGGAGACAAGGAAGCCCTCAGTTCTAGGGCTTCAGGGCTAACCTGAACATGAGAGCAGCAAAGCATGCCTATAGACAGAAAACCTAATCACACTTCACTGACACAAAAGACCCAAGACGCTTATGGCAAGGCATTCAGTCGGTAACAGAATACAGGCCCACTCTACCACCCTGTGAGGACAGCACAAACTTTCTCAACTCACTCACTGTCTTCTTCACATGGTTTAAAGACAACAACAACACCACCCAAAACAAAAGGCCTCTCACTGCTTGTATGATACAACACTGCAACTGGACCCAGCTGACTTGCAGAGGACTCTTGAAAAGGTGAACCCAGGGAAGGCTGCTGGCCCTGACAACATAACTGAGTGTGTGCTTAGAGACTCTCACAGATGTTCTCACAGATATGTTCAACATCTTTCTGAGCCAAGCCATCATACCAGAATGCTTCAAAGCCACCACAATCATACTGATACCCAAGAAATCTCTAGGCCCATGCTACCGGCCCATATCACTCACTCCCATCATGATAAAGTGCTTTGAAAGGCTGGTCAAGGCTCACATAACATCCAGCCTACCCATCACTTTTTACCCATTCCAGTTTGCGTACCGTACCAAGCGTTCCACTGATGATGCCATAGTAGCAGCACTTCAACTCAGCCTGGCTCATCTAGAATACAAAAACAGCAAAACAAAAACAGGATGTTGTTCATTGACTTCAACTCTGCCTTCAGCACATCCGTCTTCCCACAACACCTGGAGGACAAACTCCAAACCATAGGTATCAGCACCCCACTCTGCAACTGGTTACTGGACTTTCTCACCAACAGACCACAGACAGTTAGAGTTGGCAAAACCCCCTCACAGACCACCATCATAAACACAGGGTTTCCCCAGGTATGTGTGTTGAGTCCTCTGCTGTTCACCCTGATGACCCATGACTGCTGTGCCAGATTCAACTCAAACCACATCATCAAATTTTCTGATGACACAACAGTGGCTGGCCTTATCAGCACGTTGACAACTCAGCCTACAGAGGTACACCATGTCATCAACTGGTGTGACACCAACAACCTAGACCTAAGCAAAGGTACAGCTAGCTTATGGTGTAAAATGAATGGAGGTGAAATATTCCACAAAAGTTTACTCCATGTCATGTTTCAATACACCGGCACTCTCTTAGAAGAAACTAATAATGGCGAAACGAGTTTTGCTTTAATGCACCCTATCTATTTTTGAAGTAACGTGCATGGGGTATTATCATGGTTTGTTGCTGTTTTTATGGCTCAGGTACGGGAAAACCTGCTTTTTTATTTGATTGTCTCCAGACTATCAGCCTCTGTATGAGGTGATTAAAGTGTTATGGTGGACTTGGAGGACTTGTAGGCTGTAAGTCTGCTGGCATGACTCAAATATTCATTGTTTTTTTTTTGCTTGAGCATAGAGTACATTGTTGATGTACAGTGTGATAGCCTGTAATGAGGAAACAATGAAATAAAAATTAAACAATCAAGGACAAGGTCAAGATGTTCAGTACCAAAGACATCAAATCAGCACAAAATCATGATAGGAGCCCATGTAACCCATGTAGCTTCACTTAAGATAGAGGGTGTCATTTGGATACCACATGGTGCTGTGTGGTGTTTCCACATAATTCATTATTTGTTTCATGCTTTGGCGATATGGCTGAACACTATCGGATAGACAATTATTGATCATATGACCATTTAAAAACAAAGACCAGGATTAAACAACCTGAGTTATTTTTCATTTTAAACATAAAGGAAAAATCTGGCGTGAATCAACACGTAGTCCTACTGTTTTATAGTGCCAAGCGCTATGGATAGCCACCTCAATCACTGGATTTCATGCAAGGCAGACTGAGATAGCGAAACGGCAGCTAACGGTAACAGAATGGGGCATTTCAAAACGAAAGCAAATGATTAGGTTTCGTTTTTGACATGCCTCATTCAGTTAATGTTAGCTGTCATTTCGCAAACTCGGTCTACGATGCACAAAATTTGATCATTGAGGTGGCTTTCAGTAGCGCGTAGCAGTATAAAACAGCAGGGCTACGTGTTGATTCACTCCGGATTATACCTTTAAGCTTTCTCTGATTTTAATCCTCTCAATTATCAAGACAACAAACCTGTCTTCCGTTATTTATTTGTTTTCCATAATTATATTTTAAAATACTTGCAGCTCACCGAGTGGTTAATGGTGTCCGTTGATGTTCCAAAACAAATATCAGCGAAAAACAGTTGTTGTGCTAGTGTAGTTGGTATTAGGGTGAAAGGAGCGCTCTACTCACTATATTGCTACGTCTTTGGGTGCTGGTTTAAGTTAGGACATGCATTAAGACCAGAGGTGTTGTGGGGATTTTTTAAGTGGGGGTACACAGTACCATGTTAAAAAGGAAATTCCCAATATTAAAATGTTACAAATAGCCTACATAAATGATCTGCCTAGAGAAGTGGGGGTAGTCCGTACCCCCGCGTCCAACGCCCACTACACCCCTGATTAAGACGTAAAAAAATGCACTCTCTGTATATCTTTTTGCATATTTATAGGAATATGTCTCTTAGTGTAGTTGGTATTGCCACACCAAAAAAATTATTTCAGAATGTTCAAAATACCACATAAAACATGGCAGGAACTGTATGAGCAATATCACACTTGTGGTCCTGATGTTAGCAGAATATTCAGCTACCGTAGGCAACCACACACAGTGATGATATTCTGCTAACAACATCAGGACCAAGAGTGTGATATTGCTTTTATACAACAAAAGTTTTAAGACACCAAATTTTATTTTCTACATTTTAGTTTAAATTTTTTGTTCATCCATCTTCCGACCCCCAAAATAGTTCTTAGGTCAGGTTTTTGGCTTAAATGACTAAAATGACTAAAAAACAACTAATAGTCTTCATTACTGTTCCAACATTACTTTGGCGTGTAATAACTTTTCATGACAGCTAGTTGATCCTTTATAATCTCTTAATGACATATCAAGATGCTACCACTTTAGTTGAGGTCTGAGAATGTATTCATTGCATGTCATAATGGTGTCATCAGGGCCGTTGCAACAGAACAGGCAAACCAGGCAATTGCCTTGGGCCCCAGGCTGAAATAGGCCCCCAAGATTGACTAATTTTAGTATTTTAGTTGGTGGTGTTTGTCAATAAAATATCACTTTAGTCATGAGTTCTACAACTGTACATTCAACACAAACAACTATATTAATAAAAGATACTTCAATAATTGACAAATTGGTTCATTAGGTGTTAATGGGAATTCAAGGGCCCCATAAGTACCTTTAAACGGCCCTGCATGGGCTTCATCTACTACTGTACAGACAACTGACTGCAGAATACAGAAAGTTTAGTGGCATAGTGCCTTCTTGTGGTGATATCCAGGTCAGGACTAGCCTCGTGAGACCAAACTGATCTCGTGAGCTTCAGGTCTTCACTCGCAGCTCAGTCTGGCTAAACAAACGAACCAATCAGCGTTGGCTTTGAGGCGGGTTGAGGTGTGGCGCAACGAGAAGCGGGTCTAAAGAACATGTACGTATGTCAGTACATCATATGCTTCGTTGGTCTGATTGGTTGATTTGGCCCGTCTATCACCAACATAGGTGGTGATAGACAGATGCCTTATCCAATCAGCCAAAACTGAACTAACGAAACAAACCAAAACTACTTCAACGGATGGTTGCCTAGATGGAATTGCAGGAGCAAGTCCATCTGGCAGAGTCAAGTTAGGTCAGGACACCTGAAGCTATAGCAAACCATCAGTATCATCATTTCTGATGAGGTTTTTGTAGAGCCATGTAGTCATTCTGCCACACTGTGCTCACTCACAGAGCAGAAATATGTGCCACTGTCACTGGGCTCCAGTTTATTCACAGTGAGGGATCCTCTCTCATTACTAGGCTTTGCATTTCATCCATGGGGGGCTATAAAATAAATGAATTTATATGTATATTTAATGACTGTACAACCATCAACCTGTAGGTGGTGCTATTAAGCGAAGGGTAACTGGTTTGGGATGATAGGCCTACTGTCTCAGACACACACACACACACACACACACACACACACACACACACACACACACACACAAAGGCAAAAGGCATGCATAGACACACACACACACACATGTGCATACTATCGGTATTGCAAATTATAATGGCTGATATATAATAATAATTATTATTAGCCTATGACTGCCTGTTTAGCGAAGATTGGGTGATTGAGTTGATGTTGAAATGTGTTTTAAGCTAAGGTACACACACACACACACACACATGCACATACTAATAATTATGACCGCCGCTAGTTTTTTTTTTTCTTTTTTTTTTTTCTCCCATTATTCCTACTTGAATTTTTGGTCAATGACTCCCGGGACACTGTAACACCGGGGCACATGAAACTTGGTGGGCATGTAGCCCCAGTAGACTTTTACAGAAAAATTTTGTTTGGTCCCCGGGGGCCACTCCATCTTTGCGCTGCGTCCCCTGAAACCTAAAAAATGCAGTTTTTCCTAAAACTACCTGACCCGTGACATTGAGGATTATGAAATGTTTATGTAATGTTGGTCTCAAGAGCCCATATCAACTTAGCTTATAACCAGTCATTTAATGTAATGTCATGTAATATACAGAAGTCCGAAATGCACACAGGGTGCAACGCACAGGGTGTGGTGCAATTTAATTTAATAAATGCTGTGGTTTGTATTGTTGAATTTGTTAACCCTTACACTTTCTCTTTCGCAAACCCTTTCACTTTAACATCTTGAACGCGTTAAAAAAGAAGGAAACTACTATTCCACTGTAGCCTGACATAGCCCAACCATAATAATGCTGTTGATCCGTATTAATGGTCGGGAGGTTCTTTAATCTGACGCGATTATAGGACGTCTAATCAGCTTCACTTATTGGCCGGTAGTCTCTCTACCGATGTAAACCCGCCCCAGAAGACAGTCCCCAGACCATGATACGTATGAGCATTCGTATTATGGGCGGGCTATGTCAGGCTAATTATACTGTGAGTTAATTGTCAGGTTCATAGGGATACATAATGAAAAAGTATGAGTTCTCCAAAAATCACAGAGGAACAACACCAAAACTTATTGACAACAGCATCATCAATTTTTTTATTCAGGGGAACTTGACTGAGTTCTAACCTTTTACATCAATGCCTTGATAGGAAATAACAATCATAAAATAAGACATATCTAAAAAAAAATAAAAGAGTAACAACAAAAAGACAGATTACACCAAAAACTAAACTGGACTTACAGAACACAATAATAATAGTAATGATGAGCATAGTTACATTCCCTTGAAAGAATCAATCCATATAATCATCCAATATTTCCTTTTACGTTCCTTACAATAGGTATTGTTAAGGGTAGCCTAAACTCAATATACAACATTAGCATCAACAGTAGGTGGAACAGTAGGCCTACAGATTGACAAAAGATTCTGGCACTATTGAAATCATGTACTGTAGGTAATTAGCCCCATCATAATAACACCTGTTTAGTTCTGAGTCGTGTTTAGCAGGCCCAGACGTCCTTGGCACAGATGAATGGGTAGGCGTAGTTACAGGGACTGTTTCTGAAGCCTACATCTACAACAATCAAAAGGTAACATGTAAGTTTCACATGCATTTTAGTGTTTAAATCTTATACATAGTAGCATCCAGAACAATAACAAAAACTTACGACTGTATCCCATGGCACAAGACTTGGATGATGGATCACTATGGAAATACCAATTTGCGAAAGAGAATGGTGACAAGTCACTCCACCCCCAGACACCCTATAATAGTACACAACGATTTGTTAACGAAGGCCACTAAGCAGGTCACACCTGCAGCTAAAAAAACAATTATAAAACAGTTAAAATGAAAGTATGAGTGCTAGCCATCTTTTTCAAGCATCTTCACATAGGCACAGAACATATGGTATACTGACCTGAAGCCAGAAGCCTCCAAGCCATACATTTACAATCTCCGCAAATGACATCAGATTCTGTAAGTAATCCCACTCAGCAGCACTATGCACAGATGCCAGCCGAGCACTTTTCTTTGCACAAAATTTCTGTAAAAAATCAGAGAGTAAGGGCAGAAAAAGAATAGTTATGTCAAAAAGACATCTTGAAATAACATAAAGCAAAAAAGATAACAGGGCTATTGTTTACATCCACAAGACTTCAATGTTACTTTATGCAAAATAGGCTGAAATTAATTTCACTGTATTTTGTTCAAACAAGATGAGAAAGTGCCTCTCGTGTTGGTGCCTCATTTACCTACAACTTTTACTGTGCCTTACCTCAGCATCAAACCAGGTTTTAGTGCTGGGCACCAGCAAGAAGCAACGGGTTTCATATTTGATCCAACCATTGGGGCAGTTGTAGAAGCGTGAATCTGCAAAGGCAATTTGGTGTAGATATATTTCACTAAGGATTATCTATCTATCTACTATCTATCTATCTATCTATCTATCTATCTATCTATCTATCTATCTATCTATGTCTATCTGTCTGTCTGTATTGGTCTGTGTGTGTGTGTGTGTGTGTGTGTGTGTGTGTGTGTTCCTTTGTGTTTTGTATGGACTAACTTGGATTTGCCTGCAAGGCTTCAGCTCCTGCTTGTTCAACATCACCTGAAAAGGGGACATACCATAATGTAATCTTGAACATGTTTTGTCATGGGGTAGCAATAATTATTTTTACTGTGAAAATGTAGTCTAAACAATTATTTTATAGTATGAACAATAAAGTTTTTTAAACACTGACCAGCACTAGCAACTTCTTCAACTGCATCCACTGAAGTTTCAACTAAAGTAAAAAACATAATACACGTTTAGTATGGGAAAATCCATACAAACCTAACCAAACCAAATCTGAATGGACTTTGCAGATAGTTGTAACACACATGTTCACAGAGGATGTAAACACTAAGGAATGGCATGGTGTCATATTTCAATTGCATGTTTTAGTACATACCTGGTCCAGCGTGAATATGTGTCCAGCAGACACAGAGTAGAACTGTCACTATGGCTACCTTCATATTTCACTGGTTTAGACTTTGCCTTATGAATGAATATACCAGACACAGACAAAGGAACAAATGATCTACAGTATATTAGATTTCCACAAGCTACATGTTCCTTACATGGGTCGGGGTCGGGAGTTGTGAGAGATAAAGTCCGGTTTCTGTTGTTGTAGCGTTACTGTAGCTTATCTACTTCACAACAGCTGCTGCATAATTTCAGCGATTGCATGAAATCATTAATAGTTATAAACTTCTACTGTACCTCCAGCTTGCAATCGTTTGTCAATGGTGAAATGCCAGACCCTTGTACGAAGCTAAAGCGTAGACCAAGGGGATGGCCATAGTCAGGCTAGTTCTGAGTGTGTGATGAGAGTGAAGCAGGATTCTTACCTGGAGATAAATATTCACACCTGTTCAGGTAAAGTGAAGTGATGAATAGAGTGCTGTCTGCTTTTTATACAATTTTGAGACACGTGCTGACAAAATGTTTCAAGGATACAAACATCTGATAGGCCTACGTGACCATTGTGACTATAAAGTGAAAAACACATAACAGTCAATAAACTGACATTTACTGTTAGATTAACATTAATGATTTACTCATCCTATGACCATAAACCCATATGATCTTCAAAATCAGCATTAATTCCATTTCAGAAACAGCAAATGCCTTAAAAAGAAAGAAAGAAAAAAAAAAAACATTTCAGAGGGTGCAGGCAGCTGATATGAAACATTAGATTGGAAATGTGGAGTAAAGTATAATTGAAAGGCTACCTCTCTGACTACTGGTATGTACTTTTAGTTGTAAGAAAGAAGTTGAAAAAGTCGCTATGAAAGACTGCAGGTTGTCAATAAGGTGATGTTTTCAAGGTAACACTTGCAGGATGAGAAATGTGGAATATTTTATCAGATGACCATATTGTCAATGACAACAGGGTTTATTATTATTTAAAAAAATATATTTTATTATTTAAAAAAAAGGAAAAAAGAGAGAAACCACCCACCTGAGTGGGAATCATAAAAACTCTGCACTCTCACATTACGCATAAAGGATTGAAAATGCAAAACTGTGTTTTCTCGTCACATACAGTGGGAATGTGATTGGTCTTGGTGGTGTTGCCACCTACATACTGGATCAATAAACAAGAAGTAAGAAGATGCAGAATAAAAACTGACTGTCCCAAAGAAATAAATTTAGTCTCAACTTTAGCAGGGACACCTCATTTTTACAACTTTATTTAACTAAAGTTCACTAAAGATTTTATAAATTTATCACAAGTTTATCACATATGGTGGGAACATAGCTCAAATAAACAATTTATGTATTTTATGCACTGACTAGATGTTTATATTCCGTTACGTGAATGTCCCTAAATAAACTGCCCATCCTCTTCTTTCACTCACATTCCCACGCACCTTTTGTGTGCAATAATGAAGTGAGATATATAATGTAAGGGTTTTGTAATTCCAAACCTAAAAGGCCTGACAGTGTCAACTGAAACATGGTCAGTGAACTCAAAATATGTGTGGAAACTGCTAACCATTTTACCTCTAACATTTTGATTTCATTTTTTATAATGTAAGTACGTTTTTTTCTCAAAAATAAATACCTTTCAGACCTCCTCAAAAGTGTGCTAACTTACTCCTGAAATCCTTTGCAACACCCCCACCAGGGGAATTCTGATCATCTCTCTTGCATGCAACCCAAGTATGCAACATGGTATGCAAGCAGCAGAGAAGGCCTATACCAACCACATAACCTCATTAATTAATGGACTACAGGTATTACCTGACTCAAGGTTGTTTTAGCCCCATACTACTACTGTGATATTTGTCATGTACGGCATGCTACACACTGCTTTCTGCAGAGATCAGTATATGAGTAGTATGTAGCAGTCAAGTAGTAGCCATTTTCGGAAACTGCGTCAGTCTGGTATGGCAGCAAGTAGCCATTTTCGGAAACTGCGTCAGTCTGGTATGGCAGCTGCCATGTTGCTGACCAGAAAGCACAAGAGAGGGTGGTAAGAGCTAGCCTGACATAGCCCGACCATAATACGAATTTTCATACGTATCCATGGTCTGGGAATGGTCCTCTTGGGCGTGTTTATATCGGTAGAGAGTCTACCGGCCAATAAGCGACGCTGATTAGACGAGCTGTCCAATTGTTTCAAACCAAAAGTGAATGCCCTCCCCCCCGCAGTATAATCGCGTCAGGTTAAAGAACCTCCAGACCATGAATACGGATGAACAGCAGTATTATGGTCGGGCTATGTCAGGCTAGGTAAGAGCAGCAGATAAGATCACAAGATCAGCCCAACCATCTATTTCAGGACCCATTCCACTGTCAAAGAAGAGCCATCAACATCATCAAAGACCCTACCCACTCATTACATTAACAGTTCACCCTCATACCATCCAGTAAGCGCTACAGCAGCATGCATTGCAGGACCACTAAACTCAGCAACAACTTTTCCTCAGAGGCCATCAGAATGCTAAATTCGCTCCTGAAGCATTCTTAAGGTTAGGGTTGTTAGGATTTAGCACAATATCAACAGCTAGCCCAGGCTATCACATGTAATAGGTTTCCATTGTAGCTGAAGGAGTACACACCCCAGTCCATCTGTTGACATGGCTGTAGCCTTGCCCACATCATATTTAGCAAGGACGGCTTCCGTCATCAGTAGCTGTTTTGTCTATCTGATACCTTCTTGTTGTGCATGACCCCATCCCCATTTCAGGAGCTTATACAGTGACTGTCCCACTGTTGACAGGTTAGGGATATGTGTTAATGGTGTAAAATGAATGAAATATTCCACAAAAGTTTACTCCATGTCATGTTTCAATACACCGGCACTCTCTTTGAAGAAATCAACAATGGTGAAATGAGTTAATTGCTATCTATTACGTAGTAACGTGCAGTGCTATCTATTGCTATCTATAACGTGAAGTAACGTGCATGGGGTTTGTTGCTGTTTTTATGGCTCAGGTACGGGAAAACCTGTTCTAGTGTTGGATTTTTTTTTATTTTATTTTATTGTTTCCAGACTATCAGCCTCTGTATGAGGTGATTAAAGTGTTATGGTGGACTTGGAGGACTTGTAGGCTGTAAGTCTGCTGGCATGACTCAATCATTCATTGTCTTTTTTTGCTTGAGCATAGAGTACATTGTTCATGTACAGAGTTTAGTTAAATCTTTACAGCAATATTTTGGCCAATGCACCTTCAGTCATAATTACTCTTTCACTCTTTTCACAATGTTTGGGTCATGCCCATGCAGACATACAGCATAATGGCGGTCCACTCTACTCACCTCACGTGAGAGTGTGATATAAACATGGCTCAGGCTCATGGTTGGGATTAAACATCAATGGAGCAGCAGCTCCCCCTGTCTGAATAAAATGCCATTGCAATTCTATATTTTGTTTTCATCAGCTTAAGAAGTTTTTGTTCAGCTCTGTGCTCAATCTGCTACACTGTGTTCACTCACTGAACAGAAGTAAAGGCCGCTGTCATCAGCCTGCACATCATTCACTGTTAATGACCCACTCTCAGCTACAGTTTTAATAACAGTATATTTAGTACTGCTGAAATCTTTTTCAAAGTCTTTTGTCCCAGCTGTATTAGTGAACACAATCTGTCTCATGGTCTCCCCCTGACGCTGTCGGTACCAGTACATCTGAAAGTAGGTACCACCCTTAGTGTGACTACAGTTCATCTCTGCAGAATCTCCTTGTTGTTTAAACAGTATTCCAGGCATCTGTGTGACATCATTCCCTTCAGCAGAGCCTGTGCAACATAAAGGGCTGTTTTACAAAAGTGTGATACAGTACATACACACATATTGTGCAAGTTTCTTCATATTTGTATTGAAATTCCAGATTTAAAGTATCATTTTCCCCACTATTTAGTCTCCATATAAATAATGTAATACCTGTACTCCACAGTGATGCCAGTAGTAGCACTATGAGAGCTGTGTTCATACTGGACCAGAGAATAGAAATGAGACGAGTGATGAGCGGATAGAAAGCACTGATTATGAAGAGGGCTTGGAGATCACACAGGAAGTGATTACAAGTAGGCCTGTAATATGATAATGATGATCACAGTGTGACACGTGTAATGCAGTGTGTAATCAATTGTCTTTTTCTTTTTTCCTCTATGTTCCATCCATCGTTCCAAAGGCCATCATGCAGCATGCAATGAGTGAATCTTACAGTAAATGAGCAGTGCATTTTCAAGATGCAAGATGCCATATTATATTTGCAGATTTTGAGTTCAGTGAGTGAACCATTTTGAGTTGGTCATGGTTGTGTATCATAATGCTATTGTCTGTCTTTTGGACTGAACACATTCACAGCAGTCAACGTTCTACTAGATATTTGCTGGATGCTAGTATGAGATAGGGCCTATTACTAATATGGTTTTCTCTGGCATAAAATGAAAACCAACGTGGTTACAGGTGTACCTAACATGTGGTGGGTTTTTGTCATACAGACAGGAAAGTTGTTGAACTGTGTATCTAGCAGCACAGTAATATACTGCAGTATCTTGTTCTGAGAGGCTGCTAATAGTTATGGAGTTATTTTTGTTAGCACTGGCATCCCCTTCTAGCAGAACTCTACCGTCAAAATTCTTTTCATAGTTTGGGATTCTTGTATTGAGATAGGCCATCAAAGTCATTTCTCCAGCATGAGCTTGTCTGTACCACAGAATAAAATCATAGCTTGTAATGTTATGTCGGCAGTAGATCTTCGCTGTATCATTTTGATTTGGTTTCATGATGATCAGATTTGGAGGAGTTTGGCTGACCACCTTGGAACTCAAAACACAACCTGCGAAAACAAATTAACATTGGTGAAAAGAAATGTACTTATTGTGATTGATGAGAGTCAAACAGACTAAACAAACCAATTTATAATCACCATTTAACCAGACCACGGCAAAGGCTATAATGAACTCTGTCTGCATGTTGACACTGGACTGAGAATAAGCTGTGTGCAGCCTAATAGATGAACTCTGAGCCTTGTCTGCTTCTGAAAGAGAACGCAGGAACAGAAAAAAAGAGAGACAAAGCGACCTCTAGTGTTCATGTAGGTCAGGAGCAGATCATGAATTTCTCCTTTACAGTAATGTCTCTCTCGCTCTCTCTCTCTAGCCTTCTCTTATTCCCTTTTTATTTTATGTAATATTATCTTTCTCTTATCGACTGTTCTGCTTTTATCTATGTAAAGCACATTGAACTAGCCTGGCGATGCCATCCTACGTACCTCCGTTAAACATTTTATCTCCACACATAGTCTGGACAAAACCCCCCTTGCCGCCTTTCCCTCGGTTACTCTGCGGTTTAGCCAATCAACACACAGTTTAGAGCGATGTCTCAACATGTTGTAGTCCTACAGGATAGGGACACATTTGTTATTCTCTCCCCCACTTTCAAATTACATTCACAAAATTGGTACATGACATTGGCATCCATGATCTTGAGGATTTATTGCCACTACGATCTCAAAACAGATCAGAACTTGCGAGAAATCTGTTAATACTGAAAGCGAAAGTTGTAGGCGTGAGAGCCAGGCGAGGGAATACGTCATATCCAAACGGAAACCTATTTCAATTGCGTTGGGCCAGACTGTATGACATAGTCAACAGTCGCTTTCGCCCAGGCTAACATTGAACTGCTTCTATATATGAAAAGCGATAAATAAACTTGCCTTGCCTTGCCTTGAATGGCATCCGCCTACGCCATCATTGAGAGGTTCCTCAACCCAAGGTCTAAATCTGATTCATACAACATGCATTAGTTTGAACTGCACATTAAATTCAAACATGATCTTAACACATACTGTATATTACTATATATTGAGTGTAAAACTATATGGTACCATTGGTCTTGTATGTCTGTTTTCTGTAATGAAGGCGTAGGCTACTGGGAATGCATGGCACCATTTTGCAAGAGGATAATCTCAATGCTCAGTGTCGGAATAGATCAAATTTTATTACAGTAATGGAGAAAGTGGAAGTCCCTCTGTTTTTTTTATTGAGGGAACCATACATATTGTTGACAGTCATTTAGGAACATTATGGCAGCTCAAATGACAACACATTAAGTATGCTAATCAATGATGCATGCCATTTCGAATATGATTATGGAAATTCACAAGGAACTAATGACATAAATAAGGGCATAGAGGGTGTTAGGTTTTTGTTGAGCCATGTAGTCATTCTGCCACACTGTGCTCACTCACAGAGCAGAAATATGTGCCACTGTCACTGGGCTCCAGTTTATTCACAGTGAGGGATCCTTTGTCATTACTTGGCTTTGTAGCATTAAATTTACCATCATTGGGAACATCAAAGTCTGGTCCTAAACCAGTATACATGTACACAATGAGCCTAATCGATTCCCCTTGCCGTTGATGGTAGAAATACATCTGATCATAGTTGATGCCTTTAGAATGACTGCAGTTCAATTCAACAGATTTTCCTTGTTGTCCCAGCAGTCTTCCAGGAGTCTGGGTGATGCCATTTATCTCAGCAGAATCTGAATTTTAAAATGAATGTGAAAATATCTTAAAACTGAATAATAAGCAGCATATCAAGATATACATATTGCACTGGAAATAGACTAAAACAAGCTGTCAAACCTGCATGCGTCTTAGACAAGATAATGAGTACCGCTATTGTGAAAGTTGTTCTCATGTTGGACATTAAAACTGAAAAAGAAAACTACATGCAGTGAGTTTAGCATACAAGGTTGGGTAGGTATGGCAGAGGTGTAGTAGGTGTGGCATACTTATAGAGATGTTTCCTATTCTCAGATTCCTGTTTGGGTTAAACATCAGTGGAGCAACAGCTCCCCCTGTCTGAATAAAATGGTCAATTAAAATCTGTTGTGTTTTCATCAGCTTAGGATGTTTTTGTGCAGCTCTGTGCTGAATCTGCTACACTGTGTTCACTCACTGAACAGAAGTAAAGGCCGCTGTCATCAGCCTGCACATCATTCACTGTTAATGATCCACTCTCAGCTACAGTTTTTACTGGAGTATATTTACTTTCCAAACTTTCAAAACCTTCTCCAAAGTCTTTTGTCCCAGTTGTAGTGAACACAACCAGTCTCATGGTCTCACTCTGACGCTGTCGGTACCAGTACATCTGAAAGTAACCAGCACCCTTAGTATGACTACACTTCATCTCTGCAGAATCTCCTTGTTGTTTAAACAGTATTCCAGGGATCTGTGTGACATCGTTCCCTTCAGCAGACTCTGTGTAACAGGGAGACAATGTGGGAAATAACACTTGTTAACTCTTTGTGTTGTTGTTGTTGAAATATGCACTCATATGTGTATCTATGGGTCTATATAATCTCAACATAAATAATGTAATACCTGCACTCCAGAGTAATGTCAATAGTAGCACTATGAGAGCTGTGTTCATACTGGACCTGAGAGCAGAACTGAGATGAGTGATGAGCAGACACAGATCACTGAAGGCTTGGAGGAGGCTATGCAGGAGGCTTGGAGCTCATACAGGAAGTGACTACATCTACACTTCACATGATCTAACAACTTCTCACGCTGCAATGTCAATGATTATTATTTAATGCTGTACGAAAGACAACATAGGGATAGGAAGCGGTGATGGATCTGACATCAATGTTCATGCTTTTTTGCAATTGCTTAGCCTATTGGTGCACCACCAGTTGTGTAACTTCAGGAAAGTCGGAAACACAGCAGTTTGTTGATTAACAATCAGCTGCTGTGGATTTTGGATTGTCCACACTTAAAACTGTTTATTTGAGAAACAAATATGAGTAAGGAGATTTCTACAATAGGCATGAGCAAGAGTAAAAAAGTAAATAACTTCAAATGAATTAAAATTTGTCACCTGCTACTGTGGTTATAATTATCATGGTAATCAAACAAAAGGAAGTCATGTCAGTCAAACAAGATGTGGCAGAAAGAGAAACAGTATTGACAAGATAACTCAAGGCCACATGAGGACGTCTTTCTGTAATGAGCAGGTGTTCATTTACAGGGTTCCTTGTCAGTTTTTGATAACGTTACACAATATCCTACATCACTGTGTCTCTTGCTTGGCACAGAAGTACAGAGCGCTGTCAGTGTGATGTGCTTTATGCAGGGTCAGTTGTGGCGGCTGGCAAAGAACTTGTCCTTTAGCGACTCCTCTACTGTGGTGACATAGGAGTACACAACCAGCTCCAGAGGTTTCCCCAGCTTCTGCCAGAACCAGTACATGCTGTTATCATTCGAGCTTATCTGGGAGCAGTTGAGAGTCACATTCCCCCCTCCTTTGACAATCAGGTTAGGACTCTGTTTCACTGCAGATCCTGAAGGAAAATAGAAACAAGAATAAAGATGAAAGGATTGCGCATGACTGATGCATGTTATCTAACAGTGACAGAAAATAGCAAGGAATTCAATTTTTTTTTTTTTTCAAATACATTTACCGGTTGCTAATAACAGCAGGAGAAACACAGCTGCTGCCATCTTCAATTCACTTTATGTGCTTCTGTGCTTCACTGAATGCATTTTTAGTTAGTCTCTGTGGCCCTCTAGAGGTAGGCCTACAGTAAGCCCATTTTTCCAACAACCCAACCCAACCCAACTTTTTTTCCTGTCAGTCGGTGATTCTCATTGAGCTGATATTTTTGCTTAGAGGAAGATTGTGGAACAATATGGCATTCATCAGTATTGTTTGAGTCGATGAGTCTGGAAACCCACAGTTGGTCCTTTTGACAATTAATTGAGTACTGGAACCTGTAGCTCCAAACAACTCCAAATGTTTTTATTTATTTTCTTTTTATTTACATGTCATGGCAATTGAGTAGTTAAAGCAGGTATACAGTAAGTGCAAACACTCAAACTGATTTGTTGTAAAAACAGTAACAGAGTCTGTGAGTAGGCTGAAGGTAATATAATGATAACTTCAGATAGAAGATCTTCTGATGTATACAGTAGAAGCAACAGGGTTTTTGTTGAGCCATGTAATCATTCTGCCACACTGTGCTCTCTTACTGAGCAGAAATATGTGCCACTGTCACTGGGCTCCAGTTTATTCACTGTGAGGGATCCTCTCTCAGCATCAGGCTTGGTTGTGTTAAATTTACCATTATTCTCAATATCAAACACTGGATCTCCCTTAGCTACTGTGTAGACAATTTGTGTCATTGATTCCCCCGCCGTTGTCTGTACCAATACATTTGATAATAGCTAGAGCCCTTGGAGTGGCTGCAATCCATCTTAACAGATTGTCCTTCTTTTTCCCACAGTATCTCAGGCTGTGTGACACCATTGATATTCTCCACTAAATCTGAACAGAGAGAACAGAAACAGAAAATAATGTTTAAATGTATTACAGAAAACTACATTTTTACTACCATATTTAAGCATTATTTACAAGCATGTGAATCATTATTACACTGCAAATATACAAGCTTAGAAACCTGCAGTCTTGAGAAGTGAGGAGATGAGGATTACAATTGCTGTGTTCATACTGGATTTCAGTAGCAGAACTGATGGTAAAGGATCAGAAAGATTTGACTTTAGAGGAGGGCAGGTGTGGATTTGGGCTGTAGACCTGTGTCACTGCAGGGCAACACCTCCATCTGAATGTGCATTTCATTGTCTCTGTGGCCCCCTAGAGGTTACACAACCTAATGACTTCATCAGCCCCTGGACCTCAAAACAGCCCCAACATTTTATGTCATGTTTTGTAATTACAATACATACAAGCAATATAAAATGCCAAAGTCTGAGTATAAAATAGCCAGGACCTCGACAGCATTTTTGTAATGTACAAAATGTATTGTATGTACTGTATGTTGAACTGTATATTGTAAAAAATATTAAGCAACCAGTAAGTTAGAGGCTCAAGTATAACATGTGGTAAAATGGGTAAATGATAACTGGTAGGGTCTGTACAGCTACAAATACCATAAAATCCCCACAGTGCCCTCTTATTGCTGAGGGTAATGATAATGTAATGATTGCTGATACAGCATACAGCAAAAGGGTTTTTGTTGAGCCATGTAGTCATTCTGCCACACTGTGCTCACTCACAGAGCAGAAATATGTGCCACTGTCACTGGGCTCCAGTTTATGAACAGTAAAGGATCCCCTGTAAACATCAGGCTTGGTCGCGTTAAATTTATCATCATTATCAACATAAAACTGTGGTTTTGCCCCAGCTGTTGTGTAAACAATTTGTGTCATTGAATCCCCTTGACGCTGACGGTACCAGTCCATTTGAAAATGGGTAGCATCTTTGGAATGGCTGCATTCCATCTTCGCAGATTGTCCCTCTTTTTCCCACAGTATCTCAGTCTGTGTGACACCATTGATATTCTCCGCTAAATCTGAACAGAGAACAGAAACAGAAAAGAATTTAAATGTATTACAGAGAACTACATTTACAGGCTACTACCATATTAAAGTATTATTTACTACCAGATAAATCATTACACTGCAAATGTGCAAGCTTTGGAACCTGCAGTGTTGAGAAGTGACGAGATGAGGATTACAATTGCTGTGTTCATGCTGGATTTCAGTAGCAGAACTGATGGTAAAGGATCAGACAGATTTGACTTTAGAGGAGGGCAGGTGTGGATTTGGGCTGAAGACTTGCGTCACTGCGGGGCAACAGGTCCCTCTGAATGTGCATTCCATTGTCTCTGTGGCCCCCTAGAGGTTACACAAAGGACTTCATCAGCCCCTTATGTCATGTTTTATAATTGCAATACATATAAGCAATATAAAATGCCAAAGTCTGAGTATAAAATGGCCAGGACCTCGATAGCATTTTGTAATGTACAAAATGTATTGTATGTACTGTATGTTGAACTGTAGGCTATATTGTAAAAATATTAAGGAACCAGTAAGTTCCCAGATCCCTGAGAGGCTCAAGTATAACATGTGGTAAAATGGGTAAATGATAAGGGTTTGTACAGCTACAAATACCATAAAATCCCCACAGTGCCCTCTTATTGCTGAGGGTAATGATAATGTTGTGATTGCTGATACAGCATACAGCAACAGGGTTTTTGTTGAGCCATGTAGTCATTCTACCACACTGTGCTTACTCACAGAGCAGAAATATGTGCCACTGTCACTGGGCTCCAGTTTATAAACAGTAAAGGATCCCCTGTAAACATCAGGCTTGGTTGTGTTAAATTTATCATCATTATCAACATAGAACTGTGGTTTTGCCCCAGCTGTTGTGTAAACAATTTGTGTCATTGAATCCCCTTGACGTTGCCGGTACCAGTCCATTTGATAATAGCTAGTGCCTTTGGAGTGGCTGCAATCCATCTTAACAGATTGTCCTTCTTTTTCCCACAGTATCTCAGGCTGTGTGACACCATTGATATTCTCCGCTAAATCTGAACAGAGAGAACAGAAACAGAAAATAATTTAAATGTATTACAGAGAACTACATTTACAGGCTACTACCATATTAAAGTATTATTTACTACCAGATAAATCATTACACTGCAAATGTACAAGCTTTGGAACCTGCAGTCTTGAGAAGTGAGGAGATGAGGATTACAAATGCTGTGTTCATACTGGATTTCCGTAGCAGAACCGATGGTGAAGGATCAGAAAGATTTGACTTTAGAGGAGGGCAGCTGTGGATTTGGGCTGTAAACCTGTGTCACTGTGGGGCAACGCCTCCATCTGAATGTGCATTTCTTAGAGTGGTCTCTGTGCCCCCCTATAGGTTAGACAACCGAACAACTTCATCACCTTCAACTTCATTTTTTTTGGTTTGAATTATTGCAGTACATACAAGCAATGTAAAATGACAATGTGTGATATGGTATAAAATGGCCATTACCTTGACAGCAATTTCTAATATACACAATACATTGTTATAATATGTTGAACTGAATATTGCAAAAATATCAAGTAAACAGTAAATTCCCAGAGCACTGAGAGGCTCAATGAAATGGATAAATGATAACTGCTGGTAGTGGTTTTGTGCAGCTATAAATACCATAAAGTCCTCACCGTGCCCTGCTAGGGTGAGGATAATTACTGATAGTGCATACAGCAGCAACAGGGTTTTTTGTTGAGCCATGTAATCATTCTGCCACACTGTGCTCACTCACAGAGCAGAAATATGTACCACTGTCACTGGGCTCCAGTTTATTCACAGTGAGGGATCCCTTCTCAGCATCAGGCTTGGTTGTGTTAAATTTACCATTATCGTCAACATAGAACTGTGGTTTTGCCCCAGCTGCTGTGTAAACAATTTGTGTCATTGATTCCCCTTGGCGTTGCCGGTACCAGTCCATTTGCCAATAGCTAGTGCCTTTTGAATGCCTGCAATCCATCTCAGCAGATTTTCCTTCTTTTTCCCATACTTCAGGAGTCTGTGTGACATCCTTTATCTCTGCTAAATCTAAACAGAAACAGAATTAAGAAGGTTTGTGCCAAAGGCCTAGAAGCAGGATATCGTAATACGTAATTTTACAGCATAAATATAAACTTTGAAACCTGCAGTTCTGAGAAGTAAAGAGATGACGGTTATAAATGCTGTCTTCATGCTGGAGTTCGAAAGCAGAACTGATGCCAAAGGACTTGGAACAATTTGACTTTGGGCAGGGATGGGTTTCTCAGTCAGGCAATGTGTGACACCACGGAGCAACAGCTCCCCCTGTCTGAATAAAGCAGTCATTGCAACCTCAGTGTTCTTAGCTTGGGAGGTTTTTGTTCAGCTCTGTGCTGAATCTGCTACACAGTGTTTACTCACTGAGCAGAAGTAAAGGCCACTGTCTCCAGTTTGCACATCATTTACTGTTAATGATCCATTTTCAGGTGCAGTTTTTACAGGAGTATATTTACTACTGGGGAAATTTTCTCCAAACTCTTTAGTGCCATATGAGGTAGTGAACACGACTAATGTCATGGTCTCCCCCTGCAGCTGTCGATACCAGTACATTTGATTGTAATCAACGCCCTTAGTGTGACTGCACTTCATCTGTGCAGAATCTCCTTGTTTTTTCAACATTACTCCAGGCATCTGAGTGACATCGTTCCCTTCAGCGATGCCTGTGCAACAAAAAGGGGTGATTAAAAAAAAAAAAAAAAAAACTTTTAAAAGGCATGTACTACATTTATATACACAGATTTCATCATAATATGTCATTATCTTGTAGGCTATCTCTGATATTGTGTCTTATTAAATCATGTTAGGCCCACCTGTACTCCACAGTGATGCCAGTAGTAACACTATGAGAGTTGTATTCATACTGGACTTGAGAGCAGAACTGAGATGAGTGATGAGTGGATACAGAGCACTAGTTATGCAGGGGGCTTGGAGCTCACACAGGAAGTCTTTAGGCTACAACAGATGCTCATCACCACTGTCACATCTGAAATGGTCATTTAATTGTCATCACTATGATGGTTAAACGATAGCCTAATTACAGGACAAGAAATAAAGGCTCTCTGACAAGAAGAATCTGACCAGTTAAACATGACTAAAATACCTCATGTAGGGCTATAGGCTTACACGCTATCTGAGCCAAATACTTCAATTTTAATCGGTTCATAATCCAATTGAAAGAGCCTAACCTTCTTATGTTTTATAAAATCTAGCCTAATATGAACCCATGGCAAGCCTTGAACACATTCAATTAAAAGACATTTGAAAATCAACCTACCTTAAAAACCCACCTATCAGCATGGCCTAATTATGCATTTAAAGTAGCCTAGGCCTAAAGTTTGAATCATGCTAATGCAAATATACTAAGTTTGCTTTAGCGCCTGCATCATCTTCTGGAAGAACTGATGGAGCAAAAGAGTCAAAAGGGTGCAACAATGAAGCAGAAAAGGCATGGGCAAGGTAACTAAATCTCCTAGGTCTACAATGGCTAGGCCATTTAATGTAAAAGACTATGACAAAGCATTATCCTATTCATCTTGGATACGCTTGTAGTAGGCCTAATGTAGCAGTCAGGACCACACAATTTTGGTTCCACAAGGAACTTTTAACTTGACAAAATAATCAGACACGCTGCTGACTTCACACAGTTGCACGTTTTGTTGCCAATTTCACACAACCGGAAGTAAACTCACGGGGAGGTTATGTACGTCCATACCCCACAGTTAAGTCAGAGAATGTTAAATAAGTTCAGCTCAGTTATGTTCAACTTTTTCATTTAAAACACTGGGGAGACCGAAGGATCATTCACACCAAGTGAGAACCTTTTGCAAGTAGGCTACATTAGGATACGCAATTAAATGTGATTTTAGGAAGTTTCATGACATGTAACGTTAACTTAGCAAGTTGCAAGCTGGCAATAAGCTCGTTCGTGTTCAGAGTCGGTACAGCTAGAGGCTGTAGCCAGAACCAGCGAGATCTACGGAAATACGTCGGTGGGAGTGGAAAAGCATGGGGGACAAGGTGGACAACACAGCTGCAGCTGGCTGAAGCCATACAACACGTGAACATGGACGTGATGTCGGGAGATATCGCGGAAGTTTGTTTGCACTGAAAACAGCTTGAATCCCCTCATTTCACCATTAAAATGAACGTGATAACTGGCGAAATAAATCATATAATGTTGCTTAATAAATTATTGTTGCAATGCAAGAGGAACAGAGTTGTGTTTGAAGGTGTTTTGTTAAAAATAGTAATGTGGTATGAAATGCTTATTTGAGATGGCAAACCAAGCCATGCTGGAGAGCAATAAGGCTATTTCATTGGGCAAAACTTGCATACTGCTTAGCAGAAGCTCATTCAAATAAGCCCATTTTCAGTGAGTACAACGTGGTTGGTGTCATATTTGTCATGAGGAGTTTCAAACCAATCGGAATAATGAGTTACGTCATGGGGGTGGGATGCATCAGGCGTGTTTGAGATGTAAAGCCGCCTACAGCCGCCTGCAGCCGGCTGCAGCCAAGCGATGCATTGTGGTTAGACGCGGTGTCCGACTTCCGGCTGACTTCACCAAGCTTGTGAATGCGTCACCAAAATACGCCCACAGCACGTCACTCAAAACTCGCGGTAACAAGGCGGCTGCAGCCGAAACCCGCATCTCCTTTTTCTCGGCTTCAAGAGGATGCATCCCACCCCCATGACGTAACTCATTATTCCGATTGGTTTGAAACTCCTCATGACAAATATGACACCAACCACGTTGTACTCACTGAAAATGGGCTTATTTGAATGAGCTGCTGCTAAGCAGTATGCAAGTTTTGCCCAATGAAATAGCCTTATTGCTCTCCAGCATGGCTTGGTTTGCCATCTCAAATAAGCATTTCATACCACATTACTATTTTTAACAAAACACCTTCAAACACAACCCTGTTCCTCTTGCATTGCAACAATAATTTATTAAGCAACATTATATGATTTATTTCGCCAGTTATCACGTTCATTTTAATGGTGAAATGAGGGGATTCAAGCTGTTTTCAGTGCAAACAAACTTCCGCGATATCTCCCGACATCACGTCCATGATCACGTGTTGTATGGCTTCAGCCAGCTGCAGCTGTGTTGTCCACCTTGTCCCCCATGCTTTTCCACTCCCACCGACGTATTTCCGTAGATCTCGCTGGTTCTGGCTACAGCCTCTAGCTGTACCGACTCTGAACACGAACGAGCTTATCCTCTTGCAGCCGAGAAAAAGGAGATGCGGGTTTCGCTGCAGCCGCCTTGTTACCGCGAGTTTTGAGTGACGTGCTGTGGGCGTATTTTGGTGACGCATTCACAAGCTTGGTGAAGTCAGCCGGAAGTCGGACACCGCGTCTAACCACAATGCATCGCTTGGCTGCAGCCGGCTGAAGGCGGCTGTAGGCGGCTTTACATCTCAAACACGCCTAATGATGCCCTGTAGGCTAACATTAACATTAGGTTGCATTATTGGACACCAACATCAGAACATTACATTTTATCTAGCCTATTGAATGGTTTGTCATTTTTAGGAATAAAGCTAGGGTTTGAGAATGTCAAAAACAAAGCATGTCTTTAACGTTACCACGTTGCAGTTGCGGAGTGACCTTCTGGATCTGGACACTGGTTCATGGCATTGCATGAAACTATGCAAAAGCACGAAGGCTTAAGTTATTAACCCTCAATTTGCTTCCATGTAAACATATGAAAGAACAATCGTGTAGGCCTACTAACGTTACGAGAGTGGCTCAAAGCTTATGACAACGTTAATTGAACTGGTGATCCATTGATAGATCATTGATTGGTTAAATTATTAGTATCCTATTATCAGCCTACCTAACAATTAATTGCACATGGTAATTTGATATTTTTTTTATAAAATCCAAAATGAATGTGTCCAAATGATATTGTCATTTGCCCACTAGGGTGCGGTAAAGGGATGCTTCTGATGTTTGGGTATGATACAAACAAAGAGTGTAGAAGCTTCTATTGACCATTTGCAGCGACGTCATAATATCACGTCACGATTTTTGCTGGACGGCGGAAGTGCGAAATTGTAAACACGGAGCTAATGGAGGGCAACGCTATTCTGACCGGCAAAGTTGTGTTTCTCCGATGATTTCGCTAAGTCTTTGCAGTCTATGTCTGTTCTGTTGTCGGTGGAGGTGTGTCACCTTGAGAGTGTCCATTGAAAGCGGTATATAGACAAAATGAATCATGCTGGATTAGATAAAATATCCCTACATTCACTGATATAACCAAAGCTGACACTAAGCGGCCCACGGGGACGGACACACACAACTCACAGAATACAACTTTGATGAAAGGAAAACAGCTAGCTGAAGAGCTGTTTTGATAGACCATAAAGATAATCCTTGCTTTAAACTACTGCCCCCCAAAAATGACACACCAATGAACATACAGCATAAAGCCAGCCGCTCCAAAATAAAAACCACGAGTCTTACCTTCATGCAATTAACAAAGTACGAACTAGCTTGCTCTTCTCGGCAATCTTGTGTATGGATAGCATTGTCATTATTACAAGCCCAGTAGTAGTGCTAGTGCAGCTAGCTAAAGCTGAATACCAGTTGATCAATCTGTCAATTTCACGCATTTTCACTGTCAGTAAACAGTGCTCTATTAAACTTTTCACGTTTTTGTTCCGCTTCCCCACTTGTCTCGCTTGATAGCCCGGTTAATTTTTTTTTTTTTTAGCCTAAACTCTCGGTTAAATGTGGTGGCTAGATGACGTTCAATTGCCAAGTCAACAACCCAAACGATTTGGTTTGCCAGGGGCGTTGTAGTGGGGGGAGGGGGGACTGAGTAACCAGGGCCCCAAAAGGAGGGAGTGCCCAGCCTGCTATTGTATTCTAGGCGGTGAGGGGGCCCATGGCCACTGCTTGTGCATAGGGCCCAGAATTTGGTGCTACACGATTCTTCCATTAGCTTAATATAAAAGCTTTTAAAAACAATCAAATAAACAGAGATTTGTTAAATTTCAAACCATGCACAATTTCTGACATCCAAAAAAGAAAGCTGGCTGCAGAATAATGTAGATAGACAAACAATTTGACAGTGATTACGACTGTAATGTTAAAATTCAAATGTGGTATAAATATTGATCATATTACAATAGTCTAATATGATCACAAAAGTCTAATTTGACTGTTTTTGTGCCATTTACAATAGCAGATGCACAATAGGAATTATAAGAAATTATTAGGTCTGTACTTTTTAATGGCGGAATTCTGCCTGAGTTGTTGGCCAAGAAACATTGCCTACTTGCCCATAAATATAAGAATGCTCAAGAAATAAGTGTGGTAGGCTTACAAAGCACACAAAGGAAGAGAATAAATCGTTGTTGTTTTAATAGATAGACAACAGAAGTTATATTATTTGACATTGTCAACCCCCTCACCCACCCCACCCCAAACACATACACACAGAGACATCCCTCCTTCCTTCCCCAAAATCACTTCTCTGTACATGAAAATGTTTGCGCAAAATAAATGTTTTGCAACTTTGAATAAATTGATTATTACTACATTGTTCATCACAGGAAATAATTATTACAGATACGGTTTCAATGACTAATCACGTGGTACTACTGAGGGACAGAGATTTGTTAATGCACATGCTACTCTTGCGATTTTATCTAGAGTGGTGTAGCCGTTTTCAGAGGTTTGAAGAAGAGTTATTGGCACAGGCCCTTGCAACATTCTGTATTTAGATCTCGTCAGTCCAATTACTCTCTCAACATGTATGCAGACTGCTGCTAGTCTCCTAGTGTCTTCTATTTCAAATGCACTCAGTTGTTTTTTTGCCACGTGTGAATGCCAGTGTTTCTACTCTCGCACACAGTCCAACCTGATCTTTGATGGTAAAGCCTCTGTCAGCCAGGATCATGTCCCCAGGTAGAAGATTATCCAGGAACCCACTGTTGGCCGCTATTTGAGGGTCTGTTGTCCGGCCACCCCAGCCCTTAGAGATGAACAAAATCACTCCCTGTGGTGTAATGCCTATTAGGTATTTCATGGTGCTGTGACTTGTACTGGGAGTACGTCTATGCTCTAGCTTTCAGGTCCTTCGGTTTGTCGGTGAAGATCTCGAAACAGTTGATTATTGCCATACATTTCTTAAAGCTTTTACGAAAACACATAGGTAAGGACACTTGTACATATTCTCACAAAGGGCACACAACAGATACAGGCACTAATTGCTCATTCAGATGACTAATTACATTTGTAAACACTCTAGAAACACTACAGTTGTGTACCCCAACTAGATAAGACAGACATTGAATTGGCAAGTTAATTTTAAGTCTCATTAAAGTCAATACTAGTTGCTGGAAACAGGTAAATTGTGGCTTATCTTTGAGACATAGTTTTACCAGATTAAGCACTGCCATTAACACCATCAAATTTGGGAGACCAGTTATGGCTTTCACCTTCTCATCTATTTTGAAAGTGTCCTCATCAAAAAGATCTGAAGACGCACACTTCTCATTCAGCTCAATGTTTTCCTTACACAACTGCTGGCTTTCAACCAGCAGTGTAGAGATGTCCTCTGATGATAGGTCTGTCTGGCACACTGCATCACACACATTGCTCATACTGACTTCTGACGGGTCTTCACAGTCCATGACATCCTGAACAACAGCTCTTGCTACTTGCGATCTTGAGTCTTCCCGTCTCGTCTTCTTCAGGTTTTCTTGGAGTTGAAATTTCTCAAGATTTCCGAGAGCTTTCCTCTTCTCTGGTGACTTAGTGTGAGCAAAGACTGTGGGTACATAGTTAGGAGACAGGGAATCATCACTCTTCTTGCCTGGAGAAAGATTAGAGAAAGTCAGTCACTGTCTGTTGGAGCCAGAACGAGTTATCAACATATATGTTATGAACGTATGGTTATTTATTTGTACATTCATACACTTTAAAGTATATTATTTTCTATGATTATGTTTATTAGATTAATTTCAAACAAGAATCAATTCATCACGCTTAGACCAAATAAATATAATTACGCCTATCAAGCCCACGTACTCAAAATCAGCTGTTTTCACTCACAAAGCTTTTGAGTGCCAAACAAGGCTAACGTTATATGTTGCATTGAATTTACACCGTCAGATACCAACATAAATGCCTGGCATTTGGACAGAATATTTTGAGTTATGAGGAGAGACTTAGACAACGTCAGATAAATATCTCAGCATATATGTAAGGATCTTATCAATCTAACGTTAGTCAGCAACACTACCACAGACCAAATCTGGCACAAATGTTGACATGGGATGGCAATTGACCGAATCAGACAATGTAAACACACATAGACGTTATCCTGCATGCAAAACTACTGCAGACATTTCATGTGATACAACAAATCTGTTTAAAATTAAAATTAGGAATAGAGAATAGGCTACCCCCTCAGGCAGACAACGTTAAATTGATGGTTAGATTGAACCACAACCTGGATCTCAGCGGAGATAGCTAACTTTTGCGTTAGCATTACGTTAGCTTCAAACTTGTTCTGAGGAGTTGTCTGTGGTAAATATTTTATTCCCGATACTAACTGAGTGAAAAAATTGAGTTTCCAGACTTCGCATTTGTCAAATAATACCATAAAGTTGTAGCCCAAATAAGATGTAAATAAAAACTTACCCTGTAAAAAATGCTCACTGCAGTGCATTGCCTTGAGTAGCTGGACGTTACCATTGACAGTAAAGGACGTTACCAATCTTTGCGGTTGATTGCCGCGATCTCTCTCGGGGATCCTGTAGAAAAAACGCCTGGCTTGTAGCCTTGTCTATTTGAGCAACCGACGGCACAACAGGAGATAACCATTTTTCTTTTCCTCCCGAATATTACTGTGATAAATATAATTACGCTCAAGTGCTGCGCTAGCTGTCCAATGGAAAATTCTTTTTATTTTGCCGTCCAGCACTTGAGCGCGAGATCACGTGACGTCACCTGCAGAAGGTCAATA
>JAODXP020000016.1:10376603-10407103 GCA_027497455.2 Sardinella longiceps | reverse complement strand
ATCACCACCCGCATGATTCTTACAGAAACTGACTCTTAATGGATGAGGTGCGATTGTTTGTTTTCGAAAGACAAAATTATTGTTAAACTTATATAAAAAAAAAAAATGGGATGGTGTTTTGCCCCATTTCGTCACAATTCATTTTCAAACATGGGCTATATGTGGTTGGGCGATATATGTGTTTTTTTTTCCTCTTGATTCCTAGGGGTGTGTTTACCTATGACTATGTTTACATAGCCATGTGTTTTGGAGACTGCTGTATTTGTATCCAACCATTTACTAAATATGTGAATTGATCTGATAAAAGATTGACCTCTCCCTTGTTGAGTTCTTTATAGTCATGTTTTGACCTTTTTATTCTCCATTGAAGAACATACAAATTCATGTTTTTACCTTAATTTCGTGTAATAAAAGTGCTTGGTGTTTGATCAACATTTTCAGAGTCAACAGTAGATTTTATGCTCATTGTAGTTGCATTGCATTAATGATAACAATGACTGAAATCTCTCTTGATTACTGACTCTTCATAATTTGAAGTGAAATGCTTCTTTTTTTTTTTGAAAGAATAAAATGAACTCTCCTTTCAGTTATGCACTCATTAAAAAATTACATGTAACTTCAATAACGTTTAAGGAGATTAACAATCACCATGTTAATCTGCATCTCTATATCTCTTCACTTTAAACAAATCTATGCCATTCTTTGCCATAGGAGCAGTCATTATTCATTTTCAGCGGTGTTAACAGCACTGCAGTGTGAACATGAACCTTCCTCAAAAGTACAATGTTGATTAAGAACAAATTCAAACTTGGATGAGATTCAAAAGCCATTTGTATGATCTTCCATGTTGTCTACATGAGGGTGGCTCTAGCGTTTTTCCAATATGCTACCAAAAAATAAAATCAATAAAATCACAGGACGACTACACCTTAACTCTTTTGGCTTGTAGAGCTTCAAAAGGCTAATTACTAGCACAAACATGAAAATAAAATTTAAAAAATCATAAATGTAAGTCGACTGGTTATGGTGGTGGGGTATGGGTAATCACGGTTTGATTGCGCAGATGCTGTATCTGTGGGTGTGTCTGTCAACCACCATGATGTAGAAGCCATGTCTGTTTGGTTGGGCTGGATGAATTTAATAATGCTATGTCTGAAATCTCTTCTGTCTAAACCAGGCAAGCGAATGTTTAAGATAACTAAGTCTAACATTTGAATCTGGAAAGTAAAAAAAAACATAGTTGTGCAATTTAATATTGTATAGCTGCTGAATTTGGTTGAGTTTACTTTTTTCAGATGCAACATGCAGATATTACTTCACATAGAAGCATCTGTATTTGAAATGATAACAGAAACATGTAGGGAAGGGCGGAAGATCCAAGGTAAAAGCAAAGGAGTAGTATCCAAAACATGTCTCAAATGAAGTTGATTGACTTTGACATGGCAATGTAAATATAGTCACACGTGGTAAAGGTAAACATTGTCATAAGACAAAAGTCAATGTTTGCAATATGGCTCTGGAGTTAGGTGGACACACCCCTAGGGATCAAGAGGAAAACCCCAACATATACCCCATGTTTGAAAATTAATTGTGACAAAATGGGGCATAACACCCTCTCAAATGTTTTATGTAAGTTTAACAATAGTTTGATCTTTCAAAGTAAAAAAAAATGGACCTGGTCCATTAACTCAGTTTTTTTGGAATATGGCTCTGAAATAGGGTGGACACACCCCTAGGAATCAAGAGGAAAAAACAATCACCCACCCACATATAGCCCACGTTTGAAAATTAATTGTGATGAAATGGGGCAAAACACCCTCCCAATTTTTTCATATAAGTTTAACAATAATTTGATCTTTCAAAAATAAAAAAAATGGACCTGATCCATTTACTCAGTTTTTTGGAATATGGCTTCTGGAGTTGGGCAAAAATGTGTTTTTCCCCATATTTTAGGCCTAATACCTGTGGATCTATTCATCTTAGAGTGACCATTTTTTGTAGATTGTTTAACCCGTTACGTGAGATACTTCCTGTAAAATATGGGTCTTCTATCTCCAAAACTTGGGTCTTGACAACTCTTCAAAGTTGCCATTTCATATTGCCAAGCCATACTTTGGTAGAAGTTTGAGTGACTATATCATGAGCTACAATCCTGATATTCCATGTATGGAGGCTATAACTACCACATATTGACAGTAGAAAATTTGAAGGCTATAGGTGAGATGGCTTTCCAGATATTGCTGTTTAAAAATGGCCTTAGATTATGGTGACCAATAAGCATGTCATCTGAAATATTTTATATAAAAAAAACTATTGACTGTATGAAGCTAATACTTTGGATTCTTACTATTAAAAATGCTATCTTTTTACTAGAATTTTTTCAGGAAATTCTGAGATGGTCAAGCAGGAGGCATTGGGTGAAATGACATGAAATGACCCATTTCTCATTATTATCCTAAAAGGGTCCAAAAGAATAAAAGACTATGTGCATCACATCAAACTGAAAATTAAGGTTTGAAATGAAATCAATTTTGGTTCAATTGTAAGAAATATTACAAGGTCTCACTGACTACCAACTACAATGATATCAGCCAGGGCTGCTATTGTCAGTGACCTCATGCAGCATTCAAATAATGTGCAATGCAGTAGGTAATCCACTTAATTAATTGCTAGGAGAGTTAAAATGCACTAGATTGCAGGAAATGGCAACTAATTTTTCAAAAATTTCTTGGGGGAACCCCCAAACCCTACTACTTCTCTATACAAATATGCATCCTATACTCTTCATTGATGTGCTGCCTTCACTGTTGTTGTGTCATGTGGTGTTCACAGTATACATTACCAACAATACTACTTTGAAGGTCATCATATGATGCTGAATTGATTCTATGTAATTTTAGTGGTACTGTTTTTCTATGGGGGGGTAGTTGCGCCCCTGTCAAGGTCTTGGGGAAAAATATATCAGTTTTGAAAAAGTCTGGAAAAAGTCTGGAATTTTGATTTGGAAAAAGAGCAAGCACCCTGTAGATAAATGCTTTGGTACAGTTTGTACATATTCAACTGTAGTGCGCTGTTTTTTTGGACTTCAAACAAGTGGGAGTAAGCCTGAAAGTAGAAGCTATGGCTTTGATTAAAACTGCAACAGTTTACTGGTGGTGTACATTTCATATGAATAAAAGAATGATTCCATTTTAAAGGAATATACCGGAGTAAGTTTAAGCATAGCCCTGCTGCACAGCCTTCTAACAGCAATATATTTCGCATGAAATGAAAGAATTTCGAACAGCATAGACCTAACGCAAACGCGAAACACTTAACATTGAGTCTATGTAACCTCAGATTGGTTTCCAACAGTCAGGTCCCATTGATTCAGTGTATAGTGCCTGTTTGCTTCTGCGTTTGCGTTCGGTCTGTACTGTACCAAATTATTTTGTTCCACTCTCTAACTAGCGCATTTAGCAAGCTCTTTCATCCGGGCTATGCTTGAATTCACTCTGGTATATTCCTTCAAGTTACTGCACATTTGTTAGTAGTAATATACTCCCTCTCATGCTGATGTGGAGTTTGGTGTAGGTTTTCAATCTATGATTTGGAGATGTCATGATATTACTTAAAGGAATATTCCACCTTTTTATGAAATAGGGTTATTTAGTCTTATCTGGAGTTACATACTGTATGTGGGTAAAAGCATTATGGTCTCACTGCCTTTGTTTTCTTAGTCTGGCAACACTAATTTTAGCTTAGCATAGGTGTTGGAATGAATGTAGCCTAATATGTAATGTTACCAAAGAGTTACTGTGTGACATTCCAGTGCCAATGCTAAGCTAAAGCTAAGAAAAAGGTAGCAGACTAGGAAAATGCACGCACTGACACCAATCAATTCAATTCAGTTCAGTTCAGTCCCCCAGACTGGCAAACTGTTACAGTTTGTAAGTTTGAAACTATTCTAATTTCAAAACCAGTTAAAATAGTTTTAAGGTGATGTGATGTGAACAAAATATCTATGAATAACAAGAACACCCTGTAACATGATTTGATGATCACTTCACAAATGTAAAATAAAGATAATTTATTTAATTTTTTGTGTCTTTTTTTCAGGTAAAATTAATACTTTTTTCCACATTAAAACATTCAATCAATGACATTTTTAAAACGGTATTACCTGGATTAATTCAGTATTCTACTGTAACAAACTTAAGTGCATTTAAAAAAAAAAAGTTTCATCATTAAAAATTGCAATTTTTGTATGTTGTTTTTCAGGTAAAACAGTGTTTTTTAAAAATTTTAAAACTTTATTTTTTATGGCTAAATATTGTAATAGGCACATTACTTAACTGTATAGTCAACAATTGTTTACCATAAAAGAAATAAATGTTTAACCATTATTTAACGGTAGAATTCTGGCAACCTCAGCTGCCGGTACTTTACCGTAAAATTGACAATTTTTTTCAGTGTACGCTAACAAAGACAGAAACAAGTGACAATCAGATTTGAAAAAGTAAAATGTTTTAAGAAGGTGGAAGGAAAACAATTGTAGTTCAGTTACTTTAAATCACAAACGTGGAAAGATATTTCAGCTGGCATGCTCTCGTGGTAAGATTTTTTCCCCCATACTATATTGTTCTATTATATAGGCTATATTGTGTTTTTACCTCCGCCAAGGAGGTTATGTTTTGCTTGGCGTGTGTGTGTCTGTGAGCAACATAACTGGAAAAGTACTGCACGGATTTGGATGAAATTTTCGGACAACGTCTGTATTGAGACAAGTAAGAACTGATTCGATTTTGGTGGCGATCGGTGATCCAGAACTCCATCTGTGACCACGTTGTCTTGGTGGAGGTCTGCGCTCTCTGAGCGCTTGTCTAGTTTTGGAATTTGATTACATTTGTTTTTGGCTAGAAAATGCTGTATTGGATGGTATGCTTTTAATATTACCCATACAATCTACCCATTCTTATTTTAAGTCATTCAGTGAAAACTCCCTGTAGACAATCCGTTTATGAGTCGACTTACATTTCATCAAACACGCAAATCGACACTCCTCCTCACATTCACATTCCATCAAACACGCAAAGCGACCCTCCTCCTCACACGCGGTCAGGTCTGAGTAGCCGCCCGTCCCCCGGTGAATGATGTAGGCCAGCCCCCAGGGGTTACAGTCTTCGTCCCCGCCATCTTGAAGAGATTTTCTCAGTCGGACACCCAGATTCCTCCTCCCCCATGAATTCCCTGAGGTTGGGGAGGTCGGGTGGCTGAAGAGCAGCCAAATGTTGGAGGAGTTCTTGTCAGGGGCAGGGAAGCCTAACACGCTACCCTGGCATCCGTGGGGAGTCTCTGTCAGACAGAGAGGCTGGAGCTCGGTGAAACTCTCCCCCATGTTGTGGCTCAGTGACTCCAGTCGTGGCCCACACTTATCTCCTGAGCCAAAGGTGCGAGCGTTGCAGTATAGGTTGAACTCTGTGCCGTTTGCGTCTAGAACCTCCGCCACCTGGCACTCGCCTGACTCCTGTGACAGCTGCTTACCTGCATGCCAGGTGTCGCCAGCGCCATCGCTGTAGAAGACCAAAGCGTGGCTTTTTGAACCTTTATGTATAACATTGGCTGGAACCAGTAGCCTCCTCTCAGTCTTGGTGGCTTCTGTGCTGGGTGAACCAGGGTGATTTATCTCTGCCTCAATACTGTGGCCTGGACCCACAGCAAAGGTTTTGTAATCTTTTGAAAGGTCGATGCCAGAAATTCTTTTAGTCACATCTTTTAGTTTACTCCAGTTCTCACCTGCATCCCAAGTGGTGACATAGCATAGACAGGTTTTGCCAGGTTTAAGATCGTTTCCATTGATTTTGCCCTTGATACAGATGAAAAACAGGAAGAGTGTTTGTGTGCTCGTCTCAAATACTGGACAAGGGTTCATGGTGCGGTAGTCACTCTTAATTGCTTTCTTCAGGTCTTCGGTGGCTGACCACTGAAAGCAAAGTAAAGGATATGCATTAGATATTAGGCCCTTTCTCCACCGTTTGCATTTTTCTTGTTGATGTCTGTAGCTTAAAATGCCCTAGAAGAACATTTTACGCATGCTCAAAAAAGAGCAAATGAAAACAATCGCTGCCAGAAATTTGGCTTTCGCACCTTCAGAGATAAGAACAACGTAGTAAAGAAAAAGATTGACGCCGGGAATTTTTTGGGTCACATCTTTTAGTTTACTCCAATTGATTTTACTCAATAATAACTTCATGGCAAGCTATAACACTGTAAGTTGGATATGAGAGATTTAATTGGATTAGCCTAATATCCTTCAAGAAAATTATGAGTAGTCTAGGCCACACCAATAAAATTAGTTGGTTCTCGAATTTTTTCAGGAAAGATATGGAGTGAGCAAGTGAAATAAAAATAAAAACAATGCTCTGAAGGTAAATTAGTTGTGGAAATTGATGTGTGCATCTGTGTGTCTGTCTGTGTACAACATAACTCGAAAAGTACTGTACGGATTTGGATGAAATTTTTCAGACGTGTGTGTTGGGACAAGTAAGAACTGATTCAATTTTGGTGGCAAACGGTGATCAGAGATCTGCGCTCTCTGAGTGCTTTTCTAGTTACTATTGTATGTCTGTTTGAGAGACCTGATAGTTTGATCACTAATACAATTGGTTGGATCACAGATTTTATTTATAGGCATTTTTTGTATATTAAAAAGTAGCTTCACAATAGTTAAGCTACTTCTGACATTTTTTAATAACTTAGCTTGCTACATTTTGTCTTCCGGTAACTTTGGTGTAGTGAAGCTTCACATGATGTGGAGTAACTGGTAGCTTAGCTTGCTACATTTACTGAGTAGCTTGCCCAACACTGCTTAAGACATATCAGAGCCCGTTTACGGCGAGCCATGGCACTCCTATTAACGCCATTCAACCTGCAATTCCAATTGCAAATCCGCTAGGGGGCGATCACGAGTCAGTGGAAACTGAGTGGAAAATCAATGGGCACCTATGAGGTATAGGGCTAAATGTATAATTTTCACATGTTTAGGGACAACATATCACAGATTGCATTTTATTTTAAGCAACTTTGACATGGATTTCAATCAAAATGAAATATATTTAATACATATGACCATTACGTTTTTCATCTTTGAGCTGTTTTTTCCCCTGACTCACTAGCATTCTGCTACTCTATTTGGTGAATGGCCATAGGGAAAGACTTGCTGTGTCACGTGACAGACACTTTGGAAGGGATTTTACAAATGAACAAAAAATGCTAAAAATATTATGTGTGGACTGAGAATTAAATCAAATTACTCTGAACCGCATGCATGAATGCATTTATTCAAGAAAAAAAATGTATCTAAAGAAATGCAGCATTTTAGGGTGCAGCTGCATAGAACCCAATTCATTCTTCACTGACTCGCGCACGCCATCTAGGCGCAATACCACCGGAGTGCTAATTCTCCCCTATTAAAAGTTCTCTGGACATATCTTATAGGCTATCGTTAGCAGTAGCCTATCGTGATGATTTTTCACAACCCAGTTTTGGTGCCCTACACACAATGCGGTAGTTATCTGTTGTCAAGTTCAAATGTCACTTACTGTAGGTAAATATTAAATGACAGATTTTATGGAGTTTGAATAAGATCAACATGTAAGGGATAACGGCCGAAGAGGTGACCAGTTCTTCATGAATAATTGGCGAGGTGGAATCTAGTAGTTATTCCGCCAAGCCAATTATTAATGAACAACTGGACACCTCGGAGGTCGTTATCCCGCTTATCTCCCGTATCTATTTATCTCTCGTATATTTGAAGAAGCGTATAAAACGTAAAAGAAATATGCAACTCAAATTTAAAAGGAGCTAACCTGTTCGGTTTGGGCACTACTTTCAGTTGAAAGTAGATCTACAAAGGCTGCTTCTTGTTGTTATAGTTATCATTCTGAAAGGCATTCATATGGAACGGTAATCAGTTATTAGAAGAGTTATTTTTTGGAACTACTTCTGAAGTAGCCAGTTATCTGGAAATAATGGTCACCTAGCAGCCAATCAGAGAAGAGATTGGCGTTCTGAAGGGAGATAAAGTTGGTTAATGAGTCCCAAAGACACAAAATGATTTATTAATCCTGGGCTGTAATACACTGTGTACAACTCGGCCATCTGTTACCTGCGTGTGCGGAGCCCTGGCACTGTTGGAGGAAATGTAATGCTATATCAGCAAGGCTATTTCCCCTTAAATATCTTTTCTCAATATAAATGGTGACTCATAACTGGATATCTTCGAGGTGTCCCAACATCAGAAAAATAATGGACTTCGCGTAGGCAAACAGCCCTTCGGCTTTGCCGTCGGGCTGTTCTTTGCCTTCGCGTCGTCCATTATTCTTCTGATATCGGGACACCTCGGCAGCCATTATCCCTTACTTACTTTCCTTGATATACTGTAGATTGTGAATCATAACTGGATACCTGTAGAGTTCCAGATGGCTGTCGTGTGCCACTATTCATGACCTAGATTCATTGCGTCCTCATCATTGGAAGTGCCATTGTGACGTTTACGCTTCTCTGCAAATGCTAGGAAGGTGTTCCACTCTTTAATGTAGACAATAGCTGGAATTCTGAAGTCATATTTTTTATTATTTTCATCTTCAAACAGAACTGTCTCATTGGGATCATGAAGAGTCAGGGCTTGCCTGTAAATAGAAAGTGTATGGTTGTCAGTGATGCCCAGGCTAGTTGGTATCCCACGATGCTGATTGATTTTAAGCTTGTCACCTGATTCATGACTGCACTAATATTCAGCAATCCATATAGAGAATATCAGACATCAGAAAATAAAGTTCAATAAAACATTCAATTATATTAATGGTCCTGATTATAGACGAATCCGAGCGTTTTGTGTAGGCTGCCATCTTGTTGGACTGTAAACAAAACATTTTGACAATGCACAGTCAAAGACAACTAACAGCATAGACCATGGAATACTCGAACATTAAACAGGTAGTAATGAATCTCGTAAATCATGGCATTTTATGGTGTGCTATCACGTTATTCTTATGGACAGATTGTCGATCTGGGTAGCTCAACAATGGCGCCTGCTTACTTCCGGTAGTTTCCTCGGATTCGTCTATAGCTGCAGTACAAGGCTAGCCTGACATAGCCCGACCATAATACTGCTGTTCATCCGTATTCATGGTCTGGAGGTTCTTTAACCTGACATAGCCCGACCATAATACTGCTGTTCATCCGTATTCATGGTCTGGAGGTTCTTTAACCTGACGCGATTATACTGCGGGGGGGAGGGCATTCACTTTTGGTTTGAAACGATTGGACATTTCGTCTACTCAGCTTCGCTTATTGGCCGGTAGACTCTCTACCGATGTAAACACGCCCTAGAGGACCGTTCCCAGACCATGGATACGGATGAACATTCGTATTATGGGCGGGCTATGTCAGGCTAGTACAAGGCTGGAAAAAGAGAAAAATTTTCCCTCCTTGTGAAAATGATGGAGGAAGTCAATATCAAAATGTATTGATGGTTGGGTAGGCTGAGAGGGTACAAACGTTGTATTTCAAATAGTAAGCTCCAGCTGAGTCATGTGATTTAGCCTCCCTGCTAACCAAACGAAATGGGAGTGGACACCCCTATGTGAAAGGCTATATAGAAGATACAAGGAGTGGGAGGCAAAGAATTTTTAATTAAATCCTGAAAGTGGGGGCTTTAACTTACGCCATGGTGAAGTTTGTAGTGTCTACAGGTTAAGATGCTTTTCTCCTCAGAGATATGATGTCCGTATGACCGAAGGCCAGTAACTAAACAGTGATGGTCTGTGTCCTGTGTCTTTCTTGATTGAAAGCAGAGCGTCTGTAAGAACAAAGACTAACAAGACCAATTCATATTCATAAATAAATTAAATGTAGGATGCCTGATTGAGCTCCACACTTTGGTTAACATTACACCGTAATCTCTGATAAATTGAGAATCATGGAAACTGCTGGTTGTCCTAATTCGTTTAGGCAATATTTTATTCTTTTTTTTTTTCTTTTCAAGCAAATTGGACTTGGAGCGTAGTCAAGTTAGGCTACATTTTACAGTGTGTCAAAAAAAAAAAAACATGAAAAAAAACAAGAAAACATATCTAATACTCATTTTAGACAATATGAGTCACTATTAAAGTCTTAACCCACTCACCTTTGTTGGCAATAACGGTTTTACTGTACATCAGCTCAGAGAGGACACAGCAAGTTCTTGCAGCTTCTGTCCAGCCTTCACTTGGACTGTGAGTTTTATGTTGAATGGCTGACACCCCCCGCACCCCCGCAATTCTGTCTCCAATGCCAACTATTGGTCGTTTCCTTGTTTCCTTGTTCAGGTCCACAGGTGTGTGAACTCACTGATAACACCTGAGGTTTCCACAGTCAAGGAAATAAATATCCTTTTTCACATATACAAACATTTTGAATCCCTTGAGATTGGTAGGGGATTTCCCCCATTGGACAATGAATAACCAACTAAGGGAACAATTGGCATCACATCACATTTCACAGTGATTTTTGAGAGGGCAATTTCCTTCAGTGATTTTTTTATTAAATAGGACATAAAATGGGTAAATGGAATATTGCATTGTTCTCTGATGTTAGAATTACAGTAAACTTCAAAAACAATCTCAAACAATTTTAGAAGCCCAAGTAAAAGGTGGGGTATGTGATCAGGAAAAACAGTTTGAGAAAACTTGGCATTTGAAAAGAAACAATTCAGAGGTCCAGGTACATGTGACTAACAAATTAATTTTTTGCGTTTAAATAATTATTTGTAATCGAGGTGTGACTCATTTTATGCAATACAGTAAAAAGTGCTCCAGCAAAGCATCACATACCCCACCTTTTTAAAACCCTTATTATATCTTTAGGTTAGGAATTTAATTTTTGCTGAATGGCGCCCTCTGTGGTCAATACAAGTACAATTTCCTATTTTATCTCTTTTCATCATTTGCTTTGTGCTATTTGACATCACCTGAAGGTTTTGGTCTAATTTGCCCACATGTAGTGCAGTGGTTCACCAGAATGCTCACCACACACAAGCTTGAGGTAGAGAGTGAGGGAATTACTGAATGAGCCAATTACAGTGGGGGGATGATTAGGGGGCCAGATTGAATGAGCCAAGTTGGGACTTTAACCAGGACACCGGGAAACCCCCTACTCTTTGCGACAAGTGTCATGGGATCTTTTATGACCACTGTGATTCAGGACCTTGGTTTAACTTCTCATCCGAGAGACGGCCTCTCCTACAGCACAGTGTTCCCGTCACTGCACTGGGGCATTGATCTTATGCCAGTGGGAAGAGAGCCACCTACTGGCCACCCACCAATACCACTTCATTACAAGGAAATAGCCTATAAGAGAGCATGCCAGTATAATGTTGAGAAGTATTTGCATAGGTTGGGTTTCTCAAACATGGCAATATAAGAATCGTGGTGGTGGGACACAGTTTACATTGTGAGCAAAATATACAGACAGAATAGTTTATTCATTTTCATATGTTATGAATAGCCTATTTCTGAGTCTGCACTCTCTGGAGTTCAGTTTGTTTCCTTGTGCAAACCGGTTTTGAGCATGATAAAGGAAACACTTAACACCATTTTTGTCTTCTTTTTTCATTTCATTATAACATTCTCCATTCTAGCCATCATAATTAACCAGCCCAAGGGACATCCCCATGTTTTTCTTTTCCGTATGCCATTCTCTGATGACCTGCAGTGAACTATCCAACTGTACTGTGCTGTGAATGGTAGGATACGAATCAACAACTTGTTCACGCTCATTGTTGCATCCAGTGATAAGATGAACAAATTTGACACATACACTTGCTATGCACTATAGACATCATCTCACTCATATATGCACTATAGACATCATCTCACTCTTGTGCTTGCATTTCAGTAAAGTTGCGTATTGAGTATGAATTGGCCCTAGTCTTACTTGTCTGCTATCTCAGATCAAACATTCAAAGAGGTTCACACACTTCCCTATAAGCAAAGTTCAAAATTTTAGCTCCCAGTACGCAAGACCAAACTCTCACTATTTTTTTTATTATTTTTTTTAATTTCAATTTATAATTTATTTTTCCTTCAGCCAGTCTGCGCACCTATCCTTTATATAGCTATGAAGGGGCCAGGCATGGACTTAGCCTGACATAGCCCGCCCATAATACGAATGTTCATACGTATCCATGGTCTGGGAACGGTCCTCTTGGGCGTGTTTATATCGGTAGAGAGTCTACCGGCCAATAAGCGACGCTGATTAGACGAGCTGTCCAATTGTTTCAAACCAAAAGTGAATGCCCTCCCCCCCGCAGTATAATCGCGCCAGGTTAAAGAACCTCCAGACCATGAATACGGATGAACAGCAGTATTATGGTTGGGCTATGTCAGGCTAGCATGGACTGGCCATAGGACACACAGAGCAATGCCTGATAGGCTGACAGTCATTCTTGGGTTGGTGCTGTCATAATTCACTCATAATGTTCTTGAAGATATTGGGCCAGTCAAAAGAAATCTCTCATGTTCATGCAATGTGCCCAACTTACAGTGTTATTTTTAGCTTGCCGTGAAGTCATTATTGAATAATATTATGGTGGGCCACCATGGCCAATACAGCCCAGGCCATTTTTTGGTCCCAGTTCAGCCCTGGAAGGTGCTGCAGTATATATTTGGAGAGAGGGAGCGGGAGAGTTAGTGAGAGACCAGATTTCTCCATTAAATGGAGAATTTGTTTGCATGTATTACAGTAAATGACAATCCGGCTTCTGCAATACAGAACCTTGTTGTATTGTAGATTATCCACAGAAATAAAATGTTTATTTTGTGTTTGTGTGTTATCCCTGCTTCAGTGCATCTGCTGTTGTTGCAAAGTTAACCATTTTTGGAAGAAAGACGATAATTTAAGATGATGACTGGACAGTCCTCTCTCTCATGTTACATATAACATGCAGTATAACATATATTCTCCACCAGTCACCTACTTTCCTTAGCCTGGCGATGCCATCCTACGTACCTCCACTAAACATTTTATCTCCGCACGTAGTCTGGACCAAACCCCCCTTGCCGCCTTTCCCTCGGTTACTCTACGGTTTAGCCAATCAGCACACAGTTTAGAGCGATGTCTCAAAATTTTGTAGTCCTACAGGATAGGGACGCGTTTGTTATTCTCTCCCCCACTTTCGAATTACATTCACAAAATTGGGACATTATCCAACCATGATCTTGAGGATTTATTGCCACTATGGTGTCAAAATAGATCAGAACTTGCGAGAGATCTGTTAATATTGAAAGCGAAAGTTGTAGGCGTGAGAGCCAGGCGAGGGAATACGTCATATCCAAACGGAAACCTATTTCAATTGCGTTGGGCCAGACTGTATGACATAGTCAACAGTCGCTTTCGCCCAGTCACCTACTTCCCTCCCAGTGAAGCAGGAACCCCAGAGGAGTGCAGCTGGACTGGGATCAGACAGATTCTCTAACTGATAATAACACACATCTACAGACACATGTTCATACCTTCATGGACAAACACACACACTTCCACTTCCATATCACTCCTCTGAAGATCTTATCAATGAAGCTCTCACTAAAAAGCAACACATTTATTAGAGCTGATAGTGGTTATCTCTGATTCTGGACTGACATTGACAGACACTGACACTTACAGACACTGGCTTTTTCTAAAATGGTCCACTGACACTTAGTGGTCATAAATTAAACTAGAATGCATTTCCGGAGAAAATGCAGAAGTGTGCTTGCCCCGATGCGCCGCCACGGCGACCCGCCAAGCCGTGTCGGCACAACGCAGATCGTTACGCCGAGATAGGGCATCGGAGAGCAAAGATATAATAAAAACATATTTTTGTCATTGTGGCGCCCCCTATTGCCCAAATGATGCCAAATTTGAGGGGGGCACTTTGGATGGCGTCCAAAGCCATCCCACCAAATATGGTCTTGATACGTGAAAGTGCTTCCGCGATACACATTTTTGCTAATTATGGCGCCCCCTTAAAGGAGAGTACCGGAGTGAATTCAAGCATAGCCCTGTTAAAAGAGCTTGCTAGAGCTTGTAGTGAGCGAGTGGAACAAAATAATTTGGTACAGCACAGACCGAAGGCAGAAGCGAACAGGCACTTTACACTGAATCAATGGGACCTGACTGTTGGAAACCGAAAGTAAGATCGGAGGTTACATTGACTCAATGTAAAGTGTTTCGCGTTCTATGCTGTTCGAAAATCTTTAATTTCATGCGAAACATATTGCTGTTAGAAGGCTCGTGCAGCAGGACTATGCTTAAACTTACTCCGGTATGTTGCCTTAAGGCCAAATGACACCAAATTTGGGGAGGGCACTTTGGATGGTACCCAAATGGATCCCCCCAAATATGAGTGTCATATGTCAAAGCGTTCCTGAGATATTAGAGAAATATATATTTTTAATTCTGATGCCACTGTGATGCCACTGTGATGCAACGATCAATTTCATACCGCGCTAAAAAATCAAGCAGGATCGGGAGTTGTGAGAGATAACTGCAGTGCTTACATGCACATCATATTCATTTTCGTCTTACAGTAGATTACTGCTCCAGTACTTCACGGGTCATTGAAACATTACATATTTCTATTTTTTTCATTAGCATGAAATAATGCTTAATTAGAGAAATCAACATTTAAGCAGGGAAAAAAAAAACTATGCATCAGTGATCTAAATAGCAAGATGTACAGTTTCTTGTCAGTTTTTTGCCAATCATGAAGAATTAAAAACAACAATTTGTTAAGTTACAAATTTGGGAATTGAAGATAAAGTGTGTGTGTGTGTGTGTGTGTGTGTGTGTGTGTGTGTGTGTGTGTGTGTGTGTGTGTGTGTGCGCACATGATTCTTATCTTCTCAGTTATGGGCAGCAGTTGTGCTTAACAATCAGTCTTAATGGCTCGAGTCCATCTCACTTCATATAAGAAACAATCTCACATGGTGAAGAGCAGGTGGCCAGAGAATGTGGTGAAGGGGTAGTCACGAGCGTCATACACCCATGTAGTGGCCTGTAGCTTCACATAGACCACATCTCCCACCTCCAGTAGCAGAGAGACTCCATTGGAAGCACTCACACTGTGACCTGTCTGATGACTTTTAGCCGCACAAATGCGCTCTGCATATTTATAAAGAAAGACCTCTGCTCTTGTGATGCCCTGTTCAACACTACAGCTGAATAACTACTTTGGTATGTGAGAAATGAGGTGGAACATGAAGTAATATTCAGATTGGTTGTGTTAATAATGTTGGAGAGAAGGAGTTTGTGGGAGGTGTGCGTAGAGGAAGCTCAATGACTGAGTAGAGACGGTAGATTTACCAAAGCTGTGAAAGTGAAAGTAAAGTTTATCCAGCTGCCATTACTAGAGGGAAGCTTGTGACACTGTGTAGTCTTGGAAATGGCTTCAAAGTTGGAGGATGAAACATCTTGTCCTGTGTGCACTGAGATCTACAAGGATCCTGTCATGCTGACCTCCTGCAATCACAGTTTCTGTAGAGACTGTCTGGAGAAGTGCTGGAAAGGTAAAGAAATAAAGGAATGTCCACTCTGCAGGAAGAGATCATCTTTTGGTTTAGTCCGCCCAAATCTGGCTTTAAGGAACCTGTGTGAGGCTTTGTCTGAAATTGTCTTGGAAGAGAGAGGGGGAGCAAACATTCTCTGCAAACAGCACAAGAGAAAACTTGAGCTCCTTTGTCAGAATGACAATCAACTTGTGTGTCTGGTGTGTCGAGATTCAAAATCACACAGAAATCACATCTTCAGTCCCATTGATGAAGCAGCAGCAGAGATCAAGGTAGGCCTGAGTTTTCTGTAAAGCATTATCTCTTGTATGTGTGCCTTTCTACAGACTTGCACGGTGACTTTTTCTACTCTAGATGGCACTGTTGCTTCTTAGCTACATCACATAAACTCACACTGTACTATCAACATGAAGCCAAGAATGACATTTTTTCTGCATAGACAGAGATGATTATAATTATTATTACCTCCGCCAAGGAGGTTATGTTTTCGCTCGGCGTGTGTGTGTGTCTGTCTGTGTGTGTGTGTCTGTCTGTGTACAACATAGCGCGAAAAGAACTGCACAGATTTGGATGAAATTTTCGGACAACGTGTGTATTGGGACAAGGAAGAACTGATTGGTGGAGTGGTGACCTAGAACACCATGTGACCACATTGTCTTGGCGGAGGTCTGCGCTCTCTGAGTGCTTTTCTAGTTGTCTTATTGTTCCATTACATTCATGTGTCAGCCTGATGAGGTCTGACTGAGTTATTATGTGAACGTTCCCCCCTGGCTTAAATCTGCATGAAGGGCAGTCTGCACTAGCCCGACATAGCCCGCCCATAATACTTCTGTTCATCTGTATTCATGGTCTGGAGGTTCTTTAACCTGACGCAATTATAGGGCGGGGGGAGTGCACTCAGTTCTGCTTTGAAACGATTGGACAGCTCGTCTAATCAGCAGTGTTGGGAGTAACGAGTTACAAAAGTAACTACTGTAATGCATTGCTTTTTGTGGTAACTTGGTAATGTAAGGCATTACAATTGTCAGTAATTCAAGTTACAATTGTCAGTAACTCAAGTTACAATGCATTTTTGACTTGGAATGAAGTGGTGTTTTTTTCCTTTATACAAATTCACCAAAAATCACAGAGATCAGCACAGGTAAAAAGTCTGTTGTGTTAAAGTCTGCCGGAATGAATCTAGAACTTTACAGTCTCCCCTTGTCATTCTCAACATTCATAACGAATTAGTGATGGTCATAGGCTTCCGGAGGGCCTGAAGAGTAACTTGAAAGTAATGCAACAGTAGTGTAACGCTTTACATTTACAAAACAGTAATATTGTAATGTAAGGGATTATTTTAAAAGGTCAGTAGCAAGTTATTTATAATGCATTTCAGTTTTGTAGTAACTTGCCCAACACTGCTAATCAGCTTCGCTTATTGGCTGGTTGTCTGTTAACGGACTAAACCCTCCCAAGAAAACCATCTCCAGACCATGAATACGGATGAACAGAAGTATTATGGGTGGGTTATGTCAGGCTAAGTCTGCTCATCTTTCTGGTTGATGATCACTGATGGTTAAATGACTCCTGGTAGTTGTATGAGAGCTTATAACCAACACACTAAAGGGATCCATTCATTTCAGGAGGAGCTCAAGGCCAAACTGCAGCCTCTACAGGAGAAGCTGAAGGACTTTGAGGAAGCTAAAGTCACCTGTGATAAAACAGCTGAGTACATTAAGGTCAGTGTGATGAAGACTACTGTCATGTCTAACATGTGTCCCTGGCCAGGATGCCATGTGTCTGTTGGAGGGTCAGTAGTGGTGGTCAAGTCACTGGTCATCATCTCATCTGAGCCTCCATCTCAAACTCCTCCCTCCCATTTTATACCCATATCCAGTAGGAGGCGCTCACTCACCAGTCTTCACTCACTTCCTCTCTGCTGTCTCTCCTCCAATCAGCACACAGCTCTCTTCCTCTTTGAAACTTTGACAGACTGACTATTTCGAATGTATAAAAGGCATTAATCAAAGGGAGTGAATGCAAAACATACACAAGCAATGTTTAATATTTGAAAGTTTACAGACAGTGTTTCATTATAGTTATGTAATGCAATAAGTTTACTAACCCTTTTTTATTAGTATGATTACAATGAAACATTTTTATCTTTTTCAGACTCAAACCCAGAACACAGAGAAGCAGATCAAGGAGGAGTTTGAGAAGCTTCACCAGTTTCTACAAGATGAAGAGGCAGCCAGGATAGCTGCACTGAGGGAGGAAGAGGAGCAGAAGAGTCAGATGATGAAGGAGAAGATTGAGAAGATGAGCAGAGAGATCTCATCTCTTTCAGACACAATCAGAGCCATTGAAAAGGAGATGAAGGCTGATGATGTCACATTTCTGCAGGTAATTAAATGCTGCCTTTTGTGTGCATGCGTGTGTGTGTGTGTGTTTGTGTGTGTCCGTTTCCGTGTGTGTGTGTGTGTGTGTGTGTGTAAAAGAATATTTTACATATCCAATCTTTTGTATTTTCCAGAACTACAAGACAGTGGAAAGGTGGGTGATCTGCCTCCTGTCTCTCTCTTCTCTGTGGTTCTGAACCCAAACCCACAGCAGCACTGACTACTGAATGTTATTCCAGAGCCCAGTGCACACTGCAGGATCCAGAGAGGGTTTCAGGAGCTCTGATCAATGTGGCAAAGCACCTGGGCAACCTGAAGTTCAGAGTCTGGGAGAAGATGCAGAGGATTGTTCAGTACAGTGAGTAGCCTGAAATGAAATAAAGATGCTCAATTCTAGTATCAAGAGGATGACACACAGATACTTTGTGTCTGATTAGGGAACATTAGCAACTAAAAGCGTCCTTTGTCTGCAACTCAAACAAAACACAACAGAACTAAACACACTCTACACACTGGATTTGTATTACATTGTACACATGTGGGATTAGAAATTCCTGAATGTGTGCATGTGTGTGTGTGTGTGTGTGTGTGTGTGTGTGTGTGTGTGTGTGTGTGTGTGTGTGTGTGTGTGTGTGTGTCCTATAGCACCACAGCACACAGCAATAACAGGGCAGGACACACACACATACACACACACACACACACACACACACACACACACACACACACTGAGGTTTTAAATGGGTGGGTGGATGGACAAATTGGATAACAAATAGAGGGAGGAAGAGAGAGAGAGATCACTATTTATAATGACCATCATTCACATCCTCACCACACATCACTCAGTGTTCAGCTCATGTGTGTGTTCTTTCTCTCTGCAGCTCCTGTCACTCTGGATCCCAACACTGCAGCTGACTCTCTCATCCTGTCTGAGGATCTGACCAGTATGAGGCAGGGTAATAAGAGACAGCAGCTTCCTGATAACCCAGAGAGATTTGATAAGTATCGCAGTGTCCTGGGATCTGAGGGCTTTAACTCAGGGACTCACTGCTGGGATGTGGAGGTTGGGGAGAATGATCAATGGCACCTGGGTGTGATGACAGAGTCTCTCCAGAGGAAGGGAGACTATTCCTCCATGAGTGGACAGTGGGTTGTGTGGTATCAGAATGCTGCATATGTAGCACAGGCTCCACCTCATCCCTCCACTCCCCTCACAGTAAAGCAGAAACCCCAGAGGATCAGAGTGCAGCTGGACTGGGACAGAGGAAAACTCTTATTCTCTGACCCTGATAATAACACACACCTACACACTTTCACACACACTTTCACTGAGAGAGTGTTTCCATACTTCAACACTGATCTCCCACTGAGGATATTACCAGCAGTTACAGTAGAGCAGCTCAGTTAGAGTTCAGACACCTGCTGCGGGTTAACTAGGGATGTGGAATAACACACACACACACACACACACACACACACACACACACTGTGAAGGCCTAAACTGTGCAACAGCACCCACTTAGAGCAGAAAGTGAATCAGTCAGAACACAACTGACATACAGCAATCAGATGAATTATAAAATATATTTTTCTTTCTGCAACATTTTGTAGCCAATGTAGACCATTGACTTTATTCCTGAAAGTCTATTGGAAGAGACTTCAGACACCTGAGGTGCGATCAAATTCACCTAACATACGCAAACGTTCACTGCAAACATGTTCGCATTTAACAGTGGAATTTGAACGATTTCGTGTAATGTTCTAAAATGTTCGTTCTAAACTGTAAACGAAAATGGCAAACTGAGTAGAAATTACTCGTAGGAGGCTATTAATGTGAGACAAAGTTGCTTTGAGGCATGCTGATAAAATACAATGCTCTACTGGATGTATTTCCTATCGGGCGCACAAATTTTCTATCCCGCATACAGGACTGTTAACGGCGCACTACCTCCTCAGACCGTTCGCCTTCGTTCGCTAACGTTAGCCAAAAACTTGGCGTTAGCCAAAAACTGTTCGCCTATGTTCGCGAACGTTCGCTATGTTAGGCGAATTTGAACGCACCTCTGCTGCAGGTTAACTGGGGATGTGGATTGTGGATGGGAAGAGACACTAATATGAACTCAGTACTGACATGCCATAGATGATCTAATGCAGTGATGGTATTGATACCCCATAGAGATTGAGTGTTAAAGAGGTGATGTGATGGAGACTTAAAGGACTGTATTGAATGAAGTAAGCAACGGCAGCAATCGTCTCAGGGAGTCCAGTAAGAACTCAAAGGATTTATTGTAAAATCTGTCATAAGTTTTTACAATATTTATTCACAATTCTCACAACTCCACATCAGTTCACCGAATGAAATGAAACAGTGATTGAAAACAGAGGTTATTATTTAAGCACACAGTGTGACAGAGTACCGACACTACGGTTGAGTAAGCGCTCTGACTGCCATACCAATGAGCCTGGCTCTTTGGCGTTGCGATCAAGTTGCACGTTTAGCACCCCGGAGACCTGGGTTCGAGACCGGGTGGGGTCACTGTTCTCTCCCTTCGTTACACACAGAATTACTCAAGAAAGAGAAACTAAAGACTGAACAAGAACAAAACAAAGAAAGAGATGTGATGATGTTGAAATACACTGTGATTGAACTTAAATCAATGCATTGCAGAAGTGCCATTAATTACGTATTGTGTACTTAACTTGTTCATGTGAGTCAAAGCTCTGTATCCATGTGTAGAAGGCACTCATGTATAAATTGCAACATATTATATAAATCAGTATCATATCGTGTGTATTGGTAAAACTTGTTTTGTTTGTCCCAATGAAAAACTTCTCTTTACCACTTCTGTGGGTATTCCCGGAATATGATCTGATGCGTAGACGTGATTTTCGTTTAAATGATGACATTTATTTGAACTTCTTTTAAAAGAAAATAAGAAATCATGAGAAATGAAATTGTTTGGTCTGCCGTTTGTAGCCTACGGCGTGTATGGTATACACGGCACAGCATGGTCAATGATGGTGTGCGCCGGAAAATCCCACGTCACAGCACACCTCAGCACACCTATATAGCCCACTTGACCAATAGAGGCCACTCAAAAGAGACATTAACACGTTCCAAAACAAATCAATAGGCAAATAATATTAATATGGGAAAATCAAGATAGAAAAATAACAGTTATAGATCTAATATCATTCTTAAATAAACTTAAACTTAAATGTTTCTTATGGCTCTTACATCATGAGTTAATAACATTTCCATGCACAGTCTATACCCCATGTATTACAGTGGCAGCACAGATAAAGTTCTGCAAATCTATTAATCTCAGCAGGTGATAAATTCAGCAAATGTATTACTCCCAGGTGATAGATTTAGCAAATGAATTAATCCTAGGTGAGAAAATAAGGTATACAGTAATATAATACTGACATACAGCTGTGTTTGTTATGATGATGATCTGTACAGTATCTTGTGTGAGTTGGTGTCACACTAACAACTTGATATTTTTTCACTTTTTATTCTGTTCATTCTACATCTTCCAGTGAAAATTCTAGATCTTGTGGCCCAGATGTGAGCAAACTAAAAGTTGACACTAAGGGCTACTATAGTTACTAAATTGCTTTTGACGCTCAAAAAGCAGCTGCAAAAATGTCTGTGTTCGCTCAAAACGCTCTCTCATGAGATACAAATTCCCCCCTTTTAACCCTCTGTCCTCTCAAGAAAGCAGGGCTGGTATGAGACTTGCAAATTTACTGGCGTCAACCCCCATCAACAGGTTGACTTTTAACACTCGGCCTGTCAGTTAATATCTAAAACCCAATGTGGCCCTTCAGCCAAAATAATTACCCACCCCTATTGTAGCCTATCTAATCTGCTGTGATTGAGGAGTATGGCTTGTCACATGGGGAAGAGCAGGTGGCCAGAGAAGGATGTGTAATGGCTCCCACTATCATACACCCAGGCATTGGCCCACAGCTTCACATAGACCACATCTCCCACCTCCAGCAGCAGGGAGACTCCATTAGAGGGATTCACACTGTGGCTTGGCTGATGACTTTGAACATTGAAAACAAGCTCTCTGTTTTTATAAAGAGAGACCGCTCCAATTGTGGACGCGTGACCAGCAGCATGAAGAAACGCTCCAAAGTGGTAGACCCCTCTGACTGGAGCTGTGAACACCCCTGTAGAAAAGAGGATTGAGAGAAAAATTGAAACAGACATACTGTACATGAGTAAATAAATAAACAAACATTTGGTTCAATGCTGATCTTATTTCAACAGTTTGGTTAAATACTGTACATAGACAACTGCAGATATGGCATAAAATGTCAAAATCATTTCATTTATAACTTGGGTCATATTCATTTTAATCATTTTAATAATTTTAAGTTTGGCCACCAATTCAAATGAGGATACCAGTGCAATCCATGTGCCCTCAGTTCACTAGATATTCAACTCCAATTTTCAACAACACTAGATTCAACTCCAATTTTCAACAACAAAAATTGAAAACATAAGAAACGCTGTGTTTTCATACTCATCTGCATGGCAACACACGGAAATGATTACAAGACTGAGAGTTGAGAATCCATTGAATGAAAGGTACAAGGACCAAGGACTAAAGGTGTATTCAAATCCATTAAAAAAAAAATGCTTGCAATGCTTGACATGGCATAATACTTTGATCATCTGAAGAAGTGTTTAGTGCAGGCTGAAAAGCATGAACCTAAGCACGTTTTTGGACTTAAGCACCAGGGAGAATACTGCCCATACTGAGTACATGCTGAAAAAGAGCCTTAAAACTCTTTGGCATAGTTTGGCGTCATTCAGTCAAAGGCTAGTTATACAAACTTGCTGACAACTGTAAATAATAAAGAGAACGAAAGAATTTGGAACAGCATGGACAGCATTACATTCAGTCAACCACTGATCTTACTGTCAATTTCAAAAGTGTAACTCAGCGTAAACTGCTCTTTCACATATATTTCTGGTCCATGTTTTCCCAAATTCTTTCCTTCTTCTCACTATCAGTCAAGCTTGTACAACAGGGCAATGATTGAATTACACCGAACTATTGCACTTTAATGACACACCGTTGCAGATATAGAAAATGGTTCCATAATAGTGTTCCTCTTCTAACAGAATTTCTTGTTTGTGACGGTCATGTTTATAAGTTACTAGTGATGTCTGTTATGTGTATTTTCATGCCTGATATCTTGATATCTTTGCACTTTATGTCTTGTGAGTTGTGATGTCCTATACATCTCAGTTGTTTGTCTTAATTTTAACTTCACATTTGGAGCTTTGGGAAATGCAATTTCAGTCTGCGTGCAATGTACTGTTGCAGTTGCTTGATTGACAATAAAGTTCGCTTTGACTTTTGACTTTGATTTTATAGCAGTATACAATACGGATCACCATGATGTCCCAGATAATTCTTGTAACAATTCGCCCTTAATTTACTGAAGGAAAAAAGTCACACGCTATTTATGTCGCGGGCGGATCAGATCTACAGCGGTAACGTTACCGTAGGCTCAATAGTGGTGAACGGTCTTAATAAATTAATTGCGCTCTGAGCGCGACATCAACGCTCAACTTCCCACGTCTTACAACTGAACCATGATTAATACCCTATCGAAGAAATATTCAGGAGACAAAAGATAAAGTTCGTGAAGCTATAATTTCAGAAGCAAAAGCGCTGACCGCTCAGACAGGAAGCTTTATGGCGGTGAATACCGACACTTCTTAACACCGTGAAAAAACAAACAAGTAACAATCTTCAAACCCCAAAAGCCCAATCCCCCATTAGTCCCAAAGTCAAAGTTTATATACAAGTAGTCCGATCGCTGGTTTGATGCCAAACGAAAGAAAAAACACGCGCGCAATGGAGGCTTACGCTGGAAGTCTGTTGAGAGGCCGCTTCCCAAAATACATAGAAAAAACGCGATCTCACCAGATGATGCGCCTTGAGCAATATATTCCACAATTGGCCGTATTCCAATGTCTCGAGAGGAAAAAAGATAAAAATTAAATCCCACGCGAAAGACACGGTAAAATCCAAGGCTTGTGGAACACTCAGACGTCAGTCGTACCTGCCGGCTTCCTCCTCAGGTGAACTCGCGTCACCACAGGTAACAGGTCAATCCCCCCTTCCCATAGTCCGGAGACCAGTATTTAAAGCCAACATGTCCTAATACATCCATGTCATACAACACATTTGGAAAAGCTGACAAATTAACCATGGCAATATTAATAACCAAGAACCATATTACACATTCTTTATACATTTAGCCATGTTAAAAGGTGACATATATGGCGACCTTTACATTCCCCCCCCAGCCAGCGGCTTATCGGGACCATAGAAGGGTTTCATGTCAACCACATTTACAGTATCCACCTTCACCTTATCAGTTAACCAATGAACACGGTAATTAACAGGACTTAACTTTTTCTCTACCCTTGCAGGCCCTGACCATCTAGGCGCAAGCTTGGCAGAGAAATGGGCTGAGGCTTTGGACTGTGGGTGCGACCTAATCCAGACTAGGTCACCAACTGCAAAGTGTACATCTTTGCGTCGTGCATTGTAGTACCTAGCTTGTCTAGCCTTGGCTACGCCCACATGTCTTTCAACCTCTTTGAGTAGCTCTGTGTGTTTGTGTAGTGTGTTGTATGCTGGTGTGCTGGGTGCTGGTGATCTGTGTATGAGACGCTCTAAGGGGCCATGGATGTTGCGACCTAGAGTCAACACGGCAGGGGTCACGCCAGTGGTCTCATGCACTGCTGTGTTGATGGCCAAGCGGAACTCCGGCAGCCATTTGTCCCAATCCCGATGGTGGTTTCCAACATACGAGGCGATCATGGGCCTTATGGTCCTGTTGACGCGCTCGGTTTGATTGGTTTGTGGATGGTATGCCGTGGTGAGCTTCTGGGTCACACCCCATGCCTTACAGAGAGTGGTTAGCAGCTGGCTGGTGAATTGCGGGCCACGGTCGGAGACAAGGAAAGCGGGGATGCCCCAGCGTGTGAAGATGTCATTCTTCAGGATCTGACACACCTTGGGAGACTTCGCATCTCTAATAGCAAAAAGCTCCACCCACTTGGTGTAATAGTCCACCACAACCATGAGGGAAGAGTTGTAGGCCTTGCTGAATGGGAAAGGCCCCATAAAGTCCACACCGACCATTTCCCCTGGTTCCTTGACCTCAGTGGACTGGAGTAGGCCAGCTGGCTTGGAGTTGGATGGCTTGTACTGCTGGCATATCTGGCAATTACGTACATGGCTCCAGACATCCCTACGTACATCAGGCCACCAGGCAACCTCCAGGACTTTCAGGAGCGTCTTCATTCTCCCCAAATGACCTCCAAATGGACTGTCGTGGTAGTAGGCCAGGAATTCTTGGACCAGCGCAGCAGGAACGACCATCTGATAATTAAAACCCCCATACTTTGATGGAACACCCCGGTAGAGCACCCCCTGCTGGAGCTGATAGTGAATGCGTCCGGGCACTGGATCTGAGATGGACTGCATCAGCTCCTGGCATAGAGTATCTCCCTCCTGAGCCTTCTCAATTTCCTGCAGGGAGCTCGGCAGGTTGGCCCACCAGGATTTTGCAGTAGCCACCGCCACAGTGCCCCCTTCAGGTGGCTCCTCACCTGGCTGTGGTGCACGGGACAGAGCATCCGGGACGACATTAGAGCAACCTTTTTTATAGTGCACTCTAAAGGAGAAAGCCTGCAGCCGCAGAGTCCATCTGGTCAGCCGGGAAGATGTTTTGGGGCAATTAAAAGCCCATGCTAAGGCACTGTGGTCAGTGAACACATCGAAAGTATCCCCTTCCAGATAATGGCGCCATTTTTCGACTGCCCACACCACTGCCAAACACTCCTTTTCCGAAGTGGAGTAGCGAAGCTCGGGTCCATGGAGTGCCCTCGATGCATAGGCAATGACGTGTTCTTCATTGTCTGCAGCCTGGGTAAGGACAGCTCCGAGGCCGACGTCACTGGCATCACAATGAACTTGGAAGCCCAGGTGTGGCAGTGGCTGAGCCAGCACTGGCGGTGACTGCAGCAGGTCTTTGAGGTGTTGGAAGGCGTCCTGGCACTGTGCTGTCCATGCCCAGGGTACTCCTTTCTTCTTGAGGTTGTTAAGCGGTGTAGCTGTGTCTGCCAGTCTTGGGATGAACTTATGATACCAGCCCACCAGCCCTAAGAACCGCTGAAGACTTTTGAGGTCGGTGGGTACTGGGTAGGCTGTGATGGCATCAACCTTGGCTCGGTCGACCTCCACTCCTCTCCCTGACACCACATGCCCCAGGAATGTCAGCTCGGTTTTAAAAAGATGGCATTTTTTGACATTCAGGGTCAGCCGGGCTTGATGTAATTTTTGGAACACGGCGTCGAGGTCACAGAGATGCTGTTCTTGCGTCCTGGAGAAGACAATGATGTCATCGATATATACAAAGCAGATGTTCCCCTTTAAGTTCCCCAGGACTGTTTCCATTAGCCGTTGGAAGGTGGCGCCAGCGTTCCGTAATCCAAAAGGCATGACCTTGAATTGGAAGAGGCCCTTGTGTGTGATCATGGCTGTCTTCTTCTTGCTACTCTCACCCATGGCCACCTGCCAATAGCCGCTCTGGAGGTCCAGGGAACTGAAATATTTGGCCCCTTGCAAAGACTCCAGTATCTCATGGACCAAAGGCATTGGATAGGCGTCATGGTGAGTTTTGGCGTTGAGACCCCTGTAATCCACACAAAAGCGGAGAGATCCGTCCTTCTTCGGGACCAACACCACCGGGGAGGCCCATGCAGAGGAAGATGGCTCGATGATGCCGTTGTTGAGCATCTTCGCCAGGTGCTCGTCAATGATGGCCTGTTTTGGAGGCGAGACGCGGTAGGCTCTCTTACGCACCGGCAGCTCATCCGTGGTGAAGATGTCATGCTGGATGACATTGGTGGCACCAGTGGACTCTGTCCAGACCGTAGGCCACTTCTGCAGCAGTGGCCTGACGACCTCCGGTTGAGCGTCCAGGAGTGGAACGGTTGATGTGATGATGCTGTTGCTGTCTTCCATCACAGCCATATAGAAGTAGGCTGCAGACTCAGCATGGCTCCACTGGAGTGCGTCACGCGCCTTATGGAGAAACTTGTATTCTCTACCCCCCGACATCACATACTTTCCCAGGTGTGGCTTCAAGGTGAGTTGGCTTACACACATAAAGTCCAGGCCCAATAGTAATGGCATACAGAGCTGTTGGTCATCCAGCACATATACATTGGTGGTATAATGGGCGTTGTTCAAAGAGAGCAGCAATGTGGCTTTGCCCAGAGCCTTACTTTCTTGACCATTGGCCATTATGAATCTCTGGCTATCATCTGCACACAAAGCTTCACCTGACTTTTTTATGTTGTCCCACAGGGTCCGACTCATCAGGGAGTATGTGCAGCCAGTATCCAGGACTGCATCCCCACGTGAGCCGCGGACTGCGACAGGCACCACCAGGAGCGTTGGACCACCCACCACGGAGGCAACATCAGCACCCTGTTCAGGCTTCTTGGAGGACTTCTTAGGGGGCCGGTCACTGGAGCTGTTATGGACTTTACACCAGTATTCCTTTGAGTTGCTCCAATCTTTTTCAATGAGTGAGCCCACCTTGACCAGCTGTTCAACTGTGGCAACAACACCACGCAGCCCACTAGCCAGCCTCGGATTGCAGGCCTTTAGAATACGCCTCACAATCTCATCCTCTGACATGTCTGGACGCCATTTCAAGCAGAGTGCCCGGTGATCATAGGCAAAATCCCTCAAACACTGCGTGGGGCCCTGGACACTTGAGTGGAGCTGCTCCTCTATTTCAGATGGGTAGTCTGATGGCAGAAAAGCTTCTAGGAAGGCAGCTCTGAATCCTTCCCAGTTGGAAATTTTGCCCCGTGTTGCCAACCACCAGCTCCGAGCAGGTCCCTTTAAGACAGTGTTGAGGGCACCAATGAGCTCAGTATCACGCAGAGGCCTAAGCGATAAAAAGTTTTCACACTGTTCTATAAAGTCAGTGACATCTTTGGAGTTCCTGGACTCACCGAACTTGGGAAACTCCACTTTGACGGGTGGCTTAGGTGTAGCAGTGTGAGGAGGCGCATGACCAGCGCGTTGAGCTGAGAGCTCAGGAAGCAGTGTGGCAGTGGCTACGTTTTGAGATGCAAAAATAGCTTCTGCTGAGTGTTGAGGTGCAGACTCAGTGAGCTGGGACGGAGGCCCGGCATATTGGGGCGGAGGCCCGGTGAGCTGAGGTGGAGGCCCAGTGTGTTGGGGCGGAGGCCCGGTGAGCTGAGGCGGAGGCCCGGTGAGCTGAGGCGGAGGCCCAGTGTGTTGGGGCGGAGGCCCGGTGAGCTGAGGCGGAGGCCCAGTGTGTTGGGGCGGAGGCCCGGTGAGCTGAGGCGGAGGCCCAGTGTGTTGGGGCGGAGGCCCGGTGAGCTGAGGCGGAGGCCCGGTGTGTTGGGGCGGAGGCCCGGTGAGCTGAGGCGGAGGCCCAGTGTGTTGGGGCGGAGGCCCGGTGAGCTGAGGTGGAGGCCCAGTGTGTTGGGGCGGAGGCCCGGTGAGCTGGGACTGAGGCCCGGGTTGTTGGGGCGGAGGCCCGGTGAACTGAGGCGGAGGCCCAGTGTGTTGGGGCGGAGGCCCGGTGAACTGAGGCGGAGGCCCAGGATTCAGAGGGGTGATGGTAACATCTGCCAAAGGAGTGTGAGGAGTGGAAGGCGCCTGAGATGCTGGCGTGGAAAACCTAGGTCCCCATGACAGGCGGTGCCTTCCCAGCACCCTCTTAAGCTCTTCTCTCCACCGTTTATCTCGGCGCTCCAGACATGCAGCCACTACCTGATCGTAAGTGTGCAGTCTCTCATCTGTATAATCAAAGGCCTCAGTAGCCGCAGCTTCAATGGCAGCCCTCAGACCTTCTTCTCTATTGAGTGTACTGTCTACTGTTTCTCTGAGGCGATTTTCCAATGCCTCAATTCTCATGTGAAGCTCTTGGAATTGCACAGCCACCTCATCATCTTCATCAGCTGACCGCCCATCCTCATCATCACTACCCAGATACATAGTTTGCATTAAGCTGGTTATTTCTGTTACTCCACTGCGGTTGTGCCTAGTGGTGACATGTCTGTGAATGTTACGGTTGGTTGAGGCACTGTTAACCTGGCTTACAGACTGTGAGCCTCCTACAGGTGTGCTGGTTGAGGCACTGTTAACCTGGTGTGATGTGCTTGCAGACTGTGAGCTTCCCGCAGGTGTGCTGGTTGAGCCACTGTTAATCTGGTGTGATGTGCTTGCAGACTGTGAGCCTCCCGCAGGTGTGCTGTCGCCCACGGGTGACCCCTGGTGATCAGTCGCCGACATTGTGTGGGTGATAGTAAATGGTGTTTAATGCAAACTAATGCAAAAGTTATATAAATGTGAATGTGTCTTTATTCCATGTAAGAAACAAACAAAATAAATAAATATGAGCGTCAGTAGAATGAGCGTGTGCGTGTATTCCTTGGCCTATCCTGGCCTATTCACAAAACGCTGACACACAAAACTCAGGCACTAGTGTTAACGTTACCGGCCTTTGGTATTAACATTACCATATTAAGGAAACAATAATAAAGTGATCCAGATCCCCGACTACGGGCCACCACTGTAACAATTCGCCCTTAATTTACTGAAGGAAAAAAAGTCACACGCTATTTATGTCGCGGGCGGATCAGATCTACAGCGGTAACGTTACCGTAGGCTCAATAGTGGTGAACGGTCTTAATAAATTAATTGCGCTCTGAGCGCGACATCAACGCTCAACTTCCCACGTCTTACAACTGAACCATGATTAATACCCTATCGAAGAAATATTCAGGAGACAAAAGATAAAGTTCGTGAAGCTATAATTTCAGAAGCAAAAGCGCTGACCGCTCAGACAGGAAGCTTTATGGCGGTGAATACCGACACTTCTTAACACCGTGAAAAAACAAACAAGTAACAATCTTCAAACCCCAAAAGCCCAATCCCCCATTAGTCCCAAAGTCAAAGTTTATATACAAGTAGTCCGATCGCTGGTTTGATGCCAAACGAAAGAAAAACACGCGCGCAATGGAGGCTTACGCTGGAAGTCTGTTGAGAGGCCGCTTCCCAAAATACATAGAAAAAACGCGATCTCACCAGATGATGCGCCTTGAGCAATATATTCCACAATTGGCCGTATTCCAATGTCTCGAGAGGAAAAAAGATAAAAATTAAATCCCACGCGAAAGACACGGTAAAATCCAAGGCTTGTGGAACACTCAGACGTCAGTCGTACCTGCCGGCTTCCTCCTCAGGTGAACTCGCGTCACCACAGGTAACAGGTCAATCCCCCTTCCCATAGTCCGGAGACCAGTATTTAAAGCCAACATGTCCTAATACATCCATGTCATACAACACATTTGGAAAAGCTGACAAATTAACCATGGCAATATTAATAACCAAGAACCATATTACACATTCTTTATACATTTAGCCATGTTAAAAGGTGACATATATGGCGACCTTTA
>JAODXP020000016.1:10362987-10376503 GCA_027497455.2 Sardinella longiceps | reverse complement strand
TTAGAATCATACTCAGTATCTGTGTGTGTGTGTGTGTGTGTGTGTGTGTGTGTGTGTGTGTGTGTGTGTGTGTGCAGCTGTGCGCACACGCTCATGTGATGTATACAAATCATACATACAGTACATATATTCATGTACATAATTCACTCCTGATGAATACTCTTTGTGTGTGTGTGTGTATAAGGTTATAATACTTTATTTATATTTATACAGAACTACAAGAGCACATTGGAAAGGTGAGTGATCTGCCTCCTGTCTCTCTCTTCTCTGTGGTTCTGAACCCAAAACCACAGCAGCACTGACTCCTGAATGTTATTCCAGAGCCCAGTGCACACTGCAGGATCCAGAGAATGTTTCAGGAGCTCTGATCAATGTGGCAAAGCACCTGGGCAACCTGAAGTTCAGAGTCTGGGAGAAGATGCAGAAGGTTGTTCAGTATAGTAAGTAAACAGCACACATCCCACTCTCTATATCATGAATACATACACACACACACAGAGAGAGAGAGAGAGAGAGAGAGAGAGAGAGAGAGAGAGAGAGAGAGAGACCAATATCCCTGAAAATCCGTCTTGAAAAATAAAATAATCTTACCTTACCTTGGTCAGGTGCACAGTACACTCCAAGAGTGATGGAGATGGAGAGGGTAGAGAGATGGAGAGAGAAATGGGAAACATATTTATTTTAAGGAAGGGAAGGTTTGCTGTGTGAGAAAGGGAGGGAGAGGTTACAGAGGAAATTGTGAGAAAAGCTGGAAAGAGTGATAGATACAGGATGGTAAACAAGTGAGAATCTTCAGCAATCTCACCATTCAACTAACAACCCCCTCTACTGTACGTAAACTCCTGCACAACTGATGACTAAAGAGTATTTCACTGTTCCTACTTCTCCTGCCATTACACTTGGTAACACCACTATTAATTATGACCATCATACACATCCTCATCACACATCACTCAGTGTTCAGCTCATGTGTGTGTTCTTTCTCTCTGCAGCTCCTGTCACTCTGGATCCCAACACCGCAAACCCAGGCCTCATCCTGTCTGAGGATCTGACCAGTGTGAGACATGGTGATGAGATGCAGCAGCTTCCTGATAACCCAGAGAGATTTGATGTGTATGTCAGTGTCCTGGGCTCTGAGGGCTTTAACTCAGGGACTCACTGCTGGGATGTGGAGGTTGGGGAGAACACATGGTGGAGTGTGGGGGTGAAGACAGAGTCTGGCCAGAGGAAGGGAGAGTATGGTGATGATGTGAGTGGACAGTTGAGAGTGACATATATAGATGGTAAATATAGAGCACGAGCTTCACCACAGCCTGACACTGTCCTCACAATGAAGCAGAAACTCCAGAGGATCAGAGTGCAGCTGGACTGGGACAAAGGAAAACTCTCATTCTCTGATCCTGATAATAACACACACCTACACACTTTCACATACACTTTCACTGACAGAGTGTTTCCATTCTTTAACAATGCCTGTGTAGTCTCTCCTCTGAGGATGTTACCAGTGAAGGCCTCTGTAAGTGTACAGCAGCCCAGTTAGAGACTTCAGATGTAAGGGATGCATCAGGCCTTTTGATCACTGTGGCCACAAACCTTTTCAGGAATGAAAAAAAAACCCAGTATGAACTGGTAAGACTCCTTCTGACTCCTCTCTTGTCCAGAAGGAGGAAGTGAAGTTCAGTGACAGACGGATTTTCTGCTGATGTCACTCCTGTAGATAGATAACAGAAATTCAAAACAATAAGTGGACTTATATGTTAAAAGAAGAAAAGAAGAATTGAGAAAAAGTCAGAGTAGGCTGCTATTAGCATGGCTGAAAACTGACTTCTGACTGGAGGAGGATCTCAGCTCCACTTACTCTGCTGTTGCACACAAAAGTGTTTCTGTAAGCAGCTTTATTCAATGTCCTGTAGAGTGCACACTCCCACACTCCTATCATCATCATCATCATGATCATCATGGTCATCATCATCATCACGGTCTTAGGTGTTTTTGCCCTCAATGGTGCCTTCCAGGTAGCACTGCCTTCAAGGCACCACTTCACTCAGTTTAGGGTCAGGATGAGGGTTGAGGTGGTTAGGGTTAGGAATAGGGTAAGGGTAGTGCCTTTTAGGCTGTACTGGGTTAGGGTTAACACCATTGAGCGAGTGGTGAATGAATGAGGAATTAGTGAGGATCTGAAGTTTCTGTCACTGTGGAACAGTCTGAAAGTGACATAAATAAACAGTCACACTGTATATGTTGTGATGCTGGAGGTGTGTGCAGAGCTGTATTCAACAGATTTTAAAGACATTTTCTTTTTGCAGATAAGTCATTCTGTTGAAGGAGAGAAAACCAAAGCACCTTCTGTGTTTTGGTTTCTAGTGAAATAAAAAAGAGCAGTTTACTCATTTTGTTCATTCATTCTTTTATTTGCCTGGATAACCAACTAGGAGGAATACTTTTTCTGAAAAACAATGTTCTTTAATTTTAACACTTGGGAAACCTGAGAAGCATGCATTATGTACAAGACAAGTATATCTGTGGTGGTGGTGATGATGGCTCAATGGTGTTTTTTGCCCCCAACGGCACCTTCCAGGCAGCACAGACTAAAAGGCACTACCCTTACCCTATTCCTAACCCTAACCCCCTTCACCCTCATCCTAACCCTAAACTGAGTAGAATAGTGCCTTGAAGCCAGGTTGAGGGTAAAATACCAAAGACCTATTTGAACCTAACATACTGAGCAGCCTGAATGAGGAACTGACCAATCAACTGTCAACTTCTCTTAATCCCTCCCTCTGATTTTCCCACTCTGAAGGAGGATGTGAAACTCAGTGTCAGATGACTGCTCTGGGAAGTGGAGCACTTCTTCTCGATAGAACTACTGCAGGTGGGAATAATTCAAAAAGCCTACAGTCAATCAAACTGAAGCATGTTATGTTGAGGAGGCTGCCAAGAAACTTGCCTATAAGTTAAAAGATAAGGAATATATGAAAAACAGGTGAGAGTTTTTACTCTTAAAAGTGAAAGTAAAACTGTAGTTAGTGTTGGAAATGGCTTCAAGGCTGGAAGAGGACTTTTCCTGTCCTGTGTGCACTGACATCTACAAGGATCCTGTCATCTTGTCCTGTGCTCACAGTATCTGTAAAGCCTGTCTGAAAAAGTTCTGGGAAACCAAAGGCTCCAGAGAATGTCCAGTCTGCAGGAGGAGATCAAAGGAGGATCCTCCAGTCAATCTCGTGCTGAGAAACTTGTGTGAGACGTACTTACAGGAGCGAGACACACTTAGACGTCAAAGAGGACCACAGTGCCGTATCCATGGTGACCCACTCAGGCTGTTTTGTCACACTGATCAGCAGCTTGTGTGTTTCTCGTGTCGAGACTCCAAACTGCATAAAAGTCACAACTTCAGTCCCATTGTTGAAGCAGCTGCTGACCGAAAAGTAAGTATCATTAGGCCTATTAAAATACCTAATAAAATTAAGACATTGAATAACCTAAAAATTCACAAATGCTATGTACCATGTTGTGTCACAGATGCTTTAATCTGGCTCTATGCCTACTCAAAATAGCCTGATTTGATCATCGTTTCACTTCATACAGAGCTTCTGAAACATCTCCATTGGCAATCTTTTCCTCTTTAGAGAAAGCTATGCGCTATGCTATGCTAGCCTGATTGCCATTGACTTTCAAAGCTCTATGAGACTTGTGATCTTAGCTCTGGAATAAGTTTAAGCAAAGCTCTGTTGCACGAGCCTTCTAACAGCAATATATTTCGCATGGAATGAAAGGTCTATACTGTTCGAATTTCTAACGCGGACACGAAAGACATAACATTGAGTCAAAGGCACCTCAGATCTTACTTTAAGTTTCGACTAATCAGTTTCCATTGATCCAGTATAAAGTTCTTGTTCGCCTCTGCGTTCACGTTCAGTCTATGCTGTTCCAAATTATTTTGTTCTACTCGCTAACTGGTGCATTTAGCATGCTCCTTCAACAGCGCTATGCTTGAATTCACTCCGGAGCTATCCTTGAAGTTTAACTCGAGGTTAATGATGTCCAGGCACAATATCGTGGCTTCAGTTTCTCAATCTGCTTGCTGAATTTGGCTAGCACAGATCTGTGTACTACTATTCCTGACTATCTGGAGGAACGGAATGAAATGATTGGAGCCAGTAGGCGGCATTAGCCTGGCTATCCTCAAAATACTGTCAAAAAAATATTTTTGTGCCTGATTGTTTAAGTTAAAACAATTTCTCTCTCTCTCTCTCCCTCCTTCAATTCTGAATCATTCATGACTCCAGGAGGAGCTCACAGTCACCCTGCGTTCCATAAAGGACAAACTAAAGGTGTTTGAAGAAGCCAAAGTCACCTATAATAACACGGCTGTATATATTAAGGTGGACAATATTCTGCATACATCTACACTACTTACATGTCTAGGCTACATAGGCATATCAGGCTAGATAATGTAGATGTAATGTGTAACGTAGATGTAATCATCTTATAACAAAACCCTTGTCCTTGATGACCTTATTCCAGACTCAGGCCCGGGACACAGAGAAGCAGATCAAGGAGGAATATGCAAAGCTTCATCTGTTTCTACGAGATGAAGAGGCAGCCAGGATAGCTGCACTGAGGGAGGAAGAGGAGCAGAAGAGTCAGATGATGAAGGAGCACATTGAGAAGATGAGCAGAGAGATCTCATCTCTTTCAAACACAATCAGAGCCATACAGCAGGTGATGGGAGCTGATGACATCACTTTCCTGCAGGTATAGAAACGTTTTTTTGAATGACAGGAGCATGAAAGATGGTGAGAGATTTGTGGGGTGTGTCAGTGCAGTTCCTGCACCGCAGATACATTAAGAAATAGATAGATTAATTTATATTCATATATCTTGCATGCTTCCAATGGTTACATATCTACAAGAATGAAAATGATTGAAATGATTAAAAGTGTACTAGGCCTAATGGAACAACAGTGACATTATCATAGTTGAACAGGACAAGACGTTTTTCTTTGTTGCGGCACTGACACCAGGGGTGGAGCTATGGGGAGTGCAGGCGGGGCAACCGCACCTGGGCCCAGGGCCCTCCCACTATGGAGGAGGGGCCCCTTCATCAACCTTCAACTGCATCACGAAAATTTTCTTGACCACACTTTAGTTGCATAGCAGCAGACAAGTCTTAAAACAGTGAATGACTTCAGTTGTGCATTACATTATATACCCCTTGTCTTTGCTTATCATTCTTATCATGGTTATTTATATAAAAAAAAATAATAATCTTTTAAATTCCTTAAAGACACTTAAAATAAACTAAATTACAAGGTTTTCGAGCAAAACTAAGCTGTTATGTATTTAGAATGGTTGTTTTTACATTTTGCAATTTGCAAAAAGTGCAATGCATGATGGGTAGTTTAGTATGAAAGCCATTGTCCTGCTGCGTCAGCTGTCAGTGGACTAGGGAAGAAGTACGCATGGCTTCTCTGTTGGTTGTGTACGAGAATATGTACGGATGAAGCATGTTTAAAAGTAAAAGCGGGACACAATAGAGGATGGACAGAATAATAAGAGAGAAGGCGATCTTTAGACCTCTTTGAGTTTTTAATTCACCGTCTGCTTCTACTAGTTGTGAACATGACTCAGTTCCCTGTCCCTGTGCTAACACTGGCTGTAGCTCTGGCCAATGTAGAGAAGGGTTAGGAATGTGGAGAGGGAGATTGAGAATCAGGAAATTGTTTGTCAGTCATTATTTTGTAACCAGCTCTCTCATTGGCATGTTAGAAATTGTGCATTGTTTGAAATGAAAGAAATCTCTGTTTTTTATTTGATTGTTTTTAAATAATGTTTTAAAAAGCAATGCCTTCTGGGAGCATCAAGGCAGAGTAGCAAAACAACTCTTCATTTGGAAACTGAAAGTCATCTAGCCACAGTTAGGAGAGGTTGAGCTGGCCAGGCTAAAAAAATTAACAGGGGTTCAGGGGGAGGGAGCGGAGCAAAAACGAGACAAATTGAAGAGAGCACTGTTTACTGATAGCGAAACATGCACGAAATTGTCAACTCAATTGCAGCTTTAGCTAGCTGCACTAGTAGTAGGCTAGTAATGACACTGCTATCCATAGACAAGGTTGTGGAGAAGAGCAAGCTGTCTCGTATTCGTTAACTGCATGAAGGTAAGACTCAGGTTTTTATTTGAGCGGCTGGCTCTATGTTTTATATGCATTGGTGTGTCATTGTTTTGGTGCAGTAGTTTAAAGCATGGATTATTAGCATGGGCTACTAAATGAGCTCTTGAACTAGCCGTTTCCGTGTGTCAAAAAAATATCTGTGAACTGTGAATTGCGTGCACGTGTCCCTGTTAGCCACTTATTGGAAATATGGAAGTGCAAATACCAGGGCTGTTTTTTGTAATGTGGTTGGTTGTATTATTATGCCTTAAAGTAGGCTACATGCCGAATGGACACATTACTGAGCGATATACATTGTTCTGTCTGAATTGTTGTAGAGATTATTTCAGCGCCGGCACCTATGTGCGCTTGGGGGTGCGTGCATGCGTTTTGGGAGTGGGTGGGGGGGCCAGTTTGGCGTTTTGCCCCGGGGCCTTAGGTTCAGTTGTTCCGCCACTGACTGACACAACATTTTTAGTTCTATCTCCTGCCACCTCTGTATGTGAGTAAAGTCACCTGAGATGTAGCATAGTCATAATTATTAAAATTAATTATTAATTTAATTATTAAAGTAATTATTAGATCGTAAACAGATACTAATCCATTTCAATGTCTGATCTACAGTATATCTATTAATTAATTCTTTACAAAGTGATAGTCATCGTACAGCATGGTAGATAGTGTAGTTTATAAGACAAAATTGTTAGTAATATTCCTAGTTTATTTGAACTATGGTTTATTTACATTTTTCCAAATTAATTAGCTTCTTGGCAAAATTAGATTTGCCCTTGTTTCTTTCTTTTTATATATACAGTATATAATTTATTATTTTTATTATTTTTACTGTCATCTCACAATCACAGTACAAGACAAAGACAATTAACCATAAAACAAAACAAAACAAAACAAAACAAAACAACCACACACATACATAAAACAGTGAGAAACATTTAAGTTTGCATACATTGCATGTCTCTGATTTTTCCCCTCAGGACTACAAGAGCACAGTGGAAAGGTGAGTGATATTATCCTCTTCTCTGTGGTTCTGAACCCAAACCCACAGCAACACTGACTCCTGAATGTTATTCCAGAGCCCAGTGCACACTGCAGGATCCAGAGAGGGTTTCAGGAGCTCTGATCAATGTGGCAAAGCACCTGGGCAACCTCAACATAAAAGCCTGGAAAAAAACAGTTGGTATGCTGAACACACACACACATGCACGCACACATAGACATCACTAAGTCCTATTTGCCTGGGATTAGTATAACCTGGTCATTTGTAAATGATGGCCCCACCCCTGTGTTTCTAGTGGCACATTCACACAGGATAACTGAAGTTTGCATTTACTCAAATTTACTGGCATTAAGGCCCAGATACCATAGCCTGGCGATGCCATCCTATGTACCTCCGCTAAACATTTTTTCTCAGTACGTAGTCTGGTCTCAAATTTTTGTAGTCCTACAGGATAGGAACGCGTTTGTTATTCTAACCCTCACTTTTGAATTACATTCACAAAATTGGTACATGACATTAGCATCCATGATCTTGAGGATTTATTGCCACTACGATGTCAAAATAGATCAGAACTTGCCAGAGATCTGTTAATACTGAAAGTGAAAGTTGTTGGCGTGAAAGCCAGGCGAGAGAATACGTCATATCAAAATGGAAACCTATTTCAATTGCATTGGGCCAGACTTTATGATATAGTCAACAGTCGCTTTCGCCCAGGCTACAGATACCATGTCATGGCAACAAACGTCTTAAGTACTATTTGTCAATGTTGCTCACCTTTTCAGAAAAGTACAGCTAATTAGCTTATACCATGTGTGTGGCCCAGGGGTCAATGGCAGCCTGTGGAAACATTTCTGGCAGCTTGCAATACAACTGATAATATCTGTAAAACCTAAGAATGAATCTCTGTTTACTGGTTATTAGTGGCATCTAGGAATTTATTTATTGCAATAAATGTAAAGGTTCAGGTTTTTTTCCATTCCTCTTCTCCCTCAACCCCTTTTGTGGCCCACAGTTCAATGTTGGCTCCCTGAATCTCTCTGTCCCAACCCCATGCAGTGATTTTGTCTTCTTTTATATTGTCTTATCTCCACCATGGGGATAGTGAGAAAGATCATTTTGATTCATGTACCTCAAATTGACCAATAAGGTTTGTTTGATTGATTGATTGATTGATTTTGAAATATCTTTACCTGTCTCGGTTTTTCTTTCTTTCTTTCTCTCTGCAGCTCCTGTGACACTAGATCCCAACACTGCCTATCCTGGACTCATCCTGTCTGAAGATCTGACCAGTGTGAGATATAGTGAAAATAATTTAATGAGATTTGATAGCTATGTCAGTGTTCTGGGGTCTGAGGGTTTTGACTCAGGGACACACTGCTGGGATGTGGATGTCAGGGGTAATAAAGCGTGGAATGTGGGTGTGATGACAGAGTCTGCCCAGAGGAAGGGAGATGTGAACTCCAGGCGTGGATTGTGGTATGTTGAGTTTGAGGATGATAGATATATAGCAGTAACGACTCCACTTAAACCAATTTTCCTTAGACTGAAGCATAATCCCCAAAAGATCAGAGTGTGTCTTGACTGGGACAGAGGAAAGCTGTCAATATTCGATCCTAAAAATAACACACACATACACACCTTTACACACACTTTCAGAGAGAAAGTGTTTCCTTACTTTAATACTGGCCTTATACCTCTGAGGATCTTGCCAGTGTATCCTCAGTAAGAGCATGAGTTTTCTTTTTAGATTGGCGTCCCTTCAGAAGTTTTGAGAGCAATCAGGTCATCTTACACAATTTTAGTTCGCTTATTTTTCTTTAACAACCTCAAGGTTCCCATGCATCTGGGAAAATGGAAATTTAAAGGTGGCTTTTCCAGTCACGGATTCAAATGTTAAAAAGTCTCATTGTATTTTCTGGCCAATAATACTTTCTTTTAGCTCCTTATTCAGATTATGTACATTGGTGTACAGTACATATTTGTAGAGCTCCCCCAACACTTATGAGGACAATGGAGCCCTGATGGGCTGAATAGAGTTGTGTTGACCAGCTTGTGATGTTTACTAGCCTTATGCCAGCCACAGACTACAGCTTCTTTCCTGTTTAGATATCTCTGAATATTAATTTCATGCAAAGAAAATTAAGTTTTTCTTCATTTTTTTCAAGATTTTTCTTTCAAGACAGTAGTCTAGTACCCTCACTTGTTTTTCTGTTGTAGGCTAATAAATTGTGTTTAAGCACATCTTCCTTGACATCATAAAGATGTAATTAACATTGTGGGCTGGGTTGTTATGCTAGAACAAGCAGTGCATTTCCTATTGCATTGTGTGTCCATTAAATAGATTTTGAATATCACACCGCTGTCTTTCTCATTTTATCAGCTTTGCGCCTGACCACCTTTTATTTATTTTATTTTTTAGGGCTTTTGTGCCTTTAATTCGATAGGACAGTAGAGAGTGTGACAGGAAATGAGTGGGAGAGAGAGAAGGGTATGGATCGGGAAATGACCTCTGGTCGGAATCGAACCCGGGTCCCCGGATTTGCAGTATGACGCACTAGCTCGCTGAGTTATGCCACCCCCGACAATGTGCACCTTTGGCCGAGAAATGAACTATGTGCTCGTGCTGACCTGAAAATAGCGCACAAGCTATTATCTTTAAATGAAACACAGCTACCATGTAAAAAAAAAAAATATATATTTTTTTTTCAAACCATTTTGGATATCAGGAAGCAAAGTTTGCTGCCTAGTTGGTGAACTTTATAAGAATTTCTTCATTCCAAAATACTGTAGATCCACAAAGAATGATGTAAAATATCCCATAGGCCAAGGTGATTTTTTTTTTCTGCTATGCTATTGCACTCAGTCTAGTATTGCTGAAAGTCTTTAGTTGAAAGTTTTATTCTGTGTCCTGTTGTTCACACTCCCAACACTGCCCACCCGTGCCTCATCCTGTCTGAGGATCTGACCAGTGCCAGGGTCAGCCAAGAGAGACCCGAGCTCCCTGACAACTCTGAGAGAATGAACGTGGACCCCAGTGTCCTGGGCTCCGAGGGCTTCAGCTCAGGGACCCACTGCTGGGACGTCCAGGTGCCTGAAAACGGCGACTGGCTCCTGGGCCTGCTGACGGAGTCTGCCCACAGGAAGGGTGACGTCCACTCCAGGCCTGGCGTCTGGTACGTGGGGCACCTCGGGGACTCCTACACCGCAGGCTCCTCAGCACAGCCCTCCTCTCTCCTCACAGTCAACCACAACCCCCAGAAGATCCGAGTGCAGCTGGACTGGGACAAAGGAAAGGTGGTGTTCTCCGACCCGGACATGAACATGATCCTGCACACTCTCAAACACACGTTCACTGAGAGAGTGTTCCCCTACTTCAACACGGGGCTCATTCCGCTGAAGATCTTACCGGTGAAGATCTCTCTGGTGACAGAGCTGCACAAATTGAAAGAGAGACGCACGTATAAACTGAAAGACAGACATTCCTCTTGGTCTCAGGAGACTTCTTAACTAATCATCAGATTTTTAAAAACATACTGCATTAGAGCACACATACAGTCATGTTATGTGGGCATCAAGGATTTCAATTGTAGCATTTAATATATTTATGCATGGGCACAACATTCATGTAAAGAGAAAAATATGTTGGCTACGTTGGCTGCCTTCTTCTTTTACTGTTCAAGTTTTCTGACTTTTTTGCAATTTCGAGATGACAGTGAGACTAAGATACAAAACAAAACATTATGTTTTACTTGTCATCAAAAATGTAAGTTTTACTAAGCTATGGGTAAACCAAGAATGTTCACTATGCTCAAGTCCATGTGTAGAGACGTTGACAATACCGTGTTGGAAGTGTTGTATACCTTTTAGCCTTTTAATGCATCAGCCCAAGTGCTTTTTAATGCATCAGCACAAGTGCTAGTGCTCACTCATTGAAAGCCATTGGACTAAAAACATGAAGAAGTCAAACTCTAGAAGGCAATGACCAGTGTTCCTCTCTCTTTGCATCAACATTTGAGCTGTGGCCATGCAGAAATACAGCCAACAGTCCAAATTGCTGGCATTACACTACACATTAAATGTGCTTGCGATCATTTGTCCACATACTATATACCTCTCCACAGTCTCAAAAACTAATGTTATGCAGGTGCCTTGACAGTTGACAAATGTTTGACACTAGATATTATGTTTTCTTGGCTTAATATACTTTAGATATTGTGTTGCGTTTGAGGTGATGATGAATTTGATGATGATGATGATGATGAAATATTTTGAAATAAATAATTCTCTAAAATTTAATTGAACAAGATATGTGTCAGCTCCCGAGTACAGTAGATATCTCAAACACTGTCATTTAAGCCGTTGAGGTTTGTTTGAAAATGTCTTTAAGCAAAGTTTTCTGCCTGGCCTGAAGTGAAGTTTATCAGCCTCACCAGGCGATTGCACACAATGTAATTTTTCACACTCTCATCATCATCTCAGATATATTTATGTTTGTATTATGCCTCTCATTTTGCACAAATGCAGTATTTGTGGGAAAATTGTTTCTTATGCATTGTCATCCTGATAAATGGATAAATAAAAAAGTAAATAAATAAAAGGACATGGCACTGTTTATTTCACTGTGACAGACTGTGGTTAAAGGTACTTTGATTCTCTGTCTATACAGTAAATTACATGAAAATGACCTAGCCCGGTCACAGGTGACTGATTATACAGTATGTGTCATGACAGTTCAGTTCTCACCTCCAAGCTGTATAATACAAATGGGAATATGGATGAAACACAGTTGAACATGTACACAGGAATGTTATCAGTCTTGCCAGTCAGACAGTCTGTTTGAGTCCCTTTTTGTAGGAGGAGTGAATCCCTATCCCCAACACACACACAACACACTGAATCTGCAGCTGGTAGGTGAACGTGTAGGTGTCCCTCACCGTACATCAAGCTCTCTGGGAATGAACATGTTTAGACCACCTTTGTGAATAGCTGAGGTGTGTGTGTGTGTGTGTGTGTATTATGTAAACACTAAATAGCAATACAAATATAACCTGACTGATATTATGTGTTTGTGACTGTCACGGTTGCAAAGCAGGACCCAAACGCACAGCAATATCAAAGTAAGGTACTTTACTTAGCAAACAAAAGTGCAAACACTTACAGTGTGTCTTCACACAAACAAAGACCGACAAGGACTGAGGAAACACGGGGGTATAAGTACACAAGGAGGACGAGGGAACAAGACACACCTGGGACTAATAATAAGGGAACTAGACACAGGTGAGGGGTGGAGACAAGGACAAGGAAGCTGAGGAGCACATGGAAGACAAGACCAGGAAGTAAACAAGAGGGAGGAGACAGGCGGGAATGGGGAACACAAGACAGACCCTTACAGTACCCCCTCTAAGGGCCGTACATCAAGCTCTCTGGGAATGAACATGTTTAGACCACCTTTGTGAATAGCTGAGGTGTGTGTGTGTGTGTGTGTGTGTGTGTGTGTGTGTGTGTGTGTATTATGTAAACACTAAATAGCAATACAAATATAACCTGACTGATATTATGTGTTTGTGACTGTCACGGTTGCAAAGCAGGACCCAAACGCACAGCAATATCAAAGTAAGGTACTTTACTTAGCAAACAAAAGTGCAAACACTTACAGTGTGTCTTCACACAAACAAAGACCGACAAGGACTGAGGAAACAGGGGTATAAGTACACAAGGAGGACGAGGGAACAAGACACACCTGGGACTAATAATAAGGGAACTAGACACAGGTGAGGGGTGGAGACAAGGACAAGGAAGCTGAGGAGCACATGGAAGACAAGACCAGGAAGTAAACAAGAGGGAGGAGACAGGCGGGAATGGGGAACACAAGACAGACCCTTACAGTACCCCCCTCTAAGGGCCGGATTCCAGACGGCCCAAAGAGTCCAAAATGAGGTGGGTCTGGAGGTCGGCCGCGGAGGAGGTCCTAGGGGGCAGACATATGGACGGAGACTGTCAGGGGGCCGGCCGTGAGGAGGCCCCAGAGACCGGGGATGCCTCCACGGGTCTGGGCCAGGCGGGTGTGGAGAAGCCAGATCGAAACCTGGGACAGGCAGTTGCTTGGGTGTCAGGTCGGAGGCAGGATCAGGCGAGCTGTGTGGGGTCGGCACTGGAGAGCTGCGTGGGGAGCAGCAGGAGACCAGGACAGCAAGGGAGCCGGGCGTGGCTACTGGAGGGCTCCGTGGCGCGGCTACTGGAGGGCTCCGTGGCGCGGGGACTGGAGGGCTCCGAGGCGCGGGGACTGGTTGGCTGAAGAAAGCCGGATCTGGGTGGCTGCTGGGTCAGCAATACGTAACTGAACGAAAGC
>JAODXP020000016.1:10347632-10362887 GCA_027497455.2 Sardinella longiceps | reverse complement strand
GGTGCACTCTGAAGGACCCAGAGAAGATTTTAAAAGGAGCTCTGATCAATGTGGCAAAGCACCTGGGCAACCTGAAGTTCAGAGTCTGGGAGAAGATGCAGGAGATTGTTGAGTACAGTGAGTAGAGTTTAGCCAAATTCCTTTGAAGTCCCTTCAAGAAGCAGCCATCTTGGAGAATCTTTGTGTTAAAGTGTAGCTCCAGAGTAAGTTTAACCAGAGCCCTGTTGCACAAGCCTTCTAACAGCACTAGATTTAGCATGAAATAAAGAATTTCGAACAACATAGACCGAAAATAGATAGGCCGAGCACTTTACATTGAGTCACCGGTACCTCAGATCTTACTTTCGGTTTTGAGTTTCCATTGATTCAGTGTGAAGTGCTTGTTCTCGTTTGTGTTCTGTCTATGCTGTTCCAAATTATTTTGTTCCACACACTAACTAGTGCATTTAGCAGGCTCGTTCAACAGGGCTATGCTTGAATTTACTACAGAGCACCCCTTTAATCTTTGTTGAAATCGTAATGGAATGTTTATGATATCTTTTCTGAGGTTGCCCAAATAGCGCTTTAAAAGAATTCATGAATTTGTTGTCTCTGCCTGTGCAAACGTTAGCCACAAGGCTATGATGGAGAGAACAAAATAAGAAACAAACAAAGTGTCAATCATGCCATTTTGAACAATGTGATTGGCCACTGCCAAGACAGGACTTACAGTTTCTAAACTCTGCCATTTTTGCATTACACTAGCCTGGCCTTGCCTTTCTACATACTTCCGTTCCATTATCATCTTCCTCCACAACTCCGTCTGGGATTCCTGCCATTGGCCTCACTCGCAACGATCAATTTGAGACTGTTGTGAGAGATTACGTCGGGTTTCTGCTGTTGTAGTGTCGCTAACTTCATGACCAGTCTGATGTAAAACGTTAGCGATTGGGTTAAATCAGATTTAATCACTTCAAACTTCTATAGTTCACACCTCCAGTTTGCAATCATTCATCAGTGGATGAGATCCCAGTCCCTTGTGTGAAGCAAAGCGTAAACCAAGGGGATGGTTGGCCAGGTTAGCGTTACGCTATCCTCCCATGCATTCCAATGGAGTCACTTAAACGATGTGTCTCCTCCAATAATAAAGTCTCTGGTTAATATTTCTCTCCAAATGCTCTGTTTGTTTACACATGCTCTGAGGATACATAAGCATGTTTATCAACAAAACCGGTCACTTGGTTAGTCGGTTCAAGCTTTCTAACCACCTAAATTCACTGACATGGGTGCATAATCAAAGATTGAATGCCATTAATAGGGAAACAATAATTATTTACAATATTCAATAATAGTGCAATATGATATTGCAAAAAGCTATTTACCATTATAAATTGATATAAATTGTCCTTGATTATGACTGATTTAATTGCATTCAATGCGGTTGTATATTTCCCCGTGGCATGGCTGAGACTGCATCTCGTTCTATATTGCTGCGCTTTTGAAAAGGTTGTTAGTTGTGTTTGCACATTACATGGAAACCAGTCAGCTGACAGAAATATATCTCTTGACGGAAGAGTTGACGTTCAGGGATAAACCTGTTACTGTGGCTTCGTCTCATGAAACCTTGCAAGTAATAAGCCCCTTGAGACTATATCGTTAACACAGCACAGCTGAGGGATCTTGTTTGGCAACAAAGCAAAGAATGGCCTCTTGGGGCTTAGTGCTGATATTTCACCTTCTCATCACACATCATTCAGTGTATAGCTCATGCATGTGTGTTCTTTCTCTCTGCAGCTCCAATCACTCTGGATCCCAACACTGCAAAGTCCACTCTCATTCTATCTGAGGATCTGACCACTGTGAAAATGGGTGATAGTGATGAGCGGCACCTTCCTGATAACCCAGAGAGATTTGATAAGGATGACTGTGTCCTGGGCTCTGAGGGCTTTAACTCAGGGAAGCACTGCTGGGATGTGGAGGTTGGAGAGAATGATTTTTGGATCCTGGGTGTGATAACAGAGTCTGCCCTGAGGAAGGGAGAGTATGAAACCATGATTGGACTGTGGAGTGTGTGGTACATTGATGATATTTATGGGGCACGTGCCACACCTTATCTCCCCATTCCCCTTATAGTCTTCCGGCAGCCCAAGAGGATCAGAGTGCAGCTGGACTGGGACAGAGGAAGGGTTACATTCTCTGACCCTGATAATAACATACACCCACTCACTTTCACACACACTTTCACTGAGAAATTGTTTCCATACATTTGTAATTCTTCAGATTTCCTTCCACTTAGAATCATACCAGTAAAGTCTTGTATAACTCTGAAGCATCCCAGTTAGAGCTCATTCAGCCTGCATGGATAAGAAGAATACAGGAGCATGCCTATGTTTCCACAGCTCTATGTTCCCACAGCCCTATGTTCCCACAACCCTATGTTCCCACAGCTCTATGTTCCCACCGTCCTATATTCTCAAATTTCTAAGAGTTTTTTTTTTCTTTTTCCAAAGTTTTCTCTCTTCAAAGTTAGGTACTATAGTCCCACATTGGCCGTTTCTCAATATCCATACTTGAATGTACTTGCGATCTCGTGGACTTGTGAAACGTCATTAAACACAGCAAAGTAATGTTCCAATTCAAAAGTTTGCATTTACTCAAGTTCGCATGGAGTTCTCGGATGTTTTCTCGATTCAGCCATGTTTTCGAGGATGCATCGGATGGTGACTTCTGATAACTTCAGGACCATTATTCCCCATAATGCATTTAGGCGCTCCTTCTGAGATACGAGGCTGGCGCAGCTTAATGCACGGATTTACCATTTCTGTCTTTAAACTAACACATTTGGAGCTTCTGGCTTGATACATTTTAAAATCAAGCGGGCTGTACACATGGGTTTTGTAACCAAAAAGTGTGTCTGTGGTGAGATACGATGCTTGTACCACTGTTAGCTTGTCATCCATGTGTTTTGGGGCAAGCGTAGACAGCCTCCCCTGTAGCTTTCATAGCTAACGTAACAAGTACCCAACGTCTCAAACTGCAGGTTCAGCGCACTGTGTCCTCGCATTCTTGGAAGTTTGAATTCTCATTCTCAACTTCCCAAGTTTAAACTCGCAAGTAAGGAAGTCCATTCTTGTATGTACTTTGTAATGAGAAATGGCCATTGCTACCCCTGCCTGGTAGACCCCCTTTGTAAGTTTAAAGGAATGGTTCACCTCTTTATGAAAATTGGTTATTCATCCCCTAACCTGGAGTTTTTGGCAAGAGCATTTTGATCACAGTGCATTCGTTGTCCTAGTCTAGCAACCCCAATTTTACCTTTAGCTTAGCATAGGTGCTAGAAAGTTGCCAAAGAGTTGCTATCTGGCAATATTACATTCCAGTGCCTATGCTAAGCTAAAACTAAAAGAGAAATGGGGAAAATTGGGAATGCCATACTAGGAAAACACAAGCACTGAGACCAAGATACTTTTACCCACTTACTGTATGTAACTTTAGGTAAGAGGCTAAACCAATTTTCATAAAGAGGTGAACTAGTCTTTAAACAGGGTAGATTAGTAGGCCTCCTTATACTTATAGTACATTTCCTTATGTACTTAAAGTACCTTTCAGAGCCTACTTTTAACTTGAGTAAAGAAGTCAGGTCAGTACATCCACTTTTCTGTATTTCTATAGAAGAGTGTCTATACTCCTACTTGAGTATGGAAAGTGTGTACTTTTGCCATGTGTGGTTATTCCAGACTTTGTAAAATGATACTGAATAATAATAAGATCTGACAGCAACTGAACCATTATCACGCTTAACAGTGGCCCCTGGTGGCAGAATACCTTTGTCACAAGGCCTGTCTTCTCTTCAATGCTTTTATTTACCATGCACTTTCTGTCACTTTAAGATCATACTTCAGATCAGACGAAGAAATATTAATTAATTACCATGCACTTTCTGTCACTTTAAGATCATACTTCAGATCAGACGAAGAAATATTAATTAATTAACATGATTTAGAAACAAATAAACAAACAAATACATTTTACAAGTTTAGCACAATGCAGTTTTGGAGACTGCATGGGGTAGAGGCTTTACTTCATACTGTTATTGCACTACATTAATGATACATTGATACATTAATAATGACTGGGAAAGACGTCTTTTTTCATCTTATGGACCATGCATCTGGAATGAACTCCAAAACACATTAAAGCTAGAGTCACTTCCATCTCTCAATAACTTTAAAAGTCTTTTAAGATCAACCTTTACACAACAATGTCACTGTTTCTGATCTTGGTGCCCTGTAGTGTGTTTATGTGTGTGTTTTTATTTTGTTTGCCCTGTGAGTCATACTATGGTTTTATGTTTTATTTCTTTTTCTGATTGTCCATGTCTTCTTTGTATGTCAATATATGTGTAACTTTTGGCTGCCACTCTTGGCCAGGACTCCCTGGGAGAAGAGTTATTGTAACTCAATGGGACCTTTTCCTGGTAAAATAAAGGCAAAATAAAATAAATTAAAAAATGCAATGTAATGTGTGTAGCCTATTCCAAAAAGTGAAGTAATTTTAATTTGTGTATTTAAAACCATAGTGCTTAAAGGTGCCATGCCACACCACTACAGGGTATTTAAATTGTTCTTTGAGGTCTACAAATAGGGTATGTGACTTCACTTGGACTGAGAACGGTCCAAGGAGACCGTAATGAGATCGTTTGCGGCCTGTAGGAATAGCCTTCGAAAATTTCATGCGGTTCTTCCGTTTTTTTTTGTCCACTGTTACAATGGGCTGCGCTCTGATTCGCTGCTGAAGCTCGACGTTGTAAAGCACATGGACGAATATTTACATTAGTTTTACTTGCGAATTGCGAGGTACGGAAAAAAAAACTTGGAATATTATCATGAAACCGAGAAAGAGGATATCTGCACCAACCTAGCTTGCAGATTGTAAACGGACACTTTGCAAAGGTAAGCTTACTACATAGTCAGGATGTCACAGTAGCCAACATAATCAGATACTTATTGCAAGAGTAGCCGACTGTTAGCCTACATCCACAGTCAGATTACACTTACCAAGACTGTTGAATTCGCCAAGTTGACAAGTTGCCTGTTACCATTTCATGGATATTCCTTCTTTTTCGCGAGTATTTCAAGGGGCGGGCTTTAGTCAAATACAGGAGAGCATGGATTGGGCGATAATTCTCCTCAGTCAGCCAATGGCTGTAACGTTGTCTATACTACGTAGCACTGACCATGGATTCAAACTGACCTAATTTCTTTGCATATTTCTTTTAATAGGCTATTGCCTATAGCGAAGACAGTATTACATTTTCACATGCACTGTGTAACTTGAGGTCATATAGAACTATTCTATACCAAAAGCAACAGGTAAAAATGGCTTTGTGTGGCGGGGCACCTTTAAAGACAGGTTATGTAGTGTACAGACACCAGTACTGAGTCAGTACTACTGACAAACAGAACAAACCAACACAATAAAAAAAATGAAAACAAATATAATGGCTTTCATCCCAGCAACACCAGACTCAGTGGTGATTAAAGGCAAGTCAGAATAGATTCTTTTAAGTGAAGTTTTAAATGCAGATACTGATGCTGCAGATCTGAGTTCCAATGGAAGGCTGTTCCAAAGGTGTGGGGCATAGACACTAAAGGCCTGGTCCCCTTTCTACTACTACCACTACTACTACTCCTTACTTTTCTATAGTGCTTCTTAAGACACCCAAAGCGCTTTATAGTGGAAGGGTGACCTCACTAACAACCACAATACATGTATAATACATGTATGTATAATAATACAATAATTCACTCACTGGTCTGTGGTCAGTTTTACTCTAATGTCTTCAGTAGGTACAATTCACACCCACAACTGGAATATTAACATAATGGAGTCATAGTGATAGCAAACTGGTCAAACTGGTGCAGGAGCAGGAAGTGAAGTTGAATGGCAGGTTGATTCTCTGTCCTCCACTAGACGCTCTCATGTGGGACACTTTAATCAAAAGTTTCTTAGTAACAGTGTTTAGACTGAAAGAAACGGTTTGTGTTGAAACTGAAGCTAGAGGAGTCAAGAGTCGTGTGGATTAAAGTGTGAAACTGTTTGGGACTAGCTAAGTCAAGTCCACTGCTGAAAGTGAAAGTGAAGCTGAAGCTGCTGAACCAGACTGCACAGAGGAAGAGAGAGTTGACTGGCAGGACAACATGGCTTCTAAATTTGAAGAGGATCTCACCTGTCCTGTGTGCTGTGAAATCTACCTGGACCCTGTCGTGCTGACCTGCTCCCATAGTGTGTGTAAAGCCTGTCTGCAGCAGTTCTGGGAGAGCAAAGGATCCAGAGAATGTCCCTACTGCAGGAGAAAGTGCTCAAAAACCTTCTATCCTCCTAACATGGCATTAAGGAATCTATGTGAGACATTTTTACTGGAGAGAAGTCAGAAAGTGTCTGAAGTGCTGTGCAGCCTGCATAATGAGAAACTCAAACTCTTCTGTCTGGACGATAAACAGCCTGTGTGTATGGTGTGTCGAGACTCTGTAAAACACACTGGTCATAATTTCCGTCCTATAGATGAAGCAGCACCTCAATTAAAGGTAAATATTTTTATGATAAAAAGTACATCATTGTTTAAAGTATTTCCTTAGTACTTAAACCAGACTAATTGGCACATTAGTGTAACCGTTTCTGCAGTACTAGCAGTGTGTGGCAGCCTATTGCGCATTCCATTTTCCATTTCAGTTGGCAAACAAACATATCAACATATCATTAACACCACACACACACACACACACAATTGTGAGTCCATGCCAAAGATACGAAAAAATACATAGATGTATAATATAGCATAAATATTCACAAAGCACTTTTGGTCATAACTTTATTTGCACAACTGCACAAAGCACTTTTGATTTGTACCATAGCTTACTTGAAAATAACTGTGAAGTATGCTGGTCATGTGTGTGTACAAGTCAACAATGCCATGCAGTGGTATGTTCTACTGTTTGTCCATATGCCTAACGTATGTATTGTGTCTATGTGCTTGTGGTTACCCAAGTCATACATCAATGTCTGTCCCATTTGGTTTACCCCAATGTACATGTGTTGTTTTGTAAAGATGTCAATCCTCTCTCTAACTGCAAACCTAGTTTACCCACGGGTACCAATAAAGTAACCTGAACCTGAACCTGAGATAATATCTTTGCTTGGCTGTGTGTACAGACACAAATGTTATAATACAAGTAGATCTCTAAAAACTTGTCATTCATTCCAGGAGGAGATAAAGATTAAACTGATGCCATTAAAGGTGAAAATGGAAAGCTTTGAAAAAGCTAAGCTCACCTGTAACAAAACAGCACAACACATTAAGGTGAGAGAGACAACTTCACTTCACTGGAAAAGCACTACAGTATACAGTAGCCTAGGTAAGAGATAACATTTTTCGAGGCGGTCATTATTGTGGTATCATTTAAAAGAGCGATACAGAGCAGAACAGCTGATTAGGTAAGGCAACATTCAGTTTCACTTTACTTGAGTTTTACTTAAGGTCTGTTTTCAAGAAATATAAGAACACAGAACGTTGGGACCGTAGAATCAGAGAGGATTCAAGCAGAATTCCATGATCTTTGGTAGAACGTTGGAAAGTACCATTGAAGTGCATGGACATCCTACAGCATTATAATGAGCTGTATAAAAAGAAGGTGTTAATGATCTCATGAATGATTGTGATACACATCTTCACACAGGTCCAGGCCCAGCAAACAGAGAGTCAAATCAAACAGGAGTTTGAGAAGCTTCACCAGTTTCTACGAGAGGAAGAGGCAGCCAGGATAGCTGCACTGAGGGAGGAAGAGGAGCAGAAGAGTCAGATGATAAGGGAGAAGATGAGCAGAGAGATCTCATCTCTTTCAAACACTATCAGAGCCATAGAGGAGCAGATGGGAGCTCATGACGTCACATTCCTGCAGGTAGGAACCATCTGTTTTAGAGTGTGTTGAGTAAATTCTGATCTGATAATAAAACCGCTGCATATTAATATTTTGACCTGTTTATGCCACTCACACCTACAATTACATATAAGCAATCAGATACTGGGGAGAATAAGATTATTATATAGCCTATTTGTATAATTCAATCTAATGTGAGATTATAGAATATTACTTCAGGCAGGTTACTTGTTACACTGGTAGAAAGTGTTACAAGGTTTTGCAATACAGTGTATGATCCAAGCATAAAAATAAGGACAGACTGCTTGTCAAGCATTGACATAACCCATGTGGACAAATAACATGTACAGCCAACATGTTCATTTGCTGACGGAGTCTAGGCCAATACATCATAAATATTTTACGAGAAACGAGAGAGAGAAAAAAAGAAAAGCCATCAAAATTCAAAACATGACAGAACATGACACTAACACAGAGAAAACAATGCATGTTTTATGGTATTGAAACGAGTTTTGTTATACATATCTGAGAAAAGGTATTCAATCTGACTGAAAAATGTGTGTGGGATAATGTCTTATCAAGGGTTTGTGATTGCATAAGAAAGTAGCTGTGTTACTTGTGCCCTGCTCTGCCCCTGGACTACAGTAGCATTATTTGTAATCTGCCACGGAAAGGCCCCAGAAACCCACTGCAACATTCTGAAAAACATGAGTCTTGCCCCACATTGTGGCTGTACATCCGCAGGGTAGTTGGCACCTCCTGACCCCATTGAAATGTCCATGAGCAAGACAGTGATCCCCAAAATGCCCCTGGTGAGCTGGTTAGCGCCTTACCTGGCAGCCTCCTCCACTGGTGCATGAATGTGTGTGGGAATGGGGGAATGTGAGGCATACTTTGGATAGGGATTTGAGTGCTCGTAGGATCACAATATAACATGCAGTATATTTATCATTTACCCACACTCATATTAATGTGTAACATATTCCCTCTATTCCTATTTACCAGAACTACAAGAGCACAGTGGAAAGGTGAGTGATCTGCCTCCTGTCTGTCTCTTCTCTGTGATTCTGAACCCAAACCCACAGCAGCACTGACTCCTGAATGTTATTCCAGAGCCCAGTGCACACTGCAGGATCCAGAGAGGGTTTCAGGAGCTCTGATCAATGTGGCAAAGCACCTGGGCAACCTGAAGTTCAGAGTCTGGGAGAAGATGAAGGAGATTGTTCAGTACAGTGAGTATAAAATATGGATGTGGACACACACACACACACACACATAGATCACACATAGATAAATGCTGAAGTGGGAGCAGTGTATGTGACAAGAAAGTTTGTATTAAGTGGTTGTGTGTGTGTGTGTGTGTGTGTGTGTGTGTGTGTGTGTGTGTGTGTGTGTGTGTGTGTGTGTCTGTGTGTGTGCGTGTGTGTGTGTGTGTGTGTGTGTGTGTGTGTGTGTGTGTGTGTGTGTATAGAGATCAAAGGGAAGTAGTGGATGTATGTGTCATGTTTGTGTGTGTTTAATCAGATGTAGTGGTAGTGTGTGTGTCCATCATTCACATCCTCATCACTCAGTGTTCAACTTGTGTGTGTTCTTTCTGTCTTTAGCTCCTGTCACTCTGGATCCCAACACTGCAGCTGATGATCTCTTCCTGTCTGAGGATCTGACCAGTGTGAGATTCAGTACTGAGAGACAGCAGCTTCCTGATAACCCAGAGAGATTTGATGGGTTTCGCAGTGTCCTGGGCTCTGAGAGCTTTAACTCAGGGACTCACTGCTGGGATGCAGAGGTTGGGGAGAATTGTACCTGGGAGGTGGGTGTGATAACAGAGTCTGCCCAGAGGAAGGGATACTCCAGGAAAGGACAGTGGTGTGTGAGGTATTATGAAGCTGCATATAAAGCACGTGCTCATAAGGACACTCTCCTCACAGTGCAGCAGAAACCCCAGAGGATCAGAGTGCAGCTGGACTGGGACAGAGGAAAACTCTCATTCTCTGACCCTGATAATAACACAGCATTGCACACTTTCACAGACACTTTCACTGAGAGAGTGTTACCATTCATCCGGACAGAATCAAATCTCTCTCCTCTCAGGATTCTGCCAGTAAAGCCTTGTGTGACTCTGACTCATCCCAGTTAGAGCTCATCCAGCCTCTGTGTTCCCATGGATGATAAGAATCCAAAGTCCTGATGGTAACACACATCTCTACCATTTATTAGTTAGAGCTTATGACCTCTATTCTGCTGGACTTTCTCCACTTTCCCCCTCTGAAGATGTTAGCAGTGAAGGAGAGCAGTAGAACAGTAGTGTGTGTGTGTGTGTGTGTGTGTGTGTGTGTGTGTGTGTGTGTGTGTGTGTGTGTGTGTGTGTGTGTGTGTGTGGGTTCAGTAAGAGTGGAGCTGCATAGTTAGAAATCAGACTGACTTTGGACCGGGGCTCACACACTGAGAGGATGCTTTGTGTGTGTGTGTGTGTGTGTGTGTGTGTGTGTGTGTGTGTGTGTGTGTGTGTGTGTGTGTGTGTGTACAATAAGAGTGGAGCTGCATAGTTTGACTCTGGACCAGGACTCACACACTGAGAGGATGCTTTGTGTGTGTGTGTGTGTGTGTGTGTGTGTGTGTGTGTGTGTGTGTGTGTGTGTGTGTGTGTGTGTGTGTGTGTGTGTGTGTGTGTGTGTGGGTTCAGTAAGAGTGGAGCTGCATAGTTATAAATCTGACTGACTTTGGACCGGGGCTCACACACTGAGAGGATGCTGTGTGTGTGTGTGTGTGTGTGTGTGTGTGTGTGTGTGTGTGTGTGTGTGTGTGTGTGTGTGTGTGTGTGTGTGTGTGTGTGTGTGTACAGTAAGATAAAACCAAAGCCAAACAAAATGTGTCTTTTTGTGTGGACATCAACATGTAAAGCTGCACATTAATGTTCAGATGTGTCATAATACTGAAAGGGAAGCAATTATGTTATTGTGTGAATATTCTGTGATATTGAAGCATTTGACCAGTCACTTGAATAAACACGATCCTTTCCATTAATGAGATTCTAATGTCATTTGTGTTGATTTCTCTCACTGAGTATATTAATCACTGTAACAGTTCTGATAGTTTCTCTCATATCATTCCAGTTATTTTGGGGCATGTTCTCTAGATCTGAACCAAACTGCATAAACTGACACCTGGTGGACACTCACTTGTAATTACACTATAGACTCAAGGATCTTGTGAAGCATTAACATTACACTATTGATAATATAAGCCTCTTTGTCAATTCTACTCATGGACTCATATCCACTTATTTATTATGTGTGTGTGGATTGTGAAAATACAAAAAATAAAATAAAAAATAGGATGTGTAGACTTGGTCTGTAATAACAACCCAAACATATTCAAAGACCATTGATAGGGAACACTGTAGCTCTGATTGGGGAATAACGGACACCCTGTCAGTCAACCAGAAAACAGTATTCTAGAGCCATAGATATTGTGGAAGTGCTTAGTGCAGGCTTAATTTGTATAGAAATAGACATGGTTCTGCAGTATTCCATTCAACTGGGTGACAAATATACAGAGCAAAGATCTTTAAACAATGACTGCTTGAATCCTCTCTGTAAGTAGCTACTTTGTTTTTATTGCAGGTCTAGTTATAATATAAGTGTTATATATTCATTGTGACTTTCAACCTGAAAGATCAAAGTCTGTGTGTGGAGGAGAGACTGTGTGTATTCCACTGATCTAAGGTCAGTCTCTGAGTCTCTGGCAGATACAGTTCACACCCACAACTGGAACTTGAACTGAACTCCATTGGAGCAGCAGTGAAAGAACTGGTCTGGTAACTAGACTGATCAATCAACAGTCTTTCCCTGCTGTTGTCCCTCCCATTGTGTGTCTGGTGCAAGAACAGGAAGTGAAGTGAAGGGAAGTGGCAGGTTGATTCTGTCCTCCACAAGACACTCTCATGTGGGACAAATGCTTTTTAGTAACAGTGTTTAGACTGAGGGAAACAGTTTGGGTTGAAACTGAAGCAAGAACAGCTAAGAGTCGTGTGGATTAAAGTGTGAAACAGTTTGGGTGTTTGGGACTGGCTGATTTAACTCCACTGCTGAAAGTGAAAGTAAAGCTGCTGAACCAGATTGCACAGAGGAGAGCGTTTACTGGCCAGACAACAACATGGCTTCTAAATTTGAAGAGAAAAATGTGTGGGATAATGTCTTATCAAAGCTTTCTGATTGTGTAGAATGTAGCTGTGTTACTTGTGCCCTGCTCTGCCCCTGGGCTACAGTAGCAATACTTTTAATCTGACACAGACAGAAATCCACTGCAACATTATGAAAAATGTGACTCCTGCCCAACATTGAGGCTGCACATCTGCAGGGTAGTTGTCACCACCTGACCTCATTAATGTGTCCTTGAGCAAGATAATGATCCCCAAAATGTCCCTGGTGAGCAGGTTGGCACCTTGCCTGGCATCCTCCTCCACTGGTGCATGAATGTGTGTGGGAATGGGGGAATGTGAGGCACACTTTGGATAGTGAACTCAGTGCTTGTAGGATTGCCAATAAAACATGCAGTCCATTTACCATCTACACACACTCATAACATATTCCATCCATTCTTATTTCCCAGAATTACAAGAGCACAGTAGAAAGGTGAGTGTTCTGCCTCCTGTTTCTTTCTTCCCTGTGGTTCTGAACCCAAACCCACAGCATCACTGACTCCTGAATGTTATTCCAGAGCCCAGTGCACACTGCAGGATCCAGAGAGGGTTTTTGGAGCTCTGATCAATGTGGCAAAACATGTGGGCAACATGAAATTTAGAGTCTGGGAGAAGATGAAGGACATTGCGCAATACAGTGAGTAAAAAAAAATACATATGCACTCACACACACACACACACACACACACACACACACATATATATATATATATATATATATATGTGTGTGTGTGTATATATATATGGGCAATTCCACCGTTATGGACGTGACATTTTCGTGCATTGTTGATGAACAAAATGCCACATAGCATTCACAATTTTGTTCATATTCTTATGCCACCTCCATGGCTGAATACAGGCAAACTCAAAAAAATCATATCATGATTTACATCATAAGAATATGAGCCTTTCGATTTGCGTTATGGACGTGACGAAAAACGGACAAGCTTTTATGGGACATTACAGTTTTTGCTATGAAGTCTATGCTATGAAATTTCCTGAGAAACGTAAATATTATTCCATTCATACCAAAAAGGACACCTCAGTGAACACAGAAAACGACTTGACTTAAATGTAAATGTAAGATAAGTTGGTTTTCATTGGGGTTATTGTGGGAAAAATTGTGTTATGGACGTGACGTTATGGACGTGACATCTGGAAAAACCTTCCAAAAACCTACAAAACAAGTGTGAATGGTGGATTTTGACCTTTAATGACTGTCAAGTTATGTAGGTTTTACACTCAGCTCTTTTGCCCAAACTTGAAAAAAGCCTGTCACAATTCTGAAGGACGCACGGGACAACTCAAATCCTTTCTTCTTTTTATTTTACAAGGCGAGATGGTTGGCAAGATGGCAACATACAAGTTGATATGAGGTAGCAGTAGTAGTTGTAGAATTAAAGTTGTTGGATGTTGACAGTTGTTGGATTTAGATAGTGTAGGATGTCTCTCTGTGTGTGTTTGTGCGTGTCATCAAGAGAGTGTGGGTTTGTGTTTGCGTGATGGTGTGTGTATGGTTAGAGAATAGTGTCTGTGTATGTGTGTGTGTAATGGAGATCAAAGATTGGTCATAGAGTGTGTACGTCCAATGAATATGTGTGTGTATGTGTGTGTCATCAGAAAATGAGTGTTTTGAGAGATTGGTAGAAAGTGATAATATGTGTAATGAGTCTGGTCTGGGAGTGGCTGTGTGTGTGTGTGTGTGTGTGTGTGTGTGTGTGTGTGTGTGTGTGTGTGCGTGTGCGTGTGTGAGTGTGAGTGTTTGTGAGTGTGTGTGTGTGTGTGTGTGTGTGTGTTAGTGAGAAGGAAGAATGGTAGCGTGTGTGTGTGATTAGAGAGTGGTAGTCTGTCTGTGATGAGAAAGTGATAGTGTACAAGTATTGGAGCGTGTGTGTGTGTGTGTGTGTGTGTGTGTGTGTGTGTGTGTGTGTGTGTGTGTGTGTCCATCTTTTTACATCCTGATAACCCATCACTCAGTTCAGCTCATGTGTGTGTTCTTTCTCTCTGCAGCTCCTGTCACTCTGGATCCCAACACTGCACATCCAAATCTCATCCTGTCTAAGGATCTGACCAGTGTGATATGCAGTATGGGGCATCAGCTCCCTGATAACCCAGAGAGATTTGATAACTGTTACAGTGTCCTGGGCTCTGAGGGCTTTAACTCAGGGACTCACTGCTGGGATGTGGAGGTTGGGGAGAATTGTAACTGGGAGGTGGGTGTGATAACAGAGTCTGCCCAGAGGAAGGGATACTCCAGGGAAGGACAGTGGTGTGTGAAGTATTATGCAGCTGCATATAAAGCACGTGCTTCACCTCATAAGGACACTCTCCTCACAGTGCAGCAGAAACTCCAGAGGATCAGAGTGCAGCTGGACTGGGACAGAGGAAAACTCTCATTCTCTGACCCTGATAATGACACAGCATTGCACACTTTCACACACACTTTCACAAAGAGAGTATTTCCATACTTTTGGACTGTGACAAATCCCCTCAGGATTCTGCCAGTAAAATCTAGTGTGACTCTGACTCATCCTAGTTAGAGCTCATCCAGCCTCTGTGTTCCCATGGATGATAAGAATCCAAAACCCTGACAGTAACACACATCTCTACCATTTATTAGTTGGAGCTAATGATAGTTAGAGATCAGATTGACTCTGAACCGGGACTCACACACTGAGCAGGTGTGTGTGTGTGTGTGTGTGCTCAGTAAGGATAAAGCAGCACAGTTAGAGATCAGACTGACTCTGGACCAGGACTCACACACGGAGTTTAGTTTAGTTTAGTTTATTAGGATCCCCATTAGCTGGGCACAGACCCAGCTATTCTTCCTGGGGTCCAGCAATAAAATCATATACAGTTAAACAAAAACAAACAAACAAAAAAAAAAATATATATATATATACAATTCAATACATTTAAGCAACCCTCAATTAAAAAGAAAGAAAAGAAAAAAAAAAAGAAGAAAAAAAAACAATTTAATTACTTTAATAATGGTTTTAGACCTTGTGAAACAAATCTCTACCTCTTGTTACAAATCTCTACCTCTTGTTAGTGGGAGTGTGTGTGTGTGTGTGTGTGTGTGTGTGTGTGTGTGTGTGTGTGTGTGTGTGTGTGTGTGTGTGTGTGTGTGTGTGTGTG
>JAODXP020000016.1:10334440-10347532 GCA_027497455.2 Sardinella longiceps | reverse complement strand
TTATGATGCCAAAAATGCCCGAAATGCATTCCAAATGAAATATTTCTTATTAAAAAACTATTGAGGTTATGAACCTAATATTTTGGATTATTACTATTAAAAATGGTATCTTTTTAGTAGAATTTTTTCAGGAAATTCTGAGATGGTCAAGCGGGGAATTTTCCAGAATTTGGGTGAATTGACATGAAATGACCCGAAAGAGAAGATTGAGAAGATGAGCAGAGAGATCTCATCTCTTTCAGACACAATCAGAGCCATTGAAAAGGAGATGAAGGCTGATGATGTCACATTTCTGCAGGTAACAGAAATATTTGGATGTGTGTAAATCTGATTACAGCAGTCATGATAAAATGTTTTAATGGGTTATATGTCAATTAGGACCATTGATTAGGACACACTTACAGTCTTTTACACCAAAATCTGTGCATTGGCGATGCGAGCATGGTTTTGGTCCGTTTCGTTTAGAATGCCTGTTAACAGGTTAGTCCATGCACACTGCACACGTGTTCTGTGTAGCCTCTGTCTGGTTTCTGTGAGGTAAACCGCGTAGATACCACGATGCTTGCTTGAAATTCTGTTCTATTCTATTGAGTTCTATTTTGCCAAGTGTGTTTTGCGTGGTAAGCGTATGCAGTCTCAATAGATTTGAGTGCAGAGCTATGGCAGCTGATTCACGCAGAATACAGTTTCTTGTGTCAATGCACACGATGCACGTCATGCACACGACATGCGCCGCGAATGGACGACATGTTTGGCCACCAACACACAATTGCAATGTGAATCACACGGGGGGGGGGGGGGGGTTAGGATGATTCTGAGGGTCTGCCACTAACAGGGGGCGCAGAGAGCATTTCTATATTTTAGTCAATGCTTGAGGGGCCCATAGCCTGGTCATAACCGGCCCCTCTGTCTATGCTTCTCTTCATTCCGTCTCATTTCACCGAGTGCCTCCAGCCCTACCATCTCAGAATTCTCTGAAAAAAATCTACATCTAAAATAGGTTTATAATGTATGGATCTCGGTTATTGAAAAACAATTGCTGGCTGGAGATGTTGAAATTCAAAACAATTGGATTCACACACTGCATCCTTCGCAGATTGGATTGGATGCAGTCGATACAGGCGGAGTTATGAGGGCAGATAAAAATCAAACGGAAATGACGTAGTAAGATCAGTACCCCTGCTCACACTCTTTCAGCTCTTCACGTTATGTGCACTGAAATACAGACTCATTGTTAATAAAAATCTAATTGTCAGTAAAAACCTTCACATCATGCACGATTAGCCAAATGAGACTATGATCTCATAAGTGTGTGTGTGTGTGTGTGTGTGTGTGTGTGTGTGTGTGTGTGTGTGTGTGTGTGTGTGTGTGTGTCTTTGGTATTTTCCAGAACTTCAAAAATACAGTGGAAAGGTGAGTAATGTCTCTCTGCCTGTGTCTCTCTTCTCTGTGGTTCTGAAACCCACAGCAGCACTGACTCCTGAATGTTATTCCAGAGCCCAGTGCACACTGCAGGATCCAGAGAGGGTTTTCAGGAGCTCTGATCAATGTGGCAAAGCACCTGGGCAACCTGAAGTTCAGAGTCTGGGAGAAGATGCAGGAGATTGTTCAGTACAGTGAGTAGCCTGTTAAGAAATAAAGATGTTCAATTCTAGGATCAAGAAGATGACACACAGCTGCTGTATGTCTGATTAGGGCACATTAGCAAATACCGTTGTCTGCAACTCCAACAAAACACAACAGAACAGCACCATTAACAGGGCAGGATAGGAACATGCCAATAACCCAAGATCATTCTTCAATCACACACACACACACACACACACACACACACACACAGACAAACACATCAGACACACACCTCAGACTGATGTCTTAATAAATGAATGGGTAGATAGAAAAATTGGATATCACATGGGGTGGGGGGATTCCCATCATCATCATCATCATCATACATCACTTAGTGTTCAGCTCATGTGTGTGTTCTTTGTCTCTGCAGCTCCTGTCACTCTGGATCCCAACACTGCAAGCCCATATCTCATCCTGTCTGAGGATCTGACCAGTGTGAGACGTGGTTATGTAAAACAGCAGCTTCCTGATAACCCAGAGAGATTTGATAAGTATGCCTGTGTCCTGGGCTCTGAGGGCTTTAACTCAGGGACTCACTGCTGGGATGTGGAGGTTGGGGATAATGATTGCTGGCAGCTGGGTGTGATAACAGAGTCTCTCCAAAGGAAGGGAGACCACAGGTCCATGAGTGGACGGTGGTATGTTATTATATTAATGCTGCATATAAAGCACGTGCTCCACCTCATGCTGATATTCTCCTCACAGTGAAGCAGAAACCCCAGAGGATCAGAGTACAGCTGGACTGGAACAGAGGAAAGCTCTCATTCTCTGACCCTGATAATAAAACACACCTACACACTTTCACACACACTTTCACTGAGAGAGTGTTTCCATACTTTAGTATTGTCCCTAGGGTTAGGATCATACCAGTGAAGACAGCAGTTACAGTAGAGCAGCTCAGGTAGAGTTCAGACACCTGCTGCAGGTTAACTGGGGATGTGGATAACACTATGAACTCAGTACTACAATAATACCCCATCTGACCCTGACAATAATACAGACACACACACGCACACACACACACACACTCACACACACACAGAGAGACCTTTTCAGGTTCTCTTTAACAGCACCCAGTTAGAGCAGATAGTGAACCAATCAGAACACAACTGGCATACAGCAATCAGCCTACAGCAGTTTGTAACTACAGGCTATTGACTTCAGTCCTAAAACTCTATGTAGAATATCCACAGAAATGAATACTTGTTGACTGTTTCTTTGTGATCCATGTTTCACACTTTCACTGAGAGAGTGTTTCCCTTCTTTTCCACTGTCCCTCCATTGAGGATCTTACCAGTGAAGACAGCAGTTACAGTAGAGCAGCTCAGGTAGAGTTCAGACACCTGCTGCAGATACCCCATCTGACCCTGACAATAACACACACACACACACACACACACACACACACACACACACACACACACACACACACACACACTCTCACCTTGTCAGGACCTTATTAACTGCACCCAGTTAGAGCAGATGGTGAACCAGTTAGAACACAACAGCAATCAGCCTACAGCAGTTTGTAACTACAGGCTATTGACTTCAGTCCTAAAACTATGTAGAATATCCACAGAAATAAATGCTTATTGACTGTTTCTTTGTGATCCATGTTTCAGTTCCTGTGCTGTCATCACAGGGTTAAGGGACTGTGCTGTTGCCCCACAGTTCAGTCTAGTTTTGTAATTTTTTGGAATAAAGACCAAGTACATTTCATTATTAAAAACAGTGTAACGTGTGTGTGTGTGTGTGTGTGTGTGTGTGTGTGTTTTCAGTACAGCTGTGAAGTGTTGGGTGGTCAAGTCTGAGGTCAGCTTTTTACACACTGCCTCAGTGAGATTGTTTCTGCACTACAAGCACAGGACCACACACACACACACACACACACACACACACTGCCTCAGTGAGTCTGTTTCTGCACAACAACATGGACACAAGCACAGGACCACACACACACACTGTCTCAGTGAGGTTTCTGCACTACAACATGGACAGAAGCACAGGACCACACACACACACACACACACACACACACACACACACACTGCCTCAGTGGGATTGTTTCTACACAACAACATGGACACAAGCACAGGACCACACACACACACACACACACTGCCTCAGTGAGTGTTTCTGCACAACAACATGGACACAAGCACAGGACATTACACACACACACACACACACACACACACACTGCCTCAGTGAGATTGTTTCTGCACTACAGCATGGACACAAGCACAGGACCGCACACACACACACACACACACACACACACACACTGCCTCAGTGAGATTGTCTCTGCACAACAACATGGACACAAGCACAGGACCCCACACACACACACACACACACTGCCTCAGTGAGATTGTTTCTGCACTACAGCATGGACACAAGCACAGGATCACACACACACACACACATACACACACACACACACACACACACACACATACTGTCTCAGTGAGATTGTTTCTACACCACAGCATGGACACAAGCCTGGCCTTAATTGTCTTCCTACATACTTCTCTTAGATTTTCATCTCCCTCCACGACTCCATCTGGGATAATTAACCTCGTCCACATCGAATACATTGACTCAGAGCCAATCAGCAAACAGAAGGCGGGAGTTGTGAGACATGAGACACCAGGTTTCTGCTGTTGTAGTTACTTCATGACCAAGCTGGTGCATAACATAGGCTATGTCACAGCAAAATGGTAGCTATCTGGTGGAATTGGATTGAATCTTCACAAACGTCTATGGTTCACATTTCATGGTTCACAAATGTAGATGGCTCACCAGTCAGCTCTAACTACTCTTTTGCTGGTCTGACAGAAAAGTTTTTTGGAAAGGCCTTGTGGTACTACACTTTATGGGCCACTAGGGGCCACTAAAGTACTGCAGAATTCTGGGGGATTTACAGGGAGTGTGCCATGCAAGATGCCAGCCGGCTCACCTGGAGAAAATCTTTGCATACATTTAGTGCATAAACTCAAACATTACTTCTGTATATTGTCCATATGAATTTAGTTAAAAATAACATTTGAGAGCTCTACAAATACAATTGAATTGAATTGCATTGAATTAAATAATCACAAGTAATATTAAGTCTGGAGACCCACCTATTGTTTGTTTTGTAGTGGAAGAGTCGTTGACAATTGTTCAGAGCCATTTATTGGGCACTACAAATGTCTATCATAGCATCTAGCTCAATGCCAATACCAGAGCCACCTTGTGATGTAAAATGCAATTGAGTGTCGTGCTAGTCCCTTTTTGTTCTGTGATTGGATACCTCGGGTCAGCTCTATGTTCCCACAGCCCTATGTTCCCACAGCCCTATGTTCCTACATTTGCTAGGAATTTTAGTTTTTCACAGAATTTTTGGAAAATAGGCCCTATGTTCCCACAACCCTATGTTCCCACATTTCTAAGGAAATTAGGGAAATTGGGCCCTATGTTCCCACAGCCCCATGCTCTCACATTACAAAGATTTTTTTTCTTCTTATTTACCCACAGCAATATGTTCCGATAAGGTCATGTTCACACCAACACAGGTAATATTTACCCAGTTAGCCCTTCCGTTCACATTAGAATGGAGGATTCTGAAACTGATTGCTGAGGTCGATTTCAAAAATGATCGCTGAGGTCGATGAATATAAAATCGTTGTGGAATGTGGATGCAAAACGTTCTGAAAACGAAAGTGGATGAAGATTGTTTTCATTGTGAATATGAATCTAGGCAGCATAAAAGAACCTTTACCCTTACCCTAAACCCCACTACCTGGAAGGCACCATTGAGGGCAAATAATACCATAAGATCCAAAGATCTACTGTAATCTTGCTTGAACTTACATAGGGGGTCTACCAGGCAGGGGTAGAAATGTGGGTCTACAGTACCTTACTTTGAAGAAAGAGAAAAAAAACTCTTAGAAATGTGAGAATATAGGACTGTGGGAACATAGAGCTGTGGGAACATAGGACTGTGGGAACATAGACACGCTCCTGGATACCTAAAGCAGGCGAGAAAATCGGCCATGGTCACCATGCTGCTTTGCAAAGGAGTATGGGTGATCCCAGGCTAGTCTGAATGTTGACTGAAGTAATTATCACAGACACAGAAGTGTACAGTTTTTGTACTAAATTGCTAAATGAGTCAGTGAGTTGTGTTTATAGGTTTGCAAAAAAGTATACTGAGCTGTGTGTTGTGTTTACATTTTACAGAGTGTAAAGCACGTATGGAACTTTTTGTTTGACAGAATACGTGAATAATACATAAATTATACTGCAACAGTCAGTGTTTAAAGCATTCCGACAAAACTGTCCTGTCTGCCTTCTGTAAACATAAATGTCTGGAGAGTCTATTTGTCAGTCTTATGTGGGTTCAGTGTCTGTGTCTCTGGCAGATACAGGCCACACCCACAACTGGGTCTGAACCAACTTCACTGAATCAACAAAATCAAAACAAATCAAAAAGTTGGAACTGGTTGGGGAAGTTTATCACTGACTGGCCAATCAGACTCCTTTCATCACCTGCCCCTCCCCTTGGTTGTCAGAGCAGGAAGTGAAGTTGAGTTACAGGTTGGTTCACTGTTCTATGTCATGCGGATTCAATAGGAATATTTTTATTACTATATTTAATTGGAGTATTCAAAATATTAAGGGAAACAACATGGGAAACTACTTACTCTAAAATGGAAACTAAAATAAAGCTGAAGAAATCTTGTGGAGATTGAAATTCTTGAGGAAGCTGAACTCAATATCTTAGACTGAAAGTGAAAGTAAAGTTACGTACTGAGGGGTGAGTTTACTGTAAAGATAAAATGGCTTCTAAACTTGAAGAAGACCTCACCTGTTCTGTGTGCTGTGAACTGTACAAAGATCCTGTCATTTTAACCTGCACTCACAGTGTGTGTAAAGCCTGTCTGCAGCAGTTCTGGGAGAGCAAAGGATCCAGAGAGTGTCCATACTGCAGGAGGAAGTGCTCTAAAGACGTTTATCCTATTAATATGGCTCTAAGGAACCTGTGTGAGACCTTCTTACAGGAGAAAAGTCAGAAAGCTTCAGCAGGGTCTGAGGTGCTCTGCAGTCTGCACAGTGAGAAACTCAAGCTACTCTGTCTGGAGGATAAAGAACTTGTGTGTCTGGTGTGTCGAGACTCCAGGAAACATAAAAATCACAACTTCAGCCCCATAGATGAAGCTGCACAGGACCGCAAGGTAAGCATCTTCTGTAAAATATAATACTGTAGATGTCTTCGGTGAAATTACACGTCAGGATCTCTCTAACCACAAAAGGAAGTAGAATAGTTACTGAGAGTGTACCAAACTGGGCTACTTGGATACACAAAATTAATCTGTGAATGTCTTATCAGCCCTCACCAGCATAAAGATACTAAAGAAGAAGATCTTATACTCACATTATTCCCATACAACCCTATTTCTATCACATAGAGTGTTAGCTTTGTGCATTTAGCATTATGGCCCTTTCTGTCTAGTTCCTTCATGTCTAACACTGTCACACTGCCACACTACTGTGATTCCTTAATCTACCAGTAGATGGCAGTGGATGCTGCTTTGTGCTTTGGGAATTATGTCCCTTCTCCCTCTGGTTCCTCCAGAGACCCCACTCTTTCCATGAACATGGCAAACCTGGCATAGGGCTCTTGATTTCATACTGCTTGTTTTATAATAATAATTTAATGAGTCCTCATTCATTCCAGGAAGAGCTCGAGATCAAACTGCAGCCCTTACAGAAGAAACTCAAGACTTTTGAAGAAGTTCAGATCTTTTGCAACCAAACAACAGCTCATATTAAGGTGAGATATATTGGTCATTATGATAAAAGTTTTGCTTAGAACTTTTATTTACCAATGATGTTTAAATGCAACAGTGAAGAACACACATACACAGTGTTATGCATCTGGTCATGATTAGATTGGATATTTGGTCTTGTCATGTTTTATTCAGACTCAGACCCAGAACACAGAGAAGCAGATCAAAGAGGAGTTTGAGAAGCTTCACCAGTTTCTACGAGATGAAGAGGCAGCCAGGTTAACTGCACTGAGGGAGGAAGAGGAGCAGAAGAGTCAGATGATGAAGAAGAAGATTGAGAACATGAGCAGAGAGATCTCATCTCTTTCAGACACAATCAGAGCCATTGAAAAGGAGATGAAGGCTGATGATGTCACATTTCTGCAGGTAACAGAAATATGTGCATGTGTGTTAATCTGGTTACAGCAGTCATGATGCACTGCAGGGCTGGACTGGGACCAAAAAATGGCCCAGGCATTTTTGGCCATGGCGGCCCACCATGATTTAATACAATATAAAATGAGTCAATTATGACAGCCCCGGCCCAAAAATGACCATCGGCCCACCGGGCATTGCCCTGTATGCCCTATGGCCAGTCCATGCCTGATGCACTGACAGGGGGCGCAGAGAGCATTTCTATATTTTAATCATTTTAAGGGGCCCATTGCCTGGTCCTAACCAGCCCCTCTGTCTATGCTTCTCTTGGTACGACGGTCTAAAAATTTCGTCTCATTTCACCCAGTGCCTTCAGTCTGACCGTCTAAGAATTCTCTGAAAAAAAAAAAATCTAATAAAATGTTACAGTTTTTAATAGGAAGAATCTAAAATATTAGGTTTATACTGTATGGATCTTGGTTATTGAAAAACAATTGCTGGCTGGAGATGTTGAAATTCAAAACAATTGGATTCACACACTGCATCCTTCGCAGATTGGATTGGATGCAGTCGATGCGAATGAGGACAGGCGGAGTTATGAGGGCAGATAAAAAAAAAAAATGGAATGACATACTAAGACAATGGCCAGGCTGGGGGGCCATATATTATTTTGTGTCATGGGGACTAGAATTTCTATCAGTACCCCTGCTCACACACTTTCAGCTCTTCACATTATGTGGTGAAATACAGACTCATTCTTAATCTAATGTTCTAATGTTCAGTAAAAATCTAATGTTCAGTAAAAACACAACATGCAAAATTAGCCAAATGAGATGTGTGATCACATACTGTAATGTGTGTGTGTGTGTGTGTAAAATAATATTTAACATATCCAATCTTTGATATTTTCCAGAACTACAAGACTTCAGTGGATAGGTGAGTGATGTTCCTCCTCTCTCTCTTCTCTGTGGTTCTGAACCCAAACCCACAGCAGCACTGACTCCTGAATGTTATTCCAGAGCCCAGTGCACACTGCAGGATCCAGAGAGGGTTTCAGGAGCTCTGATCAATGTGGCAAAGCACCTGGGCAACCTGAAGTTCAGAGTCTGGGAGAAGATGCAGGAGATTGTTCAGTACAGTGAGTAGCCTGAAAAGAAATAAAGTTCAATGCTCAATTCTAGAATAAAGAGGATGACACACACCTTGTGTATGTCTGATTAGGGCACATTAGAAAACTCCAACAAAACACAACAGAACAGACATCTGTTCATAACACCCTGGATTTCTACTTGTACTAACCCTAATCCTAAATGTGGGATTTGGGATTTCCCATCATCTTCACTCAGTGTTCAGCTTGTGTGTGTTCTTTCTTTCTGCAGCTCCTGTCACTCTGGATCCCAACACTGCAGCTGATGATCTCATCCTGTCTGAGGATCTGACCAGTGTGAGATGTGGTGATGAGATACAGCAGCTTCCTGATAACCCAGAGAGATTTGATAAGTATGCCAGTGTCCTGGGCTCTGAGGGCTTTAACTCAGGGACTCACTGCTGGGATGTGGAGGTTGGGGAGAATAATAACTGGCTCCTGGGTGTGATGACAGAGTCTCTCCAGAGGAAGGGAGACTACACCTCCATGAGTGGACAGTGGGTTGTGTGGTATTATAATGCTGAATATAGAGCAGGTGCTCCACCTCATCCCCCCACTATCCTCCCAGTGAAGCAGAAAGCCCAGAGGATCAGAGTGCAGCTGGACTGGGACAGAGGAAAGCTCTCATTCTCTGACCCTGATAATAACACACACATACACACTTTCACACACACTTTCACTGAGAGAGTGTTTCCATACTTTTCCACCATCCCTCCACTGAGGATCTTACCAGTGAAGACAGCAGTTACAGTAGAGCAGCTCAGGTAGAGTTCAGACACCTGCTGCAGGTTAACTGGGGATGTGGATGGGAAGAGACACTAATATGAACTCAGTACTAATACCCCATCTGACCCTGACAATAACACGTGCGCGCGCACACACACGCAATTGTGAGGGCCTCATTAACTCTAGAGCAGCACCCAGTTAGAGTAGACAGTGAACCAATCAGAACACAACTGACAGACAGCAATCAGCCTACTAGAGTTTGTAACTACTGAGGATCTTACCAATTAAGACAGCAGTTACAGTAGAGCAGCTCAGGTAGAGTTTAGACACCTGCTGGGGATCTGGATGGGAAGAGATAGTAATGTGATACCCAATGACAATAACACACACACACACACACACACACACACACACACACACACACACACACGCACACACACACACACACACACACTTCTGAGGGCCTCATTAATTGTAGACCAGCACCATTTAGGGCAGTGGATCAATCAGAACACAACTGAACACATCATAGATAAATAGTAAGTATGAAATATCTTTTTCTATCTGCAATGCAGTCTCTACAGAAATAAATGCGTATTGTCTGTCTCTGTGTAATCCATATTTCAGTCCCTGTGCTGTTTTCACAGGGTTAATTGTCCCACAGTTCAGTCTAATTTTGTAATGTTTTGGAACAAAGACCAAATAAATGTAATTAAAAAGTGTGTGTGTGTTGAGTACAGCCGTGAGTGGTGGGTGGCAAAGTGTCAAATTTACAAATTGCCTAAGTGAATCTGTTGCACTTCAGCATGGATACAAGCACAAGAGATTACACACACACACACACAACGTCAATGAGTGTTTGCTCTTCAGGAGATACTCTTCTGTTCTGTACTAAAAATGTACTTTGAAAATGCCTTACAGCACTACACAGTTTGGGCCACTAGGGCGCACTAAATTACTGCAGAATTAGGATGCACAGGGGCTAAATGTCAAAAGACCGTGCAGATACAGAGCCTTCCTTTTCTCCGGTAACTGTGTGTCTGTGTAAGTGTGTGTGTGTGTGCGTGCAGTGTGCACCGATGCAATGATGCTCCCTGTTCCCCTGTTCCCTCTACACTCACACAGAACGGTATAGAAAAAATCAATTTCTATGGCTCGGCACCCCCCCTCCACACACACACACACACACACACACACACACCAAGCTGGTCTCCTTACTGACGTTTCCCCATGACCAATGCTCTACAACAGTCTGCCACCTACGCACACACACATTAAGGCTTTGAATGAAATTCAAACTAACCCATTGTTTCACCCACTCTTGCCCTTACTGTGAGTAGATCAACACACACGCAGATTAGGCTGCCACAGTCATAGTCAGTAGGGTTTGCATCTTTGCTAACATATTCACCCCAACCCACTCCTCTGAGGAAGCCTGACAAGCCAGACTATCACAGCCGTGAGGTAAAGTGTCAAGTCTGAGGTCAGCTTTTTACACACTACCTCAGTCAGATTGTTTCTGCACTACACTACTACAACATGAACACATGGAGATTACACACACATGCACAGCCTCAATGAGACTGTTTCTGCAGCATGGGTACAAGCACAGCAAAGGAATTGTTCACGTTTTTTTTTTTTTCTCAATCAGTAATATGCATCCTTTCCATAATACTTGCACTATTTCATTATGTCACAATGCAATTGCATTCCTCATGAATCGTTTTGGAGATGTTATTAATGTCCAGAATTTCACAGTATCCGCAGTCGCGCTTTCCACATATTACTAAGGTACCCTTTGTGATGAAAGGAATAGGTGGCAGGCCTACGAGTAACCACTCTGTTGGAAGTTGTTGCATTTGAAATATCTTTAAGCATGTCCTGACTGATATCACCAAACCTCATCTGATGAAGCTATCCATGAGGACGAAAGGTTTCCCATTGTCAACTACGAAACCAAGAACACCATCCCCAAACCATCACCATCCCCTTAATTTCTGTCTTTATGCAGAGACATTACTTGCAAATGACCCTAACAACAGTGAGCCGAAACAAAATCCATTTTCCTCTCTCGATCATGGACTGTATTCCATGCGTCAAATTGATCAATTTTGCATGACAAGGAATATACAGAAAATACATTGACAAAGAATTGGCTAAAAATGTGTGTGTGTGTGTGTGTGTGTGTGTGTGTGTGTGTGTGTGTGTGTGTGTATACACATACAGTACATTATACTAAATTTCAATACATAACAATCTTTAAAAGGAAGTACTTCTGCACTTTCACATAACTTGGTGACTTGGACAGCTGGATCAGCTCTATCTACTTTGACTTGAGAACAGAAATTGAGCTTCTTCCGCCTACTTTAATTTCTTCCTGAAGGACTTGAACAGAAGATTTATTGAACAGGCGTTGAACTTGCAAAGATAGTGATATGGAGAGATAAAAGTCTTTGGCGTAGGCTCCGTCGTCCATAGTCCAAGATCGGAATAGGTAGACACAGCAAATTCTCGCTGGCAGGGGCGGAGCCTAACCCCTGAATTGAAGGACACGGCCCAGCTGGTGGCGGTAGGGAGGGAGCTGGGGATTCTGGATGAGCGGGACCTATAGGGAGCAAGAGCAGGTATGTTAGACAGGACATTTTAAAACAGGTGAGAGTGAATGATAGGATCAGTAATAAATGTTTAACATTCAAGCCTTCCAAGAAGAGCGCTCATAACCTCTTCCTGCCCTTGGAAAACTGTTGTCAGGAAGCAGGAAAGGAAGTTTAGTGAGTTGGACTCAAAGGGAATATCTTTTTCAGAATAATTGAATGCTATATTTAAACTAATAGGGAAAGCACTTGGGTCTCAAATGAATCTTTGTGAGGCTGAAGAAATCTTGTGGAGAACTCAATCTCTTAGACTGCTGAAAGCGAAAGTAAAGCTACATTCTGAGGGGAGAGTTTTCTTGTAAAAGATAAAATGGCTTCTAAACTAGAAGAGGATCTCACCTGTCCTGTGTGCTGTGACTTCTACAAGAATCCTGTCTTTTTGACCTGCGCTCACAGTGTGTGTAAAGCCTGTCTACAGCAGTTCTGGGAGAGCAAAGGATCCAGAGAGTGTCCATACTGTAGGAGGAAGTGCTCTAGAGAAACTTATCCTGGTAATATGGCTCTAAGGAATCTGTGTGAGACCTTCTTACAGGAGACAAGTCAGAGAGCTTCAGCAGGGTCTGAGGTGCTCTGCAGTCTGCACAGTGAGAAACTCAAGCTCTTCTGTCTGGAGGATAAACAGCCTGTGTGTGTGGTGTGTCGAGACTCTAGGAGACATAAAAATCACAACTTCAGTCCCATAGATGAAGCTGCACAAGACCGCAAGGTAAGGATCTTTGCTCTAGTAAAATATAATACTGTAGATGTC
>JAODXP020000016.1:10280040-10334340 GCA_027497455.2 Sardinella longiceps | reverse complement strand
TCACGGCCCCAGTGGGGCTTTAGTGTCACTATTCCTCCGGAGGTGCAGAGTTCCCCCAGGGCACCAGGGGTGCTCTTCTCTTGTGTCTCTCAAGCAGGCTGGAGAGGAGCTTGCGGCAGATTGGCTCACACCAGGGCCCGGTGTGGGCCAATCAGTTAAAAAGCCAGAAGATCCCTAGTTCTCTCGCTTTTTTCTTCTCCCTGATGCTGGCTCTCCGCTATGAGCACGTGGTGTTGCAGGCCAGACGCCGGCTGGGGATCTTTTCATTGTTTTGTGGTGTTTGTTTGTAGATCTACGCTTTTGTATTTTGTAATTAAATTATTATTGTCTACTGCGAACCCCTCTGTGATCTCCCTTTTTGCCACAGTCCGTGAGCCAGACTGTGACAATTGGGGGCTCGTAGACTTAGAATCCGGTCAGTACATTGTTTGTTCTCGGTAGCCTGAATTTATGAATGAACAGGCCTGCTAGGCCTAGCGCTACTACTATCACTGCGTTGCGTGACGTCAGCACGTAGTGATTTGTTTCAGTGAATGGTCGTGGGAATGTTTGCCACCTGTAGCTTTGTTGGGAGATGTTACTGAGGGGTAAGTGTTATCTTGTTAACATTGTTTTTCGTGCAGTACTGATATTAATGCTACTTGTTGAGGAATAGTTTAAGTCTGTGAATGTTGGGACTGCAATTATTTGTCAACCTATGTCCAAAAGTTTGTTTCATTATCTCTCGTCTGTTGCTGTGTTTTGTCCCTGTTAGGCTAGGGGCGAATTCCCTTTGGAGTTCGTCCTGGGGGGATTTCCTGTAGTGTGGTGTTATCGGTGGATTGAGCAGTTGTCTCGGGAGCACAGCCGAGGCTGCGGGTGAGTCGCTAATTGCTAGTTGCTTGCCGGGCCTACGGTATTTAGTGTTAGTACCCGCCGCCGAGCACCTGAAGAGTTAGCGGGGAGTTAGCTAGCTTCTCTGGTTAGGTATTTAGTGGGGCAAAATATGGTGACGCCTTGATTTTGTACAGACTTTGGGTCTACGGTTGTTTGGGTAAGTTGCAGTTTCCCTCTTCACCTTGATATTGTTTTGTTTAATGCATTTGGATCTGGACAGGTTTAAGATTACTGTTAACTATGGCCTCTAAAAATGTTGAAGACTTTTTGGCTGCGCCGTCTGCTGAGCTATTGCTCCTGTGTTCACGTGAGGAAGTTGTCGAAATCGCTACACATTATAAAATTGACGTCGGTGATAAGCGTATGACTGAAAATATGAAGAGAATTTTAACGGAGAAGTTGAAACTGAAAAAAGATGTTGCTAATGTGAGTACAGGGGAGGCATCCGCTTTGGATAGCTCAGGGGGGTTGTCATTTGAAGAGCGAAAGCAGTTGTTACTGTTGCAAGTTGAAATTCGGGAGAATGAAGTAAAAAGATTAGAGCTGGAGGAGCGAATGCGTCGTATGGCTAATGATGGGGCGCTTTTCGAGAGCCCACACGTTCACTTGACATTTCAGGTAATTTGAAATTGGTTCCTCGCTTTTCTGAACGCGATCCAGACACGTTTTTACCCTGTTTGAGCGCGTTGCTGACTGTAGGGGTTGGTCTGATATCGACCGCACACTGTTACTACAATGCACAATGACTGGTAGAGCCCAGGAGGCTTATTCTGCTCTGTCAGTAGCTGAGAGTAAGGTTTATAGCTCTGTGAAAGCAGCTGTGTTGAAGGCCTATGAATTGGTGCCTGAAGCTTATCGCTTAAAGTTCAGGACTTGGGAGCGCTCTGGTAAGCAAACTCATATGGAATTTGCTAGAGAAATTACTATTCACTTCAATAGGTGGTGTTCTTCGCTTGAAGTTCGTACTTATGAAGGGCTGTGTGAACTAGTTCTGTTAGAGCAGTTTAAGAACTCTGTTCCTAGTCGTATAGCTACCTACATAAACGAACGTAATGTGAAGACTGTCCTTGAAGCTGCCAAGCTGGCGGATGAGTACACTTTAATACATCGTGAGCGTGACTACAGAGGCCGAGGTGACTTTTACAGCGATCATGGTCAGTCCTCTGCGTTTAGGCGAAGTGACTCTGTCAGAGACTACAGTCAGTTTGGTGTGGTGAGTAGTCCTGAACGGGAGGAGGATGCACCGTTTCAATCTGGTAAGCGTAATGACCACAGAGCAGTTCAGAGTTCTCATGATTACAATAAAACCTGTAATTACTGTAAGCGCTCAGGGCATTTCAAGGCAGAATGTCCTTATAAGTTTAAAACTAAGACTGAGTCATTTGGCAATATAACACCAGTCATGTCTGCTGTGTCTGTTCCATCACCAGTTGTTTCTTGTGTGAAACCAGTCTCTCCCAGTAGGTCTACCTCTTCTTGTGCCTCTGGATGTGTCTCTTCCTGTCTTTCTCCTTGTCAACAGGTGTCCTGTGATGTTGGTCTGGAGCGTCCTGATTTTTCGGCCTTTGTGTCTGATGGCTATGTGTCACTAGTGAGAGGTGATACAAAAATCCCTGTGAAAATTCTAAGGGACACGGGTTCATTTGACTCTTTTGTGGTGGGTTCCATCTTACCATTTTCTGAGGATTCAGACACTGGGGATAGGTTACTCATGTGTGGTATGGGATTGAATGTTTTACCTGTACCCATGCATAAGCTGACTCTAGATTGTGGGTTTGTTAAAGGAGAAGTTGTTATGGGTGTTCGCCCTGCATTGCCGGTTCAGGGTGTTCATGTTTTGTTAGGTAACCAGTTAGCTGGTAACCATGTGTTCACTAATGTACCACCTTTAGTAAAAACTTCCACTCCTGTTTCCAGCATGTCTGAGAATGCCCAAGGTGTTCCAGAGGTGTTTTCAGCGCGTGAAAGTACTCCCACCATGGTAAAAGCTCAGCCTCAACTGAGGGTTGAGCCAAATGATTCGAATGTGGTTTCTCCTGTGTCTGTCTCTAATAATTTGTTTGGTTCCCACAGTAATCTAGTGGCCAAACAGCTGGATGTTCCCACTGTTCGTGAACGTTACTCCGGTCAGTCTGATCCGGTGTGTCGGTCGTCTGTTGGTCTGAGGCCCTGTTCCACCCGGGTGGCACATTCTTCTGTGGCAGGGGAGAGTGTGCGGCTAGGTCCTAGTCCTTCACTTAAGGCGGATACTGTGAGAGAGGTTCTCTGTCTGGTGATGTGGATGTTCTGGGTGATGGGGTGGTGGCTTCACTTGAATTCAGATTGCATAGCAGACTTGTTCTGTGTCTGTGTGGGCATTTGTTTCCTAGGTTGTTTCATCTTAACGGACCTGTTTAAGGCCAAGTCCAAATACATCTGGTCATGTTTTCATTTCAAGTGTTTGATAATGTTAAGTTTTCTGTGTGCTGTTTATGTGTGTGCTTCTTTTGAATTGCAGGTGGACATGCTGATTGTTGAGATGGTGTGGTGTTGGTTCGGTCAGAGAGTGGTAGTGATCAGCGTCCTCTCAGTTACTTCTGAAAACCACCAACCATTGGTTTTCTGTTGTTCCTTGTCCTGTCCTCTTAGACTGTTAATAAGTTGGCTCTCATTTTGGCAATCTATTATGGCTGATGCCTTATCAAGCAATCAGTGATCAAAGTTTGTGACTGACTGGTTGTTCTCCCTATGTTCAATCACTCTCTTCTAACTCCATGCTCCTCTAGGCGCCAGAGTGGTTTGGTTGTTAGTTGGTGGGGGGGAGAATTTCCATGAATTTGGTAAGTCCTGTCACACATGATTACATATGCGCACACATGCTAAACATGCATCACACTGATCCTTAGCCTAAGTGTCCTTTCATATATTTAGTATTTAAAACAGTACTGTATTTCTATGTGTTATTGTGAGTGGCTATGGCTCGGGTATTATATTTGTGTTACCGGTTGACTTGGGCAATTGTAGTCTAAACAGTTAGACTGGATGTTGGTGGTATCAAAATGTTGGTGGTGGTTCATAGATTTAACTGTTATCAAATGGGAACTGTGCTCTATGAATTAGGGTTCGTTCCCATAGAATTGTTTGTTGTGCTTCCTGGTTGGAACTCTGCTCTTCTGGGGGGAGGTGTCACGGCCCCAGTGGGGCTTTAGTGTCACTAGTCCTCCGGAGGTGCAGAGTTCCACCAGGGCACCAGGGGTGCTCTTCTCTTGTGTCTCTCAAGCAGGCTGGAGAGGAGCTTGCGGCAGATTGGCTCACACCAGGGCCCGGTGTGGGCCAATCAGTTAAAAAGCCAGAAGATCCCTAGTTCTCTCGCTTTTCTTCTCCCTGATGCTGGCTCTCCGCTATGAGCACGTGGTGTTGCAGGCCAGACGCCGGCTGGGGATCTTTTCATTGTTTTGTGGTGTTTGTTTGTAGATCTACGCTTTTGTATTTTGTAATTAAATTATTATTGTCTACTGCGAACCCCTCTGTGATCTCCCTTTTTGCCACAGTCCGTGAGCCAGACTGTGACAATTGGGGGCTCGTGGACTTAGAATCCGGTCAGTACATTGTTTGTTCTCGGTAGCCTGAATTTATGAATGAACAGGCCTGCTAGGCCTAGCGCTACTATCACTGCGTTGCGTGATGTCAGCACGTAGTGATTTGTTTCAGTGAATGGTCGTGGGAATGTTTGCCACCTGTAGCTTTGTTGGGAGATGTTACTGAGGGGTAAGTGTTATCTTGTTAACATTGTTTTTCGTGCAGTACTGATATTAATGCTACTTGTTGAGGAATAGTTTAAGTCTGTGAATGTTGGGACTGCAATTATTTGTCAACCTATGTCCAAAAGTTTGTTTCATTATCTCTCGTCTGTTGCTGTGTTTTGTCCCTGTTAGGCTAGGGGCGAATTCCCTTTGGAGTTCGTCCTGGGGGGGATTTCCTGTAGTGTGGTGTTATCGGTGGATTGAGCAGTTGTCTCGGGAGCACAGCCGAGGCTGCGGGTGAGTCGCTAATTGCTAGTTGCTTGCCGGGCCTACGGTATTTAGTGTTAGTACCCGCCGCCGAGCACCTGAAGAGTTAGCGGGGAGTTAGCTAGCTTCTCTGGTTAGGTATTTAGTGGGGCAAAATATGGTGACGCCTTGATTTTGTACAGACTTTGGGTCTACGGTTGTTTGGGTAAGTTGCAGTTTCCCTCTTCACCTTGATATTGTTTTGTTTAATGCATTTGGATCTGGACAGGTTTAAGATTACTGTTAACTATGGCCTCTAAAAATGTTGAAGACTTTTTGGCTGCGCCGTCTGCTGAGCTATTGCTCCTGTGTTCACGTGAGGAAGTTGTCGAAATCGCTACACATTATAAAATTGACGTCGGTGATAAGCGTATGACTGAAAATATGAAGAGAATTTTAACGGAGAAGTTGAAACTGAAAAAAGATGTTGCTAATGTGAGTACAGGGGAGGCATCCGCTTTGGATAGCTCAGGGGGGTTGTCATTTGAAGAGCGAAAGCAGTTGTTACTGTTGCAAGTTGAAATTCGGGAGAATGAAGTAAAAAGATTAGAGCTGGAGGAGCGAATGCGTCGTATGGCTAATGACGGGGGCGCTTTTCGAGAGCCCACACGTTCATTTGACATTTCAGGTAATTTGAAATTGGTTCCTCGCTTTTCTGAACGCGATCCAGACACGTTTTTTACCCTGTTTGAGCGCGTTGCTGACTGTAGGGGTTGGTCTGATATCGACCGCACACTGTTACTACAATGCACAATGACTGGTAGAGCCCAGGAGGCTTATTCTGCTCTGTCAGTAGCTGAGAGTAAGGTTTATAGCTCTGTTAAAGCAGCTGTGTTGAAGGCCTATGAATTGGTGCCTGAAGCTTATCGCTTAAAGTTCAGGACTTGGGAGCGCTCTGGTAAGCAAACTCATATGGAATTTGCTAGAGAAATTACTATTCACTTCAATAGGTGGTGTTCTTCGCTTGAAGTTCGTACTTATGAAGGGCTGTGTGAACTAGTTCTGTTAGAGCAGTTTAAGAACTCTGTTCCTAGTCGTATAGCTACCTACATAAACGAACGTAATGTGAAGACTGTCCTTGAAGCTGCCAAGCTGGCGGATGAGTACACTTTAATACATCGTGAGCGTGACTACAGAGGCCGAGGTGACTTTTACAGCGATCATGGTCAGTCCTCTGCGTTTAGGCGAAGTGACTTGTCAGAGACTACAGTCAGTTTGGTGTGGTGAGTAGTCCTGAACGGGAGGAGGATGCACCGTTTCAATCTGGTAAGCGTAATGACCACAGAGCAGTTCAGAGTTCTCATGATTACAATAAAACCTGTAATTACTGTAAGCGCTCAGGGCATTTCAAGGCAGAATGTCCTTATAAGTTTAAAACTAAGACTGAGTCATTTGGCAATATAACACCAGTCATGTCTGCTGTGTCTGTTCCATCACCAGTTGTTTCTTGTGTGAAACCAGTCTCTCCCAGTAGGTCTACCTCTTCTTGTGCCTCTGGATGTGTCTCTTCCTGTCTTTCTCCTTGTCAACAGGTGTCCTGTGATGTTGGTCTGGAGCGTCCTGATTTTTCGGCCTTTGTGTCTGATGGCTATGTGTCACTAGTGAGAGGTGATACAAAAATCCCTGTGAAAATTCTAAGGGACACGGGTTCATTTGACTCTTTTGTGGTGGGTTCCATCTTACCATTTTCTGAGGATTCAGACACTGGGGATAGGTTACTCATGTGTGGTATGGGATTGAATGTTTTACCTGTACCCATGCATAAGCTGACTCTAGATTGTGGGTTTGTTAAAGGAGAAGTTGTTATGGGTGTTCGCCCTGCATTGCCGGTTCAGGGTGTTCATGTTTTGTTGGGTAACCAGTTAGCTGGTAACCATGTGTTCACTAATGTACCACCTTTAGTAAAAACTTCCACTCCTGTTTCCAGCATGTCTGAGAATGCCCAAGGTGTTCCAGAGGTGTTTTCAGCGCGTGAAAGTACTCCCACCATGGTAAAAGCTCAGCCTCAACTGAGGGTTGAGCCAAATGATTCGAATGTGGTTTCTCCTGTGTCTGTCTCTAATAATTTGTTTGGTTCCCACAGTAATCTAGTGGCCAAACAGCTGGATGTTCCCACTGTTCGTGAACGTTACTCCGGTCAGTCTGATCCGGTGTGTCGGTCGTCTGTTGGTCTGAGGCCCTGTTCCACCCGGGTGGCACATTCTTCTGTGGCAGGGGAGAGTGTGCGGCTAGGTCCTAGTCCTTCACTTAAGGCGGATACTGTGAGAGAGGTTCTCTGTCTGGTGATGTGGATGTTCTGGGTGATGGGGTGGTGGCTTCACTTGAATTCAGATTGCATAGCAGACTTGTTCTGTGTCTGTGTGGGCATTTGTTTCCTAGGTTGTTTCATCTTAACGGACCTGTTTAAGGCCAAGTCCAAATACATCTGGTCATGTTTTCATTTCAAGTGTTTGATAATGTTAAGTTTTCTGTGTGCTGTTTATGTGTGTGCTTCTTTTGAATTGCAGGTGGACATGCTGATTGTTGAGATGGTGTGGTGTTGGTTCGGTCAGAGAGTGGTAGTGATCAGCGTCCTCTCAGTTACTTCTGAAAACCACCAACCATTGGTTTTCTGTTGTTCCTTGTCCTGTCCTCTTAGACTGTTAATAAGTTGGCTCTCATTTTGGCAATCTATTATGGCTGATGCCTTATCAAGCAATCAGTGATCAAAGTTTGTGACTGACTGGTTGTTCTCCCTATGTTCAATCACTCTCTTCTAACTCCATGCTCCTCTAGGCGCCAGAGTGGTTTGGTTGTTAGTTGGTGGGGGAGAATTTCCATGAATTTGGTAAGTCCTGTCACACATGATTACATATGCGCACACATGCTAAACATGCATCACACTGATTGATAGCCTAAGTGTCCTTTCATATATTTAGTATTTAAAACAGTACTGTATTTCTATGTGTTATTGTGAGTGGCTATGGCTCGGGTATTATATTTGTGTTACCGGTTGACTTGGGCAATTGTAGTCTAAACAGTTAGACTGGATGTTGGTGGTATCAAAATGTTGGTGGTGGTTCATAGATTTAACTGTTATCAAATGGGAACTGTGCTCTATGAATTAGGGTTCGTTCCCATAGAATTGTTTGTTGTGCTTCCTGGTTGGAACTCTGCTCTTCTGGGGGGAGGTGTCACGGCCCCAGTGGGGCTTTAGTGTCACTAGTCCTCCGGAGGTGCAGAGTTCCACCAGGGCACCAGGGGTGCTCTTCTCTTGTGTCTCTCAAGCAGGCTGGAGAGGAGCTTGCGGCAGATTGGCTCACACCAGGGCCCGGTGTGGGCCAATCAGTTAAAAAGCCAGAAGATCCCTAGTTCTCTCGCTTTTTTCTTCTCCCTGATGCTGGCTCTCCGCTATGAGCACGTGGTGTTGCAGGCCAGACGCCGGCTGGGGATCTTTTCATTGTTTTGTGGTGTTTGTTTGTAGATCTACGCTTTTGTATTTTGTAATTAAATTATTATTGTCTACTGCGAACCCCTCTGTGATCTCCCTTTTTGCCACAGTCCGTGAGCCAGACTGTGACAGAGGATTGGGGGATATGTTTGCAATATAATATAATAGTATCTGAAGTTTAAGGATTTTATTTGTTCAGTTTGAAAAAGAAAGAAGAGAAACTAGGGAAAAGGAGAGAAACTTAACACTGCCAAGCTGATTCCTGACCTTGTGCCACAGCTTTAATCCAGTTTTATTCATTCTTTATTTCTTATTTTGTTTATTCATTGCTTTTTATTTATTTGCTATTCTGGTCTATAATGTGTTTTTGGTATTTATTTATTTGTTATGCCTGTCTGAAATGTGTTTTAATATGTCCACAGATGTAAAATAGCTTTGTAGCTAACTGGTACATGGCCCCTGTCAAATAAACCAATAAACTAAACTTCACTTCACTGTTAATGTTTGTTTGAAATAAACTGTTTGAGAGTTACAATTCTGTTTTATTTAATCATCCAATGTGTGCTAAAGGTGGTGGGGGCGGCATAGAAGTGTCCCCAGCTCGTAAGCGACGTTCAACATGCAACCTAGGAAGTGCAAGTTTTCTGTATGGTCTCAATAGCGGAATAAAACTGTTTTTGTGTTATCGTTATCATACTATAACGTAGAGGGACGTGCCGCGTGACTTATGAGCTCTGCGGTTTCAGTCAGTAGGCTATCTGTAATGTAAAGGAAGGGGCCTCATTGAGTGTATTCACTGGTATTACGTAGGGATACACCGAAAAATATTTGGTTGATGTAGGCCTACGTGTCCTGTTAACTATTTTTCCGTTTGACATCAAACAATCTGCATGACTTAAATATTGCAAATACTCCTTTTACAATCGGAATAAGAGTCATTTTCACGAACTTTACTCTGGACAAAATACAAACGAGTCGCCAAATGCTTTCACTTTCCTATCTATCGAGGCTAGCGATAGCACATGAGAACCCGGATGTTCAATAACAAAGCAGCACGTTGACAGTGACGAAGTAAGGGGCAGTACTGTGTGAGGGCGGTTTAGTGAGGACTGGGCGTTTTAGATGAGACGCAGCTGGATGATATTGGAATCGCGGGGGATGACAATTTTTTTTTAGGTCATTCAGCCAGTAGTGGAAAATGACCAAGAAATGGCATAATCTAGGCAAAATGCTTCAACAATACCTAAGGAAGGCCTAGCTGGTCCTATTTGCATTGGCTATTTTTATGCTCAATGCCCTGGCTTCTCCTCACATTTGCAAAAAACAAATTGTTTAGGTTATGGTCTCCATTTTAGTGTCTAGTAATGACGTCACCAACGCAATGCCGTTTCAGAATCATCCCCCCCTCTGATTTTTTTCATAAATCGCACCCTGCATACAATACCCAATACAGATAATATACATATATACAATAGTCCAATTCAGCTCAAACATAATTACATCTGCAGAAAACGGGTAAGAGACAATTCCTCATTCATCACATTTGGTATGCAGGTGTTCAATTTAAAAATATACCAGGCCTCTCGCTGGAGAAGGTGGTTCTCTCTGTCGCCCCCTCTCGGTGATCGATTGACCATTTCTAAACCCAGAAATTTCAACATATTTGCGTCATGGCCTGCTGAATGAAGATGTCTTGCAACAGAAGATTTATCATCATTTTTTTCTTATTGCACATTTATGTTCAAAGATTCTGGTTTTCAATTGTCTGTTTTTCCAACATAAAGCAACCCGCAGGGGCATGTCAACAAATACACAATAAAAGTAGATAGACAAGTAATTCTGCCCTTTACTTTGTAAGTTCTGCCTGTCCTTGGGTGCGTGAATTCTTTTTAGGTGGCCATAAAGTTGCAAGCTGCACAGTAAAACATTTGAAATTACCATGTGAAACATGAAAAGAAGAAGTAAACGGTGACTGGGTGGATGCAGAGAGGTATAAATGCACTAGTTGGTCTCTTAAGCTTGATGATCTTTTATAACAGTTACGTGGCAGATCCTGAAAAACATTGCCAATGTTTGGATCGCTCTGTAAAATGTGCCAATGGCAGTGCACAATGTCATTGGTAATGGGGTGTGGGAATGGGTGTGGGTATTTATTGTGGTTACACATTCGCATTGTAACATTGTTGCACACTGAAGAAGGCACACAACGAAACGCGCCTGTGCACAAATAAAGGACGTTTGATGCAAGGTGCGCCCCTTTTTCAGTACAGTGAATGGCCTGGAAAGAAATAAAACTGATCAATTCTAGTAGCCTGATAAACCAGCCTAAATGTGAGATTGGATGTTTAATTTAATCTGGTCCGATGAATGGATACAACGGGAGATTGTTGATGAGGCCTATAGGCCAACGCTCTGTCGTCACTCCCTCAAAACCCCGTCCGCTTTGATTCAAAACACATCTCTGCGTTATGATTGGTTTGCCAGATTCCTGGCATTCTGGCAGGACAATGATGCGAGGCTAGACCACTTGCAGAAAACAAATAACATTTTGCCGTCCAGCGGGTGGCGCTGGTTTACTAGGCTACAATTCTAGGATTCTAGGAGGAAAACACACAGATATTGTATGTCTGATTAGGGCACATTAGCAACTACAAGTTTTCTTGAGTGTGTGTGTGTGTGTGTGTGAGTTTGTGTGTTCAATAGAACCACAGTAATTACAGGCAGGATAGGAACACACCAATAACCCTCAGCTCATTCTTCTAACATACAATAACATTAAATCTCACTTACACACATAATCCCAAACACTTTCAGTTGCATGTTTGCAGCTGTTGCATTACCAGAATGATGGCAACAACGACAGTGTGATGGTAGTTCACATTGTCCGAAACACACACAAACACACACACACACACCAGTCTGAGGTTTTATTATGGGTGGGTGGCCAAATTGTAAAACAAATAGAAGAAGGAAGAGTGAGAGAGAGTAGTAAACTCCTGCACAGTTGGGATCTCTTCATACTGATGACTAAAGACTATTTCACTGTTCCTGCTTCTCTCTGCCATTACACTTGGTAACAGCACTATTAATAATGACCATCATTCACATCCTCATCACACACACATCACTCATTGTTCAGCTCATGTGTGTGTTCTTTCTCTCTGCAGCTCCTGTCACTCTGGATCCCAACACTGCAAACCCAGAACTCATCCTGTCTGAGGATCTGACCAGTGTGAGACGTGGTGATGAGATACAGCAGCTTCCTGATAACCCAGAGAGATTTGATTACTATGAAAGTGTCCTGGGCTCTGAGGGCTTTTACTCAGGGACTCACTGCTGGGATGTGGAGGTTGGGGAGAATGATGACTGGGCTGTGGGTGTGATAACAGAGTCTTTCCAGAGGAAGGGAGACTTTCTCTCCATGAGTGGACGGTGGATTGTGGGGTATCAGGATGCTGCATATGCAGCATGGGCTCCACCTAATGACCTCACTAACCTCACAGTGGAGCAGAAACCCCAGAGGATCAGAGTGCAGCTGGACTGGGACAGAGGAAAACTCTCATTCTCTGACCCTGATAATAACACACACATACACACCTTCACACACACTTTCACTGAGAGAGTGTTTCCATACTTTTACACCTTTTCACCACCACCACTGAGGATCTTAGCAGTGAAGACAGCAGTTAGAGTAGAGCAGCTCAGTTAGAGTTCAGACACCTGCTGCAGGTTAACTGGGGATGTGGATGGGAAGAGACACTAATATGAACTCAGTACTGATACCCCATCGACCCTGATAATAACATACATACACACACACACACACATTCATCAACTGTAGAGAATCAAATCAATGCCATAAATAAGATGTGATCCATGTGTGTAAAAGAGATTTGTGCCTGCAAAGAAACTGATTTGCACGTGTGTAGAACAGTTTTGTATTTTTGGAGTTAGTTTGCTTGTGTGCAAATGAATGGGGAGATGAGAGGTGGTGGCGCCTGGAAATGGAAATTCAGCTTTTGGGAGCAAAGGACAAGTCTTGGGCAATACTGACACTGAGTTCAGTCAGTCTTAACAGTCTGTAAAGCAGACAGTGATTAGCAGTTGGCTCTGACCAATCAGCTCTCAGTTCATCTTGGTCCCTCCCTCTGACTCGCATTTCCTGAATGAGGAAGTGAAGCTCAGTGATAGACGCTTGCTCTATTCAACGCTCCAATCGAACAGCTACTGTGGTATGTGAGAAATGAGGGGAAAAGATGGAATAATACTTCAGATGGAATAATACTTCAACTGGTTGTGTTAATAATGTTTAGATTTAAGACTCGAGATCTAAGTGGAAAATATGGAGTGACTCAGACGGTATATTTGTCAAAGCTGTGAAAGTGAAAGTAAAGTTTGTCCAGCAGCCATTACTGGAGGGAAGCTTGTGCATTGTAGTCTACTCTTGGAAATGGCTTCAAATGTGGAAGAGGACATATCATGCCCTGTGTGCACTGAGATCTACAAGGATCCTGTCATGCTGACCTGTAGTCACAGCTTCTGTAGAGCCTGTCTGAAGCAGTTCTGGGAAACTAAACCATCCAGAGAATGTCCAGTCTGCAGGAGGAGATCATCAAAGGACCGTCCTCCCCCAAATCTGGCTTTAAGGAACCTGTGTGAGACTCTGTCTAAGACTGTCTTACAAGAGAAAGATCAGACACACATGCTCTGCAAACAGCACACAAGAAAACTTGAGCTCCTCTGTCAGAGTGATAAGCAGCTTGTGTGCCTTGTTTGTCGAGACTCAAAATCACACAGGAATCACATCTTCAGTCCCATTGATGAAGCAGCAGCAGAAATCAAGGTAGGTCTGAGCTTTCTGTAAAGCATTATTCTCTTGTTTGCCCTCGTACAATCTTGTATTGTCATATTTTCTACTGCAGATGTCACTGTTGCTTATTAGCTACTTCACACAAACGGTCACACTCACTTTACTATCAAGCCCTGAAGAACATTTTTTAAACTTTGAGTGTACATACATAGATAGAGATGATTATGAGTTGTGCATAGACAGAGATGATTATGATTGTCTGATTGTTTCATATATTCATGTGTCTGTCTGACAATGATTTACATAGTTATTATGTGAATGTACGGCATGTCTGCCATTTGGTCCCGCTGGAAAATATTTCCATGAATTGCAGGAAAGTTGATAGCATGTTTATGTACTCCAGTATAGCTTAAAAATGAGTACAAACTGTATGAATGTCAGTTACACGGTGAAACTCTGAGTGAGCGACACTATCGTGACTCCCTTGTTTGGCCAGCATTGTAAAGGTGAATAAACCTGTATGTTGGTAAATCCTGAGCTGACGGCGTAGTGTGCATCTGATTGTAAAACTTAAAAATTACCATCAACTGGTAGTATGAGAACACTTAAGCATCTCACTAAATCCCACTGATCCATTCATTTCAGGAGGAGCTGAAGGCCAAACTGCAGCCTCTACAGGAGAAGCTGAAGGACTTTGAGAAAGCTAAAGTCACCTGTGATAAAACAGCTGAGTACATTAAGGTCAGTGTGATGAAGACTACTGTCATGTTTAACATGACCGTGTCCATGGCTATCGTCCTCTGGGACGATATTTAATATTTGAAAGTTTACAGACCAGGTTTCACTATAGAGTATGTGTGAAGTAATAAGTTTACATTCAACTGTTTATCAGTCTGAACACTCATGAAGCTATAACTATTTTATTCAGACTCAAAGCCAGAACACAGAGAAACAGATCAAGGAGGAGTTTGAGAAGCTTCACCAGTTTCTACGAGATGAAGAGGCAGCCAGGATAGCTGCACTGAGGGAGGAAGAGGAGCAGAAGAGTCAGATGATGAAGAAGAAGATTGAGAAGATGAGCAGAGAGATCTCATCTCTTTCAGACAAAATCAGAGCCATTGAAAAGGAGATGAAGGCTGATGATGTCACATTTCTGCAGGTAACAAATATTTGATTACAGCAGTCAAGTTAAAACTGTCTGTTCTGTTAACATCCCATCCTTGGTCTTTTCCAGAACTACAAGACTACCATGAAAAGGTGAGTGATCTGCCTCCTGTCTCTCTCTTCTCTGTGGTTCTGAAGCCAAACCCACAGCAGCACTGACTCCTGAATGTTATTCCAGAGCCCAGTGTACACTGCAGGATCCAGAGAGGGTTTCAGGAGCTCTGATCAATGTGGCAAAGCACCTGGGCAACCTGAAGTTCAGAGTCTGGGAGAAGATGCAGGAGACTTTTCAGTACAGTGAGTAGCCTGGAAAGAAATAAAGATGCTCAATTCTAGGACCAAGAGGATGACACACAGCTACTGTCTGTCTGATTAGGGAACATTACTAAAAGCTTTCGTAGTCTGTAACTCAAACAAAACACAATAGAACCAACATCTGGTATATATATACTGTGTGTGTGTGTGTGTGTGTGTGTGTGTGTAATTGAAATTAAATGTTATATGCTATACATTACACTTGGTAACAGCACTATTAATAATGACCATCATTCACATCCTCATCACACATCACTCAGTGTTCAGCTCATGTGTGTGTTCTTTCTCTCTGCAGCTCCTGTCACTCTGGATCCCAACACTGCACACCCACAACTCATCCTGTCTGAGGATCTGACCAGTGTGAGACGTGGTGATGAGATACAGCAGCTTCCTGATAACCCAGAGAGATTTGATGAGTATCTCAGTGTCCTGGGCTCTGAGGGCTTTAACTCAGGGACTCACTGCTGGGATGTGGAGGTTGGGGAGAATGATGGCTGGGAGCTGGGTGTGATGACAGAGTCTCTCCAGAGGAAGGGAGACTATTTTTCCATGAGTGGACAGTGGTATGTGGAGTATGATGATGCTGAATATGGAGCACATGCTCCACCTCATCCCTCCACTCTCCTCACATTGGAGCAGAAACCCCAGAGGATCAGAGTGCAGCTGGACTGGGACAGAGGAAAACTCTCATTCTCTGACCCCGATAATAACACACACATACACACTTTCACACACACTTTCACTGAGAGAGTGTTTCCATACTTTTCCACTATCCCTCCACTGACTATCTTACCAGTGAAGACAGCAGTTACAGTAGAGCAGCTCAGTTAGAGTTCAGACACCTGCTGCAGGTTAACTCAGTAGCACTGATAGGCTTACCCACCTGACCCTGACAATAACACACTCACCCATTCATACACATTCACCCCCCCCCCCCCCCCACACACACACACACACACACACACTTGTGAAGGCCTCACAGTACCAAAGCAAGCAGCACCCACAGTACTTAAAGAGGATAGTGAATCAGCCTGACCATAGCTGATATACAGCAATCACACAATATATTAAATATCTTTTTGTTTTTGCCAACATTTTGTAGTTAATGAATGTACTTCCTGAATGTCTATGTGTAGAGTAGGCCTATCCAATAAGTGTCTGTTTACAGCACTAGTAATCCTGTGACTGTGTGATCCATGTTTCAGGCCACATACTGTTGTCACAAGTGTAGTCTAACTGTCACACTATTCAGTCTGGTTTTCAGCTTTTTGGAAAAAAAGACCAAATAAGGATTATCATTAAAACTATTGTTTTTCTGAAACATTATTTTGTTTGATTTGTGAGTGCACAGGAAGGTGGCTACATCAATTGTCGTCATGGTCATTTGCAATGGTTTTCCCTTCCAATCCAAATGAGCAATACTGCCACCCAGTGTTCATTTGCCTGTAATTACAGTCACATATGTATACCTTATGTGGGGACAAATATTTCAGACAAAAGAGAATATGCTCAGAACAGGTGTGTGTGTGTGTGTGTGTGTGTGTGTGTGTTACTCTGTCTGTTATTCACATATGTATACCTTATGTAGGGACACATATTTCAGACAAAGAGAGAATCTGTTTAGAACAGGTATGTGTGTGTGTCTGACTCTGTACAGTACGTATGTGTGTGTTACACTATGTACAGTATTAGTTAAGAGCAGGTGTGTGTGCGCGCATGTGTGTGTGTGTTACACTATGTACAGTATTAATTCAGAGCAGGTGTGTGTGTGTGTGTGTGTAATTTGTTTTATGAATTTAAAGGCATCTAGCAGGCATGCAAACTCGCCGCCTTTCGGCGAAATTCGCCGTTTTGAACTCGAAATGGGTCATTCTTCTGAATTGCGTAGATTCGAGGAGAAAATATTTGGGGGGGGGGGGTCTCGGGTCGAGCCGAGCATGTCAACTAGCGAGTGGGACTGAACCTCAAAACAACACAAGACCTAGGACCACAGATGTATAACTGCGCCACTCTCTTCTCGTGACAACAAATGACTGACAAGAGTGCCGTGTGAGAGAAGCCCCATCACCAATCAGAAGTGAGGGGGGCGAACCCTTCTCTCCCTGTCCCTCCCCCTCCCCCCGTCTCCCACTCAGTGGAAATTGCGGCAAGGTCAGAATTAATATCAACAGTTTCTTCTGAAGCTAAAATGCTAAAATTTGACTGATGGCCTGAAATAGTCGTCATAATTAACTCAGCTGTGTCGTTAGATCAATTCATGTGCTTGGAATAGTGTCTTTAACACCACTGTCATCTTCTAAATGTCTTCATATCAGACGTGAAATAGTCTACAAAATTCCTCGATATTTCGCCGTCTCACAGAACGCCGTTTGTGCTACGAGCTGGAGTGGCTAACTAGCGCCTTCCACACAAGTTCAGGGCTTTGCTATTTTTAGCGAACGTTCATGGAGACATTGTCGCCGGACTTGGCTTTATAATATCCTGCGGTAATCACGGAAACGGATTTTTTTGTCCAATAGTTGAGGTTGTCCATTCGTCGTGAGTTAGTCAATTGAATCCGGAGAGCTATGCCACTGGTCGTATTTGAGAGTAGTGCTACGCATCCCCTATCCCCATATTGCTAGTATGGTCAGCAACCTACTGAACACATTAAAGCTGAATGATTTTGCAATCTTACCTTAATCAAAATCACTGAAGTAATCCATGTTATCAAGTAGCCTTGTGTGAAGTGAAAGGCATACCAGTGTACCAAAACAAACTTCGTTTTGAAGTCACATTATGCTAACGAGTCTGCTTCAGAACAGTAGCCACATATGTAAACCATACAAAGCCCCTCTCTGATTGGCCTATTTAATAGAAGAATAACATAACATATTTTATTGGTAGGCCTATTTATTCAGCTTATATTTTAGTGTGGGGAGACATTAGACTTCTCTTAAATTATTATTTTTTGACTACTAGTTTTATTTAAGGGAGAGAATGGGCTACTACAGGAGTTTAAAAGAACCCTAAAATAATAGGCTACTTTAAAGCAGAATTCAACCCTGAAACAACATTGTAAACACTGTGTTTTACCATACATTTATGCATGACAGTGCTGCCATTTAATGTAATAACTCTATATTAAAAATAAATAAACCTTAAAAAAACAACAATTTAAGGTGTTTTGCGCACCTGGGCCCATTTAAATACGTCATTAAAAAAATTCAATAATTATCGATATCGACCAATATACTGAGCCTATATCGTGATAGAGATTTCAGCCATATCGCCCATATAATATAATTCAAAATGCCTCTGGTTGCGCTTACACAAACTACGAAATTCACTTTTCCGCGCGCGCGCACGTCCGTGTACCCTTGTCACCTTTTTCACCCCTGACCAGTTTGCATGCCTGATATAGAGAGACTGTGGTGACACAGGTGCCATTCAGCATGTGGTTGCAGGTTCAAGCAGGGCTGTTTCAAGGTACTTCAGGGTCCCCAAGCAAACAGGGCATGGGGGCCCTTCATCTCCCATAATATAAACACCTACACAAACCACATTGTTTGTTAACTTACAGTTGTCTAACCCCGTCATATTTTATTGAAAAACACCACCAACTAAACTACTAAAATGATTAAATAGTCATTTTTGGGCAGGCCCTTTCAGTCTGGGCCCCAGGCAATTGCCTGGTTTGCCTGTCCTGTTGTGACGGCCCTGGATTCGAGCCCTGCCCTGATGGGTCGAAATGTCCTTGAGCAAGATAACGAACCCCAAACTGCTCACAAGACAAATTAGCCTAGTGGGAGAACATCAACTGATAGATTGTGAGTCAACTTGCGGTCGGGTCATATCAAAGACCATCATAAAAATGTTACTACCTCTAGCCTGGTGCACAGATATTTAGATGGAGTGGGTAAAGATAACACATACCAGAGGACTAACCCCCACTGTAGTCATGCTGCCTACTGCAGAGCCATGTGGCTTATAGGGTTACAAACAGAGCTGGGCACCAACCAATGCCCCACATAGAGTGGGAAGGATTAAAAAAAACATATACCATAGCCATCTTTTTTCTGTGTATGTGATTTAAATAAATGTGGTTTAGTCATCAGAATATATATATATATATATATATATATATATATATATATATATATATATATATATATATGTATATAGGATAGAAAGGTGCTTTATGGAGCTCACTCTCTCAGATGTTTCATGATGTCCCAGCGTCCCCTGCATTATTCTAGAAACCAGCGTAATATGTACATGTCTCCCAATGCAGTGTTAGCCTGGGAATTCCCATGCTCCTTTGCACGCTTATTTCATATCACTATGCAGAGCAGCATGGCGACCATGGCCGTTTTTCTCGCTTGCTTACGGCCCTTGATTGCATTTTACGTCACGTGGTGGCTCTGGTATTGGCTCCGAGGTATGTACAGACGCTATGATAGACATTCGTAGCGCCCAATAAACGGCTATGGACAATTGTAAACGATGCTTCCGCTACGAGAAATGCAATAGGTAGGTCCCCAGACTAAATATCACTTGTGATTTTAGTTTGGCATTCGCCAGGCTAGTGCAGGGTATTAGTCTCATCATATTGCCTAGTTATTAGTGAAGATCAAGTTAAGTCCTGCCTGCTACTACAAACCTGATTGTGAGAGAATCTGTGTGTCTGTCCTGATTGTGAGAGAATCTGTGTGTTAGTCCTGATTGTGAGAGAATCTGTGTGTCTGTGTTGATTGTGAGAGAATCTGTGTGTTAGTCCTGATTGTGAGAGAATCTGTGTGTCTGTGCTGATTGTGAGAGAATCTGTGTGTCTGTGCTGATTGTGAGAGAATCTGTGTGTCTGTGCTGATTGTGAGAGAATCTGTGCTGATTGTGAGAGAATCTGTGTGTGTGTCCTGATAGTGAGAGAATCTGTGTGTTAGTCCTGATTGTGAGAGAATCTGTGTGTTAGTCCTGATTGTGAGAGAATCTGTGTGTTAGTCCTGATTGTGAGAGAATCTGTGTGTTAGTCCTGATTGTGAGATAATCTGTGTGTGTGTCCTGATAGTGAGAGAATCTGTGTGTTAGTCCTGATTGTGAGAGAATCTGTGTGTTAGTCCTGATTGTGAGAGATTGTGTCTCTGGTAGATAAGGGCCACACCCACTACTGGGCCTGAACTTCACTCAATGAGGAAGGTGGAGCTGGTTGGGGAAGTTTAACAATGACTGGCCAATGAGACGCTTTCATTTCTGGACTGAAGGACAGGGCCCCAATTGGCTGTGCTGGAGAGGGAGGTGGGGATTTCAGAAGAGCGGCACCCATACGTAGCAAGAGCAGGTATGTTAGACAGGTCTTTATAAAGCCGGTGATCGCAAGTGATAGGACAGGTAATCAATGATTAACATTCAAGTCTTCCTAGGAAAGTTAATTTAACCTCCCGCTGTCCTTGGAAAATTGTAGTCAAAGCAGGAAGGGACAAACTTAAATGACAGGTTGGTTCACTGTTATTGGCTCAATGGGAATATTTTTTTAAAAAAATAATTGATCGCAATATTCAGACTAATAAGGGAAAATATTTTGGGTTTTAAATTAAGCCTGTGAGGCTGAAGAAATCTTGTTAGACGGTGGGCCGAGGGCGTTTTTCGTGTTGTTTTGTAAAAAACATCAGAAGAGTAGACAAGTTTTCATCTGTGATATAAACAAATGGTATTAAGCCTAACAAAATTTGTTGGCAGCTCTGGTTTGATCATATTTCGTCAAAAACAGTAGGTTTTAATCGTTATTTTCCTTGGGCATATGCAAGGAAATCTATAGGTATAACCCAATCAAATGTCGGCATTTTGAGTCCTTGGAAAAATCAACCAATCGAGTAAGAGTTCAATAGGACCCGCCTCGGAATGTAAACACCAGCTAAGCAGCAATGTCAGAAAACGCTGCAAAATCCCCTTCAGATGGCTTATTTTAGATCATAGAACTTCAGATAATAGTTGTCAACCCACTTTTTGTATAAATCTTACCTTGTTCCTGTCTGGGCATGCTGTAGAATATTGACTTTATAAATCCAACGGTGAAATTCTTAATAATAAACATGTCATCTGCTATAGTGTAGCCTAGCTATCAGCAGCAGAGGTTGAAGCAAATCGTAGGCTATCACTTGTAAGTGTAGCGGCTGTACTCTTCTTTGCGTTGTGTGTTAGGCTACATTTCATTAACTCTGTTACATAAGCAAACAGTTGGCTTACAAACAATCGTTGTTACTAAAAATTACAATAAAATTGACGCTGGAACCATTGTCAGAATCTCTTCAACTTCAAGTCTTAGGAGAGGTTCGGTTATCATTAAGGTAGTGCTTGCACATTATAAAGAACAATGTTTCTTCACAATCTTTTCGTTGACCACAGAAAATGTGTATATCCTAACATGTTAGTAATGACAGTTTACTATGCTTAACTGCAGTAACACAAACGTTTCAGGCATTATTAGGCTGTAGCTGACTGTAGCCTGTTTCATTGTTGTAGAGATGAATTGCAGACACCTTCTTGTCAATAAGATATCTTTATATCAATGGAAAAGGCAAATCAGCACATGGGATTAAAAAAATGTAGGCCTACTTTGTAATGACTCTAGTGTCTATTTGCTATAATATCTATCTGTACTATTTTCAATAGCTAATGTAGCCTACCCACCTGCACTTTCTGCTCAAAGAAAGAGGTAGCTTTAGCCCTTGACCATCGAAGACTAAAGTTCAAATTTATTTACTTGAATGCTTGTTTAGGCACACGTAATGTAACAAGGTGTTGGCTTGATTGAACAGCAGAACTAGAAAGATTCAGTACATTTATTTGTCACATCATGCGTTCAGGTACAAAGAGCAGTGACATGGAGAAAATATATCTGTCAAAAATAGCTAACTTACATAGATGTCATTATACTAAACCGAATGACAATCACCAAGATAACATTACGGACATTAGTTTAAAGTGTACAGGGCATTGTATCGGTGTGTTGTTCGATATATTAAGTTATACTGACGTCCAAACACATCAGCAGTTAGCAAAACAGTTAGCAATAGCTCTAGCTGTGCTCTATCGTTATGGACATTATGTTGAATAGACCTTGAATACCGGTAGTTCTGTTCGTTGGGTAGGTTAACGGAGACTCTTAATTATAAACACTACACTGTCAAAATAGTAACATGCATCATTACACACATTATAGTGCAAATTCCGTGATATCCAGCTTGCTTGCCAACCTCCCCCTCTCGAGTCGTCTTCCTATTTCCTCAAACAGTCTCGCACTCTGTCTTTCTCGAGTCTTCATTGGCGTTTCTCAAGCCACGTGAGGCGAATACGATTTTTTGATTGGTATGCAGTACGTGTGGCCCTGATAACGCTTGCCTGCTAAAGTTATGAAACATAAAGTTGATTTTCTCAAATATATGATCGAGTTGAGGCTGCCAACAAGCGGAAATGAGCTTAGAAAAAAATATGTATTGCACATATGAAAAATCAACTACTCTTCTCCAGTTTTGTCCAAAAGTGAAAAAGTAAAGCAGATAGAGGCCTTTGGCCCACCGTCTATGTGGAGAACTCAATATCTTAGACTGCTTAAAGTGAAAGTAAAGCTACGTTCTGAGGGGAAAGTTCAAAAGATCAAATGGCTTCTAAAGGGGAGGATCTTACCAGAGAACTTTTAATAGGGGAGAATTAGCACTCCGGTGGTATTGCGCCTAGATGGCGCGCGCGAGTCAGTGAAGAATGAATTGGGTTCTATGCAGCTGCACCATCAAATGCTGCATTTCTTTAGATACAATTTTTTCTTGAATAAATGCATTCATGCATGCGGTTCAGAGTAATTTGATTTAATTCTCAGTCCACACATAATATTTTTAGCATTTTTTGTTCATTTGTAAAATCCCTTCCAAAGTGTCTGTCACGTGACACAGCAAGTCTTTCCCTATGGCCATTCACCAGAATAGAGTAGCAGAATGTTAGTGAGTCAGGGGAAAAAACAGCTCAAAGATGAAAAACGTAATGGTCATATGTATTAAATATATTTCATTTTGATTGAAATCCATGTCAAAGTTGCTTAAAATAAAATGCAATCTGTGATATGTTGTCCCTAAATATGTGAAAATTATACATTTAGCCCTATACCTCATAGGTGCCCATTGATTTTCCACTCAGTTTCAACTGACTCGCGATCGCCCCCTGGCGGATTTGCAATTGGAATTGCAGGTTGAATGGGGTTAATAGGAGTGCCATGGCTCGCCGTAAACGGGCTCTGATCTTACCAACTTCTGCCCCATAGATGAAGCTGCACAGGACCGCAAGGTAAGAATCTTCTGCTCTTATAATAAAATATAATACTGTACTGGAGGTGGCTTTACTGCAATGACAAATCAAGATCTCTCTAGCCAAAAAAAAGAAAGAAAGAAAAAAAAGACGTGGCTAACTCATCTAGAATTTGTGCCTAATGTAATACCTTTAATCTAACAGTAGAGGGCACACTTGCCATAAGGTCGAACCTGGATTTTTTTTTTTTTCTTTTTGCTATGTCTTAAGATTTAAGAGGGCGCTCTGTGATATCCCTTACCTCACTCACGTCAGATGTAGCGCTACGCGCGTTCATCTGATATTCAGCGATAGACGAATTATTTCAGGAGCCAGAAATCCTTGAATCTAACTGGGCAAACGGCTTGTCCATCAATTTAATTGACGTACACTGCAGCCAACCACATCGAAACCAACCGATGACGCTCGTTACGTTTGTTGGATTGGTTGGATTCAAAACAGTTGCTTCTTCGCTACGTCACACCCTCTACAGCAGCCAGCGGCCCTGATTGGTCCGGTTAGAGAATAATGGCTTGAAATCTCTCTGATGGGCTTCAACATCAGATCGTTGCGCGGAAGTGCCTTACGAAAGTTACGTAGCGCATGATCTGACGTGAGTGAGGTAATGGTATCCCTTTCATTTTCATATTTTAACCATTTAATGCCCTATATGCTCCTATATTGTCATTGCACAAGGTAAGACACCAACCTCCTGTAGTCAATGGTTAGTTCCTTTGTGTAACGGGTGATTACATCTGCATTGTGTTGAATTAATTTGACGACCCAGCTGCAAAGGTATTTTATTGCCTGCACAGACAAGGCACACATACAAACGTAGGTCCTGTTAGCTTGCTCCTCCACTCCTCAATCCAAAGCAAAACGAAACAGGCCTGCGTACGTAACGTAATGCAACATACTATACATTAATGCAAAGATATAATAAAATCATGGCACAACTGCACAGACAAGGCACACATACAAACGTTGGTCCTGTTAGCTTGCTCCCTCCACTCCTAACATAATCAAATACAGTAGGTTTTTTTTTCTTTTTGCTATGTCTTAAGATTTAAGAGGGCGCTCTGTGATATCCCTTTCATTTTCATATTTTAACCATTTAATGCCCTATATGCTCAAATAATGAATAAATCGTAAAAAAAAAAATATTATTATATAAATATAATATTAAATGCACTTAGGTGGCTGTAAGTGATTGGTATTCACTCTTTACTCAATGTTTATTCAAATCAATCAAATTGAATATTTGATTTATTTCATAATTTTTCAAAATGAACCAAAATGAACCACAATATGCAGAATCAGATCTTTCAAAAGACATGGAAAACATGTTTGATGATTGAAGATTATGGCTGTGGAATTCAGTGGTGATGTGGTGGATAAACTATATTTCCAACAATTTGAGCGATAGGTTAACCATGTTTATTTGCGTTTGCCACCACCACATCCCTGCTGGTAGTATGGGAACACTTAAGCATCTCACTAAATCCCACTGATCCATTCATTTCAGGAGGAGCTGAAGGCCAAACTGCAGCCTCTACAGGAGAAGCTGAAGGACTTTGAGGAAGCTAAAGTCACCTGTGATAAAACAGCTGAGTACATTAAGGTCAGTGTGATGAAGACTACCGTCATGTCTAACATGACCCTGTCCATGGCCAGGAGGCCATGTTGTCTCCTGTTGGGAGGTCAGTAGTGGTGGTCAGTCAGCACACAGCTCTCTTCCACCCTGCTGTCTCTCCTCCAATCAGCACACAGCTCTCTTCCACTCTGCTGTCTCTCCTCCAATCAGCACACAGCTTTCTTCCTCTCTGCTGTCTCTCCTCCAATCAGCACACAGCTCTCCTCCTCTCTGCTGTCTCTCCTCCAATCAGCACACAGTTCTGACAAACTCAGACCCCATCGCTGTTTTAGAATGTCTAAAAATATTCCTACAAAGGGAGTGAATGCATACAATTTACTAAACAAGCAATATTTAATATTTCTAAGTTTACAGTCCATGTTTTATTATGAGGTGTTATAAGTTTACTTTCAATTGTTCAGTTGTTCAGTTGTTACTTTCGATTGTATCAGTCTGAACACTCATGAAGCTAAAACTATTTAATTCAGACTCAAAGCCAGAACACAGAGAAGCAGATCAAGGAGGAGTTTGAGAAGCTTCACCAGTTTCTACGAGATGAAGAGGCAGCCAGGATAGCTGCACTGAGGGAGGAAGAGGAGCAGAAGAGTCAGATGATGAAGGAGAAGATTGAGAAGATGAGCAGAGAGATCTCATCTCTTTCAGACACAATCAGAGCCATTGAAAAGGAGATGAAGGCTGATGATGTCACATTTCTGCAGGTAATAGAAATAATTGCTTGAGTGTCAATTTGATTACAGGAGTCAAAATAAAACTGTGTGTTCTGTTAACATCCCATCCTTGGTCTTTTCCAGAACTACAAGACTACAGTGGAAAGGTGAGTGATCTGCCTCCTGTCTCTCTCTTGTCTGTGGTTCTGAACCCAAACCCACAGCAGCACTGACTCCTGAATGTTATTCCAGAGCCCAGTGCACACTGCAGGATCCAGAGAGGGTTTCAGGAGCTCTGATCAATGAGGCAAAGCACCTGGGCAACCTGAAGTTCAGAGTCTGGGAGAAGATGCAGGAGATTGTTCAGTACAGTGAGTAGCCTGGAAAGAAATAAAGATGTTCAATTCTAGGATCAAGAATATGACACACACATACTGTATGTCTGATTAGGGCACATTAGCAACTAAAAACTTTCTGTGTCTGCAACTCAAAACAAAACAAAAGATCCACCTTGATAAACACATTCGACACTGAATTTTTATCCCAAGTGTGTGTGTGTGTGTGTGTGTGGGTGTCCAATAGAACCACACCAATAACTCACCACAGTAACCCTCAGCTCATTATTTTAGCATTAATTACACGTACACACACACACACACACACACACACACACACACACACACAACAGACAAAGTCAGGGGGAGAGAGTGAGAGAGAGTAGTAAACTCCTGCACAGCTGGGATCCCTTCATACTGATGACTAAAGAGCATTTCACTGTTCCTACTTCTCTCTGCCATTACACTTGGTAACAGCACTATTAATAATGACCATCATTCACATCCTCATCACACATCACTCAGTGTTCAGCTCATGTGTGTGTTCTTTCTCTCTGCAGCTCCTGTCACTCTGGATCCCAACACTGCAAACCCACTACTCTTCCTGTCTGAGGATCTGACCAGTTTGAGATTAGATGTTGGGGTAAATCTGCTTCCTGATAACCCAGAGAGATTTGATGAGTATCACAGTGTCCTGGGCTCTGAGGGCTTTAACTCAGGGACTCACTGCTGGGATGTGGAGGTTGGGAAGAATAATAAATGGGACCTGGGTGTGATGGCAGAGTCTCTCCAGAGGAAGGGAGACTTTACCTCCTTGAGTGGACTGTGGCGTGTGGGGTATGATGGTGCTGCATATAAATCACAGGCTACACCTCATCCCGGCACTTGCCTCACAGTGAAGCAGAAACCCCAGAGGATCAGAGTGCAGCTGGACTGGGACAGAGGAAAACTCTCATTCTCTGACCCTGATAATAACACACACATACACACTTTCACACACACTTTCACTGAGAGAGTGTTTCCATACTTTAAAACCTACCCTCCACTGAGGATCTTACCAGTGAAGACAGCAGTTACAGTAGAGCAGCTCAGTTAGAGTTCAGACACCTGCTGCAGGTTAACTCAGTAGCACTGATAGGCTTACCCTCCTGACCCTGACAATAACACACAAACACACACACACTTCAGTCGCCCTGATCATTTCACACACACACACACACACACACACACACACACACACACACAAATACCTCATCAGTACTTTAGCAAGCTGTACCCACTTAGAGCTGATAGTGAATCAGCCTGACTATAACTGACATACAGCAAGCACACAATATATTAAATATCTTTGTTTTTGCTAACATTTAGTAGTTAATGAATGTACTTGATTCCTGAATGTCTGTGTGTAGAGTATCCAATAAGTGTCTGTTTACAGCACTAGTAATCCTGTGACTGTGTGATCCATGTTTCAGACCACATGCTGCTGTCACAAGGGTAACTATCCCACTATTCAGTCTGGTTTTCAGCTTTTTGGAATAAGACCAAATAAAGATTATCATTAAAACTATTGTTTAACTGAAACATTATTTAGTTTGATTTGTGAATGCACAGGAAGGTGGCTACATCAATTGTTGCCAAAATAGTAATTTGCAATGGTTTTCCCCTCCAATCCAAAAGAGCAATACTGCCACCCAGTGTTCATTTGCCTGTATACCTTATGTGGGGACAAATATTTCAGACAAAAGATAATCTGTTTAGGACAGGCGTGTGTGTGTGTGTGTGTGTGTGTGTGTGTGTGTGTGTGTGTACTGTATGACCGGTGAAATTAAAAAGCTCAGAGCTCAGATCTCACTCAGAGCTCACTACAGCATTAGCTCAGGGCAAGTGTGTGTGTGTGTGTGTGTGTGTGTGTGTGTGTGTGTGTGTGTGTGTGTGTGTTACACTAAGTACAGTATTAGTTCAGAGCAAGTGTGTGTGTGTTACACTATGTACCAGTGGCGATTTTAGGCCATTTTTAGGGGGGCTCAAGCCTGCTGATTGTGAGAGAATCTGTGTGTGTGTCCTGATTGTGAGAGAATCTGTGTGTGTGTCCTGATTGTGAGAGAATCTGTGTGTGTGTCCTGATTGTGAGAGAATCTGTGTGTGTGTCCTGATTGTGAGATAATCTGTGTGTGTGTCCTGATGGTGAGAGAATCTGTGTGTCTGTGCTGATTGTGAGAGAATCTGTGTGTGTGTGTGCTGATTGTGAGAGAATCAGTGTGTGTGTCCTGATTGACAGGAGAGAATCTGTGTGTGTGTCCTGATTGTGAGAGAATCTGTGTGTGTGTCCTGATTGTGAGAGAATCTGTGTGTCTGTGCTGATTGTGAGAGAATCTGTGTGTGTGTCCTGATTGACAGGAGAGAATCTGTGAGTCTGTCCTGATTGTGAGAGAATCTGTGTGTGTGTGCTGATTGTGAGAGAATCTGTGTGTGTGTCCTGATTGACTGGAGAGAATCTGTGTGTGTGTCCTGATGGTGAGAGAATCTGTGTGTCTGTGCTGATTGTGAGAGAATCTGTGTGTCTGTCCTGTCTGGGTTCAGTATCTGTGTCTCTGGTAGATACAGGCCACACCCACTACTGGACCTGAACTTCACTTGGTGAAGAAGTTGGAACTGATTGGGGAAGTTTAGCAATGACTGGCCAATGAGAATCTTTCATTTCACCCTGAAAGACTTGAAGAGAAGAGTAAAGTGCAAAGATTTATTGAACACGTGATCACATGAAAATGTAGTGACATGGAGAGATAAATGTCTAAATCCCCGTCCATAGTCCAGGATCAGCAGGGAGGCCCCCAATTGGTGGTGGTGGGGAGGGGGGTGGGGATTTCAGAAGAGCTGCACCTATAGGCAGCAAGAGCAGGTATGTTAGACAGGTCATTGTAAAGCAGGTGAGCGCAAGTCACAGGACAGGTAGTGTAGTTAATGATGAACATTCAAGTCTTCCTAGGAGACCTATCATAACCTCCTGCTGACCTTGGAAAATTGTAGTCAAAGCAGGAAGGGAATTAACTTAAATGACAGGTTGGTTCACTGTTATTGGCTCAATGGGAATAATTTTATAAAAATAATTGATCGTAATATTAAGACCAATAAGGGAAAATATTTGTGTTTTAAATGAAACTTGTGAGGCTGAAGAAATCTTGTGGAGAACTCAATATCTTAGACTGCTAAAAGTGAAAGTAAAGCTACGTTCTGAGGGGAGAGTTTGCCATAAAGATAAAATGGCTTCTAAACTAGAAGAGGATCTCACCTGTCCTGTGTGCTGTGACCTGTACAAGGATCCTGTCCTTTTGACCTGCGCTCACAGTGTGTGTAAAGCCTGTCTGCAGCGGTTCTGGGAGAGCAAAGGATCTAGAGAGTGTCCATACTGCAGGAGGAAGTGCTCTAGAGATAGTTATCCTAATATGGCTCTAAAGAACCTGTGTGAGACTTTCTTACAGGAGACAAGTCAGAGAGCTTCAGCAGGGTCCGAGGTGCTCTGCAGTCTGCACAGTGAGAAACTCAAGCTCTTCTGTCTGGAGGATAAACAGCCTGTGTGTGTGGTGTGTCGAGACTCCAGGAAACATAAAAATCACAAATTCAGTCCGATAGACGAAGCTGCACAGGACCACAAGGTAAGAATCTTCTGCTCTTATAATAAAATAAAATATAATACTGTACTGGAGGTGGCTTTACTGCAATGTTAAATTAGGATCTCTCAACCAGAAAAATTCATGTAGAATGTGCCTACTGTAATACCTTTAATATAACAATAGATGGCAGCGCTAGCTCCATTGTTCCACAGCCCTATAGACAGAGTTCAGTCAACTCCGTCTCGACACACCACACACAAGGATTCTACAATGTAGTTTTACAAGAGGTGGTGTGTAAATAAAACATTTTCATGCCATTTGTCTCACCATTATTAGTACCCAGAATGGGAATGTGGAAATATTGTAGAATCCAGGGGATGGTGGATTATAGAGAGTGTGGCACCCAAGACTTGAACCGAGGCCAAACAAGTGATGAAATTCTGCCTCCAAAACACATTCATTAAATTGTGACGTAGCTTCAGAAGGGATTTCTTGACTCCAGTCTAAATTAGTCCTCATGCATTCCAGGAGGAGCTCAAGATCAAACTGCAGCCCTTACAGAAGAAACTCAAGATGCTTAAAGAAGTTAAACTCACATGTGACCAAACAGCAGCTCATATTAAGGTAACTGATCAGTCATGATGACACCTTTTTTTTAATGTTTTTATGTTTTATGTTTACTAGTTATGTTTAGATGTAACAATTAAACACAAAAACAGTGTAAGTGGATCATTTGAAATGTAACTGAGATATCTGGTGACAAATTGGTCGTTAAGAAAGAAGTTTTGTTTACTGATTATGTTTAGAATTAACTGTAAATCACACAGAAAGACTTTAAGTGTTATGAATCATTTCAAATGTAATGGAAATATGTGGCCCTGATTAAATCTGATCAATGGTTTTGTCGTGTTTCATTTAGACTCAGACCCAGAACACAGAGAAGCAGATCAATGAGGAGTTTGAGAAGCTTCACCAGTTTCTACGAGATGAAGAGGCAGCCAGGATAGCTGCACTGAGGGAGGAAGAGGAGCAGAAGAGTCAGATGATGAAGGAGAAGATTGAGAAGATGAGTAGAGAGATCTCATCTCTTTCAGACACAATCAGAGCCATTGAAAAGGAGATGAAGGCTGATGATGTCACATTTCTGCAGGTAACACAAATATTTGCTTTGGTATAAATCTGATTACAGAAGATAAAACTGTCTGTTCTGTTAACATCCCATCCTTGGTCTTTTCCAGAACTACAAGACTACAGTGGAAAGGTGAGTGATCTGCCTCCTGTCTCTCTCTTCTCTGTGGTTCTGAACCCAAACCCACAGCAGCACTGACTCCTGAATGTTATTCCAGAGCCCAGTGCACACTGCAGGATCCAGAGAGGGTTTCAGGAGCTCTGATCAATGTGGCAAAGCACCTGGGCAACCTGAAGTTCATAGTCTGGGAGAAGATGCAAGAGATTGTTCAGTACAGTGAGTAGCCTGGAAAGAAAGAAAGATGCTCAATTCTAGCATCAAGAGGATGACACACAGCTACTGTATGTCTGATTAGGGCACATTAGAAACTAAAAGCTTTCTGTGTCTGCAATTCAAACAAAATGCAACAGAACAAACATCTGTTTAAAAATGTACACTACACACTGACACACTGGAACACTGGATTTGTATTACAAATATGAGATTAGAAATTCCTGAATGTGTGTGTGTGTGTGTGTGTGTGTGTGTGTGTGTGTGTGTGTGTGTGTGTGTCCAGTAGCACCACACCATTAGGGCAGGATAGGAATACACTCCCAGTAACCCTCAGCTCATTCTTCTAGCATTAAGCATTTAGTTTCAATCACACACACACACACACACACACACACACACACACACACACACACACACACACACACACCAGACATAAGTGAGGGAGAGAGAGAGTAGTAAACTCCTGCACAGCTGGGATCCCTTCATACTCATGACTCATAAAGACTATTTCACTGTTCCTACTTCTCTCTGCCATTACACTTGGTAACACCACTATTAATAATGACCATCATTCACATCCTCATCACACACACATCACTCAGTGTTCAGCTCATGTGTGTGTTCTTTCTCTCTGCAGCTCCTGTCACTCTGGATCCCAACACTGCAAACCCATATCTCATCCTGTCTGAGGATCTGACCAGTGTGAGACGTGGTGATGAGAGACAGCAGCTTCCTGATAACCCAGAGAGATTTGATATGTATGTCAGTGTCCTGGGTTCTGAGGGCTTTAACTCAGGGACTCACTGCTGGGATGTGGGGGTTGGGGAGAACAATAACTGGCATCTTGGTGTGGTGACAGAGTCTGTCCAGAGGAAGGGAAACATGTACTCCATGAGTGGACAGTGGCGTGTGTGGTATCATAATGCTGAATATGTAGCATGGGCTCCACCTCATCCCTCCACTCTCCTCACAGTGGAGCAGAAACCCCAGAGGATCAGAGTGCAGCTGGACTGGGACAGAGGAAAACTCTCATTCTCTGACCCTGATAATAACACACACATACACACTTTCACACACACTTTCACTGAGAGAGTGTTTCCATTCTTCTACACTACTCTTCCACTGAGGATCTTAGCCGTGAAGACAGCAGTTACAGTAGAGCAGCTCAGTTAGAGTTCAGACACCTGCTGCAGGTTAACTGGGGATGTGGATGGGAAGAGACACTAATATGAACCTCAGTGCTGATACCCCATATGACCCTGACAATAACACACACACACACACACACACAATTGTGAAGGCCTCATCAAGGCCTGTAAAGCTGCACCCAGTTAAAGCAGATAGTGAATCAGTCAGAACACAACTGACAAACAGAAATCAATCAGATGAATTATGAAATATATTTTTTTGTCTGCAGCATTTTGTAGCTAATGTACATTGACTTTATTCCTGAATCTGCAGAGTATCCACAAAAATAAATGTTTATTTACCGTTTCTGTGTGATCCATGCTTCAGTACCTATGCTGTTGTTGAAAGGTTAACTATTTCTGAAAGACCAGACCATAGTAAAGATGATGACTGGACAGTGGTGTGTGTGTGTGTGTGTGTGTTACATGTAGAGTATATTCTCACCACAGTCACCCTCTTTTCTCCCCATGAAGCAGAAACTTCAGAGGATCAGAGTGCTGCTGGACTGGGACAGAGGAAAACTCTCATTCTCTGGTGCTCATAATAACATGCACACACACACCTACACACTCACACTCACACACACACAAACACACACACACACACACACACACTTCCATATCCCATACCTCTCCTCTGAAGATCTTACCAATGAAGTTCTCACTAGAGCAACACATCTAGAGCTGATAGTGTTTCTCTCTGGACCAGGACTAACTTACAGATAGACTACTGGCTCTTTCTGAAATGGCCTACTATGCTCTCTCTCTCTCTCTCTCTCTCTCTCTCTCTCTCTCTCTCTCTCTCTCTCTCCCTACCCACTTTTCTCTGGACCAGGACTAACTTACAGATAGGCTACTGGTTCTTTCTGACATTCAATTCAATTTTATTTTTAGTGTGTCTCTCGGCGCTTTACAGACAGTATGGGAAGTATCCATCAGTAACAGGGGCAAGGAAAAACTCCCTTGGCTTTACTAATAATTTGTTTTTAGAAAGAAACCTTGGGCAGATCCGAGGCGTCATGGACTCGGCCTACCTGCCTGCTGCCTAAAAAGGTATCTGTAAAGTCAGTAGTCTGATGCATAGATTGACCATGGCATTACACAGAACAGCATGAGTACTGAATGTAGTCTGAGTTAATATACACATAGTTTGTGTGACAGTCAATAGAGTAGAATGGTCAGGGGATGGAGTCAGTAGTTGGGGTGGCCTACTATGCCCCTCTCTCTCTCTCTCTCTCTCTCTCTCTCTCTCTCTCTCTCTCTCTCTCTCTCTCTCTCTCGCTCTCTCTGTTTGCACATGTGTGATGTGCTGAGGAAGTAGTTTTGAAACAGCATGTGGACAGACAGTGTTTGGAGCTCTTCCCTGTAGACTGTGTCATCATCTCCACCTGAGCCGAGTCCAAGCTGTAGTCTGTAAACTGTGTGGTGGTGCTGCTGGAGTGGACTGGGGCCCAGACACTCATGTATTATATGTGTGTATTTATGTGTAGAGGGTGCAGAGGAGGGGACTCAGCACACAGCCCTGAGGGGAGCCACTGCTGAATGGGAGCTGCCTGCCTGCCTGCCTGCCTGCCTGGGGAGATGAGAGGTGGGGGGGCCTGAAGAAGGAAATGCAGCTTTTGGGAGTGGAGGGAAAGTCTTATGCAATATTGACACCTATTGGTCACATATGAAATTACAGTCCAGTCTCTTCACTCTGGTCTTCAGTTGGGCTACATAAACACACTGCTGATCACTGAGTGTGTGTGTGTGTGTGTGTGTGTGTGTGTGTGTGTGTGTGTGTGTGTGTGTGTGTGTGTGGTGACCACTAACCATGAAATGGTAAAATGTAGGGCACACACACACATGTCCCTCAGGTCTGAAGGTGGAGTGAGGAGGAATCATGGATCATCAGAGGGATCAGAGATTATTGAGGGACAAGAATGATATAACTCCTTCTGTTGGGGTGTGGAAGCTCCATTGGAACCAGTGAGAGCAGAGAACACACACGCACACACACACACACACACACACACACACACACACACACACACACATACAACAAGACAGCGCTACCACCAATCGCAGCAGAGAACACACACACACACACACACACACACGTGCAACAAGACAGCTCTACCTTACCTCACTCACGTCAGATGTAGCGCTACGCGCGAACATCTGATCCTCCGCCATAGACGATTTATTTCAGGAGCCAGAAATCCTTGAATCTAACTGGACAAACGGCTTGTCCATCAATTTAATTGACGTACACTTCAGCCAACCACATCGAAACCAACCGATGATGCTGGTTAAGTTTGTTGGATTGGTTGGATTCAAAACAGTTGCTTCTTCGCTACGTCACACCCTCTACAGCAGCCAGCAGCCCTGACTGGTCCGGTTAGGAAATATTGGGCTTGAAATCCCTCCCAATGGCATCAACATCAGATCGTTGCGCGGAGGCCTTACGAAAGTTACGTAGCGCATGATCTGACGTGAGTGAGGTAAAGCTCTACCACCACTCAGAGCAGAGTACACACACACACACACACACACACACACACATGCTATCAGCAGAGAACAGTTCTCTTTATAATGTGATCTGCACAGACAGAGTTTATCAAGTTCACATCTGAAGGGAGAGTCGCTGGAATGTCCTTGACAAAAAATATTAAATTTTCTTAATTTCTAGGCAAACCTTCTTTAGATTCTCTAGGACATTTTGAATCTACTTTTAGTGGTCCAGTTCCAGTCCTTATACAGAAAACAATTCAGCCAATAATGTAAACATGACCAGCAACCTGTCTATGGCAGTGGGGGAATGAAATACAAACTTTAAACCCAAATTCATCATTAAAGCAGTTCTCCATGCATTGAGTGAATGAGCCATAGGCCCAGTCTAGAACAGCATCCTAGTGTTTGTGCTCATATCCATTTAGCCTCCTTACTAACTATTCCCCATATTAACCTCATCACTCACTCACTCACTCACTCTCACACATATTGACTTTCTGCACTGTTAGATGGGCTGCATTGATAGAGTGCTTTTCTACTGCTGTGACAACTCAAAGTCCTTTACAATGGCATGCCCCATATTCACCCACTCACTCGCTCTCTCTTACACACACACACACACACACACACACACACACACACACACACACACACACACACACACACACACACACACACACACAGATAACAATGGTGGAGGCTGCTATGCAAGGTGCCAACCTGCTCACCTAGAGAAAACCTACAGGTATGTACATTTCGAACAAATATTTGACCATTACTTAATACTTTTGTACTTTATGTTCTCCATAATTAATTTAGTCAAAAGTTAGATATTTATGGCCTTATAATAAAGCACCTGTCATACTGTAGGCTAGTTCTTAAGTAAGTGATGTTTTGATAGCAGTGAAAATCACTCACAATATGCCTGTTCTTGTCTGTGAGTTAGAGTTCACTCCTCCTGGAACTTTGAACTTCAATCTAGAGGTCAGACAATTCTTATAGGTGCTGGTTCTGTGATGGAATGTGCTCACTGGCCTATCAGCTCTCAGCTTATCTTGGTCCCTCCCTTGGCTCTGACTCCCCTGTCCTGAAGAAGGAAGTGAAGCTCAGTGACAGAAGGCTGCCCTGTTCAACACTCCAGCTGAACAACTGTGGTATGTGAGAAATGAGGGGAAACATGGAGTCATATTCAGATGGGCTGTGTTAATAATATTGGAGAGAATGTTGGGTTTCTGGGAGATTTGCATAGAAGAAGTACAATGACTCAGTAGTATAGAGACAGTAGATTTATCAAAGTTGTGAAAGTGAAAGTAGAATTTGTCTAGCAGCCAGTACAAGCTTCAAGCTTGTGATACTGCGTGGTCTTAGACTCTTGTCTTGGAAATGGCTTCAAAAGTGGAAGAGGACACTTCTTGTCCTGTGTGCACTGAGATCTACAAGGATCCTGTCATGCTGACCTCCTGTAGTCACAGTTTCTGTAGAGACTGTCTGAAGAAGTGCTGGAAATCTAAAGAAACAAAGGAATGTCCACTCTGCAGGAAGAGATCATCTTTTAGATACATATACCCAAATCTGGCTCTTAGGAACCTGTGTGAGACTCTGTCTGAAACTGTCTTACAAGACAAAGATGGGACAAATATACTCTGCAAAGAACACAAGAGGAAATTGGAGCTCTTCTGTCAGGATGATAAACAGCTTGTGTGCCTCGTGTGTCGAGACTCAAAACTGCACAAAAACCACAACTTCAGTCCTGCTGGAGAAGCTGCTTCTGACATAAAGGTGAAATCTGCATCTTCTTCTCATTGGTAGGGTGTCTTAGCCTAAAACACTATCGCCCTTTCCGATATCAGTCCTAGAGCCTCCCCCTACACACTTCCCCTTCGTTTGCGCGTCCACGTGAAGGGTGAGTGCCATCCGAAAGGAATTTACCGAAGTGGAAGTGGGTTACAAAACCCTTCAGCGTTTCGAGGGTGTGTTCTGTTATTTTCCGCTCGTGATGGAGCAGTTCATTCAAATGTTAGTTCCGCATGTCTGGTGGATGAAAACAACAAGATCCATGTTGCGTCAGATCTTTTCACGCCTACTGTAGGGAAGTTTGAAGCTTCTTGCCCTAATTATACCCTTCCCACTAGGAAGGGAACTTGTTTAAGCCACGGAGGTGACTTCCACCGAAGTGCACTTCATGACCAAGTGGTAGTGATTAGGGACTAGTTTTGGAAATGCCGTACTTGTCACAAGTCTGCGTTCTGCCTCTCCTGAGTATTAGGCCAATGGACTTCTCATGTGTCATGTGACTTCATGTTTTGTTTTCATCCACCATGTGCTCATGTTGTGCAATGTGATCGTGTCTCCGCCCCCAACCTGTCACATGTCCCTTTCCCTCCATTTTGTGATTTCACCTGTGTGCTCTCACCTGTGTGCTATTTGAGTTAATTGACTTGTGTATTTAACCCTGCTGATTTCCTGTCTCTTTGCTAAGTCTTTGTTCTACCCCTGGATACTGCACTGTGCTACTGTTCACCTGAAGGTCTGTCTCTTGCTTTTGTGTTTTGGATTTTTGGATTAATTGAACTTCTCATTTTGTTTTGAAGACTTTGATTCTGATTTGGACTTTGGATGTACCAGTGCCTATGAACTTTCTTTTAATTAAAACTCACTTCGCAAATAGGTCTTACTTCCAGTTGTGATTTGTGACAGTACTCTAGCGGTAGCAAATTAAATTTACTCGGTGAGTACGTCTAGCTATCAGCCATAGGTTGTACTCAGATATCGGTGGTGTCTGAACTGTTAAATCCAATATAAATAAAATATAAATATAAATATAAATCCAAACGCAACGCTCTTGTATTCTGACATTGTGCTGTTTAGCCAATCACAATGTTCTGTCTGGACAGGGAGTCATTGGGCAGGCTTAGCGTTGTGCTGAGGTTTTATCCGTCTTACCCGAGGGTCTATCACTTGAGGCCAGACTATATATTTTGTGATAGTCTGGCTTGTCAGGCTGAGGATCTCTGCTTATCACCCTGCCTTTCATGTCCTCTGTAAAAGCTTACACTTTAAATGTCTATTCATTATCCCTCTTTTTTTCTTTCTTTTTTTCTGTTTTTACAAAGCCGGCATCTGGTAGCATATCTGATGATTTTATAACCTATCTACAAATGTCTATATTCATTTCAGGAGGAGTTGAAGGCCAAACTGCAGCTTCTGCAGGAGAAGCTGAAGGACTTTGAGAAAGCTCAAGTCACCTGTGATAAAACAGCTGAGTACATTAAGGTCAGTGTGATGAAGAGTACTGTCATGTCTAACATAACCGTGTCCCTGGCCAGAGATGTAGACATCTCTGAAGGTGTCTACATGTCTACTAACCCGAGGTCAGTAGTGGTGGTCAAGTCACTGATCATCATCTCCTCTGGGCCTCCATCTCAAGGCCCCCCATCTCCTCCCTCCCACATTATATCCATATCCAGTAGGAGGCGCTCACTTCACAGGGAGTGAATGCATAAAATTTACTAGGCAAACAATATTTACTATTTGAAAATGTGCAGACCAGGTTTTACTATAGATATATGATGCAATAAGTTTACTTTCAATTCAATTGTTTAGCATTATGAACACTCATGAAGCTAAAACTGTTTTATTCAGACTCAAAGCCAGAACACAGAGAAGCAGATCAAGGAGGAATTTGAGAAGCTTCACCAGTTTCTACGAGATGAAGAGGCAGCCAGGATAGCTGCACTGAGAGAGGAAGAGGAGCAGAAGAGTCAGATGATGAAGGAGAAGATTAAGAAGATGAGCAGAGAGATCTCATCACTTTCAGACATAATCACAGCCATAGAAAAGGAGATGAAGGCTGATGATGTCACATTTCTGCAGGTAACAGAAATATATTCATGTGTGTTAATCTGATTTAAGCTGTCTGTTCTGTTAACATCCCATCCTTGGTCTTTTCCAGAACTACAAGACTACAGTGGAAAGGTGAGTGATCTGCCTCCTGTCTCTCTCTTCTCTGTGGTTCTGAACCCAAACCCACAGCAGCACTGACTCCTGAATGTTATTCCAGAGCCCAGTGCACACTGCAGGATCCAGAGAGGGTTTCAGGAGCTCTGATCAGTGTGGCAAAGCACCTGGGCAACCTGAAGTTCAGAGTCTGGGAGAAGATGCAGGAGATTGTTCAGTACAGTGAGTAGCCTGGAAAGAAATAAAGATGCTCAATTCTAGGATCAAGAGGATGACACACAGATACTGTATGTCTGATTAGGGCACATTAGCGACTAAAAGCTTTCTTTGTCTGCAACTCAAATCAAACATAACAGAGCCAACTTCTGTTACAGTAAGAAACACACTCGACATACTGGATTATGAAAAATTCCTGAGTGTGTGTGTGTGTGTGGTGTGTGTGTGTGTGTGTGTGTGTGTTTGTTTCAAATAGAACCACACCTATAACAGGCAGGATAGGACCACACCAATAACCCTCAGATCATCCCTCTAACATTAAACATTTCATTTCAATTACACACACACACACACACACACACACACACACATGAAGTTTAAATAAATGGGTGGATGGACAAATTGGATAACAAATAGAAGGAGGAAGAGAGAGAGAGACAGTAGTAAATGTCTATAGAGTTGGGATCCCTTACTGCTGACTAAACAGCATTTCACTGTTCCTACTGTCTGCCTTTACACTTGGTAACACCACTACTAATAATGACCATCATTCACATCCTCATCACACACACATCACTCAGTGTTCAGCTCATGTGTGTGTTCTTTCTCTCTGCAGCTCCTGTCACTCTGGATCCCAACACTGCACACCCAAAACTCATCCTGTCTGAGGATCTGACCAGTGTGAGACGTGGTGATGAGAGACAGCAGCTTCCTGATAACCCAGAGAGATTTGATGAGTATCCCAGTGTCCTGGGCTCTGAGGGCTTTAACTCAGGGACTCACTGCTGGGATGTGGAGGTTGGGGAGAATGATTTCTGGATCCTGGGTGTGATGACAGAGTCTCTCCAGAGGAAGGGAGACTACACCTCCATGAGTGGACAGTGGTATGTGGGGTATAATAATGCTGAATATGGAGCAGCTGTTCAACCTCAAGACTACACTGAACTCACAGTGAAGCAGAAACCCCAGAGGATCAGAGTGCAGCTGGACTGGGACAGAGGAAAACTCTCATTCTCTGACCCTGATAATAACACACACATACACACTTTCACACACACTTTCACTGAGAGAGTGTTTCCATACTTTTACACCTATTCACAACCTCTACTGAGGGTCTTACCAGTAAAGACAGCAGTTACAGTAGAGCAGTTCAGTTCGACACCTCACAGAGTTCAGACACCTGCTGCAGTTTAACTCAGTAGCACTCACTCACTCACACACACACACACACACACACACACTTGTTAAGACCTCCAGTACTAGAGCCTTAGAGATGAAAGTGAGTCACCCTGACCATTCCACACACACACACACGACACGCACACACACACGCACACACACTTGCCTCATCAGTACTAGAGCAAGCAGCACCCACTTAGAGCTGATAGCATGTCAGTCAGACCATAATGGCATTCAGCAATCACACGATTTATAAAATATCTTTCTGTTTTTGCCAACATTTAGTAGTTAATGAATGTGCTTGATTCCTGAATGTCTATGTGTAGAGTATCCAATAACTGGCTGTTTACAGCACTAGTAATCCTGTGACTGTGTGACCCATATTTCAGACCACATGCTGCTGTCACAAGGGTAACTATCCCAACATTCAGTCTGGTTTTGAACTTTTGGAAAATAAGACCAAATAAAGATCATCATTAAAACGAGCACTATGTTGTTTTATTTGTGAATGCACAGGAAGGGGGCTACCTCAATTGTTATCATGGTAATTTGCAATGGTTTCCTCTTCCAATCCAAATGAGTAATACTGCCACCCTGTGTTCATTTGCCTGTAATTACAGTCACATATTTACACCTTATGTGGGGACTTTCAGACAAAAGAGAATCTGTTTAGAACAGGCGTGTGTGTGTGTGTGTACTGTATGACCGGTGAAATTAAAAAGCTCAGAGCTCAGATGTGTGTTACAATACAGTATTAGCTCAGGGCAAGTTAGTGTGTGTGTACATGTATGCGTGTGTGTGAGTGTGTGTGTGTGTGCACTGTATGACCGGTGAACCGAAAATAAAAAGCTCAGAGCTCAGATGTGTGTTACACTACAGAATTACAAGTAGGTCAGGGTAAGTGTGTGTGTGTGTGTGTTACACTATGCACAGTATTAGTTCAGAGCAGGTGTGTGTGTTAGGCTACTCCTAACCTGTCAAAGATGTTGTATTGCTGACATCAGGGATAGCTGGTTAAAGTGGGATTTGGCAGGAGGGAGAACTCTCAAATTTTGTGTTGGTGCAAAGAAAAATATAAATATAACATTTTTGCTGATATCTCACTATCAGCAGTATGCCAGAACAATATAGGATTCATCATAGTGCTGTATGCTTTCAATTTACAAAAATATATACTGACAAAATGTTTTACTAATTTTCATGCTACGAATATTTTATTGCACAGAGAAGCATGGGGTGATATTCTTAAATGATATGAATATGTATTCATTTATTAAAGGAACTGCACTTTAACCCCTGTTTGTTCCCCATGAATTCTGTTCACATTTTACAAAATTAGAGAACTCAGTTTTAGGAATGGCATGTCCTGTGTACATCAGAAAAATATGCATGGTGAACAATACGCTATGTAATGTCTTGAGTAATTTTGACAATACACTATGTATCGATAATGTCTTGACACACAGTGATACCGTAAAGTTGACCTAGTGGTAGAGACAACTTGCGGTTGGGTCATGCCAAAGACCATTATAGAAATGGTACTGCCTTTAGCCTGGTGCTCAGATATCTAGATGGAGTGGGTAAAGTTAATGCAGAGGACTAACCCCCACTGTAGTCATGCTGCCTACTGCAGAGCCATGTGGCTTATAGGGTTACAAACAGCCAGATGCTTCACATGGAGTGGGAAGGATTAAAAAATACATAGACCATAGCCATCCTTTGTCTGTGGATGTGGTTTAAATAGATGTGGATTGGTAATGAGAATATATTGGATTGAAAGGTGCTCTATGGAGCTCACTCTATGAGATGTCCCAGTGTCCCCTGCATTATTCTAGAAACCAGCGTAATATACTGTAAGTCTCCCAATGCAGTGTATTAGTCTCATCATATTGCCTAGTTATTAGTGAAGATCAAGTTAAGTCCTGCCTGCTACTACAAACCTGATTATGAGAGAATCTGTGTGTCTGTGCTGATGGTGAGAGAATATGTGTGTCTGTCCTGTTTGTCTGGAGAGAATCTGTGAGTTTGTCCTGATTGACAGGAGAGAATCTGTGAGTTTGTCCTGATTGACAGGAGAGAATCTGTGTGTCTGTCCTGATTGACAGGAGAGAATCTGTGTGTCTGTCCTGATTGTGAGAGAATCTGTGTGTGTGTCCTGATGGTGGAGAGATTCTGTGTGTCTGTCCTGATTGATTGAGAGAGAATCTGTGTGTGTGTCGTGACTGGGTTCAGTGTCTGTGTCTCTGATAGATACAGGCCACACCCACTACTGAACCTGAACTTCACTCAGTGAGGAAGGTGGAACTGGTTGGTTATAGTTTAATAATGACTGGCCAATGAGAATCTTTCATTTCACCCTGAAAGACTTGAAGAGAAGAGTAAAGTGCAAATATTTATTGAACACATGATCACATGAAAATGTAGTGACATGGAGAGATGAATGTCTAAATCCCCGTCCATAGTCCAGGATCAGCATGGAGGCCCAATTGGTGGTGGTGGGGAGGGGGTGGGGATTTCAGAAGAGCTGCACCTATAGGCAGCAAGAGCAGGTATGTTAGACAGGTCATTGTAAAGCAGGTGAGCGCAAGTCACAGGACAGGTAGTGTAGTTAATGATTAACATTCAAGTCTTCCTAGGAGACCTATCATAACCTCCTGCTGACCTTGGAAAATTGTAGTCAAAGCTGGAAGGGATGTTAAATGACAGGTTGGTTCACTGTTCTTGGCTCAATGGGAATAATTTTATAAAAATAATTGATCCTAATATTAAGACCAATAAGGGAAAATATTTGGGTTTTAAATGAAACTTGTGAGGCTGATGAAATCTTGTGGAGAACTCAATATCAAACCGCTGAAAGTGAAAGTAAAGCTACGTTCTGAGAGAGATTTTACCATCAAGATAAAATGGCTTCTAAACTAGAAGAGGATCTCACCTGTCCTGTGTGCTGTGACCTGTACAAGGATCCTGTCCTTTTGACCTGCACTCACAGTGTGTGTAAAGCCTGTCTGCAGCAGTTCTGGGAGAGCAAAGGATCCAGAGAGTGTCCCTACTGCAGGAGGAAGTGCTCTAGAGATGTTTATCCTATTAGTATGGCTCTAAGGAACCTGTGTGAGACCTTCTTACAGGAGACAAGTCAGAGAGCTTCAGCAGGGTCTGAGGTGCTCTGCAGTCTGCACAGTGAGAAACTCAAGCTCTTCTGTCTGGAGGATAAACAGCCTGTGTGTGTGGTGTGTCGAGACTCCAGGAAACATACAAATCACAAATTCAGTCCGATAGACGAAGCTGCACAGGACCACAAGGTAAGAATCTTCTGCTCTTATAATAAAATAAAATATTGTACTGGAGGTGGCTTTACTGCAATGTTAAATTAGGATCTCTCAACCAGAAAAATTCATGTAGAATGTGCCTACTGTAATACCTTTAATATAACAATAGATGGCAGCGCTAGCTCCATTGTTCCACAGCCCTATAGACAGAGTTCAGTCAACTCCGTCTCGACACACCACACACACAGGCATCCAAGGATTCTACAATGTAGTTTTACAAGAGGTGGTGTGTAAATAAAACATTTTCATGCCATTTGTCTCACCATTATTAGTACCCAGAATGGGAATGTGGAAATATTGTAGAATCCAGGGGATGGTGGATTATAGAGAGTGTGGCACCCAAGACTTGAACCGAGGCCAAACAAGTGATGAAATTCTGCCTCCAAAACACATTCATTAAATTGTGACGTAGCTTCAGAAGGGATTTCTTGACTCCAGTCTAAATTAGTCCTCATGCATTCCAGGAGGAGCTCAAGATCAAACTGCAGCCCTTACAGAAGAAACTCAAGATGCTTAAAGAAGTTAAACTCACATGTGACCAAACAGCAGCTCATATTAAGGTAACTGATCAGTCATGATGACACCTTTTTTTAAATGTTTTTATGTTTTATGTTTACTAGTTATGTTTAGATGTAACAATTAAACACAAAAACAGTGTAAGTGGATCATTTGAAATGTAACTGAGATATCTGGTGACAAATTGGTCGTTAAGAAAGAAGTTTTGTTTACTGATTATGTTTAGAATTAACTGTAAATCACACAGAAAGACTTTAAGTGTTATGAATCATTTCAAATGTAATGGAAATATGTGGCCCTGATTAAATCTGATCAATGGTTTTGTCGTGTTTCATTTAGACTCAGACCCAGAACACAGAGAAGCAGATCAATGAGGAGTTTGAGAAGCTTCACCAGTTTCTACGAGATGAAGAGGCAGCCAGGATAGCTGCACTGAGGGAGGAAGAGGAGCAGAAGAGTCAGATGATGAAGGAGAAGATTGAGAAGATGAGTAGAGAGATCTCATCTCTTTCAGACACAATCAGAGCCATTGAAAAGGAGATGAAGGCTGATGATGTCACATTTCTGCAGGTAACACAAATATTTGCTTTGGTATAAATCTGATTACAGAGTAGATAAAACTGTCTGTTCTGTTAACATCCCATCCTTGGTCTTTTCCAGAACTACAAGACTACAGTGGAAAGGTGAGTGATCTGCCTCCTGTCTCTCTCTTCTCTGTGGTTCTGAACCCAAACCCACAGCAGCACTGACTCCTGAATGTTATTCCAGAGCCCAGTGCACACTGCAGGATCCAGAGAGGGTTTCAGGAGCTCTGATCAATGTGGCAAAGCACCTGGGCAACCTGAAGTTCAGAGTCTGGGAGAAGATGCAAGAGATTGTTCAATACAGTGAGTATCCTGGACAGAAGTAAAGATGTTTAATTCTAGCATCCAAATGATGACACACAGATACTGTATGTCATGCATTAGGGTCACATGTAGAAACTAAAAGCGTTTCTGTGTCTGCATATTCAAACAAAATGCAACAGAACATAACATCTGTTTAAAAATGTACACTACACACTGACACACTGAACACTGGATTTGTATTACAAATATGAGATTAGAAATTCCTGAATGTGTGTGTGTGTGTGTGTGTGTGTGTGTGTGTGTGTGTGTGTGTGTGTGTGTGTGTGTGTGTGTGTGTGTGTGTGTGTCCAGTAGCACCACACCAATAATAGGGCAGGATAGAAACATACTCCCAGTAACCTTCAGCTCATTCTTCTAGCATTAAACATTTTGTTTAAATCACACACACACACACACACACACACACACACACACACACACACACACACACACACACGCACGCACGCATAAGTGAGAGAGAGAGAGTAGTAAACTCCTGCACAGCTGGGATCCCTTCATACTCATGACTCATAAAGACTATTTCACTGTTCCTACTTCTCTCTGCCATTACACTTGGTAACAGCACTATTAATAATGACCATCATTCACATCCTCATCACACACACATCACTCAGTGTTCAGCTCATGTGTGTGTTCTTTCTCTCTGCAGCTCCTGTCACTCTGGATCCCAACACTGCAAACCCAAAACTCATCCTGTCTGAGGATCTGACCAGTGTGAGACGTGGTGATGAGAGACAGCAGCTTCCTGATAACCCAGAGAGATTTGATATGTATTGCACTGTCCTGGGCTCTGAGGGCTTTAACTCAGGGACTCACTGCTGGGATGTGGAGGTTGGGGAGAATGATCACTGGCACCCTGGGTGTGATGACAGAGTCTCTCCAGAGAAAGGGAAACATGTACTCCATGAGTGGACTGTGGCGTGTGTGGTATAATAATGCTGCATATAGTAGCACGTGCTCCACCTCATCCCTCCACTCTCCTCACAGTGGAGCAGAAACCCCAGAGGATCAGAGTGCAGCTGGACTGGGACAGAGGAAAACTCTCATTCTCTGACCCTGATAATAACACACACATACACACTTTCACACACACTTTCACTGAGAGAGTGTTTCCACTCTTTAACACTAAACTTCCACTGAGGATCTTACCAGTGAAGACAGCAGTTACAGTAGAGCAGCTCAGTTAGAGTTCAGACACCTGCTGCAGGTTAACTCAGTAGCACTGATAGGCTTACCCTCCTGACCCTGACAATAACACACACACTTACTTCAGTCACCCTGATTATTTCACACACACACACACACACACACACACACACACACACACACACACACACACACACACACACACACACACACACACACAAATACCCCATCAGTACTTTAGCAAGCTGTACCCACTTAGAGCTGATAGTGAATCAGTCTGACCATAACTGACATACAGCAATCACACAATTTATGAAATATCTTTTTGTTTTTGCCAACATTTTGTAGTTAATGAATGATTCCTGAATGTTTATGTGTAGGGTATCCAATAAGTGCCTGTTTAGAGCACTAGTAATCCTGTGTGATTGTGTGATCCATGTTTCAGCATGCTGTTGTCACAAGGGTAATTATCCCACCATTCAGTCTGGTTTTCAACTTTTTGATAATTTGCATTTTTGGGGGGGGAAAAGACCAAATAAAGATTGTCATTAAAGCTATTGTTGTACGTCGGTCCGTGTAACGCTTTGCAGTGTTTTGATCCATTTTTAAAACTCACATGAAAAAGATGACAAATGGATTCAAAACTTAAATTTTCCATTTTTCAGGCAACTCAGATAAGATGTAATTGATGCTGTTTGTGTATTTCATTGTTGTTTGTCGGTTGATTTTGAAAGAGTGGATAGTTTGATATCAAAGTAAAAATTAGTCAATATTTCAATATTTCAATTTTCCATTTCTGCGGACCCTCCATCAATTGTTGTCATGGTAATTTGCAATGCCTTTCCCTTCCAATCCAAATGAGCAATACTGCCACCCTGTGTTCATTTGCCTGTAATTACAGTCACATATTTACACCTTATGTGGGGACTTTCAGACAAAAGAGAATCTGTTTAGAACAGGCGTGTGTGTGTGTGTGTGTGTGTGTGTGTGTTAGTCACATATCTTTACCTTACATATTTCAGACAGAAGAGAGCACTGTTCAGAACACGTGTGTGTGTGTGTGTGTGTGTGTGTGTGTGTGTGTGTGTGTGTGTGTGTGTGTGTGTGTGTGTTAGTCACATATTTTTACCTTACATATTTCAGACAGAAGAGAACACTGTTCAGAACACGTGTGTGTGTGTGTGTGTGTGTGTACTGTATGACAGGTGAACCAAAAGTACTTTATGATCGCTGGCTGGAGGAGCAGTATGAGTATGAGAGCTGAGATGTGTGTTACACTACAATATTAGTCCAGAACAGGAGTGTGTGAGTGTTTGTTGCACTATGTACAGTATTAGTCTAAGCGCCACAGATCTCTCCATGTCACTTTGCGCCTGGGGAAATCCCATTTTATCCAGGCCCCTAGGAACCTTACTGCACTGGTCTGGCTACTCGTTTCTCCTCTCTGCTAGCCTGGCACACCCTCCCAGTGACGTAACACCTTCGGCATTGCTGTCGCTGGTCTGGCCAGCTGCTGATCGGGCAGGACTTCTGAATTCCCCAAAACGGGGGAACTGCCCCCCTTGATCAAGAACGAATCAACTTTGAGCAGCTCCAACGGCTCTCAGTCCTGTTCAAGCAATTCTCGCGTACCATACATCAGAGGAAAGAGTGGTGTGATTGGTTTTGCTTCTGCAAAGCATTTTCTAACATCGACCAGTAGCAAACCGAGGCATTTGAGGGAGGCGGGTCAACCAAGCGCTTTGAGAAACTTTCTTATACGGGCTCTTGGTCAGACCAAAGTCTCGTAGAGCTTTGAAAGGCGATGGCAATCAGGCTACCTCTCTGCTCATCACTTCCGCTTGCACCATGACTCGCCTGGTTCTTGTATTTGCGCCTCCCCAGGTTTGAAATTGTGCAGAGCCGAGGCCTCGTCGGTGGATGCACTGGTTGTCTCGCATCTTCAGGGAGCTGACTGCCTGCTCCATAGCTGTGTGGGCAGCCCACTTGCGTCCGGATCTGGTTGTCATGCCAGCTTGCCTGGTGAGGTCGTTGTTGGAGTCCCTCAGGCTTAGGACAACTCTGCATCTCGCCACCTTGTACTCCTCGACTACTGATGACAGGGGGAGTTGCAGTTGACCAGACCTGATGTAAAGGCCCACTAATGAGAAGCTTGGGGGGATGCCCAGCCACCCGCAGGTGCTTGTTAGTCCTCCTCTCAATGACCTCAACGGTAGTCTGGGTCTGCATTTGCACCACGTATATAATTTAATGTTATAAATGATCATAAAATGTGACTCCTCACTCATGGAAATTAAAGCAGAAGGTTGGATGACATCTCACTTTACAGGGTTGCCATGCAGAAAATGCTTATTGGCATATTAAAAAAAAAGAAAATCGTAATTTCTTTGAAAACAACTCTGACGTCAATTCCTTTTCCATTATAGGGGTATCCAAAATGTAGCTCTTTTATCAACCCCGACCCCTTCGATGAGAGTGCCCTCCGCTTTCACGAGTGTCTCTTCAACACGAAGCTCCCTAGCTAACAAAGTGAAAGTCACTAGGGAGTGGTTTCGGAAAAGGCGTGTGAGTAGCCAAAGGAGCCTGGGCAAGAGGCCATGTTGATACAGCCAGGTCTTGAACTTGCCTGGGAGTAAAGACCTGTTAATCTTCTTCAGCCACTCCTCAGTCTGCTTCACCGCCTCAGCCATGTTGGCACCATCCGTCAGTGGCGCGTTAAACCACTTCCCCAGGCATTTTACTGGGTTGCCCTCGATGGGTGAAATGACCTCGCCCTGGACTAGGAGGCTAAACTTGCTGGTGACTCAGCCCTTCTTACAATGTAATGTCTTGAGTAATGTTGACAATACACAATGTAATGTCTTGACAGTGATACTGACAAGTTGGCCTAGTGGTAGAGCCAACTTGCAGTCAGGTCATATGAAAGACCATAAACATTTTACTACCTCTAGCCTGGTGCTCAGATATCTAGATGGAGTGGGTAAAGTTATTGCATGGGACTACCAGAGTACTAACCCCCACTGTAGTTATGCTGCCTACTGCAGAGCCATGTGGCTTAGGGTTACAAACAGAGTTGGGCACCACCAGATGCTCCACATTGGGAGTGGGAAGGATTAAAAAAACAGACCATAGCCATCTTTTTTTTATGAGTATGTGGTTTAAATAAATATGGTTTAGTCATCAGAATACACATATATTGGATTGAAAGGTGCTCTATGGAGCTCACCCTATCGGATGTCCCATGATGTCCCAGTGTCCCCTGCATTATTCTAGAAACCAACATAATATGTACAAGTCTCCCAATGCAGTGTACTAGTCTCATCATGTTGCCTAGTTATAAGTGCAGATCACGTTAACAACATTAACACCAAGGGCTACTAAAGCTTCAAAATCGCTTTTGTAGCTCAAAAAAGCAGCTGCTAAAATGTTTGCCCAAATCGCTCTATTGCTCATGACGTGCGTGTTGACATCCCATTTACAGCACAGCATTTAGATTTTACAGCTGAAATGCTTTTTTTGGTCATTCAAATCGCCCAACTTTTACAGCTGGTAGCTTTTGTAGCTTTTGTCGCTCTTGCCCATAGAAAGTGAATGGCTTCCAGCGATTTTACAGCTTTAGTAGCTCTTGGTGTGGACGTACAGTAAGTCCTGCCTGCCTGCTGCAAACCTGAATGTCTGGAGTCTGTGTGTTTGTCTTGTCTGGGTTCAGTATCTTTGTCTGTGGTAGATACAGGCCACACCCACAACTGGGTCTGAACTAGTGAAGGAGATGGAACTGGTTGGGGAAGTTTATCACTGACCAATTTAGAATCTTTTCAAAACCTCTTCCCTTCCTTTGGCAAATTGTTGTCAGAGCAGGAAGTGAAGTTGACAGTGTTCTTGGTCACACCGGCTCAATGGGAATATTTTTATAAAAACAAAAAAATTGAATGCAATATTCAGACTGATAAGGGAAGTGGGTCTAAAAGGAGAAGTAAAAAGAGGCTGAAGAAACCTTGTGGAGATTGAAATTCTTGAGAAAGAAAAACTCAATGTCATAGACTGCTGAAGGTGAAAGTAAAGCTATGTTCTGAGGGGTGAGTTTATTGGTAAGATAAAATGGCTTCTAAACTAGAAGAGGATCTCACCTGTCCTGTGTGCTGTGACCTCTACAAGGATCCTGTCCTTTTGACCTGCACTCACAGTGTGTGTAAAGCCTGTCTGCAGCAGTTCTGGGAGATCAAAGGATCCAGGGAATGTCCCTACTGCAGGAGGAAGTGCTCTAGAGATAATTATCCTCTCAATATGGCTCTAAGGAACCTGTGTGAGACCTTCTTAGAGGAGACAAGTCAGAGAGCTTCAGCAGGGTCTGAGGTGCTCTGCAGTCTGCACAGTGAGAAACTCAAGCTCTTCTGTCTGGAGGATAAACAGCCTGTGTGTGTGGTGTGTCGAGACTCCAGGAAACATAAAAATCACAACTTCAGCCCCATAGATGAAGCTGCACAGGACCGCAAGGTAAGAATCTTCTGCTCTTATAGTAAAATATAATACTGTACTGGAGGTGGCTTTACTGCAATGGGAAATCAGGATCTCTCAAGCCAGAAAAACTCATGTAGAATGTGCCTACTGTAATACCTTTAATCTAACAGTAGATGGCAGCGTTAGCTCCTTTGTTCCAGAGAGTTCAGTCAACTCTCTGGAACAAAATTGCGGGGTGTGCAATGAAGCACATTCTACATGGCTGCAACTGAGATCCTGTTTCCCATTACTGTGTACACCTCCAGTACAGTATTATATTTTGCTGTAAAACTTAGAAGATTGCTGGGTCTATTACGCTCATCGATGAAACTGAAAGTTGTGATTTTTATGTTGGAGTCTGCGACACCACACACACAGGCTGTTTTATCCTTCAGACAGAAACTTGAGTTTCTCACTGTGCAGACTGCAGAAGTGAAGCTCTGACTCTCCTCTAAGAAGGTCTCACAGGTTCCTTAGAGCCATGAGGATAATTATCTCTAGAGCACTCCTCCTGCGTAGGTATTCCCCTGGATCCTTTGATCTCCCGAAATTTGCTGCTGAGCAGAGCTTTACACCCACGCATGGTGCAGAGTCAAGACAGGATCCCCATGGCAAGTCACCTTTAGGACAGGTGAGATCTCTTCTGGTGAAGCCATTTTATCTTTCTAGTAAAACTCACCCTACCAGAATATAGCTGCCCCTGGCTTGTCTATGACATTGAGTTTTTCTTTCTCAGAATTTCAATCTCCTGGAACTCTTCAGCCTCTTTACTTCTCCTTTGAACCCACTTCCCTTATCAATCTGAAGAAAATATTGCATTCAATTTTTTGTTTTATAAAAGTATTCCCATTGAGCTGTGACAGAACACTGTCAACTTCACTTCCTGCTCTGACAATAATTGCCAAAGAGAAGGAGAGGATTTTTGAAAGATTCTAAATTGGTCATTGATAAACTACAGCCAGTTCAACTCCTTCCCAATTGTATAGTGTGGCCTGTATCTACCGCAGACAAAGATACTGAACCCAGACAAGACAAACACACTCAGACATTCAGGTTGCAGCAGACGAGAACATATGCGATCCACACCAGAGCTACTGAAACAGCAAGATCGCTAGGTATTCATAGGCAGCAAAAGCTTCAAAGCTACCAGCTGTGGAAACATTTGAATGACCAAAAGCATTTCAGCTGTAAAGATCACAAGAATGCTGGTAAGCAAATGGGATGTCAACACTCTTAAAATGTAACAATAAATGAGACTAGGCAAACATTTGTAACTGCTTTGAGCTGCAAGCGGTACAGCTAGTATTGCTAGTGTTAATGTTGTTAACGTGATCTGCACTTATAATGGGCAATGATGAGACTAGTACACTGCATTAGGAGACTATACATATTATGGTGGTTTCTAGAATAATGACATAAAGTATCATGGGACATCCGATAAATGAAGCAATATATAATCCTATGTTCTGTGTAACAAACCACATTTATTTAAGTCACATACTCATAAAGATATAGTCTGTTTTATTCCTTCCCTCCCAATGTGGGCATGGTGATGCATTGTTGTAGCCACAAACCCCAGCTCTGCAGTAGGCATGACTTGTGCAATACTCTGTGAGTCAATACACTTACCCTCCATCTAGTATCTGAGCTTCCAGGCTTAGAGCAAAATGTTGCTGATGTTCATATATTGTTCTAATTGGCTCTACCTTAACTTATCACATTATGCCTATCAGAACATTACATTATGTAATTGTCAACATTATAAAGACATTACATTAATGAGAAGGAGCTGAAGTCTGTAAACCTAGTCAAGAGTAAGTCATTCCATCGAAGAGCAACCCAGAAATGCTGGGGAAGTGGTTTGGCACCCTTCCGGATGAGCCAATGTGTGAGTGGCTAACAGTCTTCTCCCAGACTTGAAATTCCAAGGCTACCTTTCTTGCCTACTGGCTTCTCACGCCTTTTACTCCTAAGTGACTTCACTGTTAGCTGGGAGGCTTAAAGTGTTGAAGAGACACTGACCTCTGCGAAGAGATGTAGAGGTAATAAAAGAGCTACATTTGGTACTAATGGAAAGTGGCATTAAAAGTTGTTTTTCAAAAGGAAATTCTGACATTTTATTTTAATATACCAATAAATATTTCTGCATAACAGCAATGAATGTCATCAACCTTCTGCTTTAATTTCCATGATGAGGAAGTCACATTATGATCATTTATAACATTAAAATTATACGTGAATGCAAATGTAGACTAAACTGCATTGAAGGAGGACTAATGCCTGCTTGAGCTAGTGAGCCCAGGTCTGGTCAACATAGCTCCCTGTCATCAGTAGTAGAAGAATACAAGGTGGCGAAGATGCAGGGTGTCAAACCTGAGCCTCTGCCCCGGCCCTCACCGAGCAAACAGCATGACTGGCAGACACTGAGCTGCCCAGCATGGAAGCAGGCAGTCAGCTCAGTGCGGGCAACCAGTGCATCCACCGGCGAAGACCTCGGCTCTCTCTAATTTCAAACCTGAAATCTAAGAACCAAGCTGAGTATGGTGCAAGTGACGAGGGGATAGCCTGATTGCCTTGTACCTTTCAAGCTCTGAACAGTGTGACCAAGAGCCAGTATAAGTTTCTCAAGCGCCTCCCTCAAATGCCTCGGTTGCTGCAATGATGTCAAAATGCTTTGCAGAAAATAAAACCAATCACACCACTCTCCTCTGATGTATGTCACCTTGAAACCTTAGACAGGACGAAACACGTTAGGCTGCCTCAAAGTTGATTAAGATTCTTGATCAAAGGCACGTTTTGGGGAATTCCAGAAGTCCTGCAGTGGCAACTGTAGACCAACGACAGCAATGCCGAAGGATGTCCGTCACTGGGAAAATTGTGCCAGACTAGCAGAGAGGAAAACGAAGTAGCCAGACCAGTGCAGTAGGGTTACACTAGGGGCACTGGACCAAAATGGGATTTCCCCAGCGCAAAGCGACATATGGAGAGATGCTGTGGCGCTCAGACTAACTACTGTACATAGTGCAACAAACACTCACACACACTCCTGTTCTGGACTAATGACTGCCAGTGTAACACACATCTCAGCTCCTCATACTCATACTGCTCCTTCCAGCGCAGCGCTCATAAAGTACTTTTGGTTCACCTGTCAATGCAGTACACACACACACACACACACACGTGTTTCTGAACAGTGTTCATGCTTCTGTCTGAAATATGAGTAAAAATATGTGACTAACACACACACACACACACACGCGCACACACACACACACACACACACACACACACACACACACACACACACACACACACACACACACACACGTGTTCTGAACAGTGCTCTCTTCTGTCTGAAATATGTAGGTGAAGATATGCTGACTAACACACACACACACACACACACACACACCTGTTCTGAGCAGATTCTCTTTTGTCTGAAAGGTTCCACACCATAAGGTGTAAATATGTGACTGTAATTACAGTCAAATGAACACTGGGTGGCAGTATTGCTCATTTGGATTGGAAGGAAAGGCATTGCAAATTACCACTGACAACAATTGATGGAGGTCCGTTGAAATGGAAAATTGAAATATTGAAATATTGACTAATTTTTACTTTGATATCAAACTATCCACTCTTTCAAAATCAACAAACAAACAACAATGAAATACACAAACAGCATCAATTACATCTTATCTGAGTTGCCTGAAAAATGGAAAATTTAAGTTTTGAATCCATTTTGTCATCTTTTTCATGTGAGTTTTTAAAAATGGATCAAAACACTGCAAAGCGTTACACGGACCGACGTACAACAATAGCTTTAATGACAATCTTTATTTGGTCTTTTTCCCCCAAAAAATGCAAATTATCAAAAAGTTGAAAACCAGACTGAATCGTTGTCATTACCCATGACAACATGCCAAAACATGGATCACACAATCACACAGGATTACTAGTGCTCTAAACAGGCACTTACATTGGATACCCTACACATAAGCATTCAGAATCATTCATGTACAAAATGTTGGCAAAAACAAAAGATATTTTATAAATGTGATTGCTGTATATCAGTTATGGTCAGACTGATTCACTATCAGCTCTAAGTGGGTACAGCTTGCTAAAGAAGTACTGATGGGGTATTTGTGTGTGTGTGTGTGTGTGTGTGTGTGTGTGTGTGTGTGTGTGTGTGTGTGTGTGTGTGTGTGTGTGTGTGTGTGAAATAATCAG
>JAODXP020000016.1:10085562-10279940 GCA_027497455.2 Sardinella longiceps | reverse complement strand
TACTCCTACTCCTACGCTCACTCTCACTCCAGTCCTGGTCTAGCCTCGCCTCGCCTGTCCTGGCCCGGCCCTCCCCTCCCAGCCCTCGGGCCCTGCTGGTGTTGTGTAACCGGCCCGGGAAACAGGGCACTGTGCCACAGGAACAGCTCTGAGTCAGCGAATATGTCACGTCACCTGTGTGTGTGTGTGTGTGTGTGTGTGTGTGTGTGTGTGTGTGTGTGTGTGTGTGTGTTACTGATTAACTGCCCAACAGGCCCACAAAGTTGAGAAGAGAGGGAAGGGTAGGGAAAGAGAGAGAGAGAGGGAGATAGACAGACAGAGGTGGAAAACAGAGAGCGAAATAGACAGAGAGGGAGAGACAGACAGACAGCACTGGCTCTCTTAAGAGTCAGTCGGAGTGATGCAGTCGTCCCCTGTGCGTCGTCACACTGAACCGACAGAGCGGCGAGCCGTCCGTTTTTTAACGATGACCAGGACAAAGCTTGTCATGTTCAGCTTTGAGATTAGACTGACCCATTCGCTTCTAATTATCTTCGAATTAACCCAGTTTGGACTCAACCCGCACCAACACCCAAGGAAATGATGATGTGTGTTGTTGAAAGCGCAACACAGTTTCAAACGCAATCCTTAATACCTCTCCACTGCTTTTTCACTGTTGTTTAGCATCCACAAGAACAAGACAACTTCATTACCATAACTGTACGTTCAGACCACTAGTGATAAAAGTCTCAGTGTTGCTGAAAAATCCCAAACCACTACGCTAGCTAGACACAATCAGAATTCGCTCATGTTACTCAAATGTCTCATGACACGTCCATTGACTTGGCTCATCATCAGCCAAGAAATGCTGTAGGACTCTTTGGTTTGTCTGTTGCATCCATTTTCACTTTTCACTTCATTTCATTTTTTTTAAAAAACGAACTAAGTCATGGAAAGACATAGGCTAGAGAGAGTAAGCAATGGCTCCATTTTGTCCATCACCAGAACTGATAGCCTGATTAAGTAACTGATTAAGGGTTAGACACTTAATCAGCCTAGACAATGCTGACGATTTTATTCCCACCATCATTTTAAGACGCCAAAGTGGATTTTAACCTATTCTGTGCTAATCTGAAACAAACATCTGAATACACAAGGAAAGGGTCCATGCATGCATGCTTTGCAACGAGGCCCCAAAAGAGCTCCTGGCTCCTGAGGAAAGTGGCGTGACATCTCGGCCCCCTTTGCTCCCCTTTGCTCCTTCTGAGCCGTGGGGGTGTCACATTAGTCAGCGGTGCTGCGACGACGGCCTCATTGTTTCTAAAGATGCTCGCAGGAACACAATAGCAATGGGCGGGACGAGCCATTTGTGTGGGGAACCAAATAACACCCCCCTCCCAAACACACACACACACACAGGGGGGATCCGAAACGCCTTCATTACGGAGCTGGCACTTTTCAAATAAATTAAGGGGTGGTGACTAGAGAGGGGAGTAAGGGCGGGGTGGGGTGGGGGGGCAGAAGACACACCATCATAGACCCCAGGCTGTGTTGAGTGCAGCGAGGCTTGGCCCGTCAGTTAAGGCTATGAGCACCTGGGCAGTCTGAAAGAGTCGAGTTTGTTTTGTTGTTTGGGTGTGTAGGGGGTGTGTGCGTGTGTCTAACTTAAACTCCTGTCACCACTTTACCAAAGTGCCGCCTAAACAGGGAGTGCAGACAGAGTTCAAAAACTAGCTCTGGGAGACGAGTCCAACCGGACAGACATTTGAGCTCGCGGGGAAGGAAGTAAGCCAGACTTGTCCTCTCACGCCGCCAGCAAGATTGTATAGGCCACACTGCACACAGGAAGTCCAGCCTGAAGCACCAGAGGCTATTTATCCACAGTCAAACACTGGTGGCACCATAACAGATGTAGGCTAGAAGATGTCTGAGGAAGGGCCACTTGCCCGAAATGTCAAGGTTTTGTAAATAAATGTTTTGAGAAGCTAGCTCTGGTTGAAGCGAATTTTTCCTTATACATTGGTGGATTCCTCCATTAGTGTTGCTCCCAGTTTAAGATTTTGGGATGTGCCTACCTTCATCACACTGTGCCATAACAGATGTAGGACTGACAGCCAAGCAATCTCAGTAGACTAGAGGTGCAATTTTAGTTCTAGTTCCATATTCCATTCCATATCCATTGTCCAAAACAGCTAGATAGTTCTATACTGAATCTGATGTGATGGATTTTTAGGAGATTTAAAACAAACACCGATTCTGATAAATAGCCTAGCCTATGTTCTTATGTGATGAATTATGATCAAATGTTAAATTTAAGACCAACTTGGATCAATATGTTCCCCTTTGCATATCCAGATGCACTGGTCGTGAAGTCAGGTCCAGAACAGGTCAAGTATCAAATCAATGACTTTAGTGTTCACTCTTCAGCCATAATTACACAATAAATCATATGATTTATACCCACTACATGTATACAGATTATTTTAGTCTCAATTTCAAAGAACGTTCACAATTAAAAACACCAAATATATCCACAATACAGTATATTATACTTATGAAAATATACCCAATATACCTCTGTTTACAAAATTTAGCAAGAGCACAGTGGCAGAAAATCAGAAGAGTAACTCGAATGCGTAACCTGATTCAAGCGAAGCTATTAGGCTGAAGAGGAAGACACATTCATCTGTCTTGTGTGTTTTCCTGCCTGTGGGATGGTGACGGATGGGCCATTGAACTTGGCTCAGCGGCTACGCCATCAATCTTTCCCCCTGTCTAATGAGTCTCAACTCGTTCATACACACACACACACACACACACACACACACACACACACACACACACACACACACACACCAAAGCTCAAGCCCCGCAGTGCTAGACACAGTGCAGAGATTCTACAGCAGCTATAGTATCAGTAGTGCCCAGAGAGGAGAGAGAGGAGAGAAAATTAGCCAATGCCATAATATGACTCAAGAAATTAGCTAAAGTAGGCTATTAGGGTCATTCAGTTGACACAGTATTACAATTGCTTTCGAGAGCAATTTTAGCCCAGAGGTCTCATAGCCTAGATTACAACATCACATCAGAAGAAAAAGCAAAAGGGGTTTCTTTTAAAACAAAAAAATAATAATTATTAAAAATATATATATATGGTCCGCATTTGAAGATCCCAATTACGCCATTGCCAAGTAGCCTACTAAGCGCCGTTTATCTGCCAAGATTTCGATCCTTGCCATGTGTATGCATGGCATGAGTCTAATGCTATAGGCCTAGTGTTAGATGTTGGCAGGGAGAACAGACTGTGTGATAACCATTATGAAGAGGCCCATAATCCTATTGAAGCCTCCCCCGTACAGGCTCATAGTTTCCTGCTGATTAGCACACGTCCCCATGGTTGGGTAGTGTACGGTAGTGTTGGGTAGGGTTGGGTAGGCGGCATAATCCCATTTAGTGGCACCAGTCTTGCACACAAAACGAGGGGCCTCAAAAAAAAAAAAAAAAAAAAAACACGAGAGGGATGAGCGCAGTGGCAAGGCAGCAAAACAACATCCAATCATGCCTGGCTTACTCTCGTCCAATCCCATAGTCACTAGGCAAGATATGGTGAGAGAGAGCAGAGAGAGAGAGAGAGAGAGAGAGAGAGAGAGAGAGAGAGAGAGAGAGAGAGAGAGAAAACAAAACATAGCTCTCTCTCTCTCCCCGAGTTGTTCACAGGCCATCAAGAGTCTGAGGTCTAGGCTACATAGTATGATTTTAAACCATTTTTTGTTTATGTTTATGGGTTCTTTGCAGACACTTTCATCCAAAACCACATATAATACAGATAAAACGTTAACAAATAATGGGCTAGGCCTAAATATTTAAAAACCTACAAGTCCTTAGGAGCCTCAATATGTAAGCAAGAATAGATAAGCTTTAGCATACGCATTAGCCTATCTATTAACAAAGCACATGGTCTACTTTAAACAAGACAATCAAGAGAATCTCTTCTTTCTTCTAGGCCTAGGGCCTCTGTGTGTTTGCAGGCCCTCAATAATCAAAGGTGTCCCCAACGACCTGGCGTCAGAGCTTGGGAAATAGTGGCAAGAAGCCCATTTGGTTCAAAGCCCAGCCGGTCATGTGCAACTGCTTATTAGTCATAAATGGGAAAGGCTTTGCAATTGTTCCCTCTTCATGACATGCCCAGATTCTGACAGCAATGTGTGGTTATGAAAGACCTTACGACACAATCACAAGAGGAAATCTCTATATTCAGGCTTGGGCGTGATGCTGACATGGGATCTGTAACCTACTGTCAACCAGAGGAGAAACACAGAAACACAGATTTTCACATACACACACATCTGTACACAAATAGGGGAATTGCTCAGTGTCTTCTAACAGAATAGGATATACACCATAGCTGCATGAGAGTTAAACTGAAAAATAAACATATTCAAATATTACCATCAATGTCAACAGCGCATGAATGAATGGTCAACAGCACTAGAATTACATACATTGCGGTCCACTGCCGTCTGGATGTTAGGAAACGTCCCTTTAAATTGCAATCCCTCTCCCGTCCACTAGTGGGTATGTAATGTGTCTACTTTTGTTCAGGGCAGGCATTTAAATCCCCCGACCTAAACCAAGCAACCCACAATATGTTTGTACTCAACCCTTCATATGGTTAGTTATATACCTAGTTGATTTGTGAGCGAGCCGCGAAAACACCACCAGACATTCTGTGAATAACCTTGCTGTCGCCTAATCTCTATTTTGACAAACTAATCCGAATTCAAATAGCAAGCTAAGTTAGCTAACTTGCTAACGTTGTATGGAACGATTTCGGTGAACCTAGGCTGCCTGAACCCCACAACATTTTAGTGTCCAGAGAGCCAATATGACACATGCAACTGTCGTGGTAGTTTGTGCTGAAACCATAATTAGATAAGCAATCGATCACATTAACACCAGGGTCGTTTTCAGTGGCCTGGGACAGGAAACCCGCATATGTGGACGAGTTTCTCATGGGGTTTACGAGCGAGAGAGCTAATTTAGCTAGCTTGCTGTCAACCTTTACAGCTCCGTGGCTAACGTTAAATTTACACGTAAATGTATAGAAGAAAATGTTCCAGTCTTCACGTCAAATGACGGTATCGGTCATGGTAAAACAGTACACAAATATACAGCCCATAAAAACAAAAACCTCAGTCTCTATCTGACAGCTAAATCCATTCACAAACTGATATGAACAAAAACTTGACACAGTCCAGCAACTATCGACTTGCCAGTCGGTATCGTTGGCTTACGTTAACTTAAGCGTTACGTGCGCTGATTAAATCCCATGAATAGAAGACCCGTGAAACCAGATGACAATGACATTACAACTGATACAACATATCCCATCAAATTGGAAACCAATATGATGTTTGAAATCCATGTCTAACTGTGGTACCATAATAGTTCCAAGAGGGGTAACTGTGACAATAAAGACGCGTGAAGAGACCCCCAGGATCTCAGTTCGACCGCATGACATGCCCAGATTTCTCCGACACTGCGGACCTCCAACGAAATGTACACAAACCAATCTCTTCCTTTAGCAAGAGGAAACAATAATACACATACCTGCCGTGAAACCAGTCCTTACAGATGTCACATTCAATCATAAACCGGCTCACATCATAGGGCTGCCGGCAGACACAGTATAGCGGAGCAGCCGCCATCTTCCTACTGTCCCCAAACAACACAGCAATCAAGTGGGGCGGGGATTGTGTAACATACACGGAAATAGCCGAAGGAAACCCCGATTACACGCGGAAAAAAAGCTGACCATGCTTGGGCATGCCGGAGATTTGACGTCAATATAAAAAGCATTTATTCCGTCAGAGGAGATAGAGACAAACAAGGCCACATTATGATTTTTTTTTCTTTTTTTGTACTTTCTTCAGGCCTATCCAGGCGGGATCTTTAGTTAGGCTACAATGTGGGCTTGGGTTATGTCATGCAGTTCAAAGATGGGAGCCAATTTTTCAAGGATGTTAAAAATGTCAAGGGTCATATGAGCTTATAGTTCAGTGATAATCATCATGACCTAAATATGACATGATGCTAAATGACACATAGTAGCCACATTGCCTCAAGTCAGTGAGTGCGCCTGTCCACTTTTTCCTTTACTTTCTTTCTTCATAGAGTTTGATTGAAGAGTGGGAGTGGTGATATCGGAGAGGATTCAAGCATGATCTTTGGTGATACTGTGGGCCCCTGGAAAAGCATAATAGTTGGAATTTGTCACTTAGCCTTTTGGCCAGCCTGGAGTTGTCTAAACCATGAAGACATTTGGTATACATCTAGCCTTTTCAACTGGTATCAGTGAAAATAAATCCAAAATGCAGATGATGTAGACGTCTTGATCAGGGTCATTTCAAGGTACGCTCCAGGCAGCTAGAACAACATGGGGGCCCTACAATACCTGACCCCTCCATCTAAAACAAACAAACAAAAAACCTATAGGCCTATAATATGACCTGAAAAGAAACACAGTAAAATCTTCAAGCATTTTCCATTGATTATTTGTGTTGAGCATACAGTAACCTATGCCACACTCACATTGTATCGCAAAGTACTACCACCAACCTGAATGATCATAATCTTAACTGCTTACATTATGCATACATCTATCTGGAAAATAACTTAAAATTTACAAAATAAACATTTATTTGCTAACAATGCAATATGGTTCATTGTGAACAAAATCTTTATTGGGATAACCTCTTGAGATGTGGCATCTCGTTTACGAGAGGGTCCCTTGTGCCCATCGTATGGAATGATACACAATCAACCATTGGGCGTCCCCTTAAATTTAGGGGTCCCTGCAGTTGCCTGGTTTGCCTCCCCTCTTGTAACAGGCCTGTAGGCCTACTCTAACACATTCTACATACTCCACACACTAAACTCCATTGCATGTTGGAAGTGGGTTCCATTTTTTGGCAAAATCTGTGGTGGTGGCCTATAAGCAGGGGTTAAAGTGGGGGGAACGCGGGGTAAGCAGTACTGGCACCTCAGATAAATGCACAGTATCATCCCATTCATATACATTTTTCTTTGTATGTGCCGACACAAAATATGAAAGCTTCCCCACCTTCCAAATTCCACTTTAACCACTGCCTATAGTGCAACAGTACCATACTTATACTACTGTATGCCTCTTTGTTGAAAACAGCCTCGCTTTGTGACCAAAACATCTTATGGTGTAGCCATCTATGAATAATTGATTTCTTCTTCGATTGTCTCAAGCTTGATGCAAACTCAAAAGCGCATTGCTGCACTCTGTTGAATCGTAATGGAATATCTGGGAATCGTGTAGTCTGCACCAGCCATTAGCCTACTAATTTTAGGTAACCAGTGTTGTAGAGGTAAAATAAGAAGGGAAACTGAAAAGTGTGTGTACAATGTGCTAGAATCAGGTGTGTGTACAATGTGTAGAATCAGGTGTGTGTACAATGTGTAGAATCAGGTCTTTAAAAAACATGTGGAACATGTTTGATGTTGGGACTGAATAATGTTGGATAACTTTCTGTTTAAACAATGTTTTGATTTGGCAGCTAGATGAGAAAGTAAATGTTGCAACAACTAGAAAATCTTTATTCAAATCATGGTTTCAAGGTATCATGGTTTGCCTGTCGACACTAATTATTCGTGTTTGATATGCACAGGATATGCTTATGTTCAGTTCTTCTTTAAAGGGGAAATCCTGTCAATTTTCAACAAGAGCTCTATTGCTCAAGCTACTTGAGATTAGCCAATACTGAAGACGCAAGACATTTTGGACTAACCATATAGGTTTCCTTGAACAGAGAATAAGCCCTGACCGTTAACCCAATGGGGCAAGTTTTCAAAACTGTGTTTACAGCATTTAAGCATGCTCCAAATATCACCCCAAAAGTTATGCAACATCATCAGACACATTACAACACAGAACTGTATTGTGTATGGCAACAAATGGCTGGGAAAGTGGTTAAAACTGTGAGCTTATGCAAGCAGCCCAATATTGTTTGTTTACAAAACGGTTTTGTAAACACTGCATAAAAACACAATTTTAAGCACTTTGTTAGACATTTGTAGTCATAAACACTACAGAGGTGTGTTGTAATGTGTCTGATGATGTTACATAGCTTTTGGGGTGACATTTGGTGCATGATTTGATGCTGAAAACTGTTTTGAAAACTTGCTCCATTGGGTGAACTGTCAGGGCTTACTCTCTGTTCAAGGAAACCTATATGGTTGGACTAAAATGTCTTGCGTCTTCAGTATTTGCTAATCTCAGTAGCTTGAGCAATAGAGCTCTTGTTGAAATTTGACAGGATTTCCCTTAAATGCACTCTGCTAGATTTACCTTGCATATTTCAGTCCATGTTTCATAAGCATAACTATGTGAATAGTTAATCTGGTAATCAAAATCAAGGGTATGGATCCAGTGTCTCCAATAAATATATTCACAAAATATTCACAATTTATATTTTTGTCCACTAAAATGACTGTCCATTTTTTTCCCTACAGTTTTACTCATTCTAAGTCCACATCCTTAGGTTACTTAAAACATTTCCCCATTACAGAGAGAAGCATTTTTTTGCATGTTTTGTTGAGATTTAACTTTAGAAGCATGTTTTGTTGAGATTTAACTTTATTTAACTCTATGAGTTGCCAGTTGGGTAGTAGGAAGTTTTTTTAAGTGTGGGTATGTAATGATGCAGATCTAATTTTCAAATCACACACGTCAATATTGTCCCTGAATTTGATTACATGCTATAATGTTAAGTTTCATTTGTTTATGTCAATAGAGGGCTTATTGGAGGGATTTGCTTGATGTGTGCACATAAAACTATATAAATGAATGCATTATATTAAAAAAGAGGCAAATACATCTCTGTTCCAAGAAGTGGTGACTCCATACCCGTGTCTAAAGCCCCCTACACCCCTCCATGTGGCCCTATACTCAAAAGAGACAGTGTGTTTAACTGTAAAATATTTATCATAGTCTCTTTATATACAAAACTAGAATATTGTGACAACTCTTACCAGTGATTTTCCATTTTCATACTTTTTGATACTGATGCCCTGTAATGTTTGTTCTCAAAACTGTTTTGTTCATTGTGTGATTTTGAGTATTGAACAGAAACACTGCTTTCTATGTGATATTTCTTAATAAAACTTGCATAGACGCACTAGACTGATAAGGAATATGCCTGCCTATTGCTTCTGCATTATAACAATGATAATGAATGACCTGGCAACGCTATCCTACGTACTTCCATTCAATTGATTTAGCTCCATACAGTTGTCTGGCCCAACCCCCCTAACTCGGTATGCCCACGGTTTTGCCAATCAGCACACAGTTTAGAGCAATGTCTCTGAACTTGCCTGTAGTTCAGCAGCTTGTAGTTCAACAGCATAGGAACGCGTTTGTTATTCTCCCCCCTACTTTCGAATTACCTTTACAAAATTGGTACATGACGTTAACATCCATGATCTTGCGGACTTATTGCCACTATGATGTCTAAATACATCGGAACAAGCCAGCGATCTGTTACTACTGAACGCGGAAGTTGGAGGCGTGAGAGCCAGGTGAGCGAAAACGTCATCTCTAAATGGAAACATATTTCAATGGCATTGTTCCAGACTGTATGACGGAGTCAACAGTCTGCTTATTAGCCAGGCTAGGATAATCCCACTGTAGCCTGAATCCAAATGAGCTTGGGCCCAGATAAGGTCGAGGCACCTCTGGATCACTCTTAATGATTTTTCAAGTATTTAGCAGCGTTTGTGGATTTGTGCATTTAAGTTTTTTTCTCAGAATGCTAGCTTTTCACCATTGACTGCCAACTGCTTCTTTGAATATAGCCCACTGAACTGTTCTCTGTTAGGCCTGCCATTCAGTGTGATGCACTATGCATTTATTTCCCTCCTCCATGGGCATATACTGACCTCTAGTGGTTGTCATTGTGACTACTATACAGTAGTACCATTGTGATTGTGATTAACACAGAGTCCTGTATGTGCTGGAGGAAAACATTTAATGTAAATGTAACATTAAACAGATCAGTGACACCGTGGAAATTGTTGTGACCATTGACAAAGCGAACAGTTGGTCACGTGAAGTCAAGTAAAGCATTCAATCAAAATGTTTTGGACTTCATGGTAGGAAATACAGCATGTCAGTTTTTTTGTTCTTTTGGAATATTAATATATTTGGAATAATGAATTACAAAAATCACTCTACCCTTGTTACAAAGTCCTGCTAGATATCAATACGCTTTTCTTGTTTTACTAAAGGCTTTCTGGGTGCACAATCCAGTAACAAAACTTTTAATTTAATAATTCTAAATTAAAACTATTTAATTTAATGTCAGTAGTAGTCAAATCAGAAATATCTTCATGGAATAAAAAGTTGGTAGCCTGACACGTCAGACTATATCATAAGAATGTATAGTCTGAAGACCACTGATAGACTGTACCTCAATGGAGGGGCGGGTGATTGCGTTGTCTTTCAAACTGACTCTCCACGTAATAGGCTAGCGTTCCGGCCAGTGGTACCAGCTGGTATATCAAACTTTTCCCGTAGCCCGTCGGTAACACGGCAAAGACATCTTTTTCAGAACGAAAAACTTCAGTGCACTTTCTTGTTTCACTTTCAAAGAAAATGACAAGTGCAATTCGTTCAAAACTAAAGCCAAAGACGATTCCGCTCTGGTTTGAGCAGGGCTGTCGTCATTGTACAAAGCCCGCCTTACGATTTCCTGTACACATACCGCGCTGTGATTGGTTATCCGCCTCCAGAGGAAGGCTAAAACGGGTTTCTATCAGTGGCCTCTAGACGTACCTTTGTGCAAATTCAAATTTGCTACCACTAGAGGTACGTCTAGAGTCTAGGCTAAAAAGTTGGCATACTATAAGTACAATATGCAATACTTATTTTCACCACTATATGTAAAACTAAAAGTTTAAACATCCCTGACACCTAACATTTCAATTCTGGAAATAAACAGAAACATACCTAATGCAATGTGCATCATAACAACAGGCAAGTGCAGAATGGTTGTTTGACTGGCCAAGCTTGTCTGCCAATTTGTATGGCCCATAAAAATGTGTGTTCCTTTTGCCTAATCAAAGCTATATGCATGATTCCAAAAATATGATATATCCATAGTATCTCCACAGTCCTCAGAAGATGATGTTCAAATGTGCCACAGTTCTCCTCTGAAATTGAAATAAAATATATTAAGCTCTCTCATTCTTTGACATTAATCTTCAACAGTATTCATTTTTAATCTTTTACAGCATTAACCTTTTACAGTACATTATTTTTTGTGCCGAATAGAATACCTACCAGAAATTTAGCTTTTAACCCACTTTTAGATGACTTCCTCTTCTTTCTGTCACCCCCGGTCTTTGCAAAAGCTGTAGAGTGTTGAATGATGAGAGATACATCTTATTTTTATCAATATTCTTTAAATTCATCAAAAGGGATCCGCCTGCAATGTTTGCCAGTCATGTCCTTCCAGATCAGAATCACTTTAACATGTTTAAAACGAAGATTCTGTGCAATTCAAGCCCTGTTGTATCACCTGGTGACTGAGTGGAATGAAAGAATAACATAGACCAAACACAAATGTGAACAAGCACTTTACATTGAGTCAAAGGAACTTACAACATTCAAACCCCAAAGTAATATTAGAAAACTCCATTGACTCTACATTGAACGTAAACGGCTTGTTATGGGGTGGATGATTTCTAAGGGCACTGCCACTTGCTACCATGTCTGACACCCATTCATGTATCTGCTGTTTGGTGAAGCTGAAAACTCTATGTTGATGTTACCTGTTTTTCCTGTAAATAGGCATGTGTCACCACAATTACTATATACATCCCAGCAGACATCAATGCAATGGTCCATGAAATCATGAGAGTCAAGTCTTCCTCTGTAAATCATAGATTTAAAAAGTTCATAAGTGTCCCTGTCCACAAGCCGGATAGCTCCGGAGTACGTTTAAGCACAGTCCTATTGCACGAGCCTTCTAACAGCAATATATTTTGCATAGAATGAAAGAATTTCAAACAGCTCTAAACACGAAAGCAATGGCGAACAAGTACTTTACATTCAGTCACCGGTACCTCAGATCTTACTTTGTTTCGAATAATCTGAGTTTCCATTGATTCAGTGTAAAATGCTTGTTCACTTCTGCTTTCGCATTCCGTCTATGCTGTTCTATGTTTTTCCGCTCGCTAACTAGTGCATTTAGCAGGCTTGTTCAACAGGGCTATGCTTGAAATCACTCAGGAGCCCAGTGTCATAGGCTATCCTATTGCTTGCAGAAGCAGTTTGAAAGATAACTGCCTTGTTCCACCCATGATTGAGTTCGATCTATCGATGCCAGATACATTCTAATGTTAAAAGATGGCTTGCCAGGCTAGCAGCAAATAGCAAGTAGCAAATGTTTAGGATACTCAACATTTCTGGGTCCACAAAATTTCTACTAGAATAAATAGCAAACAAATATAATCTACAATAAATATTATGGATGCGTTTGTAAATTGACACTTTGAGCATTTATTCAAGAAAAAAATGTATCTGAAGAAATACATATTTTGTGGGTGAAGCTGCATAGAACCCAATTTCATTCTTCACTTACTCGTGTGCGCCATCTAGGCGCAGTACCACCAGATGTAAAAGGGGAGTGCTGATTGTCCCCTATTAAAATTTCTCTGGTTCACCTTATTCCGCGGGTAAACAAGGGGGCTGCCATGATGATTGTCTTTCAACATCCGCTTCTGGCAACGCATTGGCTTAGCGTAGTGATATTTGATGTTTTACCGGTCTGATATATGTGGTCTTACTATGAAATTGTGGTCACTGTATCCATCAATAAAGTTAGTACAGTTCGTCGGCAGATAAAAAATTATGTTTTCAGCAGTAAAAAGTTAAACTGTGTTTCCACAGCTACAATAAGGATTTTTGTGATCGTGGTATTTCATGAAAATTACGTTGATGTGAATGAGAGGCAGCGGCTAACGGAAGTTCCAAGACAATCGGAGGACAATCGCGGAAGAAAAAAATATAAAAAGGGGCAGGGCTGCATAAGGTGAATATCGAGTTGTGGATTCAATTTATGGATTAATTAAAAATGATAAGTATCTCCAAGTTTCTGGTGAGTGTTTGTATTCAACCCCTGGTAGGCATGTTTTAGTCTGTAACAACGTTGTGAGGGATGTTAGGATGGACGGATGACTGGGCTAAATTTATCTTAACAATTAAGGTTTAAAAACATTTCATCCATGTTTTAAGATGTTCATGCATTAGCTAAAGATATAGTTATGTGTCAGATAGCAACGTGACCAATGCTTCCTTGCAGAAGAGGGTGAAATATGCTTTCATGCATCTCGGTGTAGTTGCCTATTGTTCTGAATGGCACAGCTGAGTGGCGTGTTAGGCTGGCGCGTGCAAATTCAGAAAATCTGTTGTGCGCACGACCTTGCAACGCAACCTCAAAATTTGGCTCACTTTTCCACGGCATTTTGACGTCACACAACAGCGCCGCCGCTTGCGTGTGACGGTGCAAATTCCGCTTTAACACTGCTAGTAACACTGCTAGGGCTTGTTTAGAATGTCAGAAAGGACCACTCAAGCAATACAAAAACAGCAATAGCCACATGTCATAGTGTAGGCCTACCAGTAGTATCAGTTCAGTTTTCTGTGAGACAGTCTGCTCGCGGACCCCCATCCCCAAATGTAGTAGCCTAGGCCTACCACACAGGCACACTCCACATACTAACAGTTTCATCAATCTCCCTTTGAGACAAGGCTTGTGTGTCAGGGTCCACACACATCTATACCCGATGTATAGTCTGCAATTGCAAATACATTTGTATGTGTACAGTACTTACAATTGCAGACTACAGTATACAGACAGGGAAAAAAGCCTGTTTTCACGCATAGGTTATGCACAACGGAAAAGGATCCTATCACTGTAGGCCTAATCTAAAGGCTAAAAAAGATAATGCACGATGATCAATCATAAAAGGACACATTTTAATTGTAGTGGGGCAAAGGATTAAGCTAATTGAGTGGGTGGAATACATATAAAAAAAAAATACTTCAGATATAGTAATTTGGCGGACCCCCTGTAGTACGTACCTCCACGGACCCCCTAGGGGTCCTGACCCCCCTGTTGAATACCTCTGACATATCGGATTGACAATAATTTAAAGGGACCATATTATGAAAAAAACACTTTTTATGACTTTTGAATGTGATTATTGGGTCTATACTGCTTCTAAACACACTTTCAGATGAAAAAAAGCCTCCATTGTTAAAACAGCCAATTTACACCGTCAGTAACTGATCAGCTGCTGTGTGCATAACCTCTGCGTGAAAACAGTAGTGAGGTTTTTCCCACATTTAACAAGGTTTTTGCATACGTTTGGCTATAGCCAAACGTACTTTGTACTTTTAGAATATAATTAAGCATTATTACCTCCGCCAAGGAGGTTATGTTATGTTTTGCTTGGCGTGTGTGTGTCTGTCTGTGTGTGAGTGTGTGTGTCTGTCTGTCTGTGAGCAACATAACTCGAAAAGTACTGCACGGATTTGGATGAAATCATTGAACCACGTCTGTATTGGGACAATGAAGAACTGATTCGATTTTGGTGGTGATTGGTGATACAGAACACCCCCTGGAGTGGATTTTGTCAAAAGTGAAACTAACATTTCCACTGACCCATACTTTATCTGATTCACACGAAACTTAGTACACATCATCTTTGGACCATGTCTAATAAAACTTATCCATTGTTTTGTTGGAAAGTCCAAGTGCTCGCCTTCTACTGGCAATGAAATTTTACGGTAAAGTCGCCAAACAGGAAGTGACCTCATAGCTCGGTCATGCTTTGACGTATCACATCCAAACTTGGTATATGGACTCTTCACCCGGTCCTAGTGGTCAAACATTATATCTCAGCTACGCTTTGACACAGTGCAGCCAAATTGTTAATGTTATATGGATTGACAACCCAGCCCTGACTACGTAGCAAAAAAATATGTCAAACTCTCTAGCACTCCTGGTGGTCAAACATTATATCTCGGCAACGGTTCAACGTATCCTAACCCAGCTTGGTATAAGGACCCAGGACACTGTCCTGATAACATGTGTCCACTTTGCAGGGTCTAGCGCCGCCAGTTGTTGATCAATGGAAATTCATGCATATTCAATTTAGTGTCAAGAAGGGAGAAGGGAGAGAATTTGGTGGGGTGGGGGGGTTGCAAGTAGCCTGACATAGCCCGACCATAATACTGCTGTTCATCCGTATTCATGGTCTGGGGGTTCTTTAACCTCACGCGATTATACTGCGGGATGGGAGGGCACGCACTTCTGGTTTGAAACGATTGGACAGCTCGTCTAATCATCTTCGCTTATTGGCCGGTAGACTTTCTACCAATGTAAACACGCCCCAGAGGACCGTGCCCAGACCATGATGCGTATGAACATTCGTATTATGGGCGGGCTATGTCAGGCTAGGTTGCAAGTGGGAGGACGGGCATTTGCTGGTAATATATTATAGTGGTATATCATATCTGTGACCACATTGCCTTGGCGGAGGTCTGCGCTCTCCGAGTGCTTTTCTAGTTAAGCATAAAATAACATGGAAAATCAATATAATGCCTTATTTTCATTTGAAGTTTTATCACTTTTTACTCCTTTTTTGTGCAGTGTCCACATACAGTATGTGGACAGTAAAGTAACTTTTAAACAAAATGATATTTTACAAAGATTTCAAATTACACATCACCTCCTGTGTGTGTGCAACATATAATCATTATTAATGCTCATAAAACATAATTTCTGAACAAATACAACATAGGCCTATTTAATTTATTTTTTTGTTTTTTCTAACAATTTCACTCCTTTCATGCACAGCGTGCACGTACGTGGACAGTAACTTTTTGTTGTTTAGCAACATCATTTTATTATAGATTTTAATTGTAACAACATATACTTGTCAATTGAAGTGTCCTTGACATGATATTTTTTAACCTGTATTAGCCATCTGGGAATGGTACTTTTTCAGAGATATATGTGATGCGTCTTGCACTTATTTATTTTTGGCAGACATCTTGGATTGATGATCTTATCAAACAATGAATATTTGGAGTAGAAAATTTTAAGTGCAGTTAAAATATTGCAATGAACCTTCTAATACATTTTTTAGAAATATAATTTTTTTACCCATCTCAGATGGAATTATATTTACTGTCCATGTACAACCGAATTCCAAAAAAGTTGGGACACTGCATAAATTGTTAATAAAAATGGAATCCAATAATTTACAAATCTCATAAACCTATATATTGTTCACAATAGAATATAGAGAGCATGGCAAATGCTGAAAGTGAGACTTTTTGAAATGTTATGCCGAATATTGGCTCATTTTGGATTTTATGAGAGCTACACCTTCCAAAAATAGTTGGGACGGGTAGCAATAAGAGGCCAGAAAAGTAAAATTTTCATATAAGGGACAGCTTGAGGACCTTATTTGGTCAATTGGCAACATGATTTGGTATGAAAAGAGCCTCCGAGAGTGGCATTGACTCTCAGAAGTCAAGATGGGCAGAGGATCACCAGTTCCCCAAATGCTGCAGTAAAAAGTAGTGGTCCGAGATCACAAAGGAGTTTCTCAGACAAAAATTGCAAAGAATTTAAAGGTATAATCATCTACATTGCATATCATCATCCAAAGGTTCAGAGAATCTGGAACAATCTCTGTGCATAAGGGTCAAGGCTGGAAAACCATACTGGATGCCCATGATCATTGGGTCCTTAGATAGCACTGCATCACATACAGGAATGCTAATGTAATGTATATCACAAACTGGCCTTAGGACTACTTCCAGAAAACATTGTCAGTGAACACAATTCACTGTGTCATTAGCCATAGCCAGCTAAAACTCTATATGTCAAAAAGAAGCCATTCCTAAACATGATCCAGAAGCACAGGCCTTTTCTCTGGGCCAATGCTCATTTAAAATGGACTGTGACAAAGTGGAAAACTGTTCTGTGGGCAGACAAATCAAAATTCAAAGTTCTTTTCATGACAAAGAAGACCTAAGACAGTTGAGCAACTAGAAGCCTGTATTAGACAAGAATGGGACAACATTCTCTCTACAACTTCTCTCCACAGTCCCCAGACGTTTGCAGACGTTTTAAAAGGAAGAGTGGATGCCACACAGTGGTAAATGTGGCCTTGTCCCAACTATTTTGGGATGTGTAGATGCCATGAAATTGAAAATCAACTTATTTTCCCCTTAAAATGATACATTTCCTCAGTTTCAACATTTGATATGTCATCGATGTTGTATTCTGAGTAAAATCCCATCCCATCTCTCTCTCTCACTTGCTTCCTGTCCACCTCTATACTGTCCTATCTGATTAAAGGCAAAAAGCCTAAAAAAAAAAAATAAAAAAAAAGTTGCATCCATAAATGCGAATACAACTTTGATCAGTTGGTGGCGCTAGAGCGTGAGAGGTACCAATCAAAAATCAACTGGGTCCAATCCTCTATCAGTGTACCAAGTTTCATGACTTTACGCCTTACTGTTTGGGCTACAGGTGGAAAAATATATTTCTGTCAAAATGTCCCCATTCATTTTCAATGGAAAGAAAAAACTACAAGGCGTATCAAAAAACTGTATACAAGCAATCATCTGCATTACAGGATGGACAGGCTAGAAGTGAAACCAAACCCACTTGATGATCAATTGACTAATTAGGGGTGGCCTGTCATAGGCTACAGGGGAAATCCTCAATGTGTTGGCTGCAGTTGTTTAGTTACCCTATACACTGTAATGCTTGATTTGTAACACGATTTGTAATGCTTACTTAAAAATGAGTGGAAACTGGTTGCCTCAAATGAGTTGAGTAACTACTTATCTTTTTAGATGATATGTCCTTTTAATTTGAAAAAGATAAGTTATAGTTACGGTACTTAACTCATTTGAGGCAAGGAGTTTCCACTAATTTTTCAAGTAATCATTACAAATCATTTTTTACAGTGTATGATAAGATATTTTATTGGTGCTGAGAAACTGCCTTTTCTGAACATAAGAGATAAAAAAGATTCATGAGCTTGTCATTCGATAACACCTACTTCCATGAAACCGTCTATAGGGAGGGAAGTAGGTGTTATCGAATGACAAGCTCATGAATCTCCTTTAGGCCTACAAAGACACGACAATATGCACGTTAAAGCCAGAACAGGGGTTAAACAGCATGCATCATAGTTAAACGAACACAGCTTTAGACCTATAACCATGATGATCTGGAAAAGAATAACTTTTTTTTCAGATCAGTGGGCATAACGTTAACGTTACCTGAACCAGGAAGAAGAGGGAGACTAACGTTACTAGGGCAGCTGAGTTTTAAGAAGCCATAACTTTAACTCCGAATTAACGGACGGTTAAAAGTGCCGGTGTGCTCGGATCCTGAGTAAGAACGTAACGTTACCGGTAGCCTACTTGCATAACCATACCTATGAATCGTTCTCTGCATTGTAGTTGTTGAATCTTACTTTAATGAATCCATACACTCCGGTATCTAAAGGCATAACCTACTGGTCGTGCCCAAGCACACTCGTTGTAAAACGTGCGTAACACCGGGCTCTCTTGATTTATTGCTTACACAAGCCATTTTGTAAGATGGGAAAAGTTCTAAAATTTACACATCTATTTCACATTAGCCTATAACATTCCGAGAATATGGTAGCCTATTTTATGGTGATATGGTAATCTGAACATTCAATCACCGAAATGCATTGAATTCATCTCTTTTTCTGATTTGAAAAAATATCCACATGGGAAGCCCACAATTTGGGGAGACCCGGAGAGATACAAGCTGTTAGAATAATCTTTTCATGATCTGCAAGCAAAATGTAGGCTTACATTGTATTACTTCGGGGCTTTGCATTCTCAATTCAACTGCCTGGGCTGTCGGCCTTATATGTCAAGTACATTGTGCCTGTCCTGTGTCGCTTGAATGTTGTGCACATTAGGCTACAGGTGTGCCAGCCTTGAATGTTTTCTTGTGCTGTGCTTTGCGTATTACTTGCATGGTCTGCAAATGTTATCTTATCTGTAATTGTGGGTATTGTGGAGTTCTTTGCATTAGTTTTGCTTTGTTTATTGTTATTGTGTTTGCGTATCCCTTCTCTGATGCCTCTTCTGGTTCATTTCTAGGCAGGCATGAGTGGTCCCTAAGGTGGGAAGTCCCCTGGTGGCGGGTCTAGAAACTGCATGTGCTGTCTGCTGTGTGTGTGTGTGTGTGTGTGTGTGTGTGTGTGTGTGTGTGTGTGTGTGTGTGTGTGTGTGTGTGTGATTTTCACAGAGATCACTTCATTGAGTGCACATTGGCGGATAGGCTGCTCCTTCAGGTAAACCCAGTCTAGCTTCAGCTCCTAGTTTTGCACTCTTATTTCCGTTGCTCTTTTTTTTTTTTTTTTTTTTTTTTTTTTAAAGAATATTGGCTATACTTGTGGAATAATAATATATAATTTTGTATTTTGCCTACCTGTTGAGTCTTCAGACTTTTCTTCTCAACAAGCTTTTCCCTTTCCCGGGCTTTAATCTCAATAAATTCATATTGCTAAGGAATTCACGACTACTGTCTACAGTGCATCTGAACTTGTGTGGGTGTTTATTCGGCTGCTCCTTCTGATGGTCCATGGGGAGGTTACTTCTAATTGTTCTCTAGGATGGCGTAATCAGACTATCTTTTGTGGACTGAACACTGCCCTGCCACAGCAGCTTAGATTTTTCAGCATGTAGCTGGCAATATGAACATTTTTGCCACTACTGATGTGATGAAGTGATCAGTGTGCTGTGATTTTGATCTTTCACTTGTAGATCATATCAGATCAGATGATTATTCATTTTGAAACCAGTAGGCTCCATTCAACAGATTATTAGACAGAGGGGTCTATATACTCAATGGAAGATTCCTAGCATTCATGGTAAGCTTTACTGTAAGTCCTGCCATTTGGGGAGCGTGTCTATGTTCCCACAGCCCTATATTCCCACAGCCCTATATTCTCACATTTCTAAGAGTTTTTTTTTCTTTCTTTCTTCAAAGTCAGGTACTATAGTCCCACATTTTTACCCCTGCCCAGTAGACCCCAATGTAAGTTCAAGCAAGATTCGATCTTTGGTATTATTTGCCCTCAATGGTGCCTTCCAGGTATTGGGGTTTAGTTTTGCATCCACATTCCACAATGATTTTATATTCATCCACCTCAGCGATCATTTTTTAAATCGACAATCATTTTTGGAATCAGTTTCAGAATCCTCCATTCTAATGTGAACGGAATAGCCTGGGCGAAAGCGACTGTTGACTATGTCATACAGTCTGGCCCAACCCAATTGAAATAGGTTTCCGCTTGGATATGACGTATTCCCTCACCTGGGTCTCACGCCTACAACTTTCGCTTTCAGCATTAACAAGTTCTGACCTATTTTGACATCGTAGTGGCAATAAATCCTCAAGAACATGGATGCTAATGTCATGTACCAATTTTGCGAATGTAATTCTAAAGCGGGGGAGAGAATAACAAACGCGTCCCTATCCTGTAGGACTACAAAATTTTGAGACATCGCTCTAAACTGTGTGCTGATTGGCTAAACTGTAGAGTAACCGAGAGAAAGGCGGGAAGGGGGGTTTATTCCAGACTACGTGCGGAGATAAAATCCTTAGCGGAGGTACGTAGGATGGCATCGCCAGGCTATGAACGGAAGGCCTAAATGGATAAATATTACCTGTGTTGGTGTAAATATGCCCTTATCGGAATATATTGCTGTGGGGAAATGTGAGAGCATGCAGGGCTGTGTGAGAGCATGCGGGGCTGTGGGAACATAGGGCCCAATTTCCCAAATTTCCTAAGAAATGTGGGAGCATAGGGTTGTGGGAACATAGGGTTGTAGGAACATAGGGCATAATTTCCAAAAAAACTGTCAAAAATAAAGATTCCTAACAAATGTGGGAACATAGAGCTGACCCCGGCGCCATTTGCTGGCATCTCATCCAAAACATTATCTTCTGTGAGTCTACGGACTGCAATCTTGGCATACCTCTGGCAAGATTGCTATAGTTCCTAACAATGTAAAAATGTAAGATTTGGAAAAGACTGCCAGAGTGGGAGCGATGTACAGTAGTCACTACCATTGCAGGATCAGAGAGAGGTTATTACCTCTGCAGGCCAAGGTCACATTACAAGAGTCACTGCTGGAACAGTTAGACACTATAGGCAGTACAGCCACAGGCTCTGAAACACAAACACATTCAAATATGAAAACAGGTCTAAACAGGCAACTGAAATTAACATTGAAATATCTTTAGAACTGATCAAATCTTTATCTTTTACTATTAGCATTTTTTATTTTTGGGTCACTGCAACTACTGTATACTGTACATTAAAGTTTTAGTCACCAGGAGGCTGAGCTTGGAAGACTAAGTTTCCTTACGCAAGAGGAAAAGTAAATCAATGATGTTTAAGTGAACAGGTGGAAATTAGCATGACTTTGCTAAAACCTGGTGCAACGTATAGCTTGTTTTATGGAAGGCTAACGCTATTATTATCCTATTTTATCAGTTTTGTTTTTTGTACATTGTCCCTGTAAAACAATAAATAAATAAACATCTTCACTGCATACAAGATTATTCAAAATCTTAGGTCAATTCATAGCCTATATGTTAGTAAGCAGCTAATTAATGGTGAAGTAAAGTGTAGTAACACTAACGTAAAGTGTAGTAACACTAAGGTAACACCCAATTCATTACAAACTGATGCAAAGTGTTTGTTTGGTAATCTAATAATATTATATATAGTCTAATAATATTAATTACATGCCACTCTCTATAATGAGTCAGTGCATCACTTTGCTATTATTTTCTGGCATAAGTAAGTAGTAGTGTTGCTTGTAAAGGACATTGACTTACCCTTGACTGACAGGTTGTACCTAGCAGTATAGATAGTCCCCTTCTCATTCTCTATGACATGTCCCAGGTAGATACCACTGTCATTCTTTTCTAGGCTCATTAACTTCAGAGAGAAAGTTATGTTATTAAACTTTACTCTGGCCTTGTAGGCCGGTTGAACCACTGACTTATAGCCAGGATAATATCTCATAATCTGTTCATTATTCCACCACTCCACCGCATAAATGTCTGTTGCAGCTGTTGTATTGGACTGGTATCTCATGGTTAAGGTTACAGATGTTCCCTCCTGTCTAGACAAGTTGATAGGTGTACAGTGACCTGTGAGAATGATGCATGCATTCATGTTTAAAACATGGCAAATTAATGTCTGAAGTTTTCTGAGAGGCAATTAGAATCAACAATGAGTCAAACAGTCTGGTAAATGACTGAATTCCAGTGCAATGCTGATGAACTATGCAGAGTATTGTTAACACAAATGAGCAGGTCAGCCAAAACAATTTGAAGTTTTTATATAATTCTGTATGCTTTAAAGTGAAACTCCAGCGCTGAAGCTGCTAAGTATATGAGTCAAACATTGTTTCAAAGTTATGTTGGTAGCTGAATTTTTAATATTTGCAGCCATTCTGTTAAAGGAATAGGCCACCCCAAAACAAAGTTTAGTCTCATCATATTCCCCTGAGTTGGATAAGTGACCAAAAGTGTTTTTCATTCACCCCCGTGCTTGTCCGTATCCAGTAGCGCAGCCTTAGCTTAGCATAGAACGCCGTAATTTGGAGTTTCCATTTAGCCAGTCGTTCTCAAAATAGTCATAAATGAACTCAAGATTTTTCCTAATTTCGTTGTTTCACCTGTACATTCAAACTGAGTACAAATTGGGACTATATTCAGGCAAAGCACCGCTGATAGGCGTAAAGTTACTGTAGTACTTTCTTTCTGGGGGTTTTCAGGTGCTGTGATGACTTTATGCTTATCAGCAGTGCTTTGTCTGAATATAGTCCCAAGTCTTTGTCACTCCTAGGCAAACCCTTTGTTATAATGGCGTTGGCATTTGTACTCGATTTGAATGTACAGGTGAATGTACAGCTCCTCCTTTATCTGCTCTTTTGATGATAATTTCATTGTTAGTTGACAGACACTTTAAGGCTTCTTTTTCATCTTTCGACAAGTTGTGATTATGTTGAATTTTCTGATCATGCAAAAAGAGTTTATTCACTTCATATGTAACTTTTGTAGAGAAAGTATTCAGGGTTGTAAAGTACCGTATTCAGGAAAGTATTCAGGATTATAGCATGATCATGACTGAGCGTTTAAAACATACTTTGTGTATGCATAATGTGTTTAAAGAATGTTTGTGAACTGTGCGCATAACTCATTTTACACCAACACTTGAACTTGGAACTTATAACACTCTGACTTAAGTTATCATGCTATGTCGAGACTTTTTGGAAGCCTCTGGGCAACTGGGACTGAATCTGATAATTATAATTTAATACAAATGTTTGAATCTACATAATGAAAAATAGCTATAATTGTTTCAGCACCCTTCCACTTCAATATCACACTGATTATATCAACATTCAAGTAGCCTACTTACAGTCCAACATTTCATGTAATGGTCATCATCATCTGCTTCTTCTCTGTTACTGTATAGTCTTTTAAATTATGTGAGAAACTAGTCTGATGTAGACTGGTAAAATGAAAATGAATGCATTTACCTGTTGAAGAACTGACCAAATGAAGACAGCCTATGGCCATTATGAGGTAGATCTGCTTCATAACATACTACCATACTTGAATATGGATCTACAGAGTAGAGGTAAAGAGTAAAGTAGAGGACACATACAAATAATAAAGATTACAGTTAGCAGTTATGTTTGAATGGAATTTATTCAGTACAAAAGGAAACGCAAGCCTGATCATTAAGTAGCCCTATGACTTGTAAGTAAAAGAAGCGTAGGCCTAGGCTACAGAAATGTCCCTCAGCAAGATTCAGGATGAGCGCAGAGAGACGGCCTGACCTGCACACTGAGGTAGGTGAACAAAGTTGTTGGCTCCTTAATCAATCTATCTATCTATCTATCAATTTATCTATCTTAAATACAGCGAGACATTCTGTAATGAAAGTATTTCAAAGAATCGCACGTATTTGATGGTAGAAAACATCCAAAGACGCACATGACCAGCAAGCACTTGCCTTTGTTGCGCAAAGTCAGGCATCAAAAACTAGAGGTTTACCCACATCGAACCATGATGTTATTGTTATTCACAGAAGTAGGCTAATTGCTCACGGAATAATGATAGGCCTATATAATGACAGGCATAGAGGCGGACCATCAACACAGACACGCTCGTTTAGCTGGATGGAGGACCTAAATTTTGCCACCGGGGATCGTTGTGAATCATGCACCGATATTAAGTGGTCGCCTTGATTTACAGTAAAGCAGTCTAATAGTAGCCTAGGAATGGTTATCACAGGCAAAAGTAAGACTGAACTGGCAGTAACACCCAAAAATTATTAAAAACTTCGTAGCATATCCGTGAAAATCTATTTAAAATGGCAGAATCTAGTTGCAACAAACTAATAACCAGCATGGTCAATCCTTGCCACTATTTTTCACAAATGGGCATTATTAATAGGCTAGATTAGAGCCTGCGTAGAACCTGCTTGGCTTTTTTTGTCCAACACATTGTTGTGGAGTCCTCCTTTTGAAAATGGATTACCCCAACTTAATTGATTAAAAAACAACAACGACATGTTACCTTATTGGACCACGTGTCTCCCCGTGGATTGACGGCACCAGCATTGAAGAGAAATGTTACTTTCGCTTTCTCCCTTTTAATCTCAGCAGTGGCAGTGACATCACCAAAATGACAGCCTCAAGTGGAGGAGGAGCATGGGCCAGAATTTGGAGCTCATCATACGAAGTTGTGGGATTCCAGCCATTGACCTTGTTCGCATCGGATCGCATCGAGTTCGAGCCTATCAGCGAACTTTTAAGAGTGTAGAGCAAGGATAGATCAGTCAGTGAGGGCTGATCCAATCGTTTCAAATTTAAACATCTCCAACGCCGAGATCCTTAGAGACCAGTCCACTGGTGGTCAGTGAGTTGATTACCGTAAAAACGATGCAAATTTAGTCTGTGTATCATTATTTGAAGGCCAGATTAGTTGTTCACTGAATATAAGAGGCAGACCTGAAATGTACTGTTTATTAAAGCATTTGAAGTCCCTACTGTACAAATGACTATTTTAAAAATGCCTATGCACTGGATTGGTTAAAGGGTAGAGTAGCAAGGGGATGCAAGGTGGTCCCTGAGGAAAAAAAAAAACTTTAGGCAAAATGGTCCTTGGTCTGAAAAAGTTTGAAACACACTGTCCTAGACCCTTGTACAAAGAGAATTGTAGCTGATTATGATCAGGCTAAGACACCCCAGAAAAGATGCTAAATGCTAAATATACCCGACTCGCCTATAAGTACAACATCAGTATTATTGACACAAAAGAAAAGGGTTGTGTGATTGTGGAAGCAAAAGGGATGATACTAATGCAGTAGCAGTATGCTACACTGACTCAGTGAGAAGATTCAGTGACAGTTAGGGTGTGCCTCACTTAGTAGGGGTTAGGGTGCAATGTGACCTGGCAACTGTTAGAATCAGTTAGGGTGTGTGCATGTGTGTGGTTAAATAATAATGACAGCATATTACAGTATTATTGTTATTCAAGGAAAAAAGGTAATTGCTTGCGCTTGGAAGAGAGTGGACTGATAAGACATGAGAAGTATAACTGTACTGTAGCATATATGTACTGTGGTATGTTTAGATGCTGAAAACAGTTTAAAAACATTCCGGGTTAATTTTCTGTTCAAGGAAACCTACTGTATGTACTTGAACCAAAATTCCTTGTGTCTTCAGTATTGATTAGTCTTGAGTAGCTTGAGCAATAGAGCTCTTGTTGAAATTGACTGAAGTTGCCCTTTAATAAATACCGTGAGTACCGTGTTCACCTTCATTTGGAAAATGAGTTGAAAATAAAGTAAATACATATTTATATACATTTTACATCAGGTTTGGATAAAAACACAAAAAAATGCAAGTGACCACACACTTGGCTGTGCTTGTAGCAAAGAATGTGGTAGGCTACACCAGGCTAAGAGATACCCATATAATTTTAGGTTATCATGTTTTTTTTTTTTTTTGACTTTTTAAAGGGAGCTGAGCTTAGATAGCTAGACTACAGATAGCTTAGACGACAGTCCGAACATTACACAGCGTGACGTGTGATAATGAAGTTTTTATTCAGTCTAAGCAAATCCTGAATTGAATGATTTTAGTGGAGAAAACGCAATAGGTGGCCTAGGAATCTGAATTCTAAAGCACTTAGCTTCATGAGTTACAGGCAGCATGCACTGAGCATTTTTTTATTCATTTTTATTTTTTTTGGACTTAAAGGAAAAATCCGGAGTGAATCAAAACGTAGCCCTACTGTTTTATAATGCCAAGCAAGCGCTACTGATTTCCACCTCAATCACTCGATTTCACGCAACGCAGACAGAAATAGCGAAACGGCAGCTAACTGTGACAGAATGGGGTATTTCAAAATGAAAGCAAATTGATTAGGTTTTGTTTTTGATATGCCTCATTCAATTAGTGTTAGCTGCCGTTTCGCAAACTCTGTTTACAATGCACGAAAATCGATTATTGAAGTGGCTGTCAGTAGCGCTAAGCAGTATAAAACAGCAGGGCTAGGTGTTGATTCCTTCCGGATTATACCTTTAACCACCAGGGAGAATACTGCCATATGTTATTGGGTCATTTGTATGCTTAGCCAAAAAGCACCCTTTTAAATTGGTGTTAGGCTATATATTCCTCTGATTAGCCGTAGCATCCTACTATGCGGACTGTGGAGGCAGGTTGTTCTGCCAGAATGAGTTAAGTTTATTGGTCATTGCCAGACTAACTTTACCTCACTCACGTCAGATGTAGCGCTACGCGCGTTCATCTGATATTCAGCGATAGACGAGATATTTCAGGAGCCAGAAATCCTTGAATCTAACTGGGCAAACGGCTTGTCCATCAATTTAATTGACGTACACTGCAGCCAACCACATCGAAACCAACCGATGACGCTGGTTAAGTTTGTTGGATTGGTTGGATTCAAAACAGTTGCTTATTCGCTACGTCACACCCTCTACAGCAGCTAGCGGCCCTGATTGGTCCGGTTAGAGAATAATGGCTTGAAATCTCTCTGATGGGCTTCAACATCAGATCGTTGCGCGGAAGTGCCTTACGAAAGTTACATAGCGCATGATCTGACGTGAGTGAGGTAAAGACTAACTTACATTTTAATATTGTCATATGGTTTGTCAGATTAGCAAGTAAGGATTTGTGACCAAGGGTCAACAATAGCAGCTAGTGGTCCAACTTAACAGCAAAGTGTGGAGAGATAATTGACAAAAAATATAGATGGATAGATATATAAAATAACATTTTGCTCTTGAGGAGAGAAAAATTGGGGATCTCTGCTTCAAATACAGTATAAATGAAGATGATGTTATTTTTATTGTTACTCTGTCATACAGTAATGTAATTTTACAATATTTCTGTGTTTTTACCTACAGAACAGATTAGATAGTTGAGGTTGAAGAGTGATTCACTAATGATTTGTCATTCTGCTGCCCTCTGCTGTTCGTCTTGGGAACTGCCCTGTATCTGGAGTGTAAAGTAGAGAAATACTGTACTTGAGTGCTGCATGCATTGGAACAAATTTGTTTAGTGTCCGATAATGTAAAATTATAGTAATTAGCCTACACTAATCAACATAAAAAAAGGACAAATGCAGTGTTATATTCTTACCCATATAGCTCCATAGTCATTTACAACACCTCCTTGGGAGAAAAAAAGAAACAATTTAAAAGGCAACATTTTTAGTTTAATTTACCTTTATCTAGCAGCTTAAGAATCATTGCAAGGATTCTGCAATACATTTTAGTCGATTGATGACTGTTTCGCCTCGCTCTAGCTCCTCTCGGCGTAGAAATACAATATGCAACACTGGTGCCGCGGACCGGTGACACTGTCATGGGAGCTTTAGGGGGAGCTCTATCGGTGAAAAATGCGAACACAAACCGAGAAAATGAAGGCGCATAACATCTGGTCCTTGTGTCTTTTCCCCAAACGCATATATGCTATTCGTTGGCGACCTACACCCAATGTACTCTAATCCCACCCCAACTACTGACTCCATCCCCTGACCCTGACTGTCACTGTATATTGAATCAAACTACATTCAGTACTCATGCTGTTCTGTGTAAACCATGGTCAATCTATGCATCAGACTTTACGGATACTTTATTAGGCCCCAGACAGGTAGGCAGAGTCCATGGGGCGCGGATCTGACCAAGGTTTCTTCCTAAAAACAAATTATTTGTAAAGCGAAGGGAGTTTTTCCCTTGCCCCTGTTACTCATGGATGCTTCCCGTACTTTACAGTGCCGCGAGACAATGCACTGTATTTGAGCGCTCTACAAATAAAATTTAATTGCATTGAATTGAATTTAGCCATATTGTATTGAAAACAAGTTGTTAACCGGTTAGCAATGCTTTTGTGAAAAGGACACTTACAGTACAAGGAGGAGCTCTGTGGCAAAAAATGTGAAAATAAACCTAGCGCAAACCGAAAGTAATCGGTCTTGCATAGTTCATCTTTAAGGAAAAGAAAGCAGACATTGAAGCAATACAGCAAAAATTGACTCTACCTGTGCTCTTCAGTTTTCTGTTTAAGCAGACAAATATCACCACCACAAAAGTAACAACAGTTCCAGCAGACACCAATCCAATGGTCAGAGTGATCGGAGTGAGAGGAGAGTCTTCCTCTACAAGTCATTGAAATACATTCATTTATTTAGTATCAAACTTGAAAAAGGACATGATCACTACTTATTCCTTTAAGTTGCTAGTGTCTCATCCAAGACATCCTTTGGCCCTGAACTTTTGTCTTCACATCTTACCACAGAGTGATGAGATGTCCACAGAGATGTTGTGCCAGCTGACTTGGTTACTATGGTTACATATGATCCTGCCATCTCTAGCAAACACTGCAAGAGTGGGCATGATAGGGAGGTCTCCCAGCTGAGTGCAGTCACTACTGTTACAGATGAAGGTCAGAGAAAGGTCATGACCTTTGCAGGTCAAGGTCAAATTACAAGAGTCCCTACTGGACCAGTTAGACACTATAGTCAGCACAGGAGCAGCAACAGGCTCTGAAACAAAAATACATTAAAATATGAAATCCTTCTACAGACAGCTCAGACATTATCAATGAACCCTTTTTGATAAGCTAACTGAGCACAGGAATGGGAATGGAATGGTCATAACAGTAAACCGTCACTTTATCCCAATCAGTTATACAACCATGCTGTACGTACATTGCAGTAATACACAAGAGAAAAACTTACCAAGAACTAAGAGTTTATAGATGAGTTTGTCTGTTTTTTCATTCCATCTAATTAGGCATTCATAAAGTCCACTGTCATCTTTCTGCAGGTTCTTCAGTTTCAGACTGAATGTGGTTGTATTGAAAGTCAATCTGCCCTTGTATCTGTTCTCAATAATCAGTTGTTGACGCCGAGAAGCAAATGTCATAACACTGGATGAATTGAACCTACATAATATATCATCAAATTCTGTTATGAGATTTCGCTGCACTTTCTCAAACATAACTGATCCTCCTTCTAATCCGAAGACAGATGTCTCTTGAGTAGGCACTGTAGGACAGACATAAAGCATTATTAGTTTAGGTCTTGATTGTGTGTCCAATGACATAAACTCTCATATTGTTCAAAGTAGGTTGTTGCTTGGTGACAATACTGCTCCATCATGACCACAGTATCCAAGCTAATACAACAGACTGTTTCCTTACAGGAAGGTTATTTTCACATACATTTTTTATTTGCCTTATATAATAAAACAATTATTAATACATATCTGACAGTTTTTGTTCACAGATGTGCTAAATATATATTGTATGTAGTACAATGATCAAAACAGAAAAAAAAAAAAAAAAAATAGACTAGTTAAAGAGACACCAGACAGGACTACCTTTTTCTATTTTTCTATCTCGTCCGAGACAACCCTTATTCAGCCCCTAATCATCAAAGTGACTTTGATGCAGGTAAATGAACAGTAAAAACGTTGCCTGGTGTCTCTTTAACAAAAAGGAAATACCGGGTTGACTGGCTCTCCCTCATCCCTGTCGTGAAGACCATTAGGAACTGTTTTGTATCTGCAAGGTTATTTTCACTGAAAAAATATTCATACCTGATGGATGTAAAACCCCAACAAAGACCAACAAAATCAGTGGTATTTCCATTATGTGCTTCTAAAGAAGTCGATAACGCAGAGGACAAGAAACACTACATGATGAGAACTGTATGAATGCTGGTCTTGCTGTGCTAAGACTGCTTACAACTGAAACAAGAAGAAATGTAGCATGACATGAAGTGGAAGATGTAACCTCTACAATCACGTAGGCTCAAAAGTGTGACTTCCTCAAGGGGTCTTCTGTCTCAAAGACCACACAACACATAACTGAACCTTGAAAATAGAAACACTATTAATTCTGTGTTGCCTCACATGTGTAATGTTTAAATAAATGGACTACAAAGGAAATGATACCATTAAGAGGATCAATTTGTACATCAACAGTTGATCTATTGCTCCAATTAGCACCCTTGCAACACCAGCACTGAGGTCATCCAGCAGTTCACACCCCAACAGTTTGGCAGCCCACCACAGACACATGTAGTCTTCTGCTTGCCTTTTTCTCATCAGGTTTCTGTCCACCCGTTAATGTGCTGCCAGAACCACTTGCGGTCCAAAATGCTTTTGAAATGTATCAAGTTATACTCTATTCATTCATTTGAATAATATTTAACATTTTCTAATGTTCACAACAAGTTTAAATTTAAAGTGACGGTGGTGCAAAAGCAGACCAGAATGTGATATGCCACCAGAGGCTAGGCCTTGGTGCATGTGTGCAATTCCAGCCCAGAGGCACATAGTGGGGTGGGGTGAGGAGGGGTGGTGCAGTGTGTATGGGTAGTATTTTAGCATCTCAGGTTTGCAGTGTGTCTGTGTGGGGGGTTTGCAACATCCATAGTGTGTAAACTAAAGTGAAAGTCCATGGAGGAAGGGGGTAGAAATTATGTACAAAACGGATAAGATATTGAGACAGGTAAGTGTTATTTACCCGTAATTTCCCTTTATCATCTATTCTAGATAAGATAAGATAAGGTTGGTATTATACGAGTTCTTTAATCATCCCTTAGGAAATTCAAACATCCTGTAGCATCCATTATACACACATGATCAAATACATACACAGGCACTGTCCTGCCAAGGTTGCCAAGTACAGGACACCTCAACAAGTACAGCAGGCAAGATACAAGAGGTAACAAGTAAAACAGGCAACCCGTAGCATCTATAGAAATGTGCAGCAGGGCATGAGTTTTCAACAGGTGGTCCGCGGCCCACCGGTGATTTGTGACGACACTGAAGGTAGTCCGTGACATTCTATTTTCAATTTAGTGTATTTGAAATTGATTTCTGAATACCTGATTTGAGAAATAAGCACAGCTTTGGGCGCAGGGATCATTTTATAGCTGTTTCAGGTGTTTTATAAAATGTCCATCACTCCAAATCTTATGAACTCTCTGCATAGCTGGGTAAATGTGGTGGTCAGTGGTTAAAATGTCTTTTTGCATGTAATTTGTTGCAATCTCTTTGTTTGTACAACAACCCCCACTCCCCGACGGTGGGCCACCGATGACTCCTAGTCACAATGGTGGTCCCTGGGACTGAACCAATTGAAAACCCCTGGTGCAGGGGGATGCTATGGGGGCCATATGCAAGAGGTGTCATTGTCGCTGTCTGCTCTCTTCTCTGTCTGCTCTGTGAACTGTGCAGTTCTTTCTGATAGCTGTGTGTGTGGGAAAAAAGTGCAGTGAAATATTGCTGTATATTTGATATTACAGTATTAAATTATTTTATACTATTAAATGATTTTGAGCCGAATTATGGCTGCTTTGTAATGTGCAGTCAGGTGACTTTTGTCATGTATTTAATACACACCTGAGCATATGAAACTTTGGCATAAACATTTGTAATTGTTCCTGGAAAGAAAACAATAATTAATTCAAAGAAATTGTAACAGAAAATTGAAGCAATAAGGGGAGAGCTCACTACTGTAGGCCTACCTGTACTCTTCAGTCTGCTGCAGACATATATCACTGCAAAAGCCACAACAGTCCAAGCAGACACCAATCCAAGAGTCAGTGTGACTGGAGTGAGAGGAGAGTCTTCATCTGTATGTAAATATTGATTTAAGAACATTATTACTTATCTTTTTAGTTAGAGTCCCATCCGAGACATCCTGTGACTCTCAAGTTTGGGCTTTACATCTTACCACAGAGTGGTAATTTCCTATAGCATCCAAAACATGTTGCACTTATCCTGTGACTCCATAATCTTACCCTCGGCAAATTCACAGTGTGATGACATGTCTGTAGTGTCATTACGCCAGCTGACTTGGTTACTATGGTTACAGATGATGTGGCCATCTCTGGGGAAGACTGCAAGGTTGGGAGTGATGGGCTGGTTTCCCAGCTGAGTGCAGTCACTCCTGTTGCAGCTGAAGGTCAGAGAGAGGTCATGACCTTTGCAGGTCACTGTCACATTACAAGAGTCACTGCTGGACCAGATTGAGTGTAGAGTCATTCTGGGAGTAGCAACAACCCCTAAAACACATTATATGCAGATATGAAAATAGGCCTCAATGGGTTCACAAATTCACAATGAAATCTCTTTTAAAACCAGAATTTTGAAAATGTAAATATAACCATGAAAACATTAACCTACCAAGAACAAAGAGTTTATACATAAGAGTGGTTGTGTTGCGATTCCATCTGACTTCACATTTGTAAAATCCACTGTCATTTTTCTGCAAATTCCTCAGTTCCAGAGTGAATGTGGTTGTATTAAAGGCTGCTCTGCCTTTGTAATTTGGCTCAATAATCAGTTCAGATAGAATAACAGTCATTATTCTGGATGAGTTAACTTCAAACTGCATAACATCAAACTCTGTTAGGATATTTCTTGGCATTTTCCCAAACATAGCAGACCCTCCTTCCAATGCAAAGACAGATATATCATGGGTAAACACTATGGGACAGAAGAAATAAAGAGTTTGTGATCAATTTTCATGTTTCCACCCTGAATAGGTAATATCATTCTGGGATAGACTTAACGTTTATTTAGGTATACTTAAGCATTTTGTAGATTTCTCTGTAAACCACTGATTATAAAAGGTTGTTCAAATATATTGAGGGTAACACTTTACTTGAAGAGTGACAGGAGCCTGGCATAAACATGGCATGACATCATGAATGATTCATGTTTATGACAGTTGTCATTAAGGGTTCTCAGTGTCAACTGTAGGGTCGAGTGACAGTGACTCATGACTCAACCAAAACAGGAAGTGACAGACAAGGCAAGGCAAAACAAACGCAATAGACTACAGGATAAAAAGCAAATACAAAATACACAAAATACAAAGACAAGATCATTACACTGGCCATTCAATAGAGATACAATTGCTTGAGGTGTTGAGGCAAGACTGGATCAGCCCTTGACTGCTATCGCATTCACAATGCCTCCCCTTGTTCGCTGATTGCATTAGGAGAAATGCCACTGGAGACGACAAACCCAGTAGACTAAAACTCCATCAGTGACTGTATCATAATAACTATTCATTAATCAAGTCTTCATACCTGATCGAAGTAAGCTGCCCAGAAGGACTAGCAAAGTCAATGAGCTTTCCATCATGCATATCTTCAGAAGACAACAGAAGTTTTACTATGAAACAAGAAACTGTATGCAGCTGGTCTTGTCTTCCATAGCCAAAGATTCTTACACCTAGTTGTACTGTACAAGTCATGAATATACATACATACACTACAATCAGAACATTTTCAGTAGTCGTCTGTGTTTAATGTCCATAAACAGCAAAAAACCAACACCACAATAATAAATAAATAAATAAATGACTTCTGCATGTCTGGACCCTCAAATCTGAGAAACCTGACTTGACTTACGGAAGACAAGCTGACGTGCAGTCACTTATAGCCTCCAAGGTGTTAATTCTGAGGTTTCCTGTCAATAAACTTAACCACAGCCATAGCAACTTAATGCCCTTATTTACATAGAGCAACCACAATATAGCATTGTCTGTGTATGGTACATATACTGTATACTGGTCTATTTGTATACTGGTCTATTTATTTTATTATCATACACAAGTTCTACTTAATGTTGCTTAGTATTTCAATGTGTGGCTCTGAAGATATGCTGACTCAACAGGAAATGGTGGTCTTTCTTACCGTCAAGACCCCCCCCCCCCCCCCTCAATCTAGGGTAAGGGTGTAGGTTAATAGAGTCTCTTCAGACAGTGCTAGTTGCTGGCCTGAGAAAAATAAAAAAGCGTGCACATGGCATGAGTGCAGGTGCTGGACCAAACAATGTGATATGGAATAAATTATGTGAATGAATGATAATGCTCTGGGAGCATTTCATCAACGTGCAGACCTCTATCATTCATTTCATAGTTCTAGGGCCCACCAATTTCCTGTGATGTATTTCTTGATAAACTCAGAGATGGTACATAAATAGGAAGATCCGTTGTGAAGAACCACTTCCTGAAACTATGAGGTATAGCCCAATTACGAGTTCCTTGCATCTGGTTAACACATTGCATAAGGGGGCACTCATCAACCTTTATGCAGTGCAGCGGGGGTGTACGTGTAGTACAATGATAAAGCAAGACGGACAAGCAAACAAATGAAATAGACAAGTTAAAGAGACGCCAGACTGGACTACCGTTTTCTATCTTTCTATCTCGTCCTAGAGAGCCATTATTCAGTCCTTAATGAGCCAATAAATCATCAAAGTGACTTTGAAGTAAATTAACAGTAAAGACGTTGCCTTGTGTCTCTCTAACACAAAGTAAATACTAGAAAGGAGATGATACCATTAAGAGGATCAATTTGTACATTTGCAGTTGATCTATTGCTCCAATTAGCACACTTGCAGCACCAGCACTGTGGTCATCCAGCAGTTCACACCCCAAGAGTTTGACAGCCCACCACAGACACATGTAGTCTTCTGCTTGCCTTTTTCTCATCAGTTTTCTGTCCGCCCACTATTGTGCTGTCAGAACCACTTGCAGTCAAAATCCTTTTGAAATGTATCAAGTTATAGGCTACTCTATTCATTCATTTTAATAATATTTAACATTTTCTAATGTTCACAACAAGTTTAAATTTAAAGTTATGGTGGTGCAAAAGCAGACCAGAAAGTGACAAGCCACCAGAGGCTAGCCCCCAGTGCATGTGCATGTGTGCAATGCCCGCCCAGAGGCACATGTGTGGATACCTACTGTGTACTTGTACTGAAACAAGCACAGGGCCCTAGTCCCTTCCTGTTGCTGCATGAGGTCCCTCTACTATTGGTAGAAAGGTATGAATACATAATACAGTAATGTGAAAAGTGTGAATACCTACAGTACTTATACTTTGTACTGGTACTGAAACAAGCACAAGTCAGGCTGGATCGCAACATATGTGCCGTTCTGGTCAGGAAATTGGGCTAATGATTCCAGGGTGGCTAGTTCAATCCCCAGCTGGTGTGTAGAAGAGAATAGGGTAGCCAAAGTGACTGTGCAGTAGCTTTCCCACCTCAGAAATCCACAATTACATTAGCCAAATACATTTTTTATCACACATATCACTCATGTTTAATAAATGTCTATTTCTAAGTGTAAGATTTTTAAGAGAGTACAACCATGTCTTGTGCTCATGACCGCTCTTTGGCCATGAAAAATAGTGACAAAGACACACACATACAATTTTGAAAAAACTTTGCTTTGACCAGGAATTTTCGGGCTGTTGCCCAAAACGTCACACATTTTTGAATAAAATCTTGGGAAGCAATTCCTGGTTGAAGTGAACTTTTTCCGTTTACATTAGCTCTTTGGGCTTGCACAACTTCTCTTCAACAAATCCAAAGCAAACTAATAAAAATATTGACATTCTTGTTGGTAGACATAGCATATCATCTTTATGTACAAAACAGATAAGATATTGACACAGGTAAGTGTTATTTCTAGATAAGATGACGTCGGCCTAATAGGATAATTGCCTAAGTAATTTTTTGACCATCTCATTGGCCAATCACAACACTTGGAAGCAAACAGCTAACGGTGTCAGCAGAAGCTGTCAGGATACCAGCCTTCTGCCCTCCTCAAAATTGTGAGGAATATAACATGACCGTAACCATAACTAACCTCAACCTTAACCAAACATTGCCATCTACAGGAAGCAGACTGTATTATGAGGGCGCAAGGTTTCACCCTCAAACTCCACTTGGTGTGTGTGTGTGCATGTCTCTGTGGATGGGGTGAAGCATAAGCCTGTCTGCTTCCTGCAGATGCCAACACCTGGCCAAGGCTGAAGCCACACCGTGGTCACAGTTTTTTCTTGTTTCCCAAAAACACTGAAAAATTACTCAGGCAATTATCCTGTTAGGCCGATGGTAAGGTATAATATGAGTTCTTTATTCATCCAATAGGAAATTCAATCATCCCGTAGCATCCATAACAAGATACACACACACACATGATCAAATACATGCACAGGCACTGTCCTATCAAGGTTGCCAAGTACTGGACACCTCAACAAGCACAGCAGTAGATACAAGATACAAGAGGAAACAAGTAAAACAGGCAACCCGTAGCATCTATAGAAATGTGCAGGGGTTTGCAACAGGTGGTCCATGGCCCACTGGTGATACAATACATGACGACACTGCAGGTAGTCCGTGACCAGGGCCGGACTGGGACCAAAAAATGGCCCAGGCGTTTTGTCTATGGCTGCCGGCCATGATTTTATTCAATAATAGCTTTGTGGCAAGCTAAAATAACACTGTAAGTTGTACATATTGCATGAACATTAAAGATTTAATTGGACTAGCCCAATATTCTTCAAGAAAATTATGACTAAATTATGATAGTGCCGGCCCAAAAATGGACATCGGCCCACCGGGCATTGCCCTGTATGCCCTATGGCCAGTCCATGCCTGTCCGTGACATGGGTTGCATTTTCAATTTAGTGTATTTGAAATTGATTTCTGAATACCTAATTTGAGAAATAAGCACAACTTTGGGCGCAGGGATCGTTTTACAGCTGTAGTTTCAGGTGTTTTATAAAACGTTCATCACTCCAAATCTTTATGAACTCTCTGCATAGCTGGGTAAATGTGGTGGTCACTGGTTAAAATGTCTTTTTGCATGTAATTTGTTACAATCTCTTTGTTTGTAAAACAATCCCCACTCCCCAACAGTGGGCCACCGATGACTCCTTAGTCAGAATGGTGGTCCCTGGGACTGAACCAGCTGAAAACCCCTGGTGCAGGGGGATGCTATGGGGGCCGTATGTAAGAGGTGTCGTTGTCGCTGTCTGCTGCCTCCTCTGTCTGCTCTGCGAACTGTGCAGTTCTTTCTGATAGCTGTGTGAGAGGAAAAAGTGAAGTGAAATATTTCTGTATATATTTGATATTACACTATTAAATGGTTTTAGTTATTAAATGATTTTGAGCCGAATTATGGCTGCTTTGTAATGTGCAGTCAGGGGACATTTGTCATGTATTTAATACACACCTGAGCATATGAAACTTTGGCATAAACATTTGTAATTGTTCCTGGAAAGAAAACAATAATTAATTCAAAGAAATTGTAACAGAAAATTGAAGCAATAAGGGGAAAGCTGACTACTGTAGGCCTACCTGTACTCTTCAGTCTGCTGCAGACATATATCACTGCAAAAGCCACAACAGTCCAAGCAGACACCAATCCAAGAGTCAGTGTGACTGGAGTGAGAGGAGAGTCTTCATCTGTATGTAAATATTGATTTAAGAACATTATTACTTATCTTTTTAGTTAGAGTCCCATCCAAGACATCCTGTGACTCTCAAGTTTGGGCTTTACATCTTACCACAGAGTGGTAATTATGACCGCCGCTGCGTAGCAAGCGTAGCAAGCGTAGCGGTCATATAATGATTGTCAAAGTTTTTTTTTTTTTTTTTCTCCCGTCATCTACTTCCTGAATTTTTGGTCAACGATTCCCGGGACACCGTAACACCGGGGCACATGAAACTTGGTGGGCATGTAGCCCCTGTAGACTTTTACGGAAAAACTTCGTTTGGTCCCCGGGGGCCACCATCTTTGCGTTTGCAGTTTTTCCTAAAAAACTACCTGACCCGTGACATTTAGGATGATGAAATTTTTATGGAATGTTGGTCTCAAGAGCCCACATCAACTTAGCTTATAACCAGTCATTTGTGATTTGCACCCCCATGGTAAAAAATTAAAATCCAATATTATACTGCTTTAATTGCCCCTATCTTTGGATCAGATGCTAAGAACTGCACCAAATTTAATGTGTATGATAAACCTGACATCTTGTGGGAATATGTCAAATTTTGTGGGATTTCATCCATGGGGGGCTATAAAATAAATGAATTTATATGTACATTTAATGACAGTACAACTATTGACCAATAGATGGTGCTATTAAGTGAATGGTTACTGGGTTACAAAATTCAAATAATCATTTACATCATATGAGCTCTATATAAGCCGTTCAGGAAAAAAACCTTGAATATATTGAATGAAACTCCGAATATATTGAATGAAAGAAAACCTTGAATATATTGAATGAAGTCCCGAATATATTGAATGAAACTCCGAATATATTGAATGAAACTCCGAATAGGCTATATTGAATGAAGTCCCGAATATATTGAATGAAACTCCGAATATATTGAATGAAACTTGCCTCATCCGAGGTCAGTGCCAGCGGCCATCTTATGTGTGTCACAAGTATGGAAATGCCTGTGACCAGTCAGTACCGCTTGGGTGGAGTGGTTGTCAATGAATGAGCAAATGAAGCAAAAATATTAAATAAATAACAGTTTTATTAATAATTTCATTGATTGCAGCTGCAAGGTAAAATAGTTTAGTTAAGTCACAGTCAGTTATTTTGGCCGAGTAGCAATTAATCCAGCCACATTACCACCACCAGTGAACAGCACAGGAAGCGGCAACGATCCCACTGAAGCTAGCTGCTACGCCAACCTTCAGTGGGATCGTCGCCGCTAGCTAGCTGTTACGCTAACCTTCAGTGGGATCGTCGCTGCTTCAGTGGGATCGTCGCTAATGCCAAATAAGGTAGTTCTGGACGGCGCTCGAATTTATGCAGTGGAGAAGCTCATTCTGTAACATTGAAGTCTATGAGAGAATCCAAGAATTCCACCGTAATTTCTGGACTTTCATTCAATATATTCTGAGTTTCATTCAATATATTCGGACTTTCATTCAATATATTCGGACTTTCATTCAATATATTTGGGACTTCACTCAATATATTCGGGACTTCATTCAATATATTCGGAGTTTCATTCAATATATTCAAGGTTTTCTTTCATTCAATATATCCGGAGTTTCATTCAATATATTCATGACTTCATTCAATATATTCAAGGTTTTTTTCCAGAACGGCTTGCCATAGTGCACATATATAACTACATACACACAAGCACACATGCGCACGGGTACACACACACACACACACACTACATACTGTACACATAAGCACACATGCGCACAGGTACACACACACACACACACACACATAAACACACACACACACACACTCTTATACTTGTACACAAAAGCAAACTCACTCATGCAGACACACATTTATAACATGAGAGAGATACAAACAAGTTGACAAGCATCATATATATGCAGAGAATGTGCAGAACTGAGCGGCGGTCATATTTTGTACCGCCAAGCGGTACATCTAGTTTCCTATAGCATCCAAAACATGTTGCACTTATCCTGTGACTCCATAATCTTACCCTCGGCAAATTCACAGTGTGATGACATGTCTATAGTGTCATTACGCCAGCTGACTTGGTTACTATGGTTACAGATGATGTGGCCATCTCTGGGGAAGACTGCAAGGTTGGGAGTGATGGGCTGGTTTCCCAGCTGAGTGCAGTCACTCCTGTTGCAGCTGAAGGTGAGAGACACGTCATGACCTTTGCAGGTCACTGTCAGATTACAAGAGTCACTGCTGGACCAGATTGAGTGTAGAGTCATTCTGGGAGTAGCAACAACCCCTAAATTGCATTATATGCAAATATGAAAATAGGCTTCAATGGGTTCACAAATTCACAATGAAATCTCTTTTAAAACCAGAATTTTGAAAATGTAAATATAACCATGAAAACATTAACCTACCAAGAACAAAGAGTTTATACATAAGAGTGGTTGTGTTGCGATTCCATCTGACTTCACATTTGTAAAATCCACTGTCATTTTTCTGCAAATTCCTCAGTTCCAGAGTGAATGTGGTTGTATTAAAGGCTGCTCTGCCTTTGTAATTTGGGTCAATAATCAGTTCAGATAGAATTACAGTCATTATTCTGGATGAGTTAACTTCAAACTGCATAACATCAAACTCTGTTAGGATATGTCTTGGCATTTTCCCAAACATAGCAGACCCTCCTTCCAATGCAAAGACAGATATCTCATGAGTTAACACTATGGGACAGAAGAAATAAAGTGTTTTTGGTCCATTTTCATGTTTCCACACTGAATAGGTAATATCACTGGGATAGACCATATTCCTTTATTTAGGTATATAAGCATGTTGCAGATTAGTCTGTTAACCACTGATTATAAAAGGTTGTTCAAATATATTGAGGGTTACACTTGCAGAGTGACAGGAGCCTGTCATAAACAAAGCATGACATATCATGAATAATTCATGTTTATGACAGTTGTTGTCATTAAGGGTTCTCAGAGTCAACTTATGGGTCGAGTGCGGGAAAGTGACTCATGACTCAACCAAAACAGGAAGTGACAGACAAGACAAGGCAAAACAAAAACAATAGACTACAAGATAAGGAGCAAATACAAAATACAAAGACAGGATCATTACACCTGCCATTCAGTAGAGATACGATTGCTTGAGGTGTTTCATTTTAAAAAGACTGGATCAGCACTTGACTGCTAGCATTCACTCTGTTCGCTGATCGGATTTGGAGAAATGCCACTGAAACAAGCTCAGTGGGATAATCACTGTATCACTGCACTATCGCTGTATCATAACTAATAAGATTCATTAATCAAGTCTTACCTGATGGAAGTAAGGTGCCCAGAAAGACTAGCAAAGTCAATGAGCTTTCCATCATGCACGTCTTCACAAGACAAGAAGTTTTACTGTGAAACAAGAAACTGCATGCAGCTGGTCTTGTCTTCCATAGCCAAAGATTCTTACACTATAGATGTACTGTACAAGTCATAAATACATACACTACCATCAGAGCACTTTTAGTAGTTGTCTGTGTTTAATGTTCAAACAACAAAAACAACCTAATGTTCAAAAATATAAATAAATAAATAAATGACCTCTGCTTGTCTGGACCCTGAAAAACTTTGGTGTGTGGACCCTATTGAGTATCCTCGTTATACACACTTGCACACATATAGAGACACATTATTGAATGTGTTTTCAAAGCATTACTCTTCACTATGTCCTAGTTTCTAGTATAAGTGTAAAAAGCTACAGACAACTTTGTAGGAGAGAACTCCGTTAGAGCTTTATTGAACAAGTGTGTCCAATGTACATCGCCTGGCAATATATATAGACACCTGGGATCGCCACCTGGTGGCGCTTCTAATTGTGGCAGAGTGGTTTAAAGTGAAGGCATCACAATTCTACATCCCCTTTCTTTCAGATAAGCATAACACAAAACACTGCACACAGAGTTTAGAACATGTGTGACAAATACTGGAGGTACTATACTTAAAATGACTTGGTAACTACTGAGCCTAAGGGCCAATCAGAAAAACATAAAGCACTAATAATAACCTGCATTCAGTAACCGGGAAATAAAGAAACAGCACACAAAAAATCACAATAATCAGGATAGGGAAAGTTATTCAGTGACATAGTCCTGATATCTCAGACTGGGTTGACTGACTCTTCCTGCACGTGTCACCACTGGTTGCCTGCCAGATGAATCACCCACAGGAACAGTCTGGGGTGCATGAGGTGGCGCAGGTGGCGGTGCACCATTGTGGTCAGTGTCAGGAGGTGCTGCAGAGGGCATTAGTGGCATGTCATCTTCTGTGATGGCTTGTGTCGGTTCATCAACCCGAAGGAGATGTCTTCTGTTTCTGACGTACGTGGCACCTTGTGATGTTATGATGTAGCTGTTGGGTTGTGGAGCTGGGCCCTGCACTCTTGCCAGGCGGTCAAAACCACGTGCAGTCTGCATTCTGACTGTTTGGCCTGCTTTTAAAGCAGGGAGGCGCTGAGCTGTGCGGTCATAATATGCTTTCCCCCTCATTCTGTGTTTTGTGATGGTGGCAGTGACATTTGTCTGGACAACTGGCTGCAACATTACTTTAGTGGCTGGCAAGAAGGTTCTGGTTCTCCTTGATAGGAGACACTGAGCAGGAGATGGAAGTCCAGCACGAGGGATGTTGCGAGCATGTAGGAGGGCTGCTTGAATGTCTGTGCGATCACGATGGCATTTCTCCAGCAGGTGCTTAGCTGATCTGACCCCGCGCTCAGCTAGGCCATTGGACTGCTGATAATGTGGGCTACTGCGGATGTGTTTGAAGTCCCAATCATGTGCAAAGTCCATGAAGTCCTGGCCCGTGAACTGGGTCCCATTGTCAGTCATGAGAGTGTCAGGGACTCCGTGCGTTGCGAAGTGCCGCTTCAATTTTGCAATGACTGTGGTGCTTTTCATGTTTGGTAAGTAGTCTAGCTCATACCACCCTGAGTACGAGTCCACTAGTACCAAATGCATTTTGTCCTGCCATTCAAATATGTCAGCTGCAGTGAATGACCACGGCAACTCAGGAATGTCGTGGAGGAGCATAGGTTCCTTTGCGTGGTGGGGTGTCAGAGCATTGCAGGCAGCGCAGTGAGATACTTCTCTCTCAATGTCTACATACATTGAAGGCCAATACATTGTCTCTCTGGCCCTGCGCTTACTGGCTTCAACTCCAGGGTGGCCCTGGTGTAGCTGTGTGATATAAAACCTCTGTAGCACTGCAGGTATTATGAGCCGTTGTCCACGCAGTATGAGCCCATTGTCAACAGTCAGTTCCTCCCGCATGGAAAAGAAGGGACGCAGTGCATGAGGCACCTCCTTGCAGGTCTTTGGCCAGCCTTGCATGATGATATCAGTGAGCTGTTGACAGATGACATCATTCTTCACTGCATCCCTGAGTTCATCAATGCGACGAGAGGAGAGGACCTGGACGGTCATGACCTCCCAGAGATCATCAGTGAGTGGAGGCTCAGTCAGCGGCAAGTGCGCACGTGATAAGGCATCCGCAACATACAGTTCTTTTCCACGTTTGTATACAACATCAAGGTTGTAGCGATGCAATTTCAACATCATACCTTGCAGACGGGGTGACGCAGTGTGTAGAGGTTTCCTCAGAATGGTTATTAATGGCTGATGGTCTGTTTCAGCTATGACAGGACGGCCATAGATGAAGTCATGGAATTTCTTAGTCGCAAACACCAGTGCCAACATCTCTTTTTCAATCTGAGCATACCTGGACTCAGTCGGAGTTAATGCTCGTGATGCAAATGCCACAGGCCTCCCTTGTTGGAGGCACACTGCGCCTAGCCCGTGTTGTGACGCGTCTGCTGATATGACCACTGGCATTGATGCATCAAAAAACTGCAGAACTGGTGGGTTTGTAACGGCTTGTTTCAGCTTGTTGAATGCTGCATCATGAGCTTCATGCCAGTTCCATTCAACATCTTGGTGTATCAGCTGTCTCAATGGGCCAGTGAGTTCACTGTATTGAGGGATGAACTTTGAGAGATAATTTGTCATGCCTAGGAACTGCTGAAGAGCATGCTTGTCTTGTGGCTTTGCCATGTCACAGACTGCTTTGGTTTTTTCAGGGTCCGGCTTGACACCGTCAGCAGTGAGTAGATGGCCCACGTATTGGACAGAGGTGACCCTGAGTTTACATTTGTCTGGGTTGAGTTTCAGATTAATGTCACGAATTCTGTTTAAGACTTGTTTCAGGCGCTCATCATGTTCCTGTAAAGTGCGCCCCCAGATTAAGATGTCATCGACCACAATCTCACAGGGCTGTCCCGCAAATAGTTGTTCCATCACATTTTGAAAGACTTCGCTGCCTGTACAGATGCCATATGGCATCCTGAGGAACCTGTATCGGCCATGGGGCGACATGAATGTTGTGAGTGCTGAAGAGGCATCATCCAGGGGGATTTGCCAAAACCCGCATTTTGCATCCAGGATGCTGAAGACCTTTGCGCCTGGCATGTCTGCAATGATCTGGTCAATTGATTTTAGAGGGTGACGGGGTCTGAGGAGAGCCTTGTTAAGATGCACTGGGTCAATGCATATTCGAACAGTTCCATCTTTTTTTGTGGCTGCAACCATGGCCGATACCCATTCTGTGGCATCATTTACTGGTGTTATGACACCCAGGTCAGTCATCCGATCTAGCTCTGCCTTGACCTTTTCTTTCATGGCGATTGGAACTTTACGTGGTGCACATACTGTGGGCGCAACGGTATCATCCAGTCTCATGTGATACAGAACCGGTAGTTTACCTATTGAACTGGTGTCAAAGAGGTCTTGGTATGCACGCAGCTCTGGTGCGTTCTGTTGCAAAGCATGGACATCAGGCCCAAGGTGTATGAGTCCCATATTAACACTGTCTTCCAAACCCAGTAATGACTTTACATCTCTGTCAACAACATAAAATTTGAATTGACCCTGCATGCAGTCCAAAATTGCTGTTCCCTCTGTGGTTATCGTTTCACCACCATAAGCAACCAGGTTTACTCTGTCTGTTGTATTCACAGGGATACTGTGGTCAATATTGTGGAGAATGTGTTTGGCCACCACATTACATTTAGCACCAGTGTCTACTTTAACTTTCAGTTGGCCAAGTCCATTTTTTAGTTTCAGCGTGGTGAAAATTTCTCCCTTGTTGATGGGAAAGTGGACAGTATCACAGTAAAAAGTATCCCCAGGAACACTATCCGTTTGGGTTGTGAGCTCATTTACTCTGCCTGCCACACGTCTACGGTTCTGGTGTGTGGCCTTCAGTCGCATTGTGGACTGTGGTGTTGAACGGCAGCATTTGGCAAAATGGTTGAGTTTACCACAGTTATTGCATTGTTTATTAAATGCGTAGCATTTACTACGCTCAGGGGAATGTTGGCCGTTGCAGTTACCACAGCTGGGTTTTAGAATTGCACACACTTCTGCGTCTTTTTTAACGTTAAGCAGCTTTGAGCTTTTCTCAGACTGTTCGTGAAGCATACATGTGTTGACCGCCATTTCCAAGGTTAGATTCTTCTCGCGCAGTAGTTGCTTGCGAACGTACTCACTCTCTATGCCACAGACAATTCGATCCCTGATTAATTCGTTGCAGAGTGCACCAAAGTCACATTTCTTGGCTAATATTTTCAAAGTTGAGACGTAAGTCTGAACTGACTCACCGGGCTTTTGGCAAGCTGTGTTAAAAACATGCCTGTCCATAATGACGTTCTTTGCTGGCAAACATAATTCTGCAAACTTTTTCAACAATACCTCCGGATCTTCGTGACTCTCGCCGTCTCCAAAGACAAATGATTCAGATTTTTCAACAGCCTCTGGGCCAGCAAGGTTCAGTAGTGTGTATGCTTGTACTTTCTTGGATTTGTCAGCCAGTCCCGCATTGCAATAAATCTTCCACTCCTTTTCAAACTTTCGCCAGTTGTCGGCAACACTGTCATCGAAAACTAAAGGGTCAATACGGCGCAGTCCTTGAGCCATATTTGCCCGCTTCTGACACCATGTAAAAAGCTACAGACAACTTTGTAGGAGAGAACTCCGTTAGAGCTTTATTGAACAAGTGTGTCCAATGTACATCGCCTGGCAATATATATAGACACCTGGGATCGCCACCTGGTGGCGCTTCTAATTGTGGCAGAGTGGTTTAAAGTGAAGGCATCACAATTCTACAATAAGTTTGGTTAAAAGTCATTAGGCCTACCTGTTTAGGTAGGTATAAGAGAGCAAACATAACAATTCAAATGAAGGAGATTTGACTTGACTTACGGAAGACAAGCTGACCTGCAGTCACTTATAGCCTCCAAGGTGTTAATTCTGAGGTTTCCTGTCAGAAAACTTAACCACAGCCATAGCAACTTGCTGCACTTATTTACGTAGAGCAACCATAATATAGCATTGTCTGTGTAGGTTACATATACTGTATATACTGGTCTATTTATTTTATTATCATACACAAGTTCTACTTAATGTTGCTTAGTATGTCAATGTGTGGCTCTGAAGATATGCTGACTCAACAGGAAATGGTGGTCAAGACACAACCCCCTCAATCTAGGGCAGTGTTTCTCAAACTTTTTCAGACTGAGGACCACTTTGCCAAAAAAAAATGTATCTTCACATGCCACTACTCTTAACCTTTAACCAAATTAATAGGCATTTATAAGCACTTCAAATTCAGTAGCCTGCAGTCTTTAATATAAATTGCAGGACTGCCTCATATTCACTGAACCACTCGACAGACTAAATAAACATATTTCGGAAATCCTCTTGCGAACCACTTGAGCTTTCTCGCGGACCACTAGTTGTCCCCGGACCACACTTTGAGAACCACTGATCTAAGGTAAGGGTGTAGGTTAATAGAGTCTCTTCAGACAGTGCTAGTTGCTGGCCTTAGAAAAATAAAAAAGCGTACACATGGCTTGAGTGCAGGTGCTGGACCAAACAATGTGATATGGAATAAATGATGTGAATGAATGATAATGCTCTGGGAGCATTTCATCAACGTGCAGATTCAATCCATAGTTCTAGCCTGGGCCCACCAATTTCCTGTGATTTGTATTTCTTGATAAACTCAGAGATGGTACATAAATAGGAAGATCCGTTGTGAAGAACCACTTCCTGAAACTATGAGGTATAGCCCAATTACGAGTTCCTTGCATCTGGTTAACACATTGCATAAGGGGGCACTCATCAACCTTTATGCAGTGCAGCGGGGGTGTACGTGTAGTACAATGATAAAGCAAGACAGACAAGCAAACAAACGAAATAGACAAGTTGAAGAGACGCGAGACTGGACTACCGTTTTCTATCTTTCTATCTCGTCCTAGAGAGCCATTATTCAGCCCTTAATGAGCCATTAAATCATCAAAGTGACTTTGAAGCAAGTAAATTAACAGTAAAGACGTTGCCTTGTGTCTCTCTAACACAAAGGAAATACTAGAAAGGAGATGATACCATTAAGAGGATCAATTTGTACATCAGCAGTTGATCTATTGCTCCAATTAGCACTATTGCAGCACCAGCACTGTGGTCATCCAGCAGCTCACACCCCAAGAGTTTGGCAGCCCACCACAGACACATGTAGTCTTCTGCTTGCCTTTTTCTCATCAGTTTTCTGTCCGCCCACTATTGTGCTGTCAGAACCACTTGCAGTAAAAATCTTTTTGAAATGTATGAAGTTATACTGTATTCATTCATTTTAATAATATTTAACATTTTCTAATGTTCACAACAAGTTTAAATTTAAAGTGATGGTGGTGCAAAAGCAGACCAGAAAGTGACAAGCCACCAGAGGCTAGCCCCCAGTGCATGTGCGCAATGCCCGCCCAGAGGCACATGTGTGGATACCTACTGTGTACTTGTACTGAAACAAGCACAGGGCCCTAGTCCCTTCCTGTTGCTGTTGGTAGAAAGGTATGAATACATAATAATGTGAAAAGTGTGAATACCTACAGTACTTATACTTTGTACTTGTACTGAGTCATGCTGGATCGCAACATATGTGCCGTTCTGGTCAGGAAATTGGGCTAATGATTTCAGGGTGGCTAGGTCAATCCCCAGCTGGTGTGTAGAAGAGAATAGGGTAGCCAAAGTGACTGTGCAGTAGCTTTCCCACCTCAGAAATCCACAATTACATTAGCCAAATACATTTTTTATCACACATGATATCACTCATGTTTAATAAATGTCTATTTCTAAGTGTAAGATTTTTAAGAGAGTACAACCATGTCTTGTGCTCATGACCGCTCTTGGCCATGAAAAATAGTGATAAAGACACAGACATGCAATTTTGAAAAAACTTTGCTTTGACCAGGAATTTTCGGGCTGTTGCCCAAAACGTCACACATTTTTGAATAAAATCTTGGGAAGCAATTCCTGGTTGAAGTGAACTTTTTCCGTTTACATTAGCTCTTTGGGCATGCACAACTTCTCTTCAACAAATCCAAAGCAAACTAATAAAAATATTGACATTCTTGTTGGTAGACATGGCATATCATCTTTATGTACAAAACAAATAACATATTGACACAGGTAAGTGTTATTTCTAGATAAGATGACGTTGGCCTAATAGAAGTAATTTCTCACATTGGCCAATCACAACACTTGGAATCAAACTAAGCTAACAGTCTCAGCAGAAGTTGTCAGGATACCAGACTTATCAGTATTGTGAGGAATATAACATGATTGTAACCATAACTAACTTCAACCTTAACCAAACATTAATTGCCATCTGGAAGCAGACTGTATTATGAGGGTGCAGAGATTCACCCTCAAACTCCACTTGGTATGTGCGTGTGTGTGTGTGTGTGTGTGCGCATGTCTCTGTGGATGGATCACTGAGGTGACGTGAGTAAGCCAGTATGCTGCAGGTATCCTGCAGATGCCAACACCTGGCCAAGGCTGAAGTCACACCATGCACTGCACGAAATACACCCAAATCCGGAGATATGCAATTCAGGCCACTGCTGAAATCTGGAGCATATCTGGAACATATCTGGATTTTTTTATATTTGTGTCATATATTATGAAATACTGAATCTGGATACTCCTCATGTAGTTTAATGTATCCAGATACACCTTGTGCTGCATACCAATTGTGTCAAATACCAAAACCGAGGGTCAAGTCATATATTGAAATATTCTGACTACGTATTTCATTAGAATTTGGCCAAATCTGCAGCATATCATGAATATGTCGTCTTGAGAAATATAATAATATTATACTATTCACATATGACACATGTCATATTTTGCCTAGCTGTCCAGCTATCCTGGCAGGTGAAATACTGAGTCTATATTTGCCTCATGTAGTATAATGTATCCAGATACACATTCTGCTGATACACTTTGTGGCAGATATCTAAACACAGTCTCAAACAATATATTGAAATATTCTGACTACCTATTTCATTAGAATTTGGCCAAATCTGCAGCATATCATGAATATGTCGTCTTAAGAAATATAATAATATTATACTATTCACATATGACACATGTCATATTTTGCCTAGCTGTCCAGCTATCCTGGCAGGTGAAATACTGAGTCTATATTTGCCTCATGTAGTATAATGTATCCAGATACACATTCTGCTGATACACTTTGTGGCAGATATTTAAACACAGTCTCAAACAATATATTGAAATATTCTGACTACCTATTTCATTAGAATTTGGCCAAATCTGCAGCATATCAGGAATATGTCGTCTTAAGAAATATAATAATATTATACTATTCACATATGACACATGTCATATTTTGCCTAGCTGTCCAGCTATCCTGGCAGGTGAAATACTGAGTCGATATTTGCCTCATGTAGTATAATGTATCCAGATACACATTCTGCTGATACACTTTGTGGCAGATATTTAAACACAGTCTCAAACAATATATTGAAATATTCTGACTTCCTATTTCATTAGAATTTGGCCAAATCTGCAGCATATCAGGAATATGTCGTCTTAAGAAATATAATAATATTATACTATTCACATATGACACATGTCATATTTTGCCTAGCTGTCCAGCTATCCTGGCAGGTGAAATACTGAGTCGATATTTGCCTCATGTAGTATAATGTATCCAGATACACACTCTGCTGATACACTTTGTGGCAGATATTTAAACACAGTCTCAAACAATATATTGAAATATTCTGACTACCTATTTCATTAGAATTTGGCCAAATCTGCAGCATATCAGGAATATGTCGTCTTAAGAAATATAATAATATTATACTATTCACATATGACACATGTCATATTTTGCCTGTCCAGCTATCCTGGCAGGTGAAATACTGAGTCGATATTTGCCTCATGTCGTATAATGTATCCAGATACACATTCTGCTGATACACTTTGTGGCAGATATGTCTCGAAATGTGAATGTCTTTATGGGTGATGCTTTTGCGCACGCGCGCCCAATTTGAAAACTTGACTGAGTGAAGCAGAAGAGTTCTAACGTTAACGTTAACGGATCCCTCAGCGATGGTAAAAGCAGCCTGAAAGGACTTAAGTTGGGTATGCATCGTCGCTTACTGGTACAATTCGAGCAGTGTTGGAAATTGGTAAGTAAAAAATATCAACCATTACACGTTAAATGTTATCTTTAGTGTGTTTCCTCTCAGTTTAGCGGTCATTGAATCGTTCTCTGATTAACATGAATATCAACGTTGTCCAAAGGCACAGTTGACGTTGGCTAGCAATCATATCGATAGCTAAGTAAGCCTTTGGGTTAAAACAAAGTCCTAAAAGTGTCTCTGGTAAATGTAACGTTAACAAGGTGTTGTGAGCAACTACCTAATAGATTATATCGCCTATTTTGTAGTGTAGTGGTAAATTTGTGGTGAAGCGTTGACATTTAACGGCACAGTGGCTGGCTACATGCATGAAATGCATGCCTATCGATAGCTACATTAGCTATCGTTAGTTACCATGTCGTTAACGCTAGCTCAGCATCTGGTGTAATATTGACACTGATGATTTATATGTAACTTATATTGAAATAACTGATGTGTTGTCTGTATGACCTTTATAATTGTTGTTTAATACTGCCCACTTTGTCTTTCTAGCTTTGAAGAAAATGACTGCATGACATGCTGAAGACTTCCCAGGAGGACTGACAAGTCTGGGCTGCTAGCACATCCACCTAAAACTAACGTTAATGGAGAGATTTCACCAGCCTTTTTTTTTTTTTTACCCAAAATAATTAATTGTGGAAAATTAAAGTTTGTTGGCCAACAATCTTGATTGCTTGCTCTATTATTTATTTTTATATTTCTCTTCAGAAAACCAAACGTTTTTGTTATTTAGTGTAATCAATAGCCTTTGTAATTTAAACACTGTAATGTTCAGTTTGACAAGCCATGCTAATCTATCTGCTGCCATGCTAGTCTTTGCTGCCACCAATTTACGGCTAGCTATTTTGAGGCTCTGTAATGTATGGTTAAATGTCGGGCAAAACGTGTTGTGATGAGCCTAGTACAAACGTTAATGTAATACACAAACATAGGCATGTAAATAAATGCCTAAAATAGCTTTAGCCCACGGTTTATGGTTCATTTTGTGTTCGTCATGGAGATATGAGACAACATGACGTGAATCCAGAGAAGTACCTGTAGCAGACACGACCACGGATCATGTGAGTAAATAATGTCAGTATATAACGCGTGGAAAATACTGTCCCTTTCCAACCGACACAGGCTACGTGTCTGGTGCGTATTCCTCCATATATTATAAGCATTCGGAAGAAATATCCCCGGAAACAACCGGCTTTTCACCCAAGATATGAGTCATATGATCCCAAACATTCATCAAATCTGAGGCGTATTTGCCAAATTCCAGTCGGATACTGACCATGTCTGTTTTCCGGATTGTACCGTAAATGATGGGAAACGATTTTTGCTGTGTCAAGTCATATGCGGATAAATGAAACGGGCAGTGTTTGATTTACAAAATATGACACATGTCAGGGCACCTTCATATCCTAAAAGCAGATTCTGCTGATATCAAAGTGGTCCCAATCCGGAAAAAGGATAGCATCAGATACGTTGTTTTAGCCAGAGCGACATCGGTCGTGTCTGGTCCGTTTTTCAACAGACTGCAACAGATATCGGTCATATCTTAAAGTATCTGTACAAATATATCTCCGGATTTAGGGGTATTTTGCGCAGTGATGGTCAAAGTTTTTTCTTGTTTCCCAAAAACACTGAAAAATGACTCAGGCAATCCTGTTAGGCCGATGGTAAGGTATAATATGAGTTCTTTATTCATCCAATAGGAAATTCAAACATCCCGTAGCATCCATAACAAGATACATGCACACACATGATCAAATACATGCACAGGCACTGTCCTATCAAGGTTGCCAAGTACTGGACACCTCAACAAGCACAGCAGTAGATGCAAGATACAAGAGGTAACAGGTAAAACAAGCAACCCGTAGCATCTACACAAATGTGCAGGGCATGAGTTTTCAACAGGTGTTCCGCGGCCCACTGGTGATTTGTGAGGACACTGAGGACAATGTGCTGGTCGCTGGCTAAAATGTCTTTTTGCACGTAATTTGTTGCAATCTCTTTGTTTTTAAACAACCCCCACTCCCTGACGGTGGGCCACCGATGACTCCTTAGTCAGAATGGTGGTCCCTGGGACTGAACCAGTTGAAAACCCCTGGTGCAGGGGGATGCTATGGGGGCCGTATGTAAGAGGTGTCATTGTCGCTGTCTGCTGCCTCCTCTGTCTGCTCTGCGAACTGTGCAGTTCTTTCTGATAGCTGTGTGTGTGGGAAAAAACGTGCAGTGAAATACTGCTGTATATTTGGTATTAATATTATTAAATGATTCATTACGGCTGCTTTGTAATTTGCAGTCAGGAGACTTTTGTGTTTTTCATACTCACCTGAGCATATGAAACTTTGACATAAACATTTGCAATTGTTCCTGGAAAGGAAAAAAAGGAGTAATTCAAAGAAATTGTAACAGAAAAATGAAGCAATAAGGGGAGAGCTGACTACTGTACCTGTACTCTTCAGTCTGCTGCAAACATATATCACTGCAAAAGCAACAACAGTCCAAGCAGACACCAATCCAACAGTCAGTGCGATTGGAGTGAGAGGAGAGTCTTCATCTGTACGTCATTGAAATACATTTATTTATTTAGTCATATTCTTGAAAGAGAACACATCTAATTACTCTGTGTTCACACCAAGAGCAACTAAAGCTCTAGTAATTCACTTTGTATGGACAAAAGCATCAAAAACCACGAGCTACTAAACATGTGTGACTAGAGAGACTATAAAGAAGTTAAGAACTGGTCAACTTTATCCAAATTAGTTAGGATGCATTTTGGCTGATCTGAACAACTCTGTTGTAAATTATATGTTAGCATGCACATCATTAGCGATCAGTGTGACTTGAGCAAACACAGGGTGAAAGAGATTTTATAGCTTTAGTAGCTCTAGGTGTGAACAGATTCCGTTAAGTTGCAGGTGTCACAACCAAGGCTTCCGAGACTGTCTTACCACAGAGTGGTGTCATGTCTTGAGTTGCGTTGCGCCAGCTGACTTGATTACTATGATTACAAACAATGTTGCCATTTCTGATGTAGACCAAAAGAGTGGGAGTGATGGGGAGATCTTCCAGTTGAGTGCAGTCACTATGGTTACAGATGAAGGTCAGAGAAAGGTCATGACCTCTGCAGGTCACTGTCACATTACAAGAGTCACTGCTGGACCTGTTAGACACTACAGTCAGAGCAGGAGCAGTAACAGGCTCTGAAACACAAAAACATTGAGATATGAAATCCGTCGATAGACAGCTCAGACATTATCAATGAACCCTTTTTGATAAGCTAACTGAGCCCAGGAATGGGATTAATGGAGTCATGGCATTGGTCACAACTATAAACCGTCACCTTAGCCCAATCAAGTTATGGTTCTGGAGTATTTTTGCATGATACAACCATGCTGTAGGTACATTAATACACAAGAGCAAAACTTACCAAGAACTAAGAGTTTATAGATGAGTTTGTATGTTTTTTCATTCCATCTAAATAAGCATTCATAAAGTCCACTGTCATCTTTCTGCAGGTTCTTCAGTTTCAGGCTGAATGTGGTTGTATTGAAAGTCAATCTGCCCTTGTATCTTTTTTCAATAATCAGTTTTTGAGGAGAAAATGTCATAGCAATGGATGAATTGAACTTAAACAATATATCATCAAACTCTGTTATGAGATTTCTCTGCACTTTCTCAAACATAACAGATCCTCCTTCTAATCCGAAGAAGACAGATATCTCTTGAGTAGCCACTGTAAGACAGAAATGAAGTATTATTACTTTAGGTCTTGATTGTGTGTCCAATGACATGAAATCTCTCATATTGTTCAAAGTAGGTTGTTGCTTGGTGACATTACAACTGCTCCATCATGACCACAGTATCCAAGCTAATACAACAGGCTGTTTTCTTACAGGAAGGTTATTTTCACATTTATTTTTTATTTACCTTATAAAATAAAACAATTATTAATACACATCAGACTGTTTTTGCTCACAGATTTGTAGCATATGTACAGTATATCAATACATGCTAAATGAAATATGGAATTAGCTCAAAGGTATCAGTATCACAAAATGTAAGAGGATATAGTACAATAATAAAGCAAAACATACACAATAGACAAGCTAAAGAGACGTCAGACAGGACTGCAGATTTTTATATCTTTCTATCTCGGCCAAGAGAGCCATTATTCTGCCTGTAATGAGCCATTTAGCCATCACAGTGACTTTGAGGCAGGTAAATTAACAGTAAAAATGTTGCCTGGTGTCCCTTTAAAGAAAATACCGGGTTGACTCCCTCCCCCCACTGTTCTGTTTCTGCAAGGTTATTTTCAACTGAAACAATCTATTATTTTCAAATATTCAAACCTGATGGACGTACAACCCCAACGAAGACCAACAAAATCAGTGGTATTTCCATTATGCGCTTTTAAAGAAGGTGATAACGCTGAGAACAAATGACACTACATGATGAGAGCTGTAAGAAGTCCTGGTCTTGCTGTGCTGACTGCTTACAACTGAAACAAGAAGAAATGTAGCATGCCATGAAGTGGAAGATGAGCTAACCTCTACAATCACGTAGGCTCAAAAGTGTGACTTCCTCAAGGGGTCTTCTGTCTCAAAGACCACACAACACATAACTGAACCTTGAAAATAGCAACATGATTAATTCTGTGTTGCCTCACATGTGTAATGTTTAAATAAATGCACTAGAAAGGAATGATACCATTAAGAGGATCAATTTGTACATTTGCAGTTGATCTCTTACTCCAATTAGCACCCTTGCAGCACCAGCACTGTGGTCATCCAGCAGCTCACACCCAAGAGTTTGGCAGCCCACCACAGACACATGTAGTCTTCTGCTTTCTTTTTCTCAACATGTTTCTGAGCGCCCATTAATGTGCAGCCAGAACCACTTGAAATGTTTCAAGTTATACACTATTCATTCATTTTAATAATATTTAACATTTTTAATGTTCACAACAAGTTTAAATTTAAAGTGACGGTGGTGCAAAAGCAGACCAGAAAGTGACATGCCACCAGAGGCTAGCCCCCGGTGCATGTGCATGTGTGCAATGCCAGCCAAGAGGCACATAGTGGGGTGGGGTAGCATCTCAAGTTTCAGTGTCTGTGTAGGGGTTTGCAACATGCATAGTAAAGTAAAGTAAAACTGAATTTACACCGTCGCGCGCAAGCGGCGCGCGCCTTTACGTGACGTCAAAATGACGTGGACCCCCTTGGCGCGCGACGCTTTTCAGGGGAATTTCGCGAGGTCGTGCGCACGACAGATTTTGTAACTCGCCGCGCGCCAGCCCTATGCGCCACTCAGCTGGGCCATTCATAAGCAACTACACCAAGATGCATGAGAGCTTATTTCACCCTCTTCTGCCAAGAAGCATTCATCACCCTGCTATCTGACACATAGCCTAACCATATCTTCAGCTAATGCATGAACATCTTAAAGCATGGATGAAACGTTTTTAAGACCTTGATTGTTAAGCTAAATTTAACCCAGTCATCCGTCCGTCCTAACATCCCTCACAACGTTTTTACCAATTGAAACATGCCTACAATACTACCAGGGGTTGTATGCAAACACTCACCAGAAACTTGGAAATACTTATCATGGATGAAACGTTTTTAAAACCTTGATTGTTAAGCTAAATTTAGCCCAGTCATCCGTCCGTCCTAACATCCCTCACAACGTTTTTACAAACTGAAACATGCCTACAATACTATCAGGGGTTGTATGCAAACACTCACCAGAAACTTGGAGATACTTATCATGTTTATTTAATCCATAAATTTTATCCACAACTAAGGACAGACAAACAAAGGACAAACAAAGCAAGCACAGGGTTAACTCACTGCCTGTAAGTTACTGTAGCCTATGCGATTTCGCTGTACAGCGCCATCTGCTGTTTGGGAGAATAATGCCAAAACGGCGCTTCTGTCGAATTTGGTCGTGCGGCGGGTATAAAGAGTTTGTACGAACATGTGACGTCACCGATGGCGCGCGCACCAGCAGACACGGCGAGTATGTTGCAACCTCAAGGTCCATGGGTCCAAGGAGGTAGAAATTAGCCTAAGCCCGCCTCTTCCTGTCACTGCATGAGGTAACACTCCACTGTATGTAGCAGGTATGAATAATAATGTGAAAAGTGTGGATACCTCACTTATACTGTGTACTTGTACTGAAACAAGAACTGTAGCTATTAAGGCTGGATTGCAACATCTGTGGTGTTCCAGTCAGGGAATTGGCCTGATGACACAAGGGTGACTGGTTCAATCTCTGGTGTGTAAAAGAGAGTGGGGTGAGTGATGTTTAGTTTCCCCACGTCCAAATTCCACAATTAAATGAGCCATTTAATTCAGAATGCAATGCGAGGTGACGGGTTCGATAGAAATAATGTCTCAGTGAGTTCTTACTGACTAAGATGTCATATTTACTCGTAACGGCAGTTCCTCCATGGCTGTAGAAAGCATTATGAGCTTGCATTTTCCACCACTCTACCTTTCCCAAAACCATACCATAATCCTACATGTTCTTTTGGAAGAAGAGTCAGAGAGCTTGGCGTCCATGGCACTGTCACTTCTTGTGTTGTAAAGGTAATGGGCTAATAAAAGTGTAAAGCAAGATCTATGTTTACAACAAAAACTGCTGATTGGCCATTGTGCTAACGACATCCTGCTTGTGGGCCTACATAACCTTTTGCAAACATGAATCAATTGACACATGTACCAAGATATTTACATTTTCATGAATTCAATGACAAATGGAATGCTGTTCTGAAAAGGATGAGACACAGATGTGAAATCTGAATCTTGAATGAATCTTGGCGTGGTCTCTCTTGAAAAAGAGATACACCTTGCCTATGTAGTATCTCAGCAAGAACCTGGTGAAATACAGGCAAAATTCAATAATATTACAAATCACTCCTTTTCCAGCCCAAGAAGAATTAAATATTGTATGTGTGTGACACGTGTATGAAAGCCTTTTTCCTTTTGCTTAAACAAAGTGTGTTGTGAATGGAGCACTCCCAGTTGAATTCAGTTGAGTTGCCTTGTTGCAGCTCTGCCAGTAGCCTACCCGTTATGTGGCGCCATCTACAGGACAGAACATGTGATGAGTTGAAAAATAAAAGATTCAAGATTCAAGATTAGTTTATTACATCTTATTATAGGTTTGAAGCCAATAAAGAGTAAAAATTGTGTTTTTTTTTTGGGGTCCTCAAAAAGATTAAAAAATAAAAATAAAAAAAGAGAAGGGGGGTGGGGGTGGAAAAAAGTGCAAAGTAAGTGCCTTGTTGTCTTCAGCATGAATTCAGTAATCTAAGTGCTTGGTGGAAGAAACTACTTTGGAGTCTGGTAGTGTGAGACTTAGTTTATGTCCAGTAGTGTCTCTTGGTCATACTGAATGAGGCCACTTGTTTGTCATAGAAAAAAAGGTATATACATAGCAATATTATTAAAAATATATCAGAAAGATGAGGAGCGAAAAACAAGGCTGCCATTTTCGGCGCTATTGTTACGTCATTTCGCAATCCACAAAAGTAGGCCTACACAAAACAGCAAGATGGTGAACATTACAAAACCTTTGCAGAGAGAGAAAGAACATGAGCTATGGCGTTCGAACCTGCTCTGACCTAAGCAAGTGTTTTGTCATTGCACTAACATTTTTAATCAGAAAGTTTCCTGTTTCCTGTTATTCATCTGTGATGAACTGTCTTGGTCTGGCTGTCTTGATCAGCGATTGGCCGCAACCACTTCAAATGCATTGGCTCTCGGAAAAGAAGGATGGACATTATTATCATATTAGGAAAACGCACGTCTTCAACGCCCGTTGTCTCGGTAGCGACGCGCTTTTAACGGGCGAATTTCAATCTTAACGTGCTAATTTGATGCGAAATCTGATAGTCTTGGCTTTCCATAGAATGGGAACTGTTACGTTACGTTACAAAACGTTACGCCTATTGAATTCGTTACAACACATCCCACATAGATAGTCATATGGATGCAGTGTTAATATGAGTGCTTGAAATAGTTATTTAACACTAAAACAGTCCAAACACAATGAAAACAGCAACACAGAGCGCAGTCATGTTGGATTTGTCATCGGAGTTTACTTGGAGTTGTTGCTCAGTCTGGTCTCACCTCAACTGAGGAAACAAAACCTTCCGAATACAAGGGGCGTGGTACGCGTCATTTCGGGGCATATGAGATCCTGGGATAATAAAACGCAAGGTTACCTGAAAAACCTGTTTATTGTGTGAGTCATCTCTTGTAACCTGCTTCACTGCCATCTCTCACAGACTGTTCCCTTAACGGCTCATAGGCTACATGGTCACGGCTAGGTTACTTCTGTACACTTAGTATCGCCATAACACAGGTAGGCCTAAGCTCTTGACATTCCAATACTTTTATATAAGTAGCCTATAACAATAATAATAATATATTATTTTAGAACGATAATAATATAATATCATAGGAGCGATGAAAATTGCAGCATTCAACGCTCAGCGACTTGGATGGGAGAAACTATGTCACGCTGATATTTTCTATAGACTTCTGCAGGTAGGCTAAATGATTGTGGAGTTTTAAATTGTTTTTTGTTATTATTGTTTGTTTTTTATAGCCAATGTTTGTGTGTCTATAGCTTAGATATCTGTTGTGTTAATCCACAATGCGGTAACGTTAATGTTCTCCCCACGCACGTCCTCTTGTTTGGAAACGCGCGTTCGATTCAGATCTGCAGGCTGTGTGGATAAGTTCACTTTTACGCTTTTCTCCCGTTAAAGCAGACTTAAAGAATCAAAGCTTTTAACTGCCAATGTGCCAAATTCAAAGAAGGCTAAATTGAGATAGTGGCTGCAGCTAACAAAACTGGCGCCATCTATTCAAATCACAACCACACTTGCTACTACTCTCCGCACACACCTAACCTAAGCACCTATGTAAACTTGAGTACGCGGTGACAGGTATTGCGGGCGGCCGAGTCCTTAAAGAGATATCCCCATATGTCCATAGATAGATTTCTTTATTGTCCCCAAAGGGATATTCTTTTTCACACAAAAAGCAGTCAGCGGCATGTGACATTTAAAACATTCAACAAACAACACCACATTATACATACATTATTCCACACCCTCTCACCATCCCATATATACAGCCCACAACATTTAACACATTTAACATTTAGACATCAGAAAAACCCCACACAGAACCCCACACCTCACACAAGACATAAAACTGAGTGTACCAGCATGAGCAGGGAGGCAGAATGAATTATTGCAGTTTGTTGAGTGCAGTGATGGCTGAGGGAATGAAACTTTTCTTGTAATGTGCTTTAGTCCAGTCCAAAACTCTGTATCTACGGCCAGATGGTAGCAGAGTGAAAAAGCGGTCGAGGGGGTGGTCAGGACCAGGGCCGCCATCCTCAGTATAGATACAGACGGCAAGTATGGTTAACGCCCCCAAAATGCGAGGGTGGAGTCAGCGTGGGGGATAACAGAGGCCAATCTAACATTATGGTGAATGGACAAGGTAGAGAAAGTTGCTTAACAGTAAAAGATCGCTTAGTAAAATTGAACAAAGTCCATATTAGATGTTTTGTCTAATCATGACCTGTTTGCTTGCTAGTGTTTAGACTAAAATAATTTTTCCATCATTTGTTTATTGCAGTTACACTAACAGAAATGTCATGAGCTGTCTCTGCCCCTGTCAAAAGTAAAGCAACTTTCAATCACAAGTCTGATTAGCTCAGTTAAGCAAGCTAAAGTTAGCTACATTTACTGTGGTGATCAATGAAGTTGGCTAGTTAGCAAGCTAATGAAGCTAACAAACATCATCTAAATTGTCATCAGTATCGCGTTTGGAGGGGTGTCAAGTTCAGAATTTACATCGGACCATCTGACCATCATTACTACCTTCAGCCATTGTCCTCAAAAATGTGTCAGGCTCCTTGTAGATGGTGCTCAGTGTAACTTCTAGCTTAGCATGCCATTGACTTCTTCACTAATTTAGGGTTTGTTTTGAGGAGCTGATTTTGTGGGCGTGCCCGGACTTGCCGTCTGTATCTATGGATTTTGTATCACCGCTGGCATTGAAACTTGTGCGTGTGTGGCCTTTATGGAATCATAACTTGTCCGCAGTTATTTACAAGTTTATCAACATTCTAAATGGGTGATGATCGAAAAATACAGGCCTAATTAAAAACATTAACATGAAGAAATATAGTCATATCTTTAAACAGAATAATTATCACTCCTAAATCATTATGATTAAATAATGGAACAGAACCTCTATTCCAGTATTTAATCATAATGATTTAGGAGGGATAATTACTCTGTTTATCATTAACATTAAGTAAAGATATGACTAATATTTCTTCATGTTAATGTTTTTAATTAGGCCTGTTTCTCTAGGCCTATATATCACAGAAATATAGTGTACAACATCATACAACATTAGGCTATCAGTATTTTGTTCATAGCTTTGCCTGAAATGTTTTCACTGACAAATTTGAAGAATGATGTGTTAGCGCTTGAACATGTAGGTTATAAGGCACGATCTGTATTTTTCCATCATCACCCATTCAGTGTTGGGCAGTAGCTAGCTACAAGTAGTGAAGCTACTAGTTTAACTACATTTGTGAGTAGCTTGGCTGTAGTGTAGCTATTTTCTGAATCTGATAGCTTTTCAGTAGTGTAGCTACTTTTTTGGCCATGTAGTGTGGTAGCTTTCCCATAAGCTATATTTTCAGGGCATCAGTTCACAACAGCAAATCTTTCATCTAGGCCATGCACAGAGGATCAGTTCTTTACATTACTGTGATGCATTTATTGCCGGACAGGTGCCATAATTCAAAATTCAAGTGTCCATAATGAAAATCAATTGTGTTTTACCCATATAAAAGTAGGCTACATTTAGATAGAATTAGTTAGTTACCTCCGCCAAGGAGGTTATGTTTTCGTCGGCGTGTGTGTGTCTGTGTGTCTGTGTGTGTACAACATAACTTGAAAAGTGTTGCACGGATTTGGATGAAATTTTCGTGTGTTTTGGGACAAGAAAGAACTGACAAGTAAGAACTTGTCCAATTGTGGTGGCGATTGGTGATCCAGAACACCTTCAGTGTCTATTTGAGAGACCTGATAGTTTGATCACTAATACAATTGGTTGGATCACAGAATTTATTTATTTATAGGCCTTTTTTGTAGAATTAAAAAGTAGCTTCACAATAGTTAAGCTACTTTTGACATTCTTTCATATCTTAGCTTGCTGCATTTTGTCGTCCGGTAGCTTTGGTGTAGTGAAGCTTCATATGATGTGGAGTAACTGGTAGCTTAGCTTGTTACATTTACTGAGTAGCTTGCCCAACACTGCACCCATTTAGAATGTTGATCAACCTGTAAATAACTGTAGCTTCAGATAATTCATGCCTGTGGTTGAACAACACCTGCAGTGATACCCCTCTTCCAACACCACTCCCTTTTCAGGTGGTTTAGTGGAGTCCTGGCACATACTGTGCGCCCGGTAGGCTACAAGAAGTTTCAAAGTGCTATGTTGGCGAACAAGTTAGGATAATTCCATAAAGGCCACACACACACAAGTTTCAATGCCAGTGGCGGGGCACATCAAACAAGCTCAAAATAAAAGAACACCTATTACAACATGGCATTATTCACTGCATTGCTAACAACCACTACCATCATCAAACACACAAAAAACTTTATGGTAACACATTTTAGGTTAATTGCTGAGAAAATTTGGCAATACTGATTTAAAACATGTGATGGCACCCCTGGTCAGGACTGTTTGCTATGGTACGGGCAAGGCGTATGGTGGCTTTGTTGTTTGCTTCAGTCAGACTGGGGGTGGGGAGGTTTATGATTTTGGATGCTATGTGTGAGATTTTAGTGAGTTTGTTCTTGTTGGTGACAGTGAGTAGAGTGAAGAAACAGGGGGAACAGTACAGTAGGATGGGTTGGATGATACTTTTGTACAGCAACAGCAGAAGGGGGGGGGGGGGGCAACTGATAGTGATCCAAGTTTGCGTATGACATACTGTCTCTGTTGTGCACGTTTCTGTGTTGTGGTTATGTGTTCATTGAAGTTTAGTTTATTGTCCATTGTGATTCCAAGGTATTTGAAAGTACTGACCAGTTTTGCCATGGATGGTGATGGGCTGATGACCAGGGGGTGACTTTGATGAGTGTATGACCAGTTCTTTTGTTTTGTTGATGTTGAGTTCCAGGTAGTTGTCAGTACACCAGTGTGCAAAGTCTGTAATGGATTGGTGGTGGGCTTTGATGGAGTTATTGTCTGTGAGTAATCCTACTATGGCTGTGTCGTCTGCATATTTGAAAAAAGTGGTGGTGGGGAGTGAGCTCTGGCAGTCATTTTTGTAAAGTGTGTACAGGAAGGGACTGAGGACGCAACCTTGGGGGGCTCCGGTGTTGGTGGTGATGGTTGTTGAGGTTACTGTCCCTATTTTCACTGTCTGTGGTCTGTTGCTGAGAAAGTTGTATCCAGTGAATGAGGGGAGGGGTGACAGCCAGGTGTTGTAATTTCTTGATGAGTTGGTGGCGCTGGATAGTGTTGAAGGCGGAACTGAAGTCGACAAACAGAACTGAGGCGGAGTTTTTCGGGGATTGGAGGTGGTGGAGGATTACCTCACTCACATCAGATCATGCGCTACGTAACTTTCGTAAGGCCTCCGCGCAACGATCTGATGTTGATGCCATTGGGAGGGATTTCAAGCCCAATATTTCCTAACCGGACCAATCAGGGCTGCTGGCTGCTGTAGAGGGTGTGACGTAGCGAAGAAGCAACTGTTTTGAATTCAACCAATCCAACAAACGTAACCAGCGTCATCGGTTGGTTTCGATGTGGTTGGCTGAAGTGTACGTCAATTAAATTGATGGACAAGCCGTTTGTCCAGTTAGATTCAAGGATTTCTGGCTCCTGAAATAAATCGTCTATCCCGGAGGATCAGATGTTCGCGCGTAGCGCTACATCTGACGTGAGTGAGGTAAGGTGGAGGAGGGAGTGGAGGAGGCATGCCACTGCGTCCTCTGTCCCCCTTTTCGGCTGGTATGCAAATTGGTGGGGATCCAGTTGTGGGTTGACGGTTGGTAGGATGAGGTGTAGTATGATTTTCTCCAGGCATTTCATAACTATTGGTGTGAGTGCAACTGGGCGGAAGTGGTTGTGCTCTGAGGGGCGGGGTTTCTTGGGTGTGGGTATGATGGTTGAAGTCTTCCAGAGGGCTGTTGTGAATGATTCCAGGAAGTTGGAGTGGAAGATGGGTGCTAGCTCCATTGCACAGTGTTTTAGCACCCTTGCTGGGATGCCATCTGGTCCTGATGCCTTGGAGACTTTGCACCTGGCCAGCTCCTGTGTGAAGGGTGGGTGGTTGTGGGGTTCTCCGGGGGGTGGTGGGGAGGGTTCTGAGGAGTTCCTCGCAGGTGCTGGTGTGGTCTTGGCTGTCAAACCTGTTGAAGAAACTGTTCAGGGAGTTTGCAAAGTGGAGAGGGTCTGAGCTTGGTAGGTGGTGTTGTTTTTGATCCTGACCGGTGAGTTGTTTGACTTTCTGAAATGCTTGTTTTGTGTTCATTCTGCTGAATTCCTCTTCCAGTTTGTCTTTGTATTTCATTTTGGCTTTGATGATGTCATTCTTTATTTGTCTGTTGAGTAATTTGAGTGTGGCCCAGTCCTTTTTCCTGAATGCTTTCTGTTTATCTCTGAGTGCATGTTTTATGTTGGGGGTGATCCAGGGTTTGGAGTTTGGGTATTTCTTGACAGTTCTGACAGGGATGGTGGTGTCAATGCAGAACTTGATGTAGTCTGTGATGGTGTCTACCCTTTCATCCAGAGTGCCCTTGAAAATTCCCCAATCTGTGCAGGCAAGTGAGCCTTGGAGTTGTTCCGTTGCACCCTCCGACCACAGGGTGACGCTGTGAGTGGTTGGTTTGATTCGTTTCAGTTCCGGTTTGCACTGCCGGAGCAGGAAGATAAGGGCCATTTTCGAAATGGCATACTGCTATACTACATGTGCTACATGCTGCGTGTGCCCCAGCACACAGTGCAGCACACACTACTGCTTCCCACAATTAATTAATTAGCTGCAGGTGCTCTACTTGTTCTACCCAGTATGCAGCATGGTATGCAAGCAGCAGAAAATGGCCAAGAACCTCATTAAATAATTGACTGCAGGTGCTCTACCTGACTGAAGCCCCACACTACTCCTGTGATATTAGTCATGTACTGCATGCTACACGCTGCTGTCTGCAGAGATCAGTATACGAGCAGTATGTAGTAGGCATTTTCGAAAACGGCCATGGTGTTGTGGTCAGAGCATAGAAATTATAATTAAGCTCGTTCGTGTTCAGAGTCGGTACGGCTACAGGCTGTAGCCAGAGCCAGAGCGGTATAGAACCAGAGCCAGCGAGATCTATGGAAATACGTCGGTGGGAGTGGAAAAGCATGGAGGACAAGGTGGACAACACAGCTGCAGCTGGCTGTAACCAAACACACGTGAACATATTATCTATCGTCGTGTTTTTCTGCTAACATAGCAGATTACGACTTATTTTGTATAATGTTAGAGGACAGGAAGGTTAGACAGTAAGCCAATCTTTTGGAAAGATCTTTATTGCGGTTTTTCCCCTTGAAAAGTGTATCGTGAAAATGAGGGGTTTGCCACGACCGCCCATTTGAATTTCCATGGGCAGGACCTTATGCATATTAAGTGGAATTAGGCAAACATCGCCAGTCAACAGGAAAACCATCCAACATGGAACACCGGCTGCTAGCTCTGCTGCTGTCCGAGTGTTGGCACTCGGTGGGATGTAAACACAGATGACTGCCACTGTTGGGAATTCCCTCGGAAGATGGAAGGGGCGCAGACTCACCGACAGCAACTCTACGTCTGGTGTGCAGATCTTGTTGTGGATCTTGATGTTGTCACACCATCTGTTGTTAACGTACATCCCACCGCCTCTTTCTTTACTCGACTGACGGGTCCTGTCAGCCTATATGATGGTGAAGTGATCAAGACTGACCTCAGGATCTGGAATGTCTTCTTCCAGCCAGGTTTCTGTGAGCGTGATGATGCAGGCATCCTTAAATCCATGAAGCACTTTGTGTGCAGCAGGTCCATTTTGTTCCTGAGGGAACGAACGTTTGCTAGGATAATGGATGGGAGAGGGGGCCTGAATGGTCGCTTTTGGAGTCTGGTTCGTATGCCTCTTCACCTCGGTTTGATCTCCGGTGGAAGTGCAACTGGTGGTCCATACCATGGACGTTGTTAGGTCCATTTTGGGGGGCTCAAGCCTCCCTAAATTCCCCCAAGCCCCCCTAACGCTGGGCAGATTATTTTCATTGTATGTAAATTACATCCATTCTTAGCGGTTATATTACTCGCGGAGTTATCGCGATCTCCGGACACCATCGGATTCAGAAGGCTCCAAGCTTTCCTGGTACTAGTCACTAATGGCTATGATAAACGGTCCACGAGAAAGTCTACTTTAAGTACATGTGAAATTTCTCAGTAAATTCTCCAGCTCTGCCTGCATCCACTGAGAGCATTTTTTTCTTGTTGTAAATGATGACGAACTATGCTTCAAGTTGAGCAGGAAAAATAGTCTTAAATCTGAAGTTGGTAGGCTATAGTCTGTTCCAGCAAATTTCTAGGCATCATATTCTCCAAAAGACTGAACTATGAAATATACATTAGCCTGTAGTCTATGCAGGGGTGAAAGTAGTTTGAATTTCTTACCTGTACTACAAAAAAAAAAAAAATTCAATAGCCTATTTTAGTGCGCCCTTGTGTTATGTATGGCTGAAACAAAAAGGTAAGCAGGCCTATGGCATTGGGCTAATTTCACACACATTCCGACATTCCATGGTAGCAAACTGAACATACTGTCATACTAATTATCCCTATTTCTGACTTGAAAAAATGGGTAATAACATTTAAAACATATGATGAAATTCACTTTTTATCAAATAATGCACATGGGAACCCCACAAACTGGGAAGTCCCAAATAGATATAGCCTAAGCTTTTAGAATATTCATCCACAAAAATGTAAAACCACTTTTATCTATTTAGGACTTCCCAAATTGTGGACTTCAAATATGCATTATTTGAAAGAAAGTGAATTCAGATATGATTTAAATGTTATTACCCATTTTTTCAAGTCAGAAAAAGGGATAAATTCAATGCATTAAAGTGTTTCGTTTACTACCATGGGATGGTTTGTTTATTAAACAGCCAGGAACTCTGCCAGGGCCGTGCAGAGACCTTTGGAGGGGCTGGGACTCAAATTTTAAAAAAGAGCACATGGTACAAAATTTACAAACAACATGGTAACTCTAATTACAAGTAATTATTTACAGGGATAGAGAATGCTGTATTTTGAAAAATAAAACTCTAAGTCTCCTGTCTTAATATCCAACAATAATGCTTGTCTTTATACAGAGGCTATGGGCGTCAGGTCATTTTCATGCAATGTCCTTCATTCTGGTGCATTTTACCAGGTTGCTATAGCAATTAAATTAGTTTGCAAAGTACTATTGCCACATTACAATAGTACTGAAAATGGCAGGCCCACATGTCACCTGTGGGACTCAAAACCTACTGTGTGTGTGTGAGCATGTGACTGGCCTGGCTACCAGGCACAAAAATGTTTTTTTTCTTTCTTGTTTTATCATTTACTCAATTGTAGTCATGACTTTGAGCCTGTGTTTGAGTGTAACATCTAGGCTACTTGGTTATCCCTTTTATACAGTAATCTATATATATATAATAAAAATGATGCAGTACAGCTCATCATGGTCTAGATCAAGAGGATGAAAACAACAAACCAAAAATGTATATAGCCATTTCTTTTTTATTATTATTTTTTATTTAGAACTCTATGGGATTAGTTGCTGTACTCTATGCAAGTCTAGCTGCTACAGCAAAGAAAAAGATCTGAAACTCAAACCCCTCCCCTTTCTTGTGTGTGAGACTTCAGCACTGAAGTCTGAACTGGGAAACGGATTTGGGGTGTTCACTTTCTGCAAATGAGAGATAGAAAACTCTTCTATTCAAATTACAGGTCTATATCATAATGTGTAGTGTTTTTGTTTAGTTTTATTTTTTGAGCTCTTGGTTATTAGATGGAAGTCCAGCAGCTAACTGAGCCAAGTTTTATCAAATAAATATATTTCCCTAGCCAAATGATCTCTACACTGAAATTGAACCACCTTCTCAAGCAAGTACATTACAAGTGGTTCCAATGCATGCCTCTGGTTGTCTACTTTAATTTGATACCGAATACTTCCATTGGAGATGTAGGTATGTCCATATCAAAGCTTGCAAAAGACAATGAAGCAAAACCGCTTCACCCGCTATTGTATTTTTCGGCGCTCGCGTGCGCAAAAACAAAAAACAAAGAAAAAAACTTCGGAGTGCCAGATGTCAGAAAATGTATTTGCAAATGGCACAAATAATTGGTGAGACATTTTAGCGAATTTCCAAGTCTGAACAACAAGTGTTACTGTCACAAATGCCAAAGACAGGCATGCCCTGTCAGAAGGGCACTTTTGACATTAAAGAGCAAAGGGGGCGGTAACCCTCATGTCTTACCACTACGGCGTACCGTCTGTCAATCTTATACCGGTACGTAGTATAGGTGCGTACCGGCTTACTTTCACCTCTGAGTCTATGCCATATTAGTTTGTCCTACATGCATTGATGGACATATTTATTTGCTATAGCAATATTGTATGCTCATTTTGCAGAATAAATGTTTTAGAAACTTTCATATTTGACTGTATCATCAGATGTCCCTAGGATTTTAACTAAGCTAGTTGTTACCATTGTTGTATCTTGCTCAGTGCATTAGACTGAAATAAATGCAGCTATATAGAAGAGCCTAGTTCATTTACACCACAGTCATTGATGGAGATATTTGCAAACATCTCTCTTCACAAACCAGTCTGATGAATTGATTTAGACAAATTTTGTTAATAAAAATAGCCTAAGATATGAGATATTCTGATAAATGTCCTTCAAGTAATAAATAGTTGGCAATATACACACATATACACTGTAGGCCTATAATATAATTTATTTATTAAAAAAACATCTACATATTACCCCTCTGGGGCTAAGCCCCCTTGACTATGGATCCTAGTGACGTCCATGGTCCATACGAGAAAACATACGGTGAACAATATATAGCCTATCATTGCACAAGTAAATCTACGTGAACACTTTTAATTATACATAAACACTATGCAGTACAGATTTAGATGAGCTTTGCAATGATTCATTTTAAAGGACACTTAAAGACCAATGTGACACTGTCACTATGTTGTCATTTCATTATGTTTGTGGTATTCAGTTAAAGTAGGGTGACCAGACGTACTCTTTTACCCGGACATGTACACTTTTTGAGACCTGAAAAAAATGTCCGGGGGGGATTTTCAAAATCGTCCGGGTTTTTGTTCTCAGACATGCTATTGATTCTGTTTCTCTGTGTTGCTAAATATAGTTCTGCAGTAGCAGACATCCCAAGTCTCCCACATCGTCTGTGAGCCTACCGGATTTTTCTAGTGCCTCACGGACAGAGGTGCAATGGAGATAGAGTTCCCGTGTAGTAGGCTATTTATGAAGATACATATGGCTACCTGAACAAACGGCCTTTGTCTCTGTCATCATCAAATCACTTTGTCAGTAAACCGAGTTTTTTAGGGCAATAAATAAATAAAATAAATACAGCATTTGAGAGAAATAAATACAGCATTTGAGCCTAAAGAATGATCATGCATTGTAGGCACAGCATGATGCTGTTTTTGCTTGGTAGTATCATGTAGAAAATATTTCCCTTCCTTCTTTTTTTAAGACAGCTGATGACAGAATATTTTTTTTTAGTTTCAATGCATTTTGAATAGCTCTAACCCTAACCCTAACCCTGGGATAATGTAAGGATGATGCCAACAGAAGCATCAGTAGCCTAGTAGCCTAGTAGTCTACTACTAGGCTACTAGGTAGAGTAGTAGAGTAGCCTAGAATGTAATATGATTAGAGACACTGGAATACTGCATAATGTAATTTAATGAATTTATTTATTTATTTATTTGTGTGTGTGTGTGTGTGTGAGGGGGTTGTAGGGGGTACGACACCTCCCTGCAAAGATTTCCATTCCTATTTAATCCACAGCTGTTAGGAAAAATGTAATCATATTAAAAATACGCCCATGTGAGGAGGACTGAAAAGTCATTGGGCAGTGTAGCCTCCTGCTTTTTAAAAATGTTTTATTTTGCGCCCATATAATAGGCCTACAAATAATTGTTTTATTTTTGAAGGTTTTGTTACCGTAATTGTTTTATAGGTACAAAAATGTATGTTATATTTTTGATGACCTGATGTGTACTCTTTTTCACAAACTCATATTTGGTCACCCTAGTTAAAGGCAGGTTTTTCCTTTAAAATATAAACTTCGAACAATAGCCCTAAGAATAGACTAGAACTACTGTTGTAAAACAGCCGAAATAGCAAAGTGGCAACGAACGCTAAACTGAATATGTCATCATAAACTCACTGTAGCCTAAATTTTACTTTCAAAGTCAAAGTCAAAGCGAACTTTATTGTCAATCAAGCACTGCAACAGTACATTGCACGCAGACTGAAATTGCATTTCTCAAAGCTCCAAATGTGCAGTTAAAAATTAAGACAAACAACTGAGATGTAGCCTATAGGACATCACAACATAAAGTGCAAAGATATCAAGATATCAGGCATGGAAATAATAGATAACAGTAACATAATAACAGACAACATAACAGACAATGTGAGCATATACATTCTGGACTGTCAGTGTTTCAGAAGTCTTGTTACTGGAGTGCAAAACCTGAGTTAACAAGGTGCAAGTGAGGCAAAGTGCATGGTGCAAGTAGCAGCATGGAGATGAAGTCTGTAAACATTTGTGTAGGAGAGTGAGAGTTTCCCTGACCCGCTAAACCAGTTCAATCTAGATGCAGAGACACATATGGTTTGTTTGGCGCTTTTCATACTTCGTCATTATCTTTATCACCTGTTATGAAGAAATGTGTTATCATGGCACACAAAAAGATGTGTGTCACACCCCTGTTTTATGAGACTATCTGTGAAACCTAATTTCTGCCATTATTACTCTTCAGATAATATGCCGGTACGACATTATCGTTATTTTGGAGGTGACTGATGAAAGTCCTTGTACGCCAAACTACTTGCTGACATGGCTGCAATCGTAAGAGTCACTTACATAGACATACATCAATAATAATGTTTTTGCTATCCTTTAAATTATTCTTGTTTGCCACCAACCCCACTGACCTCAGTCTGATTCATTCTGCGTATCTAAATACCTACACTGTTAGCCATCTCTGTTTATTTAACATTCCAAACTTTAGCCAAGCATGTTTTGTTAAATATTTTACAAGAGGGGGGGGTTGTATTGCATTTGAATTTGGATAAACATAATTAGACATAATAGACTGTAGACTGTAATACTAACTGTGTACATTGGTATGCTGTTTATTATACGCACTGATTCCAGAATTTGCGGGGAGTTTCGTATGGAGATAAGCCCACGCCTGGGCAAAACACAATACAAGGAGCAATTTCTCTTCCTCTACAAGTGAGTAGTAGCCTCTTCACCATTTCTAGAACAATTTATTCATCCAATCGCAATTTACCATGGCTCTGCATTCCATTCGACAGCCTGCTGCTAGCACTGGCCCCTCATGGTTTATGGCTTAGCCTACATAGCTCAGGCAATTTGATTCCACACAGTCAACTTTTTTGTCACATACATAACGCCAATAAAGTATGCCTATAGAGGTTACACAGTGCAGTGCTCATTCATCTTCTGTCATATCCACAAACCACAGTAGGTCGAGACGAGGATATGTTCCCAGGATTTGCACAGATATTAATCGGCTATCTACTGGCGGTTTGTTGCTTTCATTGTTTTTTGTTCCACTATTCAGAGCATACTGACTCTACAGATTGTACGCTGTTTAAATGCATTTTGGAATTTTGGAACGAGATTCAGGTTATGCTTTTAGTGCATATTATGCATGTGACATTTTCATTATACAGAAATAAAAGCCTAGTCAAAGTGTATGAAACCTTAGACAGCATTCTGGAAATCTGTTAAATAATAAAACCTGATAAACCAGAAAGTGTAAATAGGCTCTCTTTTGGTCAATCCACTCAGTACAACACAAATGTATGGGATATCTGTAAAGCGTGTGTCTGACATTCATGCTCTTTCTATACACCTACGCTCAGTTTGGCATTGCCTGACAGCCTGCATGTGCATTCAATCAGAGGGATGGCAGCGCCTTGGCCTTTATTTAGGGGAGTGTCACTATAGCAGGTCTGCTCCGCATCATCCTGGTTGTCTCCTCATACATTTGTACATTTCTACCAGCTAGACGTGGTGGCCACTTCGGCCTCCTCCGTTCTTTCCTCAAGGTGTTGATGTGTCTCTCAGCCCTATGTGCGGGACGTGTCTATAGGTATGTGTTGTACTGACTGGATTGGTTGAGAGAGAATGTCAGGTTATGAATAAAACCACTGTTCTCTGAGGAAGAGAAATGAGCTACAACACTAGTGTATCCCGCTCAGTTATGCTTGGTAGGGATGCACCGATACCACTTTTTTAAAAACCGATACGAGTACGAGTACCTTTGCATATGTACTTGCCGATACGGAGTACCGATACCGATATTTCTGAGATTGGGTTTCCATAAAAGTGTGAAGCAGAAATTGGGCCTAATGTGCAAATGTGTGTAGATATTAGGCTATGCTCCTTGTAGAATGTTTGTAAATTGAGTGGAAATTGATGCATTTATTATTATACTTGTATTAATTTGTTTAAATCTGAAAACAATCTAACAAAAACTGTAACAAAAAAAACTTTCATCAAATTGATAAGAAAATATAATGTGCAGCATACATAGGCTTAGTTGACAAAAAGCAAAGACAGAATGTAGTCAAGGAAAACAGAATGTATGTCATCATGGTTGAAATCATTGAATTCTATTAAGCAGCTAAAAATATAAGCAATTATTATTATTATTATTATTATTATTATTTAACATTATGAAATGTTATGTAGCCTAAATAATTGTATGTGTTTACTAAAACAAAAATAGACTACCGTGAAATAGTGGTAATATGAAGTGTCTGCTGTAATAACATTGTACAGTCCACCCCTCTGGCTCAAAGAGTAATGGCACAACCTGCCAAACTTTGATCGTGATGGAGAACTACATGTGATCAGAACAGCACCATAAAAGTTATTCACACAGAGAAAACTGAAGTTGAACTTTTTTGTAACATACAATTAGTTTATTTTTATATGATCCAATTGGGTTTGGCTCATTAGTGCTCGGGAGACATTGAGATGTTGTTTTTAATTCGCAAGGAAAGTTTATGTTTGGCTAACCACTGTTGATCATAACACGGCATCTCAGTAGCCTGCAATGATATGCAACAAAGCTGTTGATTACAGTGTGTTTCCACAGGGCGAAATTTTCGCCACCTTCTTTAATCACCAGCCCGTAGCTGTACAGCAGGGCTATTCAATTAGTTTTCCAAGAGGGCCGCATTTAGAATCCAAGAACTTGAGCTGGGCTGCAAACTTTCCGTGGTCACTTTTTTCAAATAATAAAATCGCGACATATTGATTGAAAATGCATATTTGCTTTGTCTTAACAATAACTTTGCATGTGAACTATAGCTACAAAATAACAAAAGTGCGAAATAATTACTATAACACAGTGGTCCCCAAACTTTTCCTGAAGCGGGCCAGGCTAGGCTACTGTATACAACAGGTCTATTTTAGGCTATTCAATGTAAACTACTGTTATTTAGGCCTATGTTGATCTATTTTTGTGAAAATATAAATAGGCTATAAAATAGTCTTAAATGGAAATGGCTAAAACCACAAAATATTAATATTATGAATAACATATGAGTAATATGAAAGCCTTAAAAATCTGATTTTATTCCAACATTTTTAAATTACCAGAAAAGAATATTTTAATGCCACAACTTGGTTTTTGAAGTGAATTATTCATCCCTAAATGTCCTATTACAGATCTTATTTTGCATTCCAACAGGTAGGCAAACATTTAAAAAAAAAAAAAACACATAAGCACGCAAGGAATCTAATATAGGCCTAAGTACAATTGTCATAAGAGGAAATGCTGCATTTATCAATAGACCAAACCGGCTTAAAAAAAAGAAGGAAAAAAAAGGCTGCGCAACAGTGCCAAAATCCTCCGGTGGCCAAAACCGATATTACATGCACATGCTTACAGTGTTTTTTCATGCAAGCGGAGCGGAGCCGCTGTCCCCACTTCTAGTAGGCGTGCCGATTTGTGGGAATGGTGTGATTGACTGAACTAGCAAGCTGACTGCTATCGAGGTACTTAGCTTGCTATTACAACACTGATTTCTTGAAATGAAGCTCACAACTAAATGTTTACCATTCCAGCAACAACAATAACCTCATACGAAGTCCTTACAGTTATTCTGTTTTTGACAAGTTACGATCAAACAGCTCCACAGTCATCAAATTTTCCAACCGTGAGAAGTAAAAACAAGCAATCTGATTGGCTACCGCCCGCGATACCGCTCCTTCATTTGCATAATATTGAACACTGCTCAACTTTTGCCGCTGGCTCCGCTCATCTCGCTGCTCTACGTCACGTTTGACCGTTACTAATTGGAATGCATTGAACACAGAGCGCCGCTCCGCTTGCATGAAAAAACACCGTTAGAATCGCCATAGAGCAGTGTTTCTCAAACTGTGGGGGGCAGACACATGACAGTCGAATTCACAGCTATTTTTCAGATATTCGCATATGACAGTATATTGAGCTTTCCAATGGTGTTATTTGCTAGTTGCTGTAATGAGGGGTTCGAGAGAAATTTGGCTTTGAATTAGTAACATGAAAATTCTAACATTAACAAAAATCCTGTACTCGCAAAGTATTCCTCACAGAGATACATGTATTGTGCGCAAATTGAGCCTTCCAGGTGGGGCTCGAAAATTCTCTGCCTTTCAAAGTGGGGAATGACAGAAAAAGTTTGAGAACCACTGCCATAGAGAATGAACGGTGGAAAATACATTTGGAAATATTTTGGAGGGACATTTAAATTGATGTAGTTTGGGGACCCATTATGTATTTATTAATATTCTGCGAATTATAAAAATTATATTAAGTTTTGGAGACTGTTGACAATATTAAAGGTGACGCATCACGTCGGCCACATCTGGGCCGCGCCCAGAGCCACATCTGGGCTGCATCCGGGCCGCGTGTGGCCCGCAGGCCGCCAATTGAATAGCCCTGCTGTACAGATTCGCCTTACTCCTGTCGTCGTCATTTATCTTAAATAATTCCCAAATTGCTGACATTGCTGATTGGTCTCACTGGAAAATGTGCTCCATCGTCTAATGCTTTCAGTTTCTCACTCACTACTAGCCAGAGACGCTAACAGATCACAGAAGCCAAATTTTAAGGTCGTTAGGTCTCCCCCTAGAGAGGCTGAAGTCATTTTGAACAATTCCACACACCTAGTGAGTTCATTTTTGATGCGGTGAAAATAGTCCATTAACTGTTGAGTGGAATCGGTGCGTGGTATCGGCAGTTTATGTACGAATACGAGTATAAGTATTTTAACGAAGTATCGGCCCGATACTGGTATCGGTATTGGTGCTTCCCTAATGCTTGGTGAAGAACGCAGGGTTGAACTGGAGAACTGCCGCTGCTACGTCACCACCCGTCATTTACCTTGAGATCAGAGAACAGTGTTCATAACCTGACGTTAACTTTCTCACAGAGTTTCTAGTCACACAGATACCTTCTTCACGTCAGCACATTCTGAGTATTTCAGTGATGGCAGTCACTCATTAGTGTTTTATCAGTTCACAAGAAAAATAAATTTGAATGTACAATGGGTTACATCAAATTTCTTAATACACTCTCCAACTCTGCATCTATCACACACCTAGCCTAGCTAAATGAACAATGGTCTAGCCAAGCTACTGTTGAAACGCACTAATAGAGGCAGGTTTTATCAGTCAAATACCATGTCTGCTACTGGAATGAGCAACATCCAATCAGACCAATGCTTCCGATGATATGCTGCTTCACCAATCATCTTTGCCGAAACGCATCATATCAACGCTGTGCCACATTTGAAAAATATTTAAATGTTCAATCAAGACGTGTTAACGAAACCATACATCTCAACCCTTGCAATTTTCAGTAATATAATATTTTGTGAATCAACAAAGGCTTGAATTTAAATGTGAATATTTACTGTAAATTCACGGTATGAAAACATGTTCTGTTCTGAATATCACAAACTTAGAAATGGGACGGAGGAATATTCACAGACGCAACATGTAACTTAGCCTGGAGGAAACCTTACAATCACATAACATAAAAGCAATAATACAGCAAGCCAGAGGCAAATATAAGCTCTAACATTAACAATGCAAAGCATTTGTAATGTTAGCAATATCCCTGGTAACAATTTTTGGCTCTGGGAAGGTTTTTTGTTGGGTATGGGAACGTCCCCTATAGTCTAGTTTTGGTTCTCTGAAGGGGCACCAGGAAAGTTTTTTAAATGGAACTGGAACGTTCACTGCTGGTTTGCATGTCTGGTTAGGCCAACGTACCCGCAACGTTATCCTAACGTGACATTTTGTGAGAAAAATATAAATACTAAACACATAAATTCTATACGCATCGAGCAGGAATCAAACCCCCGGCCACCCGGGCCGCATGCAGGTGCATTACCGCTACACCGCTGCGTCATTAGCATTTCAGGGACAAAAAACAAAACAAAAACATAGCTGTGATACATTGCTAATTACCAGTCATAAAATCAACATCAAAATAAACAGTCAAAATCAAGTTACCAAGTTGTTTAATGATAATTTACTCATAATATCTATCAGATTGTAATTTAAATACATATAAAAAAATAACCACAAGGTAACGTTTGCGGACGGTCACAAAGTTACCACGTTCTCCGAACCAAAATAGGATAATGTTCTTAAAATAACCACAGGAGAATCATGAGGGAACGTTAGTTAAGGTTCCCATAACGTTCTGTGTTTGTGGGGATGGTAACATTTTGCAAGACATCCGTCATGCTGCAGCCATTTAAACCTTAAGTAAATCTGGTTTGCACCAAACATAATTATCAACAGACACGCTAGGTTACTGCTAAAACCAAGCTGTGCGTCTCAACAGACAGGGTTCTGTTGACCGAAGGTGCTGCCTCACTCTTTGAAATAAAACTGAAAGTGACAGGCAGCAGCCTGGAGTAAAAACTCGTCTCTCATTGGTGCCTGATTGTTCAGGGTTAGGAAATCAGAAATCGGATCCTTGGCCAGACTGATCGCGAAATTTCCCAATGCAGCGACAGGACTTTTGGCACAATAGTTCTCAAAGTCTTTCTCAACAAATAACATAGGCCTACAGTATATCAAAGCATGAGAACATATACAAATGATACAAATGGAAATCATCCAGAAAGGCAACGTGGATTTTTTTTCTCATACTGTAATTACCATTCTCTCTTGGATAGGAGTAATGTGGTGTATTTGGTGGAGAAGTACCTCTTTGAAGACCCCCGTGAAGTTTTTGAACGGGAACCTTATATTCTGCGATTCGTATCATCTCACACAGGTATTGGTATTTCACACTCCACGTAAAAGGTATGTGAGATTTGAACACTGTTTTTCATACTATAGTATGAACCACACCATATCCTCCAAGATTGCGAAATGCTTGTGGTCCATCAGCAGTTTAGGCCTACTGCTGTTTTGCCTTGTTCCTTCTACAGTAGTTCGCTGGTAGTCTGGCGATGCCATCCTACGAACTTCCACTAAAGACTTTTCGCTTCGCTCCGTACAGTAGTCTGGCCCAACCCTCCTAGCTCGGTTTCGCCAATCAGCACACAGTATAGAGCGATGTCTCTGAACTTGTCTGTAGTTCAGCAGTAAAAGTAAGTAGTCTGAGAGACTGGATCAGGACTTTGGAGCAATCAGGTTTTATTGTCTTAAGGTTACATTGCCTATGGAAAGGCAACGGAGTGACAGGGTTCCATGAAGAGTACCCCATCTCTGATTTACTTCAGTCTGGAGCTAGTTTAAATACATTTCCAGGACGAAGGGGGTTAAGTGGGGGTGTAACCCCTTACATGTTAATGACTCTAGATGGATACTTTGAAATGACCAGGTATTGTAAACCTCTGATAAACATGTTAGGACTAACCTATTTCTTCATGAGACTGAGACCATCAAAGTGCTTTGACTTAGAGCATCACAATAAGACCAAACATGACATACAATGACATACATCACATTTCTGTAAATTCAAACAGTACTATGTAGTCACCATTGTTCTCTCTGTCTTCACTGTGAGGGGACAGAGTGTTAACAGGGGGGATGGGAGGCAGGCTTCAGAAAGGCCTGGATACTTAGCATACTACAAGAGCAGCCATTGACACACACTCAAGGTTGGGGGAGGCTAGCTCAACTATTTCACATTTCAACATAATGTTACCTTAGAAATAACTTCTTACAGGGTGACAATAATATCATACAAACAGTATGAGAACATAGTTCAATATTCGGTACCATCAGCAGCTTGTAGTAGGAATGCGTAAGTTGGAGGCGTGAGAGACAGGTGAGCAAATACATATCCAAGCGGAAACATGTTTCAATTGCATTGTTCTAGACTGTATGACTGAGTCAACAGTCGGCTAGTTCGCTGGCAGTTTCCTGCCATTTTTCACCCTAAAGCTGGCAACACACCTACCGATTTTTAGCCCCGATATTGATACGATGGAACATCAGGGCCAGTCATGGGCAGTGTTGGGTGTAACGCGTTACAGTAACAGAAGTTACAGTAACGTAACTACTTTTTTCGCAAAAAAGTAGTGTAACGCTAGCCTAGACTCTAGACGTACCCCTTGTGGTAGCAAATTTGAATTTGCACAGAGGTACGTCTAGAGGCCACTGATAGAAACCCGTTTTAGCCTTCCTCTGGAGGCGGATAACCAATCACAGCGCGGTATGTGTACAGGAAATCGTAAGGCGGGCTTTGTACGATGACGACAGCCCTGCTCAAACCAGAGCGGAATCGTCTTTGGCTTTAGTTTTGGACGAATTGCACTTGTCATTTTCTTTGAAAGTGAAACAAGAAAGTGCACTGAAGTTTTTCGTTCTGAAAAAGATGTCTTTGCCGTGTTACCGACGGGCTACGGGAAAAGTTTGATATACCAGCTGGTACCACTGGCCGGAACGCTAGCCTATTACGTGGAGAGGCAGTTTGAAAGACAACGCAATCACCCGCCCCTCCATTGATGTACAGTCTATCAGTGGTCTTCAGACTATACATTCTTATGATATAGTCTGACGTGTCAGGCTAGTGTAACGCGTTACCGCTGAAAATTTGGTAACGAAACGTAGTTCCTTTTCCTATACTGCCCAACGTTACTTTCCCTATGGACATTAGCGAAGTTGAAGTTATCAGGATCAAACCGAGTTATGGGAGGTGGAACCTTTTTATGGAGTTGTGAGCGCGCTCCCGCTGGGAAGCGCTTGTTACGGGTGTTTTTGATCATCTTTTCTTTTTGTGTTATTGCCTTATTGGCATGCTGTTATTATGTTCTCTGATGATAAAGGGGTACTGTATTCTTGCGCAGTTGCAATGTATAGGTTGTAAACATAAGTCAATGTCTTAATTGATTGTTAACCGTGATTTGGTTGTGACCGATATGGCATGAATGTTACTGTGCGTAACAGTCGGTGTTCGCCTCTGACGGGAGAGGATCTAGCCTAATGATGGTATGTTATATTGCCTAGTTTGTGGGCCTTGCCCCTGTTTATTTTCAGTTTGATCAGTGTTTTGTTTGTTTAGTTTGTTTGTTAATTTGTTATGTTATGCACCCCGCCAGTGGCCTAATATAAAATAAAAGAAAGACGTCTGCATTATTCCATTTCGTTTCCATGCCCGCCGGACACACTCCGTTACAATGCCACTGAAAATGTGGCCGTTTGCAATGTCGACCTGCTCTCACCGACTCGTTTCGGTTTTAGCCTACTTCAATAAAGCCAAACATAGGCCTACTGTAGCTCCAGATAGTAAGATAATGCGCGGCTCTCCCTACGTCAACCTCTCTCCTAGATATTGCTTTAACCAGGCTATTCCGATCATGCTGCGCATGATGTTAACTTTATTGAGGATTTTGTGCAAGTAGCATATTCACCGAAATTAATAAGTGCCTGTTCACCTTTGTGCATAACATTCAGCCAGAGGTCCAGAGAGAGAGAGAGAGAGAGAGAGAGAGAGAGAGAGAGATTGTCACATTGTAAGGTCAGTGCTTGCTTCCCATTACATTCAAAAGTCCACAAAGCCTTTACTGAACTCCTGCGCCGTTGCGCAGACTGGAGAACGACGGAAAAAAAACAACATCCCATACCATGCCATTTTGAGGTTGTCATCACGTTTATAAGGAGCCTGTATTGAGGCTGTTATTTACTACTGTTTCACAGGGCTTTAGTGTTGAAGCCTGTAGCCAAATATTTTCATGTTAAAAGCAGAATAAAGAGCATAAAAGAAATATCTGTTATGTCATCAATAGAACTTTCCTTTTTTTTTTTTTTTTTTTTTTACAAAAGTAACGTAAAAGTAACGAATAACGTAAAAAAGTTACTTTGCATAGAAGGTAACTAAGTAAAGTAACTGACTACTTTTCCAAGAAGTAACGAGTAACGAGCAAACACTACTTTTTAAAAGTAACTTCCCCAACACTGGTCATGGGTAATCATGAGTAGTCGCAAGTTTCAGGGTGAGGACTAAACGGTAAAGCCTGGTAGCCAGAAATGACGTTGAAATCTCGCCGTTATGTTGATTGCCTAGTAACAATGTCAAACGACCTACTTGTAAATACCTCTAAACCAGTGGTTCTCAAAGTGTGGTCCGGGGGCCACTGGTGGTCCGTGAGCAAGCTTAAGTGGTCCGCGAGAGGATTTCCAAAGAAATATGTGAATTTAGTCTGTTTCTTACTAACATTATTTGAAGGCAAAAGATGAATTGTTCACTGAATAGTATGAGGCAGCCCTGTAATTTGTTAAAAACTTCAGGCTATCTGAATTTGAAGTACATAGAAAGCCCTATTTCAAAATGTTTTACAGGATAAAAGGTAGCACCATGTGAGTTGGAGAGGCCGCACGAGGGCAGGTGGCAGAATCATCTGACATTCTAAGAGGCAGACGTGTGTATATAGTATAGTATATTATATATGTAGTATTGTATAACTCTCCCTGAACATCCAAACTATAGATAAACTGTTGCCTTTCTCCTTGTTCTTGAATGAACAAAAGCAGAATGATGTGTAGATGCAAAGATAAATACTCCTTTATACTGCACTTTAAAATTAGCATGTTTCTTCAACAGCTTTGGATGACCTGGTTCTAATCCCAGTCCACACTAAACCAGATAATGCAGTGAAAGAACTGAACGAACTCTCTAATGTTTGCTTGGCTATCCAACATAAATGGAAAACGGACGTGAGTTGGTCAAAAGACATAAGGCTACATCTTACAGGTTTTTTTTTGTTTTTTTCCCCCGCAGAACACTACACACAGTGATTTACATAAACAGACACAGAAATCACTCACAGGTCTCGTATTTGCAATTGACAGGCACTTCCCTTCAAAATACTGCAAAATTGAAACCACTAAACTATTGAGTGATCTATATACAGTATGATACAGTATGTGTGTTAATTGTGTTTCCAATTTTGCACTTCAGTGTGTTCAGTTGCTAAATCAGTGTGCAGACTCTTGCAAAAAGTGTGAAGCAGACATTGTGCTTAATTTAATACAAATGTTTTTTTTTTTTTTTTTTTTTTTTTCCTCTCACTGTGTTTAATTGCCAAAACTTACTTATTTTCCCCTCTTGTAGAATATCATGATTCTTGGGGACTTCAATGCAGATGGAGATTATGTGTCTGCAAGCGACCTCCAAAACATCAGCATCAGGAGAGATCACTTTTATTGGTTGATTGGAGATGATGCCAACACCACTGTCAGCACAACAAATAGACATGCATATGATCGGTTTGTACCTGTGTGTACTCTAAAACAATAAACATGCTTTGTTGTCTCCCTAAATGGTCTACCATAAAATATGTGATAACTTTAAAAAATCATTATGTACATTTGTTTTTTATTAGGCTATTTGTTTATTTTGTTTCCATTATTTTATTTTTGAGTTTGAGTTTATACTATTTTGTTTCTCTGTGTGCGTTTCTACTTTAGGATTGTGGTGTTTGGGAGAAACATGCTGGCTGCTGTGGTCCCTGGCTCAGCTCGTCCATTCCACTTCCCCACTCTTCTTTGGCCTAATCTGACAGAGGGCATGGCAAGTACTCAACCTTCACACCTGAATGACACCCAGCATTTTGCTATTTTCACAGCACAGAAAACGAATTTGCGCCAGTGCAAAGTTCAAAAAAGTTGGACTTACGATGTCTAATTAATCATGGGTGTGTTGTGGGTGTAACGCAGAATTAATCAATGACAGATCAATTTCTTATTGCCTTTGAGAACGCAGAGCGTAAAGCGGCTGGTGAATTGCTATCACACCAGCTGATCTCCTCCTTGTGCATTTAAAGAAATTAAAATATTGAATAGCTAGCAAGCTCACACATCGAGTGTAGTAACATTCAGAGCCATAATGGATCTGGTAATATTAAATTGATGTCTACAGGCTGCACAAGACATGAAGGAAGCTGATTTAGTCCTGATAGATATCTCGGAATATTCATTTGAAAGCAAAAGTAAACTTGATTCTCCATTCAACTTCTTCCTGGACATCATAATGATTTTCCGATTGTAATAATTATTGTTGTGGCCTTCATTGTTATGCTGAAACGAGGACTGCATTACCTATTGCGTTGTGCACCCATAAAATAGCATTTCAGGAATGCGTGACTGACGAATGACCAGGTTTTTCCCAGTCAGTGGCGGATCCTTTTCTGCGTCTGTATAATAGCATCTGTTGCGCTTTGCGCCTAGCCACACCTTCGAGGACGCAAAGTCATTTGCTAATTAGACAACGCGAATTAAGCTGGGGATACACTGTACGATATTTTCGATTCATATTGGTTACTTTTCCCAAAAAATTTAAGTTTTCGCACACAAACCCTGGGCGCCGCCATAACCCCCAAAGCGACATCAAAAAATGCAATACATTTTTGCCGGAACTGGGTTTTTACAGCATCTACCTGCTACTACCCATAGGGGTTGCCGGTGAGACACACGGATAAAATTGACAGACAAATTACCGTAGCGTAACTGCCTGTTTAAACAGCGATGCAATGTCCTTCTCAAACCTCATCACAAAAGTCTGCCACATTTGTATTCATGAGGACTAACACACGCAAGTGTAACGGAGGCCATCTAGCTCGGCTAGCTGGTGGCAGTACGTGTAAATCCTCACAGCATAATTGCACACACACTCACTATATAAATTAAATATCGTAGTCAATGTTTGTCAACAAGCAACTGACTTGGCAAAATATTGGTATCAATGTTAATGTATGATAGGACCTAACCTCTTTATAAATAATAATAGTATCATTAACTTTATGACCGCTAAAGTTCGTGAACCCAACCACAACTCTGGGACTAGCCTACATACCCTTGGTTGAACTAACAATACTTGCCGTTTTAGACTTTGCAGCCTTATATTACTGTAAAATACGTTTACTTTTGCACTGCTCATTTAAAATGACCTCAGCAATGTTATCCGCTGGCTGTCAATAAATGAAATCTCAATTTAATATATTATCGATACGTTAGCTAACTCGCTAGTGTTAGCTCGCTAACTTTAACAGCTTGTATTTGCCGTCTAACATGACAGAAAATTAATCTGACACAAATACAAACACTAACAACTTATACCAGGGCTATTCAATTGGCGGCCCGCGTGGCCACAACCGGCCCGCACGCGGCCCAGATGCAGCCCGGACACGGCCCAGATGCGGCGAACATGATTCATCACCTTTAAAACTAAAATATTGTTATCAGTCTCTAAAGCTTAATATATACCTTATAATTTGCAGAATATTAATAAATAGATACTATGTCCCCAAACTATGTCAATTTAAGTGGCATTAATAATTTTTTTAAGGTATTTTCCACTGTTCATTCTCTATGGCGATTCTAAGCCTTTTTATTTATTTTTTAAGCCGGTTTGGTCTATTGATGCAGCATTTCCTCTTATGACAACTGTACTTATATTAGAGTCCTTGCGTGTTTACGTGTTATTTAAAATTTTTCTTTTAGCCTACCTGTTGGAGTGCAAAATAAGTTCTGTAACAGGACATTTAGGGATGAATAATTCACTTTAAAAACAAAGTTATGGTATTAAAATATTCTGTTCTGGTAATTTAAAAATGTAAATTTTGTAAATAAATACTTTGTAGCTATTGTTAACATGCAAAGTTATTGTTAAAACAAAGCAAATATGCATTTTTAATCAATGAGTTGCGATTTGATTATTTGAAAATAGTGACCGCGAAAAATTTGCGGCCCCGCTCAAGTTCTTGGATTCTATATGTGGCCCCCTTGGAAAACTAATTGAATAGCCCTGACTTATACCATTAGGCTTGATGTAATGTCAAACACTTACGGAATATGAGAGATAAAAAAAACACCCTCTTTCTAATTAATACTAGGATCATTAACATTATGTCAGCTATAAAGTTTAACCACAACTCTGAGAATAGCCCACCCTTGGTTAATTCAATCAGGGCTCTTGGCATTTTAGACTTTGAAACCTAACATACTACTGTAAACTATGTTTACTTTTGCACTGTTCACTTAAAATGACTTGAGCAATGTTTGCTGGCTGTCAATAAATTAAATGTCAATTTAATGTTACGTTAGCTAACTCGCTAGCGTTAGCTCGCTAAATTTAACAGCCTGGATTTGCCGTCTGACATGACAAAACTAATCTGACACAAATACAAACACTAACAACTTATACCATTAGGCTTGATGTAATGTCAAACACTTACGGAATATGAGAGATGCATCCAAAAAAACAACAATGACTCCAAAAGTCGATTTATTGGTAAAAATCCCACACATCATTCAAATTTAGCACGACTCTGCTCTGCATAGGCTACTGAGGGATTGCCCTTTTGACTAGGCAACTATGAACTATGAATGTAACGTTAGCCTCTCCTTTGCTTCAACCCTGTTTGGTGTTTAAACTCCGTTTGTATATGTCTTCAGGACTGTCTGGAGACAGAGTTCTCTGACATCTCCACCTTGCCAGGACTTTTTGAAAGTAACGTTGTCTGTCTGTCTGATTGAAACCTCCGGTTATGTGTATGAGAGGTAACCACTCATTCAGGTCCTTTCTCGACTTTATGCAACCAACTACCATACATGTTGTTCCTGAACAATTTTCCCCCTAATATATCCATGTTGTTATTTTGAAAAATTGTTATAACTTATAGCCCGTTTGACACGACAATATTAGTGCTTAGCTTGCAAAACACATAGGCAAGATAAACCAGACCCCTAGAACGGAAGTGGCTTGCATCCCGGGAGAAGTAGGAGGAAGTACAGCGGAAACGGCCGAAAAACTTGTCTGCATTTTAAAAGTAATTATTTACAAGGAAAAATAATATAACTAAAGTAACTATTGCTATTTTCCAAATGCATCAAGATAACTCAACTTCTGGACTGACAACAAACCTTTTTGACAATGCACTGTCAATGACCGCTAATAGCAAAGACCATGGAATACTCTGACATTATACAAGTAGGGCCTAGTAGTGAATCTCGTAAATCACTGCATTTTATGGCGTGCTATCACGTTATCCCTATGAACAGATTGGCGATCTATCAGCTCAAAAATGGTGCCTGCTTACTTTCAGTAGTTTCGTCAGATTTGTCTATCCTGCAACCATTTACTAATGAAAACAACCGGATTGTGAGTGCACATACAGTATACATATAACAACAACAATAAAAACAACACTGGGAAAACAGTGGCGAAACCAGGACATCTGTAGTAAAGATAAAACATTTTACTTTAAATCCCGACATGGTTAAACATTCCAGTACTCTCATAAAAACACAACCTACGATATATGAGAATTAGCCTGGGAGTTCCCATGCTCCTTAGCGCGCTTATTTCATTTCACTCTGCAAAGCAACATGGTGACCATGCCGTTTTTCTCGCTTGCTTTCGGTATCCAATCGCAGAACAAAAAGGGATTTGTTCGGCCCTCGATTGCATTTTACGTCACGTGGTGGCTCTGGTATTGGCTCCGAGGTATGTACAGACGCTATGAAAGACATTCGTAGCGCCCAATAAACGGCTCTGGACAATCGTAAACTATGCTTCCGTTACGAGAAAAGTCAAAGTATCTTTTGAGAAAAGTCAAAGTATCACTATACACCCGAAAACTGAGGGTTAATTAATGGTAGCATACCTTGCAGTCGCAAACGCTAGCGTGCTACAGTCTGCCATAACAGGTGGAAGAACATCTTCTTGGAATGTAGCCGGGTCTGGCTTACCATTGGCTGGCAATGACTTTGCGTTACCCAGCTCTCCTAACTTTACCCGGCTACAAGGACGGCAGGCACAGCAGACAAGACACTAGGCTGCAACCCAGTTCTCTCTAGCGACGGCCATGACAGTTGCCAACGATTGAACTATGGGGCCTCTTTGTAGGACAAGATGTTTTGTGTTACAGTTTTTCTCAGTCGCTTTGGTACATTTCTCAGATCAGAATTGAAATTCTCAAAACTATTTGGTCAATCTTCACATCATCATGTCACATCAAAATAACAATTTCTCATCGGTTCAGCAAATTGCAAATCCATTGGTACATCCATGCAAAAACTTGTGGACAATTTTCTGTTGAATTGTCTCACACCCCATTGCATTTAGGCATTGGCATATCGTATAAGTTTTTACATGCAAAATGGTTGAACATGTTGTCATAATAGGTCAAAGACAGATGCATATAAGCAAAATAATGCATGTAAGCAAGGTGTAGGAAGACTGAATTGCAATTTCTATATCACTGGGTGTATAGAGATTGTGTAGAGATTGTCCTATGTTCACATTTAGCTTTTTAGTGCTGTTTGCAGTCTTTTCCTTTCTGTAGACAATGACATGGTTTGTCAACAAATTGCTGTAGAAAAAGTAGCAGCGTAATTTTTAATCTTCTCCATTCAATTCAAACAATCTCTCACATACACTAAGGTGTCATTTACAACATACAGTACTTATCACCAAAATGTTATAGTTTATACAAGGGTTATAACCAGTTTACACCAGAAAACTCCTCATGTGTGCACTATTACATTGACAACATGACTAAACAATTTGACTGCACAAGAACTTTTCCCTCTGATGGACTGACATGTCTATTGACACAAATATTTAATTTTAAGATATGAATTAAGGATTTTGAGCAAGAGACTTGCTTTTGCAGTCAATCCATGATGTTTGCCATTTGTCCAAATTGTTTTGAGAAATGCACTTACTGTTTTGCAAAAAGTAAGGATGATTCGAGAATTGTACCAAAGCGACTGAGAAAAAATGTAAAAATCAGCCCCACCCCCATACAGGTGTAATCACTTGGGTCATTACGTGAACTCCACTCTACCACACCAATAAAGGACTAAGTCTGAGTGTGGTGCCTGCTCTATAGACATAGACCTAATGATTATCAAATGTTTTCCTTACCCTGTGGTCACACGGGAGGGCAACTGGGCAATTTCAACAAGCAACTTGGTTGCCAAGGAGGCGTGACTCGTATGAAGTTCGTTGCTACCGGCAAACACTAAAATATGCGTCTGGTAGCGACAACGTATATCGCCACAGATGTATTTTTGTGTTACAAAACCCATGTTTTCATATTTATCTTACCTCATTTGCCGCCTCGTTTTACAAAATATCAAGTCATAAATCCTTAACTTCTTAGTTTGTTACAGATAAATGCGATTTTGGAGTTAGCTCCGCCATTACAGGCGTCCGATCAAAATTCTTTTTGAAAGTATGCCGTCACGCATGGCTTCACTCTGATCGCCCAACCTTTGCAGAAAATAGCCTGCATTTCTATTTTTTCCCCGCCCACCAGGCAATCTGTTGCTCAGTTGCCTGTACTAATCGCCCGTTGCCTACCGTCATTGAAAATGAATGGGAACTAGTCGCCCAACACCAGTGAATTTATCACCCGTGTGACCACGGGGTTAGGACACAGTGGATCGTCTTACCTGTGTGTCGCCTTGAACGTCTATTAGTCAAATGTCAAAGTACAGTATAACAGTTCAGTCATATTGTGGCTACACCATACTTACATTTCATAGTAATCAGTTCAGCTTAGACCGATGTGGATCAGAGTGTAATTTATTATCCAAGATAACTTGGAATTCAGTTACAGGAAGAAAACCAATTAAGTGAGTAATATAAAACATTAACATTAACCGTCAGAGAATGAACAGTCTGTCTGGCCTAGAGAGGAATGGCTACATCCAGCAGCAAGCTGCTGAATTGGAGTCCTGCTACAGAGGGTCTCAAAGTACACATTATCATCTTTCCTTAAATACCCATTCTTGCCCTTGTGCTGTTCTTACTGATTACAGGTGAGGGGGAGGGAGCGTGTCCATGTTCCCACAGTTCTATGTTCCCACAACTCTATGTTCCCACAGCCCTATGTTCCCACAGTCCTATATTCTCACATTTCGAAGAGTTTTTCTTTTTCTTTCTTCAAAGTCAGGTACTATAGTCCCACATTTCTACCCCTGTCTGGTAGACCCCCTCTGTAAGTTCAAGCAAGATTCGATCTTTGGTATTATTTGCCCTCAATGGTGCCTTCCAGGTAGTGGGGTTTAGTTTTGCATCCACATTCCACGACGATTTTATATTCATCCACCTCAGCGATCATTTTTGAAATCGACCTCAGCAATCATTTTTGGAAACAGTTTCATAATCCTCCATTCTAATGTGAACGGAAGGGCTAACTGGATAAATATTACCTGTGTTGGTGTAAACATGCCCTTATCGGAACATATTGCTGTGGGAAAATAGGGTCTAATTTAAAAAAAAAATCTTTGTAATGTGAAAGCATGCGGGGCTGTGGGAACATAGGGCCCAATTTCCCAAATTTCCTAAGAAATGTGGGAACATAGGGCTGTGGGAACATAGGGCCTAATTTCCAAAAATTCTGTCAAAAATAAAAATTCCTAACAGTGTTGGGGAGTAACGAGTTACATGTAACGAAATTACATAATTTAATTACAAAATAAAAGTAACAGTAATCAGAAAAAATGTGTACTTGAATTACATTTAATTCAAGAAATATTCAGAATTACAATTTACATGATCCCAATATCATCTGAACATCATCATCAGAAACATTGGCTATGTGTGCTTCATGTACGTACAACATCCTGTATTTAAAACTAAATGTCACTACTACAGCTAAGACACTATTGTAAGATGAATTTGTCTACCATCATGTTGGCAACACCACTCACTTGTTACTGGATCTACAGCAGTCTAAGTTTCGGTAGCAAGGAGGCCTGACTGTCAGACAGAAACTACAACATAGGCCTGTGGCCCATTTCTGGATATAAAAATGAGCTCTATTGATCAGGTGCAGACATACTGTATACAAGCAATCTCAGACAAACAAACACCTGCTTCTTCAGTGATGTTCACCAAGTATTTTAACTATTTGCTCGTAGTGAACTCTGACACTGCTGTGGGAGTAAAAAAGGATTTTGGCAATGTCAGTTAAAACTGTTTGAGGATTCAAACACTCTTGCTTGACAATTGATTTATTTTTTATTTTATTTTTATTTTATTTTAAATGTAATCAAAAAGTAATCAAATGTAATTAGTTACATTACTTTATTAAAGTAATCAAAATAGTTACACTACAATTACTTTATCGAAGGGGTAACTTGTAACTGTAACGCATTACATTTCTGAAGTAACTTACCCAACACTGATTCCTAACAAATGTGGGAAACATAGGGCTGTGGGATCAAAGAGCTGTGGGAACATAGAGCTGACCCCGAGGGGGAAAAGGTGCGCTCAACTCAATTAGTGTAGAGAACGGGTTTGGGTGCGTAAAACAAAATAATACTGAATGATAAAGAAAGTAAACACTCTCAAGGTTTAACTCTTAACTACTTTTTTAATAATAACATGTCCAAGACTGATTAAAAACAACAGCCAAAAAGCAAATGTAGAGTTGGGGGGAGTTATCCTGAAAAGACCAGGAATCCCAGATTCCTGATAAACATATTAGGACCAGCCTATTTCTTGATGAGATTGAGACCATTAAATCACTTAGACTTAGAGCATCAAAATGAGACCAAAGATGACACATTAGATTCTGTAAATTCATACAGCACTTATATGCAGGGGTTAAAGTGGGCCGGAACACACCGGTACTGCGTTCCGGCACCTCACCTCAGATAAAAAAAAATATTTTAAAAATCAATATTGGCCTATCTGTGTCAATGATCACTGATGACAAGACACATTAACCTGCGACTATGCAACATTGCAAACACAATGTGTAGTGAACGTGGCGGTGGCTTTTTCATGAAGCTCATTTTTCCTTCTCTTGCTTCATTAAGTTACACCAAATCAAAACCGTTATCTCCTGACCCTGCCTTCACAAACACGCAGTCAGTCACTTTGGCAGAAGTCCTGCCAGTTTTCACATGCAGGATAATATTTATCAAGTTGATCTTTCGCGATAGTAATTGATGTGTTCAACGAACACCTATTGAAACCTATCAAATAAAAAAGTAGGCCATACTGTCCCTGAAATGTGTGCATGAGATCTCCTGCTTTGACCTTGCTGCGCACTTCAGCCTATAAGCAAGCGCTGTCTTTTTTTCTCACCGGAGAAACTAAAGCTAAAGACCAGAAAGAAACCGAAAAGAAACTTCGTAATACTATCTCATTACTTGGACAACTTGGACAAAATATGCGATTTTAGTCTAGGTGCGTCGTCACTGCAATGGCACTCCAGAAGCATTTTTTTTTCTCACAAAGTCAAATGCACTGATTAAGTTAAAACATGTATTGGATGAGCTATACAGTCTGACTGCAGCAATTTTTATGTGTTGCACACGTGTGCTGCAGACAGCTCATTCATTTGCGGTCAATGGGATTTTGGCACCATTTACTACGAACAATCTCCTAAATAAACTGAATCACTTATAGATGGTGCAGTGGCTTATGGACGCCACATGAGTGAGTTTGAAACAGGTGTGCATAGGGAGAGAGAGAGAAAGAGAGAGAGAGAGAGAGAGAGCTTCTTGCTCTCGCCTCATCCCATGTAGCATTTAAGCAGAGGGACACCTGAACAGACACACCTCTATAGGCTAGACACCTCCCTAAAATAGGCCTAGGTCCTGGCAGCAGGTTGGGATGTCTGGGGACCCCCAAAACAGTGTAGTACCAGTAAGAAATTGAAACTACTTTAAGGTTAAAGGCCTTTTTGAAATGCTCATCTTACCAACCCTTGTGTTTTAGAGGTTGTATTGTCATGTTTTGTTCATAGTGATTTTCTATCTTACTTTAGACTGACATTAAATTGTAAAAAACAAGGTTGTGTCATATTTTGGTGTTCAGCAATTTTCAACATTGACAGCTAGTGTAGATCAGGGGTGGGCAACAGTTTTAAGTTCTGAAGGCCACAGTCCACAGAACTTTGGCAAAGCAAGCGGAAGCTCACACATTAGATGATTGCAATTAAACATAACCTAGTTACACCCATGGCCGTAGCTACAATAGAAGACACAGAGGTCCGAGCCGAAAATAAGTTAAACATTCTTCAGACGCGCCAATTAATTAACCCTTTTGCGCGCGTTAGTGCCGCAAAACATATCTCCGGTTTTGCTTCATTGTCTTTCGGAAGCTTTATATGGGCATGATGCCTGGCATGGGCATGAGGTATTTGGTACCAAATTAAACTACACAACCAGATCTATCCATTGGTATCATTGGTAACGTACTTGCTAGAGAATGAGAGGGTTTAATTTCAGTGTGAAGATCGCCTATATTTAGGCAAGATATGTCTTTATCTAGTGTTAAAGGCTGAACTTGCTAGATCATCACACATTATAATATAAACCTATAATTTGCAGAGATAAGTTTTCTTTTCATTGAAACCTGTGAAATGAACACAGTTTTTAAAACTGTAATCTGTGGTGGGAGCACATTATTGTAGACTAAATGATTGGAGCACTTAAATCACATCCACTGGACACAACTCATTCACTGAAGTAAAATATATTTTTCTCCAAACACAATCAGTGGCAGGTTACACTGTTGTCACAAAATCATAAATAGCCTAAAGAATTCTGTGCTAAGATACAGCTGCATATTCAGCATTGCTCAGTTATGTAGCCTACTAGGAAGGAAGGAGGAGCTGTGTCTCATTGACTTTCAGTGGGTGTAATTTCTGTGTTTCCATCAGAAAAAAAGTCTATCATGATGTGCTCCCACCATTGCATTTTTAAGAACTGTGTTCATTTCACATATGGCTGTGAGATCACTTTGAAGTTTTCTATCACCCAATTTCAGAAATGGAGCACCCTCATTTTAGGTGGTGCTGAAGTCTCACACAACTGGTGGGAGAATGCAAAGGGAGAGGGGGTTTGGAGTGTCTCAGACCTTTCCCTTTACTATGCTATGCATATAATAGTGTATCTAATGCAATAAGTGAGTTTAGCAAAGTCAGTATGAGCAGGGGAAGTTCAAAGATTATTACAAACACTATTTCAGTAAATGTCTTATGTTGAAAAATTTTCCGCACGCTTCGCGCGCATGTAAGACCTCGCTAATTTCAAAATGCTGGCTACGGCCATGTTTACACCCGGGCGTTAAGTTACCCATGTATGGTGTAGAAGAGCCAAATTAAAACCATCAAATGTCAAACAATGTGAGATACTTGGAACGAATGTGACGCTATTGTATCCAGGTGTTTTTTTTTATTATTTATTTATTTTTTAATTTCGCCACAAAGAGGGTTCCCCCACCTGGCAAATCCCACTTTAACCACTGCTTATATGTATTGTCGCTTTGTCGGTCTTCAGAGTAACTTTCCCATAAGAAAGCAGAGTGTGAAACTGCAGGGGACATGCAGTGGAGATAAGGCACAGTGGGAGCTAAGGTTGCAGAGACAGTGTCCAAACATGGGGGAAGGTCCTCAGCTCTTGGCAGAATGGCATAAACATTTGCCTTGCACAATTCAATAGTACTTTGTATGCTAACCTGAAGCTAAAAACACTACTGTCAGATTGAGTAAACAGTTTGTTGAACTGGGGAAAGGTAAAACTCAATCGTCTGTTTGGGGGGAAATAACTTGAGTAGAAAGATCTTTACTTCTACTTGACGAAATGTGTACCTTTGTATATCACTGTATTAAGCTACTGGGGAGACTTTATCATACTTAAGAAAAAATGTCTAACACTAACATATATCCACAGGCATTGAGAGTCAGCGATCACTATCCTGTCGAGGTGGACTTAGGATTCCAGGCAACCATGGCTCCTCAGCCTCTGGCTCCCCAGATACCAACACAATATCCCATACAGTATCCAATACAGTATAGCCATGCATTCACCATTGCAATACAATTGCAATGTACTTTCTGCAATTATTGTTACTTAGAGTTTACATACACATACATGTATCCGCCTTTAATGGGTTTTTATAGATGTCCTGGCTGTTGTAAAATTGTTAAGTGTTATGGATACAGACTTTAATTTTAAGTGAAGTGTTACCCCAAACATTCCAGTGTCATTCCTAAATATATTTTGAAGACTTTTACAGAGATTTGTTCATTTATCTTTCTAATCCTGAATTATATGACATTTTGGCCTTAAAAATAGTAATTTACTGGATAATATTATATCCATTACCCCCTCGGTAACACTTATTGTAAAAATGAATGGCCCCTTCTCTATCTCTTTTCAAATCCTATCTCAAAACATACCTTTACTCCCTAGCTTATAATGTAATGTAATTTTGTCCTATTCTTAGCCTGCCCCCTCCCCCTTTTTATTTCTTTGTAGTTATATTAAGTTTTATTTTGTATTTATCTTAGTTAAGTTTATTTTATTGACATAAAGTTAGGTTAGAGTAAGTTAGTTAAGTAGTTAAGTTTAATTTTATTACCTATTTTATCTTTATTTTTCTTTTCTTTTCTCTTCTGTTTAGAGCTTCTCTTTAATCTAAGTCATAATATAGGCTAAGTTATTTAAGATAAGTAAGATTAAGTTTATTTTCCCCACTTTTATTTGTTTTCTCATTAATTGAAAAAAAAAATTAATTTAAGCTATATTTAGCTTCTTGTTTCTGACTATTTGCTTTTTATTATTATTTTATTGTGTTTTGTTTTGTTTTTATTTTATAGCACTTTGGTTGACTATTGTCTATTGTAAAGTGCTCTACAAATAAATTTGACTTTGACTTTGACCCCCTCAGTTATGAAGGGTGGAAGTAACAAAAATTAAATAAAAAGAAATGAACTTTAACATGTCATATCCCATATTAAATATAAATGTATTATTGGTTATTAAATGTAATCTAATTTGAACTGCATTTTAAGTTAAAATGCTTTAAACTTAAAATTAATTAAAAAAAATTGAATTCATTTTGAGATCAGACATTACATTTACATTTCCCTGTTATTTTCATTTTGAATGAGACATTTCGGCCTCATGCAGTTCCATGCGCCACCATTTATTTCAAGAGCATTTCATTTACTTTTAGAAAGACTTTAGTTTTAGGTTTCACGTTCACCTGTCAATCAGAAGCCCCACCCATCAACAACAATCTGACTCGATTGAAAATGCCTGCCGTCAATGTATACAATGACGGGACAAGGCTGGCACATCCAATACCTAAAGTAGCACACGTAGCTTACGGGAGATAACCTAAACTTAGTGAGCTCTTGACAGAGAGACCTTGCTACCAACAAGTGTATGATCATCCTTGTAAAATGTTGAAATGTTTGCATTAAATTGTGGTCGCTGGTTGGTTTACACCATCGCAAGTTACGTAACGCTTTCGACCAGGCAGGATAATTTGTTGCTGGGATGCCCCTGTGTGTTTCACCGTCATGGGGTCGTAAAGGTTTTCATCGTAGAAAACATAGCCTACTTGTCCCTGACTTGTAACCTATCTTGTGATCGTGCAACTAACTTAGACGCTGTTGAGGGGATAGAATCAGATAAGCAGGCTGTTTATCTGATTCTATCCCCTCAACAACGTTGGCTACGGTAGTAGGACCAGCCTGCTGAATGGCACACCCCGAGTTGTTCCAAGCAGCAGCAGCCTACTGACTGTCTGTGATCAGTAGGCCTACTAAACTAACGGTCCCAAGCAAACAGCCCTGTAGTCTTAAAACCCTGTCATATTTTGTGCAAAATATTATCACTAATGAATCATTCAGAGCATAGTTTTTAGCGTCGTAATCATTCTTTGACGTCGTAGTAACACAAGAACACTCCGCAAAAGCATTACAACAGATACAGGCATCTCCAATCGAGACTGATCAGTGTTGATGGGTGGGGTATATGATTGACAGGTGAACATGCAACCTAAAACTAAATTCTTTCTAAAAGTAAATGAAATGCTCTTGAAATAAATGGTGGCGCATGGAACTGCACGAGGCTGAATTATAATGTCTCATTCAAAATGAAAATAACAGGGAAATGTAAATGTAATGTCTGATCTCAAAATGAATTAAATTTCTTATTCAATTCATTTTAAGCATTTTAATTTTAAATGCAATTGTATCAAACTTCAAATTAGATTACATTTAATAACAATTGATAGATTTAAATCTGGCACTTGGCAATATGACATGTTTAATTTTATTTCTTAATTTTCTTTGTATTTAATTTTTGTTACTTCCACCCTTCATACTCGGTAACACTTTACATTACAGCTCGGTAATAAGAGGGTAGTTTTGTGGTTATAACCTGGTAATTTGTAATAATAACTCATAATTACTCACATCCCTGAGTAATAACTGAATAATAACTGATAAATTACTGAGTAATTTTATGTTATTACTAAACAATAGCCCACTATTTGTTGTGGTAATAGGTCAGTAACCAAATGGTAATAACAAGGAATTACTTGTATGGTATGGTGAGATTGGATTATATAAAGTAATTACATGGTAAAAAATGTATTAATTGCTAATAACTACCAAGTAATTACCTATGTAATTTCATCAAAATTACACAGAATCAGGGCTGTAAAATGCATTTTTGCCTGTTTCAATTTCATTACAGTGTAATTGTTACTCCAAAAATGACAATGAATCAAATTACATTGGATCTTGAATGGGATAGGTTTATTATGATGGTAAGTAACTACCAAGTAATAACCTGTGTCCTTTCATAAAAATTACTTCATTCCATAAAAATACTTTTTTGCCTGTTTCGCTACTGTAAAAATTACAACGGTTCAAATTACATTGGAGCTTGAATGTGTTCCATTTAATGTGACAGAAATGTAATAAGACAACATGATACAACCATGATAAACCAAACATATATGCAGAGTTGTATAAAGTACTGGAGTAGAGGAGTGGAGTAGAAGTAAAAGTACCATATCAAAAAAATGACTTGAGTAGAAGTAGAAGTGTTCTTTAAACACCATACTTAAGTGGAAGTACAAAAGTATTGAAAAAGTTTTGTACTTAAAGGGGAAGTTTGGTTTTTAACATGTTTAGCCCCTTTTCTGGAATGTCTAGGATGAAATAGAATCATCAAAACCAACATTTTGATGATCGCTCCTGTCTCTGATATTTGGCTCATTTAGAATCCCCCCTTTTCTGCTTCAGAATGGCTTCCTTTGTGCATGTCCGATAATGTCCTTAAAACAACCTTAAACCTTTATTTTAAAACTTGTGCTGCTCACCAAGTGTTTAGTGGTGTCCATTGATGTTCTGAAACAATTATAGTAGCAAAGTACAGTTTCTGTCACATTTTATATGGTATTTTGAACATTCTGGGACTATTTTTTCGGCGTAGCAATACCAACTAGCACAACAAGAAGACAAATAAAGCTGGATAGGAACTGTATTTCGCTATGACAATTGTTGTGGAACATCAACTCACCCCACTAACCACTTGGTGAGCTGCACGTTTTAAAACAAAGATGTAAGATTCTTTTAAGGCCATTATCGGACATGCACAAAGCAAGCCATTCTGAAGCGGAAAAGGGAGGATTCTAAATGAGCCAAATATCAGAGACAGGAGCAGTTGTCAAAATTTTGGTGTTGATGATTCTATTTCATCCTAGACACTCCAGAAAAGGAGCTAAACATGTTAAAAACCAAACTTCCCCTTTAAGTATTGCAAGTAAAAGTATTTTAAAATTTGCTACTCAAGTACTGAAAGTAAAAGTAGAAGTATATTAAAGAAAGCAGTCAAAAGTTTGAATATCATACTATTTTACATTTATTTGTCTGAAATAGTCTGTTTGGCCATGGACTTTAAGTAGAGCCAGGGATGGTCACCACTCCCCTCACTACAATCTTTCGAAGTTTAAGAACTTGATGTTCTTCTTCCATCTCGAAATGAGAACAGTAGACTGACCCTTGCTAATCATTCCCAATTGACTGCATTCAGTACTGCGAAAGGTCGAAGGGGACTATGAGGTCTCTTATACCGCTTGAATCGCCCAATAATTATAATGAAAACCTGGTGATGGTCTGGTCTGGCATTGATAGGCTATCATTGGATGTTGTATGATTTGTGACATTTTTTTATATAGGCTATATATATAAAAGTAACGAGTAACTAATCAGCACATCAAAAATGTAACGAAGTAGAAGTATTAAATTCATCAAAAAAATGTAGTGAAGTAAAAGTGGAAGTATGAGAAAAAAGAATACTCCAGTAAAGTACAGATACTGCATTTTAGTACTTAAGTAGGCTACTTAAGTAGTTCTACTTCGTTACTATACATCTCTGGTTCTTACCATTATCTCTATGAAATCAGTCACCTCTTCAGCCATTATCCTAGAACTTAATTAATGCCTATTTCTAAGTTTAAGGTTTACAAGAGAGTACAAGGTCTAAGGGACACCAATCCCACAGTCAGTGCGATTGGAGTGAGAGGAGAGCCTTCATCTGTACGGAAATATTGATTTACTTTTTGTTTTTGTTAGTGACTCATCCAAGACATCCTGTGACTCTCAAGTTTGGGCTTTACATCTTACAACAGACTGATGGTCATTTGCTAGAGTAGACGGTGGTGGTCCGCACCGCACACGGGTCTCGAACCCGCCACCCCGCAAGCTACAAACTCCCAGCGTGGGAGTCGGACACTCTAAAAGCCCAGGCTTCCAACTCAGCAGTTAGAAACGACCAAGGAATTGGGTTGTGAGGATTTACACGTACTGCTGCCAAGCTAGCTGCCATCCGTTACACTAGCATATCATGCAAAACATGTTGCACTTATCCTGTGACTCCATATGTATTTCAATCTTGCTATCTTACCCTTGTGTGTTCACAGTGCAATGACATGTCTGTAGTGTCATTACGCCAGCTGACTTGGTTACTATGAAATCAGTCAGAAAACCATGCAGGAACTCATATTTCACCTTATATACCACCCTTTGTGACTAATAGGCATTATCATGACCACAGTAGCAGGTTATTTTCACATGTATTTTTTATTGTGCTTGTATATAAAAACAATAATTAATAAATTCCAGAATTAATTTAGCACCAGATAAGACCATAATAAATACAGGATTTAAGGATACAAAACATACACAAAATGTAATCATTATAGTACAATGATAAAGCAAAACAAACAAGTTAAACTTTTAAGCATGAAGCTAATGAAAAAATAATACATGCTAACCTAAAGGGTAACGCTTTAATTTACTGCCTGTGAAGTACTGGGTAAGTATTAGGTAAGAATGGTGTAACAAAAAAGTATCAAGGGATAAATTACTGAGTACTTACAGCGTAAGTTTGCTGGAATAACACACGTTCACGCTTTATTTTACAGCCCGTGAAGTACTGGGTAAGTACAGGTGTAAATGTGTAATCAGGGGTCTCTAGACGTTCAAATTTGCTACCGCTAGGGGTACGTCTAGAGTTCTAGGCTACACAATGACTGGATGAACAGAGGAGAGGTAAAACTCTAGGGGCGGTGGAAAATGAGTAAATTGGCTATCACATTTACATTTATGCATTTAGCAGATGCTTGTATCCAAAGCAACTTACAAAAGCGAAGAACATTAAAGCTACAACACAGCTAAGAACAATATCAGTAAAATAGGAGTAACATTTACTAACAAGAGAGTCACAGGAATTCAAAGTTCAAGAGTGGTTCTGAAAATGCTTAGTCAGTGCTTTCCAGATACTGGAAGGTCTGGGACAACATGGTATTCTCAGTTTTAGAAATCACCAAATCGCCATACACAATCTTTGGTTATCAATTGTTCAATCAAGGAAAGGAAAATAAAAAAATAAATAAAAGTTATATCTAGCCTTCATAGAGGTGACTCATCTCAGGTGTTAGATAAGACAACTAGCAATTTGTAGTGGAAACACAGCTTGTACAATGTAGCTTTGCCTCTTCCACCCCTTGGCTGTACTGTATGTGCAGCCAGCAATGTTGCAAAATATGTACACTTGTCCATAACATTTACCTCTTTTTAAGGCAATGGAAACTTCTAAAAAAAATTGTATTTAAATCTATACTTAAGCTGTATAAAAGAAACAATATTACTACAATATTACCTTACAGTGCTTAGACCATAAATAATTAAAAAAGAACACCATTCTAGATCGGGTTTCGTAAGTTTCCAGATGTAGGTTGAATTTGATATCAAATCAAGTCAAGTGTATTTATATAGTGCATTTTAACACATCACAGTTGATCTAAAGCGCTTTAGAATGGAAGGGGAGACTAGCCTGATTGCCATCGACTTTCAAAGCTCTACGAGACTTTGGTCTGACCAAGAGCCCGTATAACAAAGTTTCTCAAAGCGCATGGTTGACCTGCCTCCCTCAAATGCCTCGGTTTGCTACTGGTCGATGTTAGAAAATGCTGTGCCGAAGCAAAACCAATCACACCACTCTTTCCTCTGACGTATGTGACGCGAAGGGAATTGCTTGAACAGGACTGAGAGCCGTTGGAGCTGCTCAAAGTTGATTGGTTCTTGACCAAGAGGGGGCAGTTCCCCCGTTTAGGGGAATTCAGAAATCCTGCCCGATCAGCAGCTGGCCAGACCAGCGACAGCAATGCCGAAGGTATTAAGGGGAGACCTCACTAACCACTACCAATGTGTAGCACCCATCTGGTAACATCCAGAACGCTCACCACACACCAGCTTGAGGTGGAGAATGAGGGAATGGACAGGAGCGAAAGAACGAATGAGCCAATTATAGTGGGGGGATGATTAGGGGCCAGATTTAATGAGCCAGTTTGGGACTTTAGCCAGGACATCGTGGAACCCCCTCTTTGCGACAAGTGTCATGCAGGGTGCTTGCTCTTTTTCGAAATCAAAATTCCAGACTTTTTCAAAACTGATACCCCCCCCCCCAAGACCTTGACTTTATATACTTTTACACTTGTGTGCCCACTGCCTACTTTATTGGTTGGATATCGTTCCAGTAGGCTATACATAGTAGGTACGATACGTATCCTATACAGTACGTGACTGGTTAACAAAATCATAGTTTTTACACCCTTATACTATTTCTTATTTCAAAATATTCTGTGTCTTTGAGCATACATTTTCCATACTTTCACACAAAATCCAAGACTTTTCAAGGTCTGGAAAATAGTGTTTCAAAATTCCATACTTTTTAAGCACCCTGGTCATGGGATCTTTTATGAGTGTCAGGACCTCGGTTTAATGTCTCATCCGAAAGATGGCCTCTCCTACAGCACAGTGTTCCCGTCACTGCACTGGAGCATTGGGATTGATCTTAGGCCAGAGAGAAGAGACCCACCTACTGGCCACCCACCAACACCACTTCCAGCAGCAACCCAGTTTTCCCCAGAGGTGATCCAGGTATTGCATATTTCTGCAGAGACACAAAGTAAAATAAGAACATTTTGTTGTTGTTGTAACCTATCTTGTTTCTTTCATTCTTAAAATCGAATTCTTTGTTTTGCATCCAAGATGCATCTAGGATAAAAAGAAAAGATCCAAGGCACTCTTCATATGTGGAAAATATAAAAAGCCTTTATTTACATGGCTATTTCATATAGAAAAAGTTAAAAACAATTGTGAGCAACAACCCACGCGTAGCGGCACAGACAAGCCTTCTTCAGGGTATGTTGCTCCTAACACCAGTGCCCTCTTAACAGGTGGACAGATTTTGAACACCTGAATGTGAAACAGTACTAATTTACCAGGTAAACAGTTTATGCAACAGCCACTAGATGGCAATGTTTCTAGGGTTTGGTCCACATCCACCATGCATCTAGGATAGTTTGTACCAAAAACAATTAATCATGTGGCTATGAATATATGATTATATTCCCTTGGGTATTTGTGCTTCGGGTATGTGGCTTTCAAACAGTCTTCTACACTTGAAGAGTTGGGGACGCTGCAGTTTATATTAGATTGCAGGAACACTGTACTTACCACCACAAAATTATAATGTTGTTTAAAGCGTTGTAAAGGTTATGACATGCCCCTTGCATTAGTTTTAGGTTGAAATTACAAAAAATTCTCAAAAAAACATCTAAAACATCTACCAACTTAATTGTGCACAAAAGTTTGCCCTGTGTGGAGAGGTGTTACTGGGGGAATGAGTGTAGCAGTATGGGCCTTTTATTTTGGCACAATCTGCCCTGGTAGTAAAAAATATTTAGTAGGGTGCTGCTTACCATATTAGCAGCAGGCTATCTTGCTCCCATCTGAAATGATTTTCGTCATTGTTGTGCCTAATGAAAGTACACCACAGGAGTTATTCTATAAACATTTTTATATAATCATTCATTTCATACAAGCCAGAGTCTACTTCTCACTCATTACAAAGTGAAAGTGAACCTGAGCTGATCAGCTTCATTTTTGCTTAGCACCTGAACAGAATTCTCAACACGTAAATCTGTAGACTACAGGTTCCAAACTGAGAACCACTACAAGTACCTCAGCATTATTCACATGGTTAGATGAGATGAGAATATTGAATAATATATTTAATTAATATTTACCCGAACAAGAGCATAACAATTTATACCCGTCCCTGAAACAACAACAACAACAACAACAAAACAGTTTAGAGAAATTTGATGAAGCCCATTCAAACAATAATAAGGTGTAAGCGGAATTCACCTGGACTCTGCTGTTTGCTTTTTCGATGCAGGTATATCATAGACACACAGACACAGATGACCACAATAAAAGATGTCAATCCAACAATCAGCAGTATCCAGAAAGTAGTGTCTTCTTCTGTAAGCCATTGGGACACATTGGGATTTAGCCACAAGCTTGACAAACACCTGGTCATTTGCAAGCATCTCATCCTAAACATGATACTCAGTGACTCTGTATGTAACTTGTATCGTATCATCTTACCTTTGGCAGTGTCACAGAATGGTAACATATCTAGAGTGTCACTGTGCCAGCTGACTTGGTTGCTATGGTTACAGATGATGTAGCCATCTTTGGCAAAAACTGCCAGGTTAGGAGTGATGGGGAGGTCTCCCAGCTGAGTGCAGTCACTACTGTTACAGCTGAAGTTCAGAGAAAGGTCATGACCTCTGCAGGTCACTGTCAGATTACAAGAGTCACTGCTGGACCAGTTGGACACTATAGTCAGCACAGGAGCAGCCACAGGTTCTGAAACAGAAATACACACACAAAAAAAGCAGGCTTTAAACAGGCATCAAATAAAATCATGAAGAATTAAGAATACATTCACCCTTATTATAATCAGATGCTCAAGATCAGTGTAATACATACTGTACAATACAACTAAACACGCAGAGAGCGCAGACACTCTGCCAAGGCAATGTGGTCACAGACAATATAAATTCCAGGTCGAGTTCTGGAATACAGTTAACCACCAAAATTGAATCCGCTGTTACAAACACGTCAAAAAATGTAATCCAAATCCGTGTAGTACTTTTCAAGTTATGTTGTACACAGACATGCAGACACACAGACACAGACACACACACACTGTGACACACACACACACACAGATACACACACACAGAGATACACAGACAGGCACTGGTGAAAACATAACCTCCCTGGCGGATGTATTAATATAGCATTATGTAGAACAGGAAGAAAAGAATGTGAAGTGGTATTCACTGTAACGCTGCCTCCATCTCTTTAAAGTGATAGAATGGTGAGGTCATGTAATGAGTTTGTGTAAAAAAGACCCTGCTTGCTAGTTGTAGCTATCAGGAGCACTAAGCAACCATGAACCATCTGTTCTTAGTGCCTCATTTTAAATATTGGAACCGTTTTTACAGTATACTATCAACTAAGTGCGGGGCTACTTTGTACCTCTCTATGGTTTAAAGCAGCAATTTGGCCACTAACACTTAAGCTCATTGCCCCCAATAGCCACAACTATCAAACGGTCTGCTATGGCCTACACAAACGTATCAAACTTCTGCTCCCCGGCAAACGTTCAAACTTGTAGGCCATATTACAGAGGCATTCTCCTTTAACCACAAGTTGTAACAAACGAAAAAAAGGGTCATCTGTAATTTATATTGCGTCAGTAACCATATTGGTTTGGTGGAGGTCATCCACACCTTGCTACTCTAATGTAGTTTTATACTCACCTACAACAGAAAGGTTGTATTTACCAGCACAGATGGTTCCCTTCACCTTCTCCACGATAAACCCTTTGTAAGAACCACTGTCGCTTTTCTGCAGGTTCATCAACTCCAGAGAGAAAGTGGCATTATCAAATTTCACTTTATGCTCATAGATGGGCTGGACTACTAACTTTCTTCCAGGGTAATACCTCATAATAAGTTGATTGTTATACCACTCCACCACCACAATGTTTGCAGTACCCGTAGACTCACAATGCATATTTACAGTTACAGACATACCCTCTTGACTGTATAAGTTGGTCTCTGAACAGGAGCCTGTAGGAACAAAAAACAAGGTTGAATGCACATTAGTGCTGAAATGATCAGAAACAGTGATATAATGGACCAATTTTCCAGCTGTTTCCCTGGAAAAGGTATCCACAAATTATAATGTAGCCTATATTAAATTATATTGATGGCATCCAATAAGGATCTGAATGCTACACTAATGTTATTGGCAGTCATAAATGATTGCTTGCCTTGCTACTTCTTAAAAAAGGCTGCTGGCTATGGATTGAAATACATATAATACATTATGTACATATAATACTCTTTTGCCTAATCAAGTATTTCTTTTTTTTGTGTGGTAACTTGGTTAAAAGTGTAAACCTACCAATAGAGGGGCTGGAATAACTGAATAAGAGAAGAAGTCCAAGATGATACATTGTGGCATCTCTTCCATTTAATTTTCACAAATCTGAAAAGAGATAAAAACACTGCATATGAAGTAACGCCTTCCAGAGGCTAGACTGTGCCCTAAAGGTCCTGGATTCTCAAGCCATGTTGGAAGGTATGTCAAACAAATCACAATATAGAGTAGCCTAATAGAGGGGTGGCCAGCTGGTGGACATTTCATGGAATTCTCTCTCTCTCTCTCTCTCTCTCTCTCTCTCTCTCTCTCTCTCTCTCTCTCTCTCTCTCTCTCTCTCTCTCTCTCTCACACACACACACACACACACACACACACACACTATTGCTTATCTTAATAATAGAATTTGTACTTTATACATCTGTATCAATGAAGAATAGGATCATACATCCCATGATGTACAGTGCATTAAATATATAATATCTTTAGGCCTACATCATTTTAACTTCCCAGGATATAGATTTGCAAATCGAGTTTTCAGGGGTCAGGTAGGGTACTGTTAGCCTGACATTGCCCGCCCATAAAAGGGGTATTATGGGCGGGCAATGTCAGGCTAAGGTACTGTCGTTTGCGCTGCCTCACAGTTAGTCTAGTGACAAACCATCAAAAAGTGCTTTAGTTTTCGAGATACCCCTACCCGTGGTAGAACAAAATCCAACTATGTTTTTCTTCATCTTTAAGGTCTCCCATATATGAAATGGATTCTTGGACAAAAATATTTTACTGCAAAGATGATTAAATTCATAGATATTGTCATACACCCCATAGCTAAAAAAAAGAACAAAAATGGACCCTTGCCGAATGGGACTTAAGACATATAAACTGATACAGAATCTTAATACAAGCTCTGAGACCTTTGAAACTTGGCATGTATTTAGGCAAGAAGTTGCTGTACCTTCCAGAAAAAACTGTGTGTGAATATCTTGAAGTATGCCATGTTTAGAGCCCTAAGAACACATACCTAAAATAGGTGGACATGTAAAAAATTGGACACCTTTGCAGAATGTTTTTGTTTAGTTTGTGTTTGCTTTGGCAGGGAATGTCATAGAAACACATGGTATGGCTTGTTGGAAAGGTGAGGTTGTGCTGAATCCAGCAATACCCAATATGTAAATGTACCATGTACAATCGGGGTGCTACTTTCCTCAATGTATGAGGCGTCCCAAATTAAGGAAAATGATGCATTGATATAAATAGGTCTCAAGTCCAAAGTCCATGGTCAGTGCTGGCAAGGCTGTTGACAATTTCATTGGTATAGCAAAGTACGCAGAGTTGTATTAAGTAGAGGAGTGGAGTAGAAGTAAAAGTACCATATCAAAAAAATGACTTGAGTGGAAGTAGAAGTGGTCTCTAAACATTATACTTAAGTGGAAGTACTAAAGTATTCAAAATGTTTTGTACTTAAGTATTGCAAGTAAAAGTATAAAAAAAAATCGCTACTTAAGTACTGAAAGTAAAAGTAAAAGTACTGTGAATATTAAAGAAAGCAGTAAAAGTTTGAATATCATATTGTTTTACATTTATTTGGCTGAAATAGTCTGTTTGGCCATGGACTCTAAGTAGGGCCAGGGATGGTCACCACCATTCCCCTGACTACAATCATTTTATTTGAAGTTAAAGAAATTGGTGTACTCCATCTATCTCGAAATGGAGCAGTAGACTGACCCTTACTAATCGTTCCCAATTGACTGCATTCAGTACTCCGAAAGGTCGAAGAGGAGCATGAGGTCTCGTATACCGCTTGAATCGTCCAATAATGAGCACCTGGTGATGCTCTCATCTGCATTGATAGGCTATCATTGGATGTGGTAACATTTTTTATAAAAGTAACGAGTAACTAATCAGCACATCAAAAATGTAACGAAGTAGAAGTATTAAATTCATCAAAAAAAATTTAGTGAAGTAAAAGTGGAAGTAGGAGAAAAAAAGAATACTCCAGTAAAGTACAGATACTGCATTTTAGTACTTAAGTAGGCTACTTAAGTAGTTGTACTTCGTTACTATACATCTCTGAAAGTATGTTACATGAGTTAAGTACTAGTCTATATTTAGGATCAACTACATTTCATAATAATACATAATATGACAAAATATGGAAACAAAAATTGAAATTCAAAGGCATTAGATCGTGGGCAGGACATGCTTAAGCGCACCTCCCAATCAATCCATTTTGGTCTGACAATAGCCAAACATGCCAGACATACAATAAGCTTGTTCGTGTTCAGAGTCGGTACGGCTACAGGCTGTAGCCAGAGCCAGCGAGATCTACGGAAATACGTCGGTGGGAGTGGAAAAGCATGGGGGACAAGGTGGACAACACAGCTGCAGCTGGCTGTAGCCAAACACACGTGAACATGGACGTGATGTCAGGAGATATCGCGGAAGTTTGTTTGCACTGAAAACAGCTTGAATCCCCTCATTTCACCATTAAAATGAACGTGATAACTGGCGAAATAAATCATATAATGTTGCTTAATAAATGATTGTTGCAATGCAAGAGGAACAGAGTTGTGTTTGAAGGTGTTTTGTTAAAAATAGTAATGTGGTATGAAATGCTTATTTGAGATGGCAAACCAAGCCATGCTGGAGAGCAATAAGGCTATTTCATTGGGCAAAACTTGCATACCGCTTAGCAGCAGCTCATTCAAATAAGCCCATTTTCAGTGAGTACAACGTGGTTGGTGTCATATTTGTCATGAGGAGTTTCAAACCAATCGGAATAATGAGTTACGTCATGGGGGTGGGATGCATCCTCTTGCAGCGGAGAAAAAGGAGATGCGGGTTTCGGCTGCAGCCGCCTTGTTACCGCGAGTTTTGAGTGACGTGCTGTGGGCGTATTTTGGTGACGCATTCACAAGCTTGGTGAAGTCAGCCGGAAGTCGGACACCGCGTCTAACCACAATGCATCGCTTGGCTGCAGCCGGCTGTAGGCACCTTTACATCTCAAACACGCCTAATGTATAGTCTGACCATGATGGATAGTTACCTCACTCACGTCAGATGACCATAAACGTCACAGATACGTCACACACGTGACCATAAACGTCACAGATACGTGGTCCTTTAGCGCCATCGCGCGGTCAAGTGTTCTGGGCTAAGAGTTCAGTCTCATAAATATGCACATTTTTTCACGTTTTTCTAAAGTGCCTTGCGGGTAAACTTATCCTTTTTTTGGGCTCAGATTTTATATTTCGCTCATTTGGGGTGAGATCTGTAGCCCTGAAGTGAAAGTCCCTGTGCATTTTAAAGGTTTATAAATGTTGCCAATGGGGATCTCCAGGATGTTGTCAATGTAATTTATATGTCCAAACTAAGCATTTTATTGCATTTTGAATTTCATATGTCATCTAACACAATTATTTGGGAAATTCTAAAATTGAAATGGATACTTTTAAAAGTAATTTGACATAGTTTGACGTTGTTGTTTGGTTTTGATTGACGGCTTTACAATGGAAGTCTGTGGAGTCAATGCTCCGCCCGCAATGCCCCGCCTTCTGTTTTGTTTTGATAGAAGTGCTGGATAGCTACAGAGCGGTGTCTCCACCGCAACAGGTAGCTTGAGCTTCTCGCCACCTGGTTGGGGGTTACCGTGTAAGCTATTGCGCTGTAACCATATGCGCCCATATAAGTTTCGGTTCAGCTGACGTCTGCTTTGCTTTTGAAGTAGCCAATAGGTCATTCACGAACTTACTCTTGTCACATTGATAATGTAGGCTACATCTGCGTCTCTGTAGTTACAGCCAAATCTGGTGCACTCTACCAACATAACTTCTAATCAGAGAGCATTAAAGCAGTAGGAAGATCAAGATTTTGTGATTAGAATGTTATGAAATTCATTTACATTTCCTGTGACTCTTTGAGCTACTCAGGTGGCGAGCAGCTCCTGAACTACCTGTTGGAGACCCCTGATCTAAACAAAATTGTATTCCTATATCGTCCCCAAATAAATATCCAAGGTGGCATAGGCAACACTCGGCATCACCGTTTCTTCACTGAATTGATTGTGCGTAAGGGCGGTGGTGCCGGTGGAGGTGTTCCAATAAGCCACGGTAAAACATGAAAATATTAACTCATGCAACAACTTCATTGGTTTCTGTATTAGAAGGTTTGCAGGTAAGCCTGGTGGTGGGCCAGTTGTTCTGTCAGGTCTGTAACGTTACGTCTCGAGTCTATCCATCTAATTTCTAGCCTACCTGAACCAAGACATCCCTCAGCGGGCATGGCTCACTCCAACCACGGCACAGAAATGGAAAATTGAAATATTGATTGGTATCAAATTCAACTATCCACTCTTTCAAAAGCAACCGTCAAACAACAATGAAATACACAAACAGCACCAATTACCTATTATCTGAGTTGTCTGAAAAATGGAAAATTAAGTTTCAGACCCAATTTTCATATTTTTCATGTGAATTCTAAAAATGGATCAAAGCACTGCAACGCTTTACACGGACCCTTTTAGAAAGCCCGTTTCAACTCTCATTTGTCCAACGTGTAGCCTATCAAATTGCTTGACAACAACACTTCACAAAATGCATTGCCATTTCAAGAAGCCCCACACACTAGCGAATTCTATATCAAAGAACAGACAAATAAATGTACTTGCCATAAAGTATTTAAACAGGAGGATGCGATGTTCAACGTTGTGAGTAAAACCGAAAGTATAATTCAAAAAGCCCGCAGCAGCTTTGACCCGTCCTCTCATTGGTGGGGAGCAATGCAGCTACGGAAAGCGTAGTGCCAGAGCCCGTTTACGGCGAGCCATGGCACTCCTATTGACGCCATTCAACCTGCAATTCCAATTGCAAATCCGCTAGGGGGCGATCGCGAGTCAGTGGAAACTGAGTGGAAAATCAATGAGCACCTATGAGGTATAGGGCTAAATGTATAATTTTCACATATTTAGGGACAACATATCACAGATTGCATTTTATTTTAAGCAACTTTGACATGGATTTCAATCAAAATGAAATATATTTAATACATATGACCATTACGTTTTTCATCTGTGAGCAGTTTTTCCCCCTGACTCACTAGCATTCTGCTACTCTATTCTGGTGAATGGCCATAGGGAAAGACTTGCTGTGTCACGTGACAGACACTTTGGAAAGGATTTTACAAATGAACAAAAAATGCTAAAAACATTATGTGTGGACCAAGAATTAAGTCAAATTACTCTGAACCGCATGCATGAATGCATTTATTCAAGAAAAAATTGTATCTAAAGAAAAGCAGCATTTGAGGGTGCAGCTGCATAGAACCCAATTCATTCTTCACTGACTCGCGCGCGCCATCTAGGCACAATACCACCGGAGTGCTAATTCTCCCCTATTAAAAGTTCTCTGGTAGTGCTTCACCAGCGCAAATGGCATACTGCTATGCTACATGTGCTACAAGCTGCGTGTGCCCCAGAACACGGTGCAGCACACGCTAGTTTCCCACAATTAATTAATTAGCTGCAGGTGCTCTACTTGAGTGGTTAAGCCCCATATTCTAGGCTACTCCCCAGTATGCAGCATGGTATGCAAGCAGCAGGGGTTCATTCAACAGCACATTGTTACGCACCGGTGCGTTGCGTTAGCCTAATTGAATGATAAGTTTGCTCGTTACGCTGCACACCGGTGCGCAACATGCTTCTGAGGTAGTTCACTCTCGTTTGATGGGTGTGTCAGAGGTGTTCACCAATGAGCATCTAGGTGTATCGGAAGCTCTGAGATTTACGGATCATTCAGACGGGGCGGCAGGCCGACCGCAACGCTCAGCGTTAACGCTCACATCAGCCAGTCACAAGAGTGAATCTTTTGACGCTGTGTTTTGATAGGACAACGCTGTTGCCGTCGGCTTGCCGCCCCGTCTGAATGATCCGTTAAAGCGCTACTGCTAAATATAACACAAATTCATGTTGTGTTGAATTGTCCTCTGGTGACAGCAAAAGCAGTGGTAATATTATCATTTTGTAGTATTCCTAACAATGATACATTTAAACTACTGAGGTTGTTGTTAAGTTCAGCTATTTCCTTGCCTGCCAGCACGTGCAGAATGGCCCTCCAGGCTTCCATTGTTGCTGCACTGACGTGACACAACAGTATGTTCAGCCCGACGTCGTTTGCGTTGGGTTCAACGCTATGCACCGTTATGGCCGTTCTGAATAGCCTCCTGAAAATGGCCTACTGACCACATGACCAGAACCTCATTAAATAATTGACTGCAGGTGCTCTACCTGACTGAAGCCCCACACTACTCCTGTGATATTAGTCATGTACTGCATGCTACACGCTGCTGTCTGCAGAGATCAGTATATGAGCAATATGTAGTAGTCAAGTAGTAGGCATTTCCGGAAACGGCCACTGTTGTCGGTTTTATGGTTCAAGAAGCCATCTTCGTGCTTTTAGCCTAGGCCTACTGCGTTTAAAATATATATATATTTAAATATATATATATATTTAGCCTATATAAATATACTATGTAGCCCTCTTTTCCCTCAGAGGGTGAGTGTAGTAAGTGTAACCTGGGTCCGTGGGTTAGGTTCTCACCTATTAAGACTCTTAAGTAAACTATGAGACTTAATCACCCATGCAATACACTTAATGCAATAGACTAATACCAAATACACTAACCAGTGAGTGGAGGCTGACTCAATATGTAAAATGGGTATCAATAAATGTATTATAAAAAGACAATAGAAAAATGTACAATACAAAGCAATGCTCAAGCAGTTAATCAAGAAGAGGTATTAAATTATTAAATATTCAAGTAATTGGATTCAACTTATTATTATTCAACCAACAAGCCAAAGTGCAATAATAGCTGACAAGAACCAACCAGTAGGCTACTGTGTAAATAGATGTATAGTAAAAATGTATAGAAATGGTAAAGTTAAAATGTAGATATGTAAATATGTAACAATAAAGGACAAAATATTCAAAGACAGCTGTACACTGTAGTAATAATTAACTACCTAGTGTAATAATGACCAGGATATTCGACGCACTCACACATATGAAATTATTGACTATGGAAAATTACTAGCTTATTGTACAGAGATTGGACTGAACTCAATTCTACAATATAAACAGATATTTCCCAATGTAATCACATACAGAATGAATGACACCAATAAGCTAGAATGGATACAGCGCACCCAATAACACACTCAGCACAGATAAGTCTATCACAAATGCTGTAAATATAATAGTGACACCACTCCTTAAGTGTGAACACAAAAAGCCGGCAAACACAAATAAAAGAAAAGAAACCCCCGTTGCAGGCCTGTTTGGTTAGCTCCATGCACGTCACGAATGGATCCGTGCAGAACTACTCACAGTGGAGATCCACTGGTCACGTCAAGTATAACCGGCGTCGCGATTTCAGTTCATTTTCAATGGAGCACGTCAAATCGTCCTGCAAAGCATTGTGGGAAGGCAGCGCGTTCATCCGTCACGTCAAAAGTTGGGCTTGGCTCAACATTATGCAAATTGAGGCGTCAAACGCAGCCTTATTAGCCAATGCCAGTACAGCGTCGTGTTTGAGCCGTTGGAATCAACCAAACAGGAGCAGGAAAGAGCAGCCAACTGAAATTTGAAATGACACGCCTCCTGTAAACAACGCAGGGGACTCGCGTTTTGCTAGAAACGTTGACGTGGTTAGTGGATCAGCACCGTCACAGTTCGAGTGGATGACGCTGGAGCAGTGGAATCGATAAGGACTCACGATCAGTCAGTCAGTCACGTCAAGTCAGTCAGGGCACCGCTCTCCCCAAAGGCAGCTCCCTCAGGGGCTAACCGGGTAGCCTAGCTGGCAGGTAGCTGCTATCAGTTACGGTGCTGATCCACTAACCACGTCAACGTTTCTAGCAAAACGCGAGTCCCCTGCGTTGTTTACAGGAGGCGTGTCATTTCAAATTTCAGTTGGCTGCTCTTTCCTGCTCCTGTTTGGTTGATTCCAACGGCTCAAACACGACGCTGTACTGGCATTGGCTAATAAGGCTGCGTTTGACGCCTTGATTTGCATAATGTTCAGCCGAGCCCAACTTTTGCAATAGTATCCGGCTGCGTCCTGCAAGACTAAAGACACGCCTACTTCTCAAGACACGCCCCCTAAATACACGCCCACCCACGACGACGTGGTCATACGTAGTCACGCCCGAAGTTAACGACACGCCCACTAGAGACACGCCCCCCTGGACGAGGACGCAGACAGATTTGTAGTTTCTAAAGGAACCGTATGTAAGGGCTATGCAAGTTTTGCCCAATGAAATTGCCTTATTGCTCTCCAGCATGGCTTGGTTTGCCATCTCAAATAAGCATTTCATACCACATTACTATTTTTAACAAAACACCTTCAAACACAACTCTGTTCCTCTTGCATTGCAACAATAATTTATTAAGCAACATTATATGATTTATTTCGCCAGTTATCACGTTCATTTTAATGGTGAACTGAGGGGATTCAAGCTGTTTTCAGTGTAAACAAACTTCCGCGATATCTCCCGACATCACGTCCATGTTCACGTGTTGTATGGCTTCAGCCAGCTGTAGCTGTGTTGTCCACCTTGTCCCCCATGCTTTTCCACTCCCACCGACGTATTTCCGTAGGCCATAGAGCAGGGTAGTACTGAAAAGTAAAAAAAAATCAATCACTCAACACTCAATAGGACTATGAACTTAGCCTACCACAACTTACAGAAATGAATGCAACTGACCTTGAAAATTGGACAATCCAACTGGTCCGTCGAGTCACACATCTTAACACAAACTTATATCCACAAAGTTGATCCGAAAAGTTAATTCGCCCTGTGAATGTAGCAATACTATCCGGCTGCGTCAGACTCTACTCGAAACGTTAGCTTAGCAAACAGCGCGAATTCTTCTTCTTCTTCTTCAAAACGGCGCGAATCTCCTTCTTCTGTGATTTTCATTGGCGGTTCACAAAGCGACGTGTACTATCGCCATCTACCGGACTGTGGTGTGATCGACTTTTCAGAATACTAAAGACACGCCTTTTTCTCGCGTTACGCCTACTCACGACACGCCCCTGTCTTGCAGGACGCAGACAGACCCTACTCAACTTTTGACGTGACGGATGAACGCGCTGCCTTCCCACAATGCTTTGCGGGACGATTTGACGTGCTCCATTGAAAATGAACTGAAATCGCGACGCCGGTTATACTTGACGTGACCAGTGGATCTCCACGGTTAGGATGTCCCGCGTTGGCTGTCTGAGGAACCTCCAGCGTTCCGGTAGCTGGAGGCGCTATCAGACAACTCCAACAGAAGGTGACTAACTATAATAATAATACTAATACTCTATAACACTGTAGCAATATCTACAAAAGTTTAAACATTCACTCTCTAGTCCCACAGAGAGGGGGACAGCTAGGAAAAGTTGTTAGCTTGCTAGCGAGTGCTAACTGGAACCCGGTATTAAAAAGTAGCCAAGCTACGGTCAAAGACACAGAAAAGTGACACACAAATCGGTGCCGCTATTAACCTGAGCTATGGTATACTAAAATAAACAATATCTATATAATAAGGAGTCTAGTTGCGCATGAGGCGACAACTCGCTCCTGCGCGAGCTCTCTCGCAGATCCCTGGTGCCGTCTGACGTGTGTGTGTGTGTGTGTGCGTTACTCCTCTCCCCCCACCAGATCCCACCCACTGTGTGCTCTGATAGGAGGAAAGTGAAATTGACTATGAACTGGACCTATGATAACTATTATTTTAAAAAGTTATAACGTTAACCACAAACAAACAATGTAACAACATCTAACGGTTGAGTTAGTGTAAAACTAGCTAGGGGGCTGTAGCTAAACTGTGTGTAAAGCTAGCTGAGGGCTATAGCTTAACTATGTGTAAAGCTAGCTAGGGAGCTTAGGTAAACTGTGTAGCTATCCTAAAGAATACATAAACCAGTATTTAGTAAGCATCCAAGGGTTGTAAAATAACCCTGGGCTACAACTGTATATAAATCAACACTATAAACTGCCTCTGTGAAATGTCCCCTTCATCAGATTTGTTTTGCTAATCCTCATATTAATTTGGATGGCAATAACTCATGAATTGTGGATAAACTGTTATTCCCACTATGCACTGCAGGTGTTCATTTCAAATGAGAGTTCACATTCCGTTTGTGTGTTAAGTTTTGTGAAATATTCAGTTAGATATTTACGCATGTCTTTTCAAATATATCCTCTTCACAACTAGCCTGGCCAAGACCATCCCATTGGTCTACTTCACTTTGTACAAGGGTCTGGGATCTTTGCCATTGACAAACTATTGCAAGCTGGAAGCGTAAACTGTAGAAGATTGAAACTGATTTCATTGAGTTTTACAGCAGCAGAAACCTGACAATCTCTCACAACTACAGCTTTCTGCTTGCTTATTGGCCCCTGGTCGATGTGTTCGCTGCAAACAAGGTCAATGGCCAGAATCTCAGATGAAGTCATGGAGAGAGATGAAAATCGAGCGGAAGTACATAGGAAGGCAAGACCAGGCTACTTCACAATGGGCTTCGGATGATCTCCAAATTTTCCTATGATTACTATGCTGCTCAGACATGACTTTACAGGTCTCTCCCACCAAATATCTGCCAGGAGTTCTGATATTTCTGAAGATATTTCTGTATGGATGAAGTAACACCACTTTAGCCTAGCTAACGCAACCACTATGTAAATGAACTGTGGTCTAGTAAGCAGTAAAACGCACAAGTAGGCGGGGTTTATCAAAATGTCTATCAAATACCATTGCCGTTTTCAAGACGACGTAACGTTAGAAAACGTTTACTACGTCACCCATAGGGTTGAATGGAAACTATTGCGTTACGTTACAAAATGTTACGACCGCTGAATTCGCCACATGTCTGCTATTGGAAAGAGCAACATCCAGTCAGACCAACGCTTCCGACCAACGCTGCTTCACCAATCATCTTTGCTGAAAGCATTGTATCAACACCGTGCCACATTTGAAAAATATTTCCCTCTTCAGTCAAGACGTGTTAACCAAATCTATACATCTCAACCCTCGCAATTTCAGAAATATCATAACATTATGTGACAAAAATGAACACAGGCTTGAAGTTAAATGAGTATATTTACGGTAATTTTTTTTTTTTTTTTTTTTCCCCTTGTATACTTTTGTTTGCTTGCATATTTTTATTGTCAATTCAGGGCAATGCTGTAAAAGAGCTTGATGCTCAGTCATTTTTCCCTGAATAAACAATGGATGATGATGATGATGATGAAATTCACAGTACAGGCAGCATTGGTATAAGACCGCCTCCTTCAGCCTTTGACCATTGAACCATTTGATTTGATCCCAATCATTGGAGAGTTACTGGTCTTTCACATTGTATCAATATATCACACAACAGTACTCATTATAACTTAGCCTGTCTGATCCTTTCAAAAATTAAATTTTTGTTTTGCAACCTTCTAAAATGCAAGCATGCCACATACACACCTCATATTATACATATTATGTTTTAATTTGCATATTTCGTATAGCTGCACCTTAATCCCCTAAAAAAAAACTTTTCATGCAGGCTCAAAGGAAGCGCAAATGACAACAATCAATGGCGGAAACATGGATTTGGCACCATAAATGATAGGTAAGAACAACGTAGTAAAGAAGACTCTAAGAGATAGTTCAGGAAACACACTCAGAAAAGTAAACAACTTTGGTAAGATATAGCCTATCTTTCGAGTCTTCTTAGTGCGCTAAGAGTGAGCGTTATCAGTGAACCCGGCCGTGATTGGTTGCAGTTAGAGCCATTCAAAGCACCATTGCAGTTAGAGCCATTCAAAGCACCATTCCGTCCATAGGCTCAATCCATGACCAGATAGGCTATTTTATGTTATAGTCTGGCAGTGTTGGGTAAGTTACTTTAGAAATGTAATGCATTACAGTTACAAGTTACCCCTCCAAAAACGTAATTGTAGTGTAACTATTTTGATTACTTTAATTAAGTAATGTAACTAATTACATTTTGATTACCTTTTGATTACATTTCTACATTTTTTTTTAATTGTCAAGCAATTTTCAGTTTTTGAATCCTGGAAATGTTAACTGTCACATAGGCCTATTCAACACTGGCATTGCCAAAATCCTTTTTTACTCCCACTGCAGTGTCAGACTTCACTACGAACAAATAGTTAAAATACTTGCTGAACATCACTGAATAAGCAGGTGTCTGTTTGTCTGAGATTGCTCATGCAGTACATGTATGTGTGCACCTGATCAATAGAGCTCATTTTTATATCCAGCAATGGGCTACAGGCCTATGTTGTAGTTTCTGTCTGACAGTCAGGCCTCCTTGCTATTGCAACTTAGACCACTGTAGATCTAGTAACAAGTGAGTGGTGTTGCCAACATGATGGTACTGTAGAAATGATTCTATTAGAATAGTGTCTTTTAGCTTTAGTAGTGACATGTAATGACATAGCCAATGTTTCTGCAGATGATATTGGGATCATGTAACTGAAATTGTAATTCTGAATATTTCTTGAAGTAACTGTAATTCAATTACACATTTTTTCAAAGTAACTGTAACCGATTAATGTTACTTTTATTTTGTAATTAAATTACGTAATTTCGTTACATGTAATTCGTTACTCCCCAACACTGTAGTCTGGCTTGTCAGGCTAAATTATTCTATAAGCAATCAAACAAGGACCTTCACCATGTCAAATCAGACCATCATGCATAATATTGTACTAAGAAGATGAAGACAATTTTTTTCTTAAAAAGTTTAATCAATTCAGGGAATAAATGCAGAATTTCTAAATGTTTTTGAATAATATAATGGTTTTTGCTGTCAAATTTGTTATACATTAAATAGCCATTTTGTTCCTTTTGACTGTGAAAGAACTAATTGATTAAATATTAAGTGCTGATACAGCTTTTGTCATTTCAGAGTAGAGGGATGCAATCTGCACCTGACGTTTCTTCATAATTAGCTGCATTAGCTTATCTAGACATCTAGATGTCCCCTGGAAGCAAATAGTTTTGAAACCATAGTAATTTCCCAGATAAGGCACATCATCTATAAATAAAGGCAATGTGTTTAGAAAAATCAGGCATGTTATACAAAGTAGAACAAGGAACAATTGAATCCCCTCATACTTTAATGACTAATTGCATTGTCATGGAAAATCCTTGAGGTTGTTTCCCTGTTGTAGTAGACTGGATTGGAGATCTGCGATCCAAAGGGATCATTTGAAGAAGACTGTAGATTAAAGGTTCCGATGGTGGACTTGGCAGATTGTTCTGCAAAGACAGAAAGATATCAGAGTGAGACCTTTATTATAAGTTTTCAAATACCTGTAATTCAAGTTGTCTGTATATTCTCTTGCTCTCACTCTCTCAATATTTAATTCTATGGAACTCATTCATCAGGTTAGTTTGCTCTTGAGGCTATACTTTGTATATACTGGTACGATATGCAGATTCTACTATACAAGATGTAAAGTAAGTGTCCAAGGTGCTGGGAACTATGCACAGCTTCACAACTGGGATAGGCCTACATAAGTTTTAGTTCACAGCACAGCTCTCTGACTGCATGCCTAAAACTATACCCTGTTTGTCATCTGTTGTTGCACATTATAATTGTGAATAAAAAATTATGTTAATTACATGTAAATATGGAGGCAGTAAGTCTATAATATCTATAATGCATATTCAAAGCTTTCATGGTTACCAGTGATCTAGTTCTTTCATACTGCTCTCGGCTGCAGGTTCTCTCTGGAATTGCTGGTCTTCGAAAAAACTGGAATGGTCATCAAAATCATGGTTATTTGATAAGTGCTTTCAATGAACCAACCAAACCTTTCCAACATGCTAACTTTAGCATTTGCAACTGACGGACGGAACAGACAGACAGACATATAGAACTGAACAGACAGATGCATATTTTATATATTAAAATATCATATATTTTCTATCTCAAAACATCAATTGTATGATGCAGCATATCTCACAGAGGTCACCATACAACCCAGAAGGCACAAATAAGGGAATTCAAAGTCAAATTTTGCTGCTTCTGATACTACAACTACTACTAGTTGGGATAATAAAATGAAGAGCAACAAAAGAAGAATTACAGTACCCTGATAGATGCATAATTATGGATAACTGTTCCTGAAAGAAAAAAAAGTCAACTGAGAAAATTGTTGCATGAACTCAAATGTAATGTAACTACAAGTATATTTTCACTCATTGTGAAGTGGAATTCCTTATTAATTTACATTCATTCAGGTTTTTTTTAAATATCATTTTGTCTTTAACGGGACTCAAACGATAAGATTGTAAGGGTTTTGGACTTCTGTCTTTGCTCCTAGTTTCGAGTCACCTGTGTTTTCTGTTTCCTGAGTTTCTCTCTTGTGTTCTGTCTCTAGTCTTCATGTGTTCCATGTGCTTGTGTTTACTTTGTGTTCACCCCCTTGTGTTCTCTGTGCTTCCTGGTTTTGTCACATGACCTTGTCTCCTGTCTAGTTCCTGGTTTGTCATATGATCCTTCTGCTTCCTGTTTTACTTCCTAGTCTTGTGCTTCCTTTGGCGTTTTCAAAATGGCATAACGTTACAAAACGTTTTATACGTCACCCATAGGGCTGGGAACTGTTGCGTTACGTTATGAAACGTTACGACCACTGAATTCACCACTTGTCTCCCATGTCTCAGCCCCTCACCTGTCTCTCATACCTTGTTCATTTGATTGTTGTGTATTTAAGCCCTTGTGTTTCCTGTGTCCCTTGCTGTGTCATTGTGTTTGTTAAGTTCTTTGTAAGTAAAGTAAAGTCTCAAGTTAAGTCTCAAGTTATATTATAAGTCTCTAGTCTCAAGTTCCTACTCTCGAGTTTGCCTGCATTTGGGTTCCCAAAACCGTTGTCTCTGGAAGATCCTGACAGATTACCTGTTCTCCTTGGTCTTTTGTTTATACAGGCACACATCAGTGCAAAGGCGGCAACAATCCCAGCAGACATCAATCCAATTGTCACCTGAATCCAGTTAGTGAACTCTTCCCCTGTAAGGCACTGGGATACATAAACTGGGCAACAAACATGAACAATGTTTGGTCAACATCTTCAAGTTCTAATTTTTGTTGTTGTTCTGTTGTTATCTCATCACAATACATGCTCTATCATATGGCTCTGTCTATAGTTCCATTTTCCCATAGGCTATTACCTCCCGAAAATTCACAGAATGATGATATGTCCAAAGTATCATTCTGCCAGTTGACTTGGTTACTATGGTTAAATAAGGGGGTGTGTCAGATGTAACTTTATTTAATTTTTTCCCTAAAAGTAGCCTAATTTTGTTTTTACTAAGAGTAGCCTAATTCACAGAGAAATTCAAATTGTGCAATAAAGACATGAAATGTGGACTAATGAACATGAAGAACTGATCACATTTTATCATCACCACCTGATGGCAGTAATTGCAAAGGGTTGACAGGTGGTCCTGTGAGTTTTGCCCATATAGTATGTCCCGCCCATCAGATAAGTGCACAGAATGACAGAATGACTAAAATGACACATCCAGTTATAAAAAATGGAAAGTATTTATTAAGCCAAACATAGCTTAAGCAAAACATTAAAGATGCAATACTATAAATGGAAAAGAAAACAAAATAAAACAATGACTCAAACAGCAAATGTAAAAGGTAAAACAAAACGCAACCACACAAGACTAAGCCAAATCCACATCAGCCTTTCCCTTTGGCAAAACCAGCAGTGACGGAAGGGGTTGACCATAGTTTGTGTATAAATAAACGTCTCAGCATAGCTTCAAGAAAATAAATGCAACTTTTACAGGCTATACCCACACACCCATTACCAATCACGGATCACACAAAAAACATTTTAAAAAAAGAACTATAAAAAAAAAACACCAGAAACATATTACATACAAACATACAGATGTCAAAAGAAATCTGCACTCTAAGGCTACGTTTACACTGCAGATCAGATGTGCCCAATTCCGATTTTCTGCTCACATCCGATTATTTTGATTGCGTGTTTACATCTACTTTCAAAAGTGCCCAGATCAGATGTGCATGTTTACACTTGCCAGACACTTGAAACAACCTGCATGCGTAGAAGGCACGTCCGCCCTGACCAAAGGGACATTCAAAATAGAGGTGGCCAGAACCTGGATGTTATTGCTGCCATTAAATAATTTCTATGCTTATTTCCACCAAAATGATGACGACTAAGTAGAAAGCTAATCCTTAACAAACTTCAGGCACAACCCTCGAACAATCGCCTTTCTAAAGTGGCTCATGAACACCCGCGAGTGTTGTAAAATCTCCTGTAAATGGAGAGAAATAAGTTTAGCGCAACAACCACACAAAATAGCGCACTTTATTTCTCTCCATTCACAGGAGATTTTACAACACTCGGCTTCATTGCATGTCCTATGAGAGGGGCACTCTGAAACATCACTGTCAAAACGGAGAAGATGAACGGTTGTGTGGTTGTTAATCGCGGAGTAGACATAAATGAATCTTGAGGGAATGAAACAAAACGTATTTCTCCGCTGCCCTACTCATATCTTCCTAAATTTATTCGTTAATTTTACTGAAATTCGTCCTTTTTCCCCCTCGTTTCCCCTGCGGTGTGCAGGCTATGGTCACTTCTCTCCTTCTAACTTCCGTGTTGGTGCAGAAAAACTCCCAATTAATGACGTATGGGACGCATTGGTAGGGAACATCCGATCTGTCTGTTTAGACTGCCATCACATCAACACATATCTGATACGTATCTGATTTATAACCACATATGAAGGAGGCCTGGATCTGATCTGGACAAATCAGATTCCATGTGACTTTTTTCTGTTTACACTGTCGTCAAACACATCGGAATTGTGCCACATGGGAGCAAAAAATCGGATTTGAACTGCCAGTGTAAACGCAGCCTAAGTGCACTTGTATGTATCCTCTCTTCCAAAGGATGAACCATACACTCATACATTCACATTGGGATCCCAGGGATGGCTTAAATTGGTCTTTTCATCATCTGAATTTGTCTGAATATGTACCAAGCATCCTGTAATGTCCATTTCACCATATCATCGAGTGCAGTGATGTGTTCTTGCAGTGGCACCAGTTACAAACCTTAAAGCAGATAAACAGATGATAATCATCATAAACATTCTTAGATAATTAGGCTATATCATACAAACCATTTGATGTCTAATTCTCACTCATTACAAAAGTGACCCTGAGCTGTAGTGTTAGATCAGCTACATTTTCCAGAGGTTGTAAACTCTGCTAAGCATCTCCAATGAATTCTCTGCAGTTAAATCTTTACACTGCTGTGCTGAGCACCACTACAAGTACTCTAACTTACCAGAACTCACATGGAAATCCTTTTTAAAAATGTGACAAATACTTAATTAATATTCACATTTTACACCCATCCCTGAAACAACAAAAAAGCTAATTAAGTGAAATGTGATTAAGTCCGTTCAAACAACAGAGTGCAAGCTGAATTTACCTGTTCTTCTGTTTTCTTTTTCGCCAGGTGAATATCCCTACACAGATCACAAACCCAGCAAACATCACTCCAAAAGTCACTGGTATCCACTGCGTTGTGCCTTTTCCTAGAAGTCATTGACAAACATTGATTGTGAAAAAGCATGACAAACATCTGGTCATCTACTTGCACTTCATCCAAAACATGTTGTACTTATCCTATGACTCTGTATGTATTTCAATCTTGCTATCTTACCCTTGGCAAATTCACAGTGTGATGACATGTCTATCGTGTCATTGCGCCAGCTGACTTGGTTACTATGGTTACAGGAAATATAGCCATCTCTGTTGAAGACAGCCATAGTGGGAGTGATGGGAAGGTCTCCCAGCTGAGTGCAGTCACTACTGTTACACCTGAAGGTCAAAGAGAGGTCATCGCCTCTGCAGGTCACTATCAGATTACAAGAGTCACTGCTGGACCAGTTAGACACTACAGTCAGTACAGGAGCAGCCACAGGATCTGAAATATAAAAGTCAAACAAATACTCAAAAATAGACCTGGATCAATGGAATCTCCACAGATCTGATAGAGTGCATTACGTTTATGGTAAAAAAAAAAACATTAAGTGGATATTGTAGCAGACTATATGGTCATAATTCACTAATAGTTATTGTCATGTTTCCCTATCCTGCTTCTGCACACTGCTGGTAGGTTTGTTCTGCATTTGTTATGCACCTGTATTGTCTTATCCTTACTGTAACGCTGTCCCTTTAAGGACGAATTCTATGATTGCTTATTATGGGATACGCAGCGTTGTTATGTTATGTTCAGCGCCATGTTTGAATTAACGGTTAAATGGATGATAAAATAAACGACACTCCATTGCGTGCTCAAAAGTAGAAATTGCCTTTTGTCTCTTCGTACTGCAATTTCCACACTGGTGACCCCGACGATTGTTTCGTGGACGAATTCCAGAGACACAACGAACGTAACGTCAACAATGGCTATGAACGCAGTTTCGCTAAAACTTCCAGAATTTTGGGAGTCGTCTGCTTCAGCCTGGTTCGCTCAGACTGAGGCACAGTTCGCGTTGCGGGAGATAACGGCGGATACTACCAAATACTACTATGTAGTTTCAGCTCTGGGCAGTTCAACAGCGACTCGTGTGGTTAGTCTCCTGAAAACCCGTCCTGCTGAAGATAAGTATGGCACCCTTAAGGCTCATCTGTTGAAGACCTTCGAACTTTCTGATGCAGAGAGGGCTAGCCGCCTGTTCTCCCTCCAGGGCCTGGGTGACAGCAAGCCTTCTGAGCTAATGGACAGAATGTTGGATCTTTTGGGAGAACACAAACCTGATTTTTTGTTCATCCAGCTCTTCCTGCGACAGCTCCCCTCTCAGGTTCGAGCAGCTTTAGCCAACACCACCATTACTGACTGCCGTGCGCTGGCTGAAGAGGCTGATAGATTTTTCTTGGCTGGTCAACATTATGGCATGGCTGCTGCTGCACTCACGCCCGCGCTCCGGAACCTCTTACGTTGGCTCGGCCAGCTCCGCCACCTTTCTTGACTAACAATTTTTTTAAAATCAAATAATTAAGTAGATAAATTAAAGTTTGTTAAGTGTCAATGTCTGGTTTTGATATCTGTCTTGTTTGTGATTTCTCTCATGAAACGAGATATAACGAGATACCTAATCGATAATAAAGGTAGCCTAGTTTATCCACAATACTGGCTGCGGGGGAAAGAGGAGCTGTTCAGGGGGAAAAGAAGTGGATGCGCTCTGCCAGCAGTGTTGCATTATGTAATGACCCACGACATATCATCGGGGCATTCAGGGAATTCAGGGAAAGTAATGGAGAATGTTTGGGCTTCTTGGACGCAATCAACTCTCCCTATTTCAAGTGCTGAATGTGAGCGGGGTTTTTCGCAGATGAACTTAATTGGCGGCGCAAATAAAGCATCTCTTCTCCCATCTACCATCTCCTTATTACTCGTTCTTCTTTGCCTTGTCGGCCCACCGTTTACCCGCTTCAATCCCATTCCGTACGTGAAGTCGTGGATTATTAGGACACAGAACTGCTCGGGACTAGAGGTGTAGAGAGAGGTGCAGGGAAAGAGAGGCCACTGGGGCAGGGTCTATGTTGTATGGGCTGTTTTGAATAACTGAGATATAAGATGAACTTATTCTCTGCTGGGTAATATCGATATTTTAACGTGGCCATGTCATGTTTGCCATGTGCAAATCTTTGAATGTTTTTTTGCCACGGAGATATCTATTTTTTCAAGGACTTAGGCTACTATTTTATCCAGGTAGCCTACATCCCCATTCACTGGCTTTAGTTATACTATAGACCATTGTCTTGCTTTGCTGACTAAATACAGCATTAAACATAGGAATCTGTACTCTATCCGTACAATAGGCCTACATGCAGTTTCGGTGTGGCGCACAGAGTTGTTACAAAGCGCCCCCCCCCCCCCCCCCCCCCTCTTTTTTTTTTCCCCCCGCACCGGAGCGTCGCATCCTCTGCACTCCGGGACCTCCCACGTTACAAATTAAGCACTGCTCACGCCCCTCTGTCCTGCCTCTCCTTCACTGGCCCATGCCCGATGCTCTGACTGGTGACACAGGCTTCACAGCAGTGGCAACAGCAACCCGGCGGCACCCCAAGTCCAGTCTGTGCTTTTATCATGCCAAATTTGGAGCCAGGGCCAAGCGCTGCCGTTCACCATGCGCTTTTGGGGGGCGGGAAACGTCAGGGCCGGCGCTCAATAGTGGCCATGAGCGTCGGCCGCACCGGCAGGCTGCTGTTCATCCAGGACACCATCTCTGGACGGCGTTTTCTGTGTGACACCGGTGCACAGAGGAGGATTTTGCCAGCGTCACGATTGGACATTCTGGCTGATGGTTTTGGCCCACCCCTAGATGCTGCCAACAGTAGCCCCATACGCACTTATGGCACTCGTCATGTTGAACTGTGTTTCAGTGTTCAGCGGTTTCAATGGGACTTTATTACAGCCAAAGTGGCGGTTCCACTGCTTGGCGCGGATTTTTTATGTGCATATGGACTGTTGGTGGATGTCAAGAACTGTCGCTTGGTTGACGCCACCACATTTTGTTCATACGCTTGCACTCTCAGTGGTTTAGACTTGGCCAGACTTTCTAGTGTGCTCTCCCCGACGGACGACTTCCTTCGGCTGCTATCAGAGTTTCCGGCGCTCACACAGCCCACGTTCTGCTCTACAGCTGCCAAACACGGAGTGGAGCATCACATCGCTACCAAAGGCCCCCTGTCTATGCCAGAGCGAGGCGGTTGGACCCAGCCAAGCTGGCTATTGCACGGGCCGAGTTCGACAATATGGAACGCCTGGGTATTGTCCGCCGCTCCAGCAGTCCATGGGCTTCACCCCTTCACATGGTCCCAAAGCCCGACGGAGGCTGGCGTCCTTGCGGTGATTACAGACGGCTTAATGATGCTACAACACCTGACCGCTACACTGTACCTCACATCCAGGATTTTTCTGCTCACCTGGCGGGTAAGGTAATTTTTTCCAAAGTGGACCTTGTCCGCGGATACCACCAGGTGCCTGTCCACGCTCTGGATGTCCCCAAAACAGCTGTTATAACACCTTTCGACCTGTTTGAGTTCCCGAGGATGCCGTTTGGCCACAACGCTGCCCAGTCTTTCCAACGCCTCATGGACTCAGTGCTGTGTGACCTGCTTTTCCTTTTTGTGTTCCTTGATGACATCCTGGTGGCGAGCGCCTCTAGAACTGAGCATGTGTCCCATCTGCGGGTTCTCTTTGAACGTCTTAGCTTGCATGGTCTCATCATCAATCCTGCAAAATGCCAGTTTGGGTTGCACACCGTTTACTTTCTAGGGCATCGTGTCAGCAAAGAGGGCGGTCTTTGGTATGTTTTGCCCTCAACGGTGCCTTCCAGGCAGCGCTGCCTTCAAGGCACTACTCCACTCAGTTTAGGGTTAGGATGAGGGTTGAGGGGGTTAGGGTTAGGAATAGGGTAAGGGAAGTGCCTTTTAGGCTGTGCTGCCTTGAAGGTGCCGTTGGGGGCAAAAAACACCATCGAGCAAAGAGGGCGCCATGCCACGCAGTTTTGAATTTCCCGCAGCCAACCACAGTTAAGTCTTTGCAAGAGTTTCTGGCTATGGTAAACTTTTACCACCGGTTCATTCCCCGAGCTGCTGCGGTTATGCGCCCCCTGCACGAAGCCCTGAAAGGGGGAATGCACCTAAACGCCTGGTGGACTGGTTCACGGAGAGAGAGACTGCTTTTGCGAACACTAAAGCTGCTTTGGCAAACGCAACACTTCTGGCTCACCCATCTCCTGAGGCCACAATTTCCATCACCACGAACGCCTCAGATTACGCCGTCGGCGCGGTGCGGTGCATGAGCAGTGGGTGGACGGCGCGTGGCAACCACTAGCCTTTTTCAGCCGCCAGTTGCGCCTACATCTCAGAGTTCACCACAAACTTACAGCATGTGGCCGGTAAGGGTAACGTGGTTGCGGATTGCCTCTTGCGTGCTGTCGCCGGTGCCGTTCATCTGGGGCTTGACTACGCTCGCATGGCTGCCGATCAGGCCACTGACCCGGGCGTCCAGGCATTACTCAGCCTCATCAGGACTGAAGCTGTCTCAGGTCCCTTTTGGCGAGGGCAGCGTTACACTCCTCTGCGACATCTCCACAGGAGAGCCACGGCCTCTGGTCCCCACGTCATGGAGGCGTCCTGTTTTTGACGCTGTCCACGACCTCTCCCACCCAGGTAGTAAACCGTCCCAACGACTGGTGGCAGCCAAATTTGTTTGGCGAGGACTTAAGAAGGACGCCCGTGATTGAGCGGATTCCTGTGTGGCCTGTCAGCATGCTAAAGTCCACCGCCACACCAAAGCGCCCCTGGCACACTTCCCTGTACCAGAAAGCAGATTTGACCATGTCAATGTGGACTTTGTTGGCCCCCTGCCCTCCTCCCATGGTTTCACCTACCTGCTCACCATGGTGGACAGGACTACGCGTTGGCCCGAGGCTGTCCCCCTGACGTCATCTGCTACTCCGGAGATGGCCAGAGCGTTCATTGGGACTTGGATTGCCCGTTTTGGCACTCCTTCTGACCTCTATTCCGACAGAGGTTCGCAGTTCACTTCAGAGCTATGGAACGCCATGGCAGACAGCCTGGGCGTGAAGCTGCACCGCACCACCGCGTACCATCCTCAGGCTAACAGACTTTGTGAACAATTCCATCGTTCTATGAAAGCTTCTCTCCACGCCAGTCTCAAGGACAGTGGCTGGGTGGACAGGCTGCCGTGGGTCATGCTGGGCCTCAGGACTGCCCCCAAGGATGACCTCCAGTGCTCATCTGCAGGTGTATGGCCAGCCGCTGCGGGTTCCAGGGGACTTTGTTCCAGAGGCCTCTTCTCCCTGGTCCGCTACTCACCACTCACTCATGAAAAAGCTAAGCTTTTTGCCCCAGTCCCCACTTCACAGCATTGCCTCCCGCATTCTTACATTCCCTCAGGCCTGCTGTCTGCAGAGTACGTTTTCATCCGTCACGACGCGCACCATGGACCACTACAACCTCCCTACGACGGCCCGTTCCGCGTCCTGGAGGTGGGTGACAAGAACTTTGTTATAGACATTGGGGGTAAGGCGGAGCGCATTTCAGTGGACCGCCTCAAGCCGGCTCACCTTGATGTGGATCGTCCTGTCCAACTTGCCTGCCCTCCACCACGGGCCGGCCACCTTCGGTGCCCAAGGTTCCTAGAGGGCGCCAAAAGCCTCACTGCCCACCTCTCGCCCTCATGATGCAGACATCTCTTCGCACGGGCCTGTCAGACGGAGCCATTGCGGCAGGGCCATTCAAACCCCTCGTTGATAAGCCTCTGATTTTTTTTTCTTTGACTGTTATGGTGAATTCTGGGGGGACGTATGTAGCAGACTATATGGTCATAATTCACCAATAGTTATTGTCATGTTTCCCTATCCTGCTTCTGCACACTGCTGGTAGGTTTGTTCTGCATTTGTTATGCACCTGTATTGTCTTATCCTTACTGTAACGCTGTCCCTTTAAGGACGAATTCTATGATTGCTTATTATGGGATACGCAGCGTTGTTATGTTATGTTCAGCGCCATGTTTGAATTAATGGTTAAATGGATGATAAAATAAACGACACGCCGTTGCGTGCTCAAAAGTAGAAATTGCCTTTTGTGTCTTCATACTGCAATTTCCACAATATACATTTATTTTACATTTACATTGCATCTAATTTTCAATTGATAAAGACGCAGGCTATTTCTGCAATCCTCGATTTAAGTCTAACAGAGTTGTATTGAGGATCTGCCCTCCAAATCACAAGTTTTATTGTAAGCCTGTAGGAAGTACATAACTAGTGTAAAGCCCTATTCGCATGGGACTAGTTTAATGGGGGGACCTGGGGTAAAGTAATGATAACCGGGAAATTTAGTCCCGTCCCAATGCGCCATGTCAGTAAAAATAGCGGAGTATGTCGGTAAACTTCGCCGAGAATTTTATCTCCTGTGAAAGGGTCCGGAGAATCTACCATAGGTAATACTAATCCACTGTGCTATCATTGCTTTTATTGAACTTTAAAACTTCTGCCTCTGATTGGATGCTAAAAACATTTAGTTGGGGAAACCAGTGAACTCAAATTGAAGAGTGACATGCATATTGCAACCCCCCACCACTCAAGCCCACACCATATTGTTTTAAAGGGATTATCCAGTGCTACAAGCTTCCTACAGTAGGTCTATTTTGGCATCATAGGGAGTGCATACGTTGAGTTGGAATTAAAATCACGTTAATCAGAGGTGTTCTGAGAAAGTTTGTAATTTGATATTTCAGCTGAAAGCAGCTAATGCAGCAGAGAATGGGGCATATATTTTTTTTCCGAAACAAAACGCTAGTCTACAACCCCTTAGAAAGCTCCAAACAAAATAAAACTTTTGTAGTAGTGAGTACAGGGATCCTACACTGAAAACCAAGTGTCGCTAGCACTGCAAGTGCATAGGCAGAGTGTGCAGTAGAGTTAATACAAATTTTGTGCCTTTCCTGAAATTGTTCTTCTCCTACGCTATCTTCCAGCAAAAATGGACTGCTTTTCTGTAAAATGCTTCGCAAGACATGTCCCATTCTCTGCCTTGTCAGCTGCTTTCGGTTGAAATAGCAAAACATGAACTTTCTCAGAACACGATTGACATGAATGTCAAGTCCAACTCAACATATGCACTCCCTATGATGCGAAAATAGACATAGGAAACTTCCAACACCAGATAATAACTGTAATATAACTCACCAATGACAGAAAGGTTGTACTTAGCACCACAGATGGTTTTCTCAGAGATGATTTGTGCATAGTATACACCACTGTCATCCTTCTGAACTTTCATCAACTCCAGAGAGAAGGAATTGATATCAAACTTCACCCTGCCCTTGTAAGTAGCCTCAACCACTATTTTTCCGCCGGGGTAATACCACATAATCAATTCATTATTGAACCACTCCACCACACTGATGTTTGCAGCAGCTGTAGTCTTGTACTCCATGTTCAGTGTTACAGATGTACCTTCGAGCTTGCACAAGTTGATCACTGAACAGGGTGCTGTGGGGTACACACATACAAGTATTAGATTTTTCATGTCTAAAATTTGTAGTTGTTGAAGTGATATACTGTACTCAACTGGAAATTTAAGCAGCTCATGACTGAATTACAGGGATTACATCTCAACACAACAAAATAATTAGAATGAGACCATCTTAAACTAGGTTGTGTGTTAGTAATAAAGTATTATGAGTAGGAGGAGGTTGGGTTTATACCTACCAATAGATGAAATAATGCAGCTGAATACAAGTAGAAATTCAGGAACAATCTCCATGCTTCTTGCCTGCCACATAACATTGTCCTACAAGAACCTAAAAAGAGATAAAGACATATAATATAAGTCCATCTGTATCTGAGCAGACATTCCTGATCCCAACTGTCAATGTGCTGGCCTTTTGTCTATCTCACAGATAGAATTTCAAAAGATCCAAGGAGGCTGAGGCATATTGGGAAAAACAAATAAAATAAAAAATCCAAAGTAGCAACAAATAACACTTAACATCTGTAAAAGTATGACAACAATATAATTTGCCAAGTTAAGGTTGTCTACTGTAATTATTTTTTGTCCAGTTGATTATGACACAGAAGTTCAGGTTGCTACTGTTACTATATTGCCAGAGCTGAGAGCCGACATCTCCTAGCCTACACAAAACCATTTTTGTGTTCCAGCATCTTTTTAGTAAGGAACTATTTTATTTAGCACAATTTAATTTAATCAGCAACAAAAGAAGACATGACAACACGACTGAAATTATCAAATCATAGCCAAGAAATTTTGTGCATTGTGTGTACAAGTGTGTTTCTCATTAGGACAGCTAGAGAAATGCTTTTGGACTTTCAGTAGCCTGCACTAGTCTAGCCAGGACCCGCCCACTGCCTATGACGAAAAGCGTGGTTAGGCAGTCTGATGTCATTGCGCATGTTGGCGCATGTCCATTCATTTCAAAAGAGATTGAATGGAATGAATCATGAATGAATGAATGAATGAATAACCGTCTGATGCGAGTTTTGGCGGCAACCAAGCAACCGAAGATGGGCCGCTTGGTTCTGCAATAAAGTCAAATAGCTAATACTGATTGTCGTGTTTAGTCTAATAGGAATCTCACCTTCGAAACGAGTGTCAAGCGTCTCAGAGAATGCATGCAATGCACAATAAAGCCTATAATAGTGCATGCAATGCACGCCTATAGCTTATCTGTGTAGATAACCTACCACTAGGCTATTCGCTGCATAATTAAATTCCATTTGCAAAGAGAGCAAAAATGGTTGTCAGAAACACAAGGTAGGCCATATCATTTTATTCTAGCCAACTAAAACGGAATAGGCTATGCTACACTTTGCAAACCAACCTAAGCCTACCGGTAGGCTACTACTACTAATTAGTAGCCTAAACGATCGCATGGTTTCACATTGAATTGCCTTTCACAAAATGCTTTTGAATATGAAGAGAAGACAAGAAAAATTATAATAAAAATAGGCTACATTTCTACTTGCCATGAGACATTCCCACGAGGAGGCAAACGTCTGAAACTGAAAGAGTCGCACTGTATTCCCTCCAAAAGAGTAGGCGGGGGCACAGGTGCCTTCATAAAAAAAATGTCTTCATTGAAATAAAGAGAAGAGCGTTGCCAAGAGTGAACTACTTCTTCTGCCAACAGTAGGCTACCTTCTTTATTTCAAAACCTATGCCCACGTGTTATAGCCCACATCGTCATCCACTGGACTACCCTAAAATAACAATGGATACCAAATTGTTGTCGCTTGTATAAGTATCGAGTAGGCCTATGACTATTCTTTTTATATGGTACGCTTCACTTGTTTGAGTCAATTTTACAATAGCACGTTGCACGCAGGCATCTAACCAGTGAGTTCACGCGATAGAAATAATTTTACTTTCATTTTCGCACGGGATCAACGTCAGTCACTAAAACACACACACAAACACACACACCCACACAATATGGTTGGTATTGGTTTTAGGCTATCGTGAAGGTTATATCTGAACTGACGTCGTCCTACGTGAAAGGGTAAGGAACATTGCTGACAAGTAATTATTCTTGAAGAAATATCAACGACTCGCGCCAGGCTTGTTCTGGCGCTCGTCTGGTGGGACTAAAATGGCCTTTTGTGGGGGCTGGACTTTACGTACAGCGTCACTCACTCGATGTGTGTTCATTAAGGGTGTCATCCATGTTTACAACTTTCACGGCTGGTCTATAATGTCCGATGAATAGACAGGTTTGCGAAATATTTTTTTTTGTTTGTTTGTTTTTTTTTTTTGTGGGGGGGGGGGGGGGATGGATTAGGTTTGCCATATAAAACGACAGAAGTTATCTTTTTTTATCCACATGTGAAACTAACATGGCCTAGGCCCTAGCCTATATTGATTCAAACAATTGGCCTAGTCTTGTAGTCTACTGTAGAAAACAATGATTTCACCACAAACAAAACAAAATAAAACAAAACAAAAAACATTTTGGACTATTTAAAAACAGGCCAATTTCTGCACAGTAAGCTGATTGTGAACTGTTCATGGTAAATGTTGAAAAGAGTGAATGGTGATTTTTTTTTTTGTAGGCATATTCTGTGTGAGTTCCCTTCACATCTTGTGATCGTATAGAAAACCTGAATAGAATAAATACATTGTACTTCAATTAGTGTTATTGGCCTAAGCCGTTCTGTGATGGCTAAACAAAACCACAAATGTGACCTTAATACAGGGGTCGGCAACCCTAGGCACGCGTGCAGCAAGTGGCACGCCAAGGAATTTCCAGTGGCACGCGGACATTGCACTACCCTAATAATTTAATACATTAAAAATGTTCAGACATATGCTGAAATGTCATTTAGCCTACCTTAAAAATGACTACGCAGCAATAGCGCCCCCTCCCCATATTTATTTTTCACACGAGTGCCCCCTTTATGCATTGCTTAGATGGCAAAGAAGCCGACAGGTCGGGCCTTCCACTCCTCCTAGACCGCAGAATATTTGTTCGTTTCTCAGAAGGATTGTGCTGTGTGCACTTTGTGTTTTGAAAGTGTTGTGTGTCGAACATACAATGTTAGACGTCATTACGAGACAAAGCGCAAAAAGACTTTCAAAAGATCAGGCAGATAGGAACGATACGATATTTCAGACACACAAGGGAGTTTAGGCTACTTCCAACCACATTGACACATATCTGCAAATACATGCGCCAGCTTCAGTCAGAGTTCGCAGAGCGAACTTCTTGATCACGGACATGAAATTGATTTGGCTCATGAAATTGATTTGGGCACATATGGAAATGCAGATGATTGAGTTGAAGAGCTCAACATTTTGGGTGAGCAAGTTGACAGAGCTACGTGTTCAATTAACTCATAGAACACATCGCAGGGTCAACATCGCCTACGCCTGCTGGGCATCTTTATCGAAAAGTTCAACTGTCTTCGCAGTATCGCACTTACCCTGATATAGCCCGCCCATAATACGAATGTTCATCAGCAGTAGGCATATTATGGTCGGGCTATGTCAGGCTATCGCACTGGCTTTTAATGTCAGTGTTCGGATCAACCTATCTGCGTGAACAGATACACATGAAGTAACGTTATGTCCTTTGCCCCTCCCGAAGTCGTCTGACAGCGGCAGCATGCGTCCAACTTAAAGAGACCAATTAGGCTACCAACCGCACATTTAAGGGGAAGACCAGGGATCACATTGACTATTAGGCCAAACATTAATTTTCTAACAAGGCAAGGCAGGCCTTCAAATTGGCAGGTTATTGTTAATTAAGTTACTTTATGTGGCCTGTTTTTTTTTTTTTTTTTCAATCTGTGTTATTATTCATCAGTTCCATTTTCAGTAGGCTCTGTGAATAACTGCTACTACTACTACTGTCAGATTTTGTATGTCAGGCCTACTTTGTGAATTTGTTGCCTATATGGTTGTTATCTAGTGGGAAGAGAGGGAGAGGGAAACATGGGTGTTCTAAATCCTTAAAGTCTGTGAGGATAAAACAGTGCAATTACATTTGCTAAATGCATTAAATGTCCATATCCATCTAAATCTGTCGCCAGTATTTAATTTCACGTAGTTAACGACACCGACTGGCACACTAACTAATATGAAAATTTCTAAATGGCACACCATGGCAAAAAGGTTGCCGACCCCTGCCTTAACATAACATAAATCATCAGGTAGGCTACTGTACAGGGAAAGTTGAGGCTACTCAATTTCCATATGCTAATTTTAATCCCCAATAGTGATTCTAAGGTTGATCTTTCGGTCAAGGTAGTGCAAATTGAACAATAGCCCACCTTCTTTGTTATTAAATGTTAAAATGCTTTGCTCTATTTGGCTAGATTTCAGTCAAATTTGTCTGTTTGCTATTTTTCTGTTTCAGTGTTTGAAGAAAATTTAATATGATTTATAATAAAATGTTTGTTCTCTCTCATAATATTTGGGTTGCCTTCTTGGGCAGTGTATCATTCTTTCCCATCGATAGATAATTTTGCTGAAAGAGTAGGCTACTTTGTAATGTGATGTTAGGCAGAAATATGCATACAGTTTTATAGCAGTATATCTATTTTTTTATGCTTCCAGTGTTTCATGAAATGCACATTGAAATGTAATGGGGGAAAAATCATTGATTCTTACTAGAGCTATAGAGCTGGAGAAGACAAAAAATATTTTTGTCATTACATTTCCTTTTGATGTGACCTACAAAGGGTCACTTGTTCTATTTATTTATAATAGCCTATATTTTTATACATAATATATTTAAACAATGCAAGCTTATGCATTATGCTTGCAATGTGCAATTTCACTGCACATTGTACATTGTATAATGGTAGGCTATGACCAATAAAATTTTCATTTCAATTAGGCCTATAGCAAACAGTTTGAAGAAGACAAAAAGAAAGAAAGAAGAAGAAAAACAAGAAGAGTTCACTTTAATCAGTGACTTCTGTCCATCTACATTCCAGGTGTGATTTGTGTCAGGTTGCAAATGACAAAAGTGGCATGTTGAAATCCTATTACAGTGGTCAAAGAGTTCAAATCAAGGCAAATCACAATTGAAACCACCTCCACATGTGGATTAAATCAGCATTTCATGTGGATTTCTGCTGTTCAGACAGCAAAATTTATCTTGACAGATATGCAAAAAGGCCTTAATGGTAATTGGTCTCTGGCGTTGGGGGCTGGAGAAGGCTGTAGATGACTGGTTCAGAATGTGGTTCCAACAGTAGATTGTTCTGCAAAGATAAAAGGACATCAGGATGAGCCCCACATTGCAAAACATGTTTTACTTTTTTATTACTTGCATTTTAAATACTGTGCACATCTCATTGTTGTTTTAACATTTCATTCTTTGTTTTTCATTAGTCTAGGACTGAGTTTTTCTCATACAGCCATGAACGTTGACCTGCTGTATGAATGTTAGCATTTTACTATCAAAGTAGTCAGAACTACGTAGCAGATAAAATATTGGTGTTTCCCAAAAATCACCTACATGTATAATACCATGCACCAAGTAAGATGAGAAACAGGTAGATCATACTTTCATGGTTCTAAATATGTTAATTGTTAACTCAATTAGCTAGTATGCATTTGGGAAATGCCTACTCCAGGTCCAGGAATTTTTTTATTATTATTATTATTATTGTTTACAGCTTCTTAAGTCATCGTTTGTTTTAACACACCAATTATTTTTTTAAATTCTGGCAATACAATACATGTGATTTTGTTCACAAATCAAAAAGGATTAAAAACAGTGATGATAAATATGAGTTATAAACACGTAAAAAGATAGTTTTGGTAATTGACTGCAGGACCCCGAGTCGTTTAACCATCACAATGATAAGGGTGACAAAATAACTAAATTTATGTGTAGTTTAGGCTATATAACCCACATACTGTATACTTACATGTGCTTTGGCTCTTTCCTGCTCTCTGCTATATGCTGCTGATCTCTCTGGAGTCGCTGGTCTTCGAGAAAACTGTAGTGTGGAATAGTGAAAAGAAACATTGGTTATTTGTTTGTAAGTGGGTTTAACCCCATGAACCTTCAAGGTAATTTCTAGTGGCGTAGTGTTTTTACACTGGCTGGCTAACGTGCTAGTAGCCTAGAAAATATGGGTTCGAATCTCGATTGCCAACTTTGTGCCCTTGAGCAAGTTAACCGCAAGTTGCCTCAGAGTGATTGCCCCTTATGTAATTGATTGTTGGTTAAATTTCAGTTGCTTTGGATAAAAAATGTCTTCTAATTATGTAAATGTTATGGAAGTGTTTAAGATCGTACTTGAATGTAGTTTTGAAACATTTATGCTCTAGTCTAGCCTGAGTAAGCATAACCTTTTTCTAATTTGAAACCATGTGGCACAGTGAACACTGATACATTTCCATTTACAGCTTTTCAAAGATTTCCTTTTATTTAGCTAATTTTCATTAAAATGTTTATTGTTGAAAAAATCAACTCCACAAACCTCAACTTGTTAGATGTCTCTGTAAACAAGTACATTTTGATACCACCCATCCTAAATGTGTATTCACAATAGCCATGACACTTGGACCCTTCAAGAACAAATTAGTGCTATAAACCATAATCAGAAAAATAGAGCCAAAAGAAATGGCAAATGTATTAATATTTACCCTGATGGATGCATAATAATGCAAATCTCTCCCTGAAAAGAAGGGAAAAAACACAAGAACATTATTAAGAAAAACATAGCATGAGCTGAATCTTTATAGTGATCTTTTTAGTGATTCATCAGGCCTATAGTTCAATTTCATTTGTGATGGTCCACATTTCTGTTCATCCAGGTGTATCATAAAGGATGAGAATGCATCTTAATAGGACTCATCTGATTAAATAATAAAGATGCACTGTATTGTACCTGTGCTCCTCATTTTTCTGTTTAGGCAGATGCACACCACTGTGAAACCAGCAACAGTCACAGCAGACAATCCAACGGCCAGTGGAATCCAGACAGTGAATTCTCCCTCTGTAAGTAATTGGGATACACTGACTGTACAACAAGCTTACAAAAATTTGGTCTGTGACACTTCTTATGTAAACCAGTGTTCATAATCATAAATACTGATGTTTTTAGATAGAGGGCTTATGTTGTGTAGCTAGTGATTTCAAATGATTACAGAATTAATCTGATTAATCACAAAATTTTGCAATGATTAATCATAATTAATCACTTTTAATTGCACTCATTTCCTCCAGTAAGAATTTGGATGCTACTGTAGGTATGTTGGATCCTTATTTTGCCTTGTAAAGGCCCTGATACTAAATAGCTGGCTTTGTTTTTCTCAAATGGGGCAATTCACACCTGTCCATTACCCCCAAGGATTCCCCAAACATGTTGTTGGACATTCAGGAGCTAGGCCATAATCTTTGTCTAGTTTGACTTGACAGCCGAGCCATTTTCTATCTGAAATTTAACATTATATTATAATATAATTTTGTCAGCACTAGTTGTAACCCTTTATGTGTTTACCTGAACAACACTTTTTAAATACTGAGTTCATGGAAAGAGTTATTAAAAATTCTTGTTGTTATTGTGTCTCTCCATAAATGTACCGGTATACTATAATTGTTATTTATGATTCCCCTCCCTATTTCAAAAATAGAACACATAGGGCCTATTTAAGCGAACACCTGGACCTCTCTGCCAGAGGTTCAAGAGTTCCATCTTACCTTGCTTAAATTCACACTGTGATGACATGTTCAGGATAGCACAGGCCCAGCTAAATTGGTTACTGTGGTTACAGACAAGGTAGCGGTTTCTTATGTAGACCACAAGAGTGGGAGTGCCTGGGAGGTCTCCCAGCTGAGTGCAGTCACTACTGTTACAGCTGAAGGTCAGAGAAAGGTCATGACCTCTACAGGTCACTGTCACATTACAAGAGTCACTGCTGGACCAGTTAGACACTACAGTCAGTATGGGAACACCCACAGGCTCTGAAACATAAATACAAACAAACATGATGGATCTATCTTAATAGACTCACAAGCTTAAAATGACAAGTCGTTTGGTATCTAGTATTATGAACATAGAATAAAAACACCTACCAAGAACAAGGAGTTTATACATAAGAGTGGTTCTATTTGTATTCCTTTTAATTTCACATTGATAAAGTCCACTGTCATTTGTCTGTAGATTCTTCATTTCCAGGCTGAATGTAGTCTTATTGAAGATCAGTCTGTCCTTGAATCCATTCATGATAATCAGATGATTATGAAGGTGAAAAAATCTCATTATGTGTTTGGATGAGTTCATTTTCCAACTTATCTCATCAAAGTCTGTGAAGAGATTTCTCTGCACTTTCTCAAATATTGCAGACTGTCCTTGTAACGCGAAGATATCTGATATTTCATCAGTAGCCTCTGGGATGAAAGAGAAATAAAATTATGTTAGTAGGCCGGTCTTAGTAAATAAGAAATACTAAGTAAAAAGTCTAAACGTCCAAAAATTCCTATCCTAAAGCCCCAAACAGACAGCCTAGACTCAAACCAACAGCAAAATGCCAGCAGCCAAATATTCTGTTGCTTCTTGTCTGGCCTGTTTGGTAGAAAAGATACTTTGTGCTGTGCTTGTGTATTGGCTACATTCTTTACTCTTATTCTATTCACTGTACGTTTTTTAACGAGCCTCCCAGGAATGCAAAAAGAATTTCAGTCCACAAATAAAGTGCTACTGTTGTAATTATACGCATAACTACTGAACAATAGAGACGGCCCGACAAAATTAGTTACAGAGAGTAACTCGAGTTTAATGCAGTACAGTCACTAGTGCTGGGAGTCTGACAGGGGAGATGCACTTAGGCAAGCCGCTAGAACCAAATTCCTCGAACACAAATACAGACAAGTCAAGTCAAGTCAAGTCAAGTGTATTTATATAGCGCATTTTAACACAACTCAGTTGATCCAAAGCGCTTTACAGTGGAAGGGGGGGGACCTCACTAACCACCACCAATGTGTAGCACCCACCTGGGTGATGCACGGCAGCCACAATCGGCGCCAGAACGCTCACCACACACTAGCTTGAGATGAAGAGTGAGGGAAGGACTTTATTGCACACGAACACCCCCCCATAACATGCAGAAAACCCATTAAACACTTTGGTTACTGATTGTCACTACGTGTGTGTGTTTTCCTGTCGCTATACAGTACGTGCGTGATTTCCTGATGACCTTTTGGGGCACAGAAAGACCATTCTCATGTCATGTGTTGATGCATGGCTGGGGGTGCCCATACTGTAAGCATCTGGTTTAACACAAAGCATGAAACAATGGTGTTTAGGCAAACATTCCAAAGTATGGTTTGTTAATTATAATAATGTCACGACTAGGCACGACTGGTAAAACATTAATGTCACGTCTTCATGTCACGCCTCAAAGCCTGACCGGTAAAAAAAGTTACAACTGGTTAATTACGCTTTCCCGAAATTTTTATCACAATACCATATCATATCATATCTTATCGTAGCCTTAGCCTATGACATCATATCATGGCACTAGTCTTGTCGCATTGAAAATGCACAGAAAACGGTGGTTTGTTATTAGTCTCTTTGGTAATACTTCTGATGTCTGATGTCTGATGTTGGGATGTTGTCACAAGCCCTTCCCCCTCTACACTGCTGATGGCAAGAAATGTCTGTGGCAATGTGAAGCCGGTATGTAAGATTGTAACTTTTGTATGGGATTCCAAAGGAAATCCAACTGAAAATTGCGGATATTTACGGATTAGTGACATCACATTCCCAGGCTCTATGGCGCCTCAATATGTTTGTCAAAGGGAGTGAATATCAGAGGAAAAACTCTCATACTTTGCATTTTGAATGTGAGCATATCTGTACCTTTCCAAAATGTCCTAATGCTTCCAACACAGCTGAACACGATAAACAATTTTGTACCCAAACTTGTTCGAGCTTCCCTGAAAGTTATGGGTGGGGATATTTTTTAGAAGAGCATGTAAGGACAAGTAGATAAGACTTTCATAAAGCTTGATAACTTACATTATTATTTATTAGTGTTTATACATATTCGGTAGGCCTACTGTACTCATAACTAAGAATAATGGCCACCAGGGTGCGCTGTTCTACCAAATTTATGAAACAATGCAGAGGCACAGAAGCGGAGTTGCCTCCACAACGTTCATCATTCAGTTCATTGCTTCTGCAGTGTTCAACCTTCATCCGTTTGCAACTCATTTGTGAAGACGTGCTTTCAAAACACATAGGCTACAAAGACACGCTGGTCCATTGTTGCTGTTTCAAGCAGCAATGTGAACAACTGATTACTATGAGAGGTGTTTAGTTAACATAAGTGTTTACAACTGTTTTGAATTGTTATATAACTTGAAGTGTTAAAAAACATTGTAAAGCCTCTGGATTCAAGGAGACATATATGACTTATTGCCTTTTTTGACTTTCATTAGTAGCCTAATTACTGAATTTGTTATACATGTAATACTTTAAACCAGGGGTTCTCAAAGTTTTGATACATGAGGGCCAATTCAGGGACTGCCAAAAAGAAGAAGAAGAAAAAAAAAAACATTTGTAATTATTTTAATGACCATGTTGCATCTCAACAGTTTACTTTAATTGCCAGAAATAAATGCATATAGATGCCACTAAACACCACTAAACAGATATTAATTATTTCAAAGCAACGTACAGATTTAACAGTATTAGGCCTACTGATTTTATTAGATGTTATCGCGGGCTGCCAGAAATGTTTCCGTTGGCCGCCATTGGCCCACGGGCTGCACTTTGAGATCCTATGCTTTAAATTAAAAGCAGGCTATAATGCCTTGTGAGTACAGTTATAATAGTGTACCTGTACTTTGAGCCCAGTCTCTAACCTAAATTGGTTATAAGGCTTTATGAATGCAACATAAACCTTTATGTATATGTTTATAATGATTTATGAATACTTAATTTATAGAAAGTGTTGTAGATCTTTGCAAGGAAATTAATGTGAGCTGTGCCAAGTTCAGTTTGGCATGCATAATTGAATTTGAGAGAAACTGAAATGCTGAGATTGAGACAGAGAAGATAACTTGTATAGAATGATAAAGCGGTTGCCTGCTGAGGGAGAAAGGTGCGCTCAACTTCGGCCTACGCTGTCCTCAGTGTCTTGACATGGAGTACATACCTGCACCTTGTAATCAGCTTAATAGCCTATAGTTCATCACAAAGACCTCATAGTATCACAGGAAGTGAAAATGTGAAGTTAGTGTGAGAAAAGACATGTTCCCACGCGTCTCATTCTCATGTTTACAGTAACTGCTGTGAAAACTTTTCATGGTCTTGGTCTCGACTTCTTCAAAGACTTGGTCTCAACCCAGTCTTGGCTACATCTTAAAACCAACAGACTTGAGCGAACCCTTCAAAGTCTTGACTTGGTCTCATCATAAGCAGTCACATCCCCTTTGTATAGTGTGCAGTTTCCCTTCATTGTTTGGGAATATTCAAGATCTTCCCTTAAAAAACATGTATGGTCTGCAGCTTACGCTGCCTGAAAATGACCTATTACATTCACGTACGTAACATTCAGCATTAATTTTTACTCTACAGGGGAGTATAGCAGTCCATAACAATGGTTTAAATGGCAACTGAAAAAATAGGATGATTTGTTTCCTCTGTAGCCTTAATCATGCAAGACTCTATGATTTCCAAAAAGAGTGAGATTTTCTCTTGTGTAACCGCAGGATAGTGTGGATTGTAGGTTTCCTGTGGATTCTAGGTCATAGCTAAAGTTTGAATTCAAGTAACTGTGTAATTCAAGTGATGTGTAGGCCATGTTTAGATATTCTATTCGAAATAATGTTGCTGATCTTAGTACCTTTTTGATAAGTGGTGGTGCAACGCCAATTTAAGACGACACACAACACACTAGCGTTGGATAGCACCTGTGCCCTTTGGACTGCATTTGATTGCATTGATTTATGTTTAAATTATGCATTATTTTCTATGCTAAACGTTCTCCACAAACTATTGTATTACCAAAAAATGTTGCCCTCTTTAACACATAGCTTAATAATGCCCAATAGCAAAACTTCATGATGATTTTACTCAAAATCGAAAGGAAATAAAGGCCTAGTAGGAACAGAGGTCATTCTAAATTATAGCAATTTAAGTTATATTAGGCCTACTTTCACTAGGCTATGTTTTACACTACTGCGCAGCCAAGCACTAAACTTAAAACGAAGGCTAAAAGAATATGCGTACCTACATGCCAGGCCCATGAATGTAGGCTAAATAATGCAATTACATTTTACAGTTATTATCATAAATACTAACTGTATTCTGAACATCAAATGTGTCAATTATCTGTAACAAAGCCTACCTATGTTGCATGTATCAGATTTCAAATGAGTTTGCATTCACCCCTAAACAATAATGTTCCCCAGTTGATATGCTGTCTTTGCTAATTCTCTGTCAAATGCATGGCTTGAATGTTTTGAAATGGCAACTGAAATTAGGCCTATCGTAATATTATTATACTAACATAATATGGCAAATAGTTGACGATTAACTAAAGAATGTGTTTAACATTACACTGTAAAAAACGATTTGTAATGGTTACTTGAAAAATGTGTGGAAACTTGTTGCCTCAAATGAGTTAAGTAACTATAAGTTTTCTTTTTCACTTTTAAAGCACTTTACATCTAAAAAGATGAGTTATGGTTACTCAACTCGTTTGAGGCAACGAGTTGCCACACATTTTTCAAGTAACCATTACAAATCGTTTTTTACAGTGTATTAAATTTGTAATTAATTAACCTAATTACCAATTATTAGATATTCTTAAGATATAATTAGGCCTAAGCTATCAATTTTCTTGAATTACACATTAAATTTACCATTTCTTCTCACGTAATTTTATTCATAGATACTGAAATGTCATTATTAATTGAAATGGTCCATTAATTAAGTCTACATACCTGATGAAAGTTTTAGACCAAGAAGGACCAGCAAAGTCAAAAGGATTTCCATTACACAAGAAAGTTTTAGCACCTCTTAGTTGAAACAATAAGGCGACAATGCAGAAGATAAGAGATAGTAATACGCTTTTTAAAAACCTTCAAAAAGTGCAAAGGGCTGCCTACATCTCAGGTGAAGACTAGCCTATGTGGTGTGGCTTGAAAAGGAAATTATCTAAAGCAAGTATGTGGGCGTTGAGGCTGAAATGTGTGAGGGCTGCAAACAAACAAACATCAGTAGTAGATGGGACAAAGGTACCCTCAAGAGAATCATACTGTAGTTCTCATGCACATTAGTATCTGTTGTTCCACTCACTATAACCACAGCTGCTGCATAGCAACACGACTGCTGCATACAGTCGCCCTCCGTATATACCACACATTGTGGTCGTACAAATTTAGTAGGAGGATTGGTTGTTATGGGTTACACACAAACACACATACACTACATGCACACAGCACATCACACATACAGTACATGCTCTGTTTGCTGAAGAAAAAAAAAACTAACTTTTATTTAAATGTTCCTATGAATAAATCCTAAATAATTGTAATCATAAATAATAGTAGATATCTAAATAAAATAGCACAGATATCTGGCTTTGTATGTTTGTTCAGAAAATTAAATCAAGCTATGAAGAAATTGTGGACCTACAAAAACCCTAGAAGTGATATATAAAAATGTAAGCTGAGCTGGAAAAAAAATGTATCTCATTTTATACAAGATAACATTCATGTTGTGCTTATGGCACTTTTAAATGCAACTATTACCAAATTGTTGAATATATTCGCATTCCAATACAAAAACTATTGTACCATGTATTTTGGATATGGACATTTTCAAAACTTTTTTTCTGTATACCATGGTGGAACATATAAAGTATATTTGTGTGAAGCTGCAGAATTGTTGATAGATTCGTACACACACACACACACACACACACACACACACACACACACACACACACACACACACACACACACACACACACACACACACTCAGTGACTGCCACGTAATAACAGGTACAATGTGGTGGTGCACAAGACTGCAGACACCATTTTAGGTCACACTTTACTTGACGGGTGAGTTTGTGGCATTAGAGTTTAACACTGGAAGGTAAACTGCATAGCCTGACACGCTAGACTATAACATGAATGTATAGTCTGGAGACCAGTGATAGACTCCGGGTAAAACTGCTAAAAATATCAGCAACTAACAAGTGATTTAAACAACGCTAAGTCCGCCCAAAAACTCCCTGTCCAGATATAACGTTGTGATTAGCTAAACACCATGATGTCTGAATACAACCAAGAGCGTAAACAGCCCAGAAACAGCTCAGACGCCATCGAGGTCTGAGCTATGGCTGGTGCCTAGACCCACTCGCTGAGCAAATTAAATTTGCTACCGCTAGAGTGGTGTCTAGAGTTCTAGGCTATAAACTACATAGATAGAGCTGACCACTAATCATTTGGGAACACTGGAATGCAGGCAAGTGGCAAATAATTATTATTTGAAATATGAAATGTTACATTAATTTTTTTTTTTACAAAACATTTTTACCCGCTTACAGACTAATTGTCATGTTATATCATCAGGTTTAAAAACAAAATAGCTGCTTTGAGACCATTGGACTTTTATTTGTTGTTGTCATTCCATCTTCCTCATTAATGCAAAGTTGTGTATGAATGTTGACTTCCAACATTGAATGTGTTGTTCTCCCCCATCAAATGAAGTTGTACCCTATTTCTTTCGGCTTACTCATCCATATGTCATCCATATCCTGACGACTCATTTAAATTATCCCTCCTCCCCCTTTTCACTAGTGGTCCTACTCTCACTTTCACCTATAGGGGATGCAAGTGGTCATTTCCAGGCATTCCAGGACCAAGGCCAGCTACCGAGCCTAAATACACACTCTATGTCTTAGGTCAAAAAAACATGCTTGAATACATTTGATGTTTAGTAATAAGTGTTTTGAAGTATTTTTCAACTGTTTCCCATGGGGCCCTTATTCAGCATGTGATGATTTGTTTGCTTGTTTGTTTTTGAGCTCTGGCCAACATTTTATTTACATTTAGGCGGTTTAAGCACTTTAGTAAACATTACAGTGTTGAGCTTGTAGTAAAATTCAAATGTTTAGGAAATGCATAAAAAATGAGGCAACAACGATTCCGACCATTTTTATTGAGGAAATTCTTAATCACAATTAATTCGGGAAAATAACCCTCTATAACTCATGCAAAATTCCCTGAGTAATTGGTGCATTTTTCCAATGTTTCCTGAAATAATCATGTGTATTGTCTTAATCTGCATGATTCTTTTCAGGGTTTTTGCTCATTTCTATCCATTAGCATCATGCTAACAGCACTAGACAAAGCAACACAACACAGACAGGAATAAAAAGGTGCATCTTTAATCACAATCACAGTTGTAAATCAAGACTGGGACAAGTTATCAGACACACAAAGTTCCAGCAGTCAAATCCAAAGTTCTGTGTGTCAGTCCCTCTACAGGGTTCCTTTCTAATCACACAAATACAGACATGCTGTACTTGGGATCAGCTGACAGCATAGCTTAATCTTTATTCAGAAGTCATATCTAAAAACATAAAAGCAGAGTTAAGAATGAGGTTATGCTAAATTGTTCAAGCTACACTTTTTGCACATTATGTATAACACCTGGTGAATTCAATAGTGAGGCAGTGCAAGGGAGTGTATTCAGTAGAGCTCACATTGCCACACAGCGATTTGGCTCATTCATTTTATTCCCTGCTGGCCTCTCTGTCTTTGTTCTTGGTAAAAACTGCAGTGTGGAATATTGAACAGAACAATTATGTATGTGCAGTATGTATGTATGCATGTACTGTATGAATGTATGTAGCCTATGTATGTATGTATGTATGAGCCTAAGCATAAGACAAAATGTGGATCTATAAACAATATTTACCCATACAGCTGTATTATCATGAAAATGTGATTCTGAAAAGGAAAATAACCAATTTAGAAAAATATAATTCATTCATTTCATTCAACCAATAATATGTAAGATGAATCTACCTACCTGTGCTCTTCAGTTTGCTATTTATAAAGATGCACCTCACAACAAATGCAACTACAATCCCAACAGACATCAACCCAGCAGTCAGTGATGTCCAGAGAGTGGACTCATCTTCTGTACATAGAATACATAAACTATAAACAATATACAGAGGTACTGTATCACATGGCTCTGTCTAGTTCCATCTTCCCATCTTACCGTGTCCAAATTTACAGAGTGATGACATGTCCAGAGTGGCATTGCGCCAGCTGACTTGGTTACTATGGCTACAAATGATATGGCCATTTCTGCTAAAGACCACCAAAGAGGGAGTGCTGGGGAGGTCTCCCAGCTGAATGCAATCACTACTGTTGCAGCTGAAGGTCAGAGAAAGGTCATGACCTCTGCAGGTCACTGTCAGATTACAAGAGTCACTGCTGGACCAGTTAGACACTACAGTCAGCACAGGAGCAGCCACAGGTTCTGAAATATAGATACATACAAACACAATACCAAATCTTTATAGGCTCACAAACCTACAATGGAGTTGACATTGTAAAAATTAAAAACAAAGAGAGTACCAAGAACAAGTAGTTTAAACATAAGAATTGTTCTGATTCCTTTCCTTCTGATTTCACACTGATAAAGTCCATTGTCATTTGTCTGTAGATTCTTCATTTCAAGGCTGAATGTGGTTGCATTGAAGATGACTTTGTCCTTGAATCCATCCTCAATCCTCAGATTATTATTATTACTATTATTAAAAAACCTCATTATTGTATTGGATGAGTTTATTTTCCAACTTATCTCATCAAAGTCTGTGAAGAGATTTCTCTGCACTTTCTCAAATATTGCAGACTGTCCTTTTAATGCGAAAATGTCTGATATTTCATCAGTAGCCTCTGGGATCAAAGAGAAATAAAACAATGTTAGTAGGCCTATGGTCTAACTATAGCAATTGAAGTTATTTTTGTAGGCCTACTTTCGCTATAGGCTATGTTTTACATGCCCTGGGCCTTCGTTGCGTCATTCAGTTTTGTCTGCAAGTTGCTGTCTCGCTGCGCAGCCAAGCACTAAACTTAAGGCTAAAAGAATATGCATGTCTACATGCCAGGCCCATAAATGTAAATAATGCAATTACATTTTACAGTTATTTTGTAAGTACTAACTGTATTCTGATCATAAAATGTGTCAATTATCTGTACATACACACACATACACACACACACACACACACACACACACACACACACATACAGGTCTTTGGTATTTTTTTTTCTCAACAGTGCCTTCCAGGCAGCGCTGCCCTCAAGGCACTACTCCAGTATGTTTCTCGGAATAGACTACCAATTTTTTTGAGACATTTTGCAGATATCAAATTTCAAATGTGCATTTGACCCTTAACAATAATGTTCCCCAGTTGATATGCTGTCTTTGCTATTTCTCTATAAAATGTAAATGATAAGTTTTTTTTATCAACATTTTAATAAACATACCGATTTTTAAGGCAATTGGCAATGTGGTCACAGATGGTGTTCTGGATCACCGATCAGAACACCATCTGTTGTACACACTTGTACACAGACAGCAGGGCCGGACTGGGACCAAAAAATGGCCCGGGCATTTTTGGCCATGGTGGCCCACCATGCTAGCTCGAATGACTCTGTAAGTTGTATTGCATGAATATGAGAGATTTAATTAAACTAGCCAAATATCCTTTATGAAAATTATGACTAAATGACAGCTCCGGCCCAAAAATGACTGTCGGCCCACCGGGCATTGCCCTGTATGCCCTATTATATGGCCAGTCCATGCCTGACAGACAGACAAACACACACGGCAAAAACATAACTTCCTTGGCGGAGGTAATAATTATGTAGCCATTAGGCCTATTGTAAATTTATTGTACTAATATAATATATGGCAATTAGTTGACAATTGACTATAAAATGTGTTTAACATTATTTAATTTGTAACTAATTAACCTAATTATCAATTCTTTAAGATATAATTATCAGTTTTCTTGTATTACATCTTAACTTTACCATTTTTCCTTATGTAATATTATTCATATACTGAAATGTCATTATTAATTGAAAAGGTCCATTGATCAAGTCTACATACCTGATGAAAGTTTTAGACCAAGAAGGACCAGCAAAGTCAAAAGGATTTCCATTACACAAGAAAGTTTTGGCACCTCTTACATATTTGAAACAATAAACAGACGATGCAGAAGATAAGAGATAGTATAATGATTTTTTAAAAACTGCAAAAAGTGCAAAGGGCTGCCTATATCTGTGAAGACAAGTGAAGACTAGCGTAGTGTGGCTTGAAAAGGAAAATTATCTAAAGCAAGCATGTGGGCGTTGAGGCTGAAATGTGTGAGGGCTGCAAACAAACAAACATCAGTAGTAGATGGGACAAAGGTACCCTCAAGAGAATCATACTGTAGTTCTCATGCACATTAGCATCTGTTGTTCCACTCACTATGACCACAGCTGCTGCATAGCAACACAACTGCTGCATACAGTAGCCCTCTGCATATACTGTACCACACATTGTGGTCTTACAGGTTTAGTAGGAGGTTGTTTATTTGTTAACAGTTACACACAAGCACACAGGCACTACATGCACATAGCATATCACACATGCATGCTGACTTTGCTGAAATTAACTTTTATCTATTTATTTGTAAGTATTCCTATGAATAAATCTTTAAAAATAGTAATCATAAACAATAGTAGATATCTAAACAATACGTCGTCGTCTGACTTTGTGTATTATGGAAATTAAGCTACGTTGAAATTGCACAAAAATTGTAGATATGGCAAGCTGAGCTGGGGAAAAGGTATCTTTATTTTAAGCGAGATAACATTCATGTTATGCTTATGCCTCTTTTTGAAGCAACAAATTGTTCAGTCACATTCCAATACAAAGACCAAACATTTTACATATAGACATTTTCAAAACCTTTTTTTTCTGTATACCATGATGGAACATATAAAGTTTGTTTGAGGGTGCAGATTTGTTTGATTGAGGAATCCAAGTCAATAGACAGATTTGTCCACACACACACACACACTCACAGTGAGTGAGTGTGTGTCACTCACAGTGACTGCCACGTAATAACAGGTACAATGAGGTGGTGCACTCTTGCAAGAGTGCAGACACCATTTTAGGTCACACCTTACTTGACGGGTGAGTTTGTGGCATTAGAGTTTAACACTGAAGGTAAACGACATAGAGCTGATCAGTAATCTTTTGGGAACACTAGAATGTAGGCAAGTAGCAAATAATTATTATTTGAAATATGAGAAGTTACATTCATTTTTTTTTTTACAAAACATTTTTATTAATTATATGATTATGTTCGGTAGTTCATAGCCTACAAAATACTGGTCTTGCCCGTATACAGACTCATTTTCATGCAACATCATCAGGTTTAAAAACAAAGTAGCTGAGGTTGAGACCATTGGACTTTTATTTGTTGTTGTCATTCCATCTTCCACATTCATGTAAAGTTGGGTATGAATATTGACTTATGTCTTACATGAATGTGTTATTATGTACTCCCCCATCAAATAAGGTTTTACCCTTTTTCTTTCAGTTTACTCATGCATATGCCCCTGCATCCTGACGACTCATAAATTATCCCTCCTCCTCCTTTTTACTAGTGGTGCTACTCTTACATTCACCTATAGGGGGTGCAAGTGGACATTTCCAGGCAGGACCAAGGCTAGCTACCAATATTAAACATACACTCTTTAACTAATATAGGCAAACTTGATGATTAGGCTAATTGATCTAGGCATTAGAATACATAATATTTTCTGAACAAAATGTGTCTTTGGTCAAAGCAAAATGCTTAATTGAATATTTGATGTTTAGTAATACATTGTGCAAGTATTTTATACAAGTATTTCCAAGTATTTTTCAACTTCATAGACGTGGGGCCCTTCTACAGCATGTATCTGGTGATTGTCTGTTTGTTTTTTTGTTTGGTGATTTTGAGCCTTCTCTCATAAACATTTTATTCACATTCAGGCAGTTTTAGCACTTAGTTTAGTAAACATTTAAAGTGTTGAGCTTGTAGTAAAAATCCTCAGAGACAAAGGAACACAACACAGACAGGAATAAAAAAAGGCACCATCTTTAATCACAATCACAGTTGGAAATCAAGAGAAGTTACTAGAAAGGCAAAATTCTAGCAGTCAAATCCAGAGTTCTGTTGGTCAGTCCCCCTACAGGGTTTCTTTCTTATCACAATGGTCATCATCTTTCCATAGGAACATACAGGCACAATACAATACTGTAGGCTACGTGACAGGCAGCTCACAACAGGCAAATGCCTCAGTTTAGAAACAAACAAGACAAATGTATGTTGGTCGACATGCTGTACTTGGGATCAGCTGGCAGCATACAGTAGTTTAATTTCATTCAGAAGTCAGATCTTGTATCTGAAAACAGAAACGAATGTGCTTATAATTCCTTTAACTAGCCCCTTTTCACATTGTGTACAAAATAGGTGAATTCCGTGGTATGGCAGTGCAAGTAGCACTGTAGAGCTCACATTGTCACACAGCGATTTGACTCTTTCATTCTGTTCCCTGCTGGTCTCTCTGGCACCTCTGTTCTTGGTAGAAACTGGAAGAAAGAAATGATTGAACATAGCAATCTCACTATGTGCAGTAGGCCATGTCTGTACTGTATGGAGAGATGTATGGATGAATCTATGGATCGCTCAATCCATATTCTCAGATAAAATAAAACAAAATATGGATCTTTATTATATAAAAAATGTTTACCCATACAGCTGTAGTGTCATGAAACTGTGATTCTGGAAAGGAAAAATAACCAATTTATGGAAATATGATTCATTCATTTCATTCAACGAAACTAATGTGTATGATGAATTCACCTGTGCTCTTCAGTTTGTTACTTATGATGGTGCACTTCACAACAAATGCAGCAACAATCCCAGCAGACATCAGTCCAATAGTCACCTGAGTCCATTTAGAGGAGTGTCCACCTGTAAGCCATTGGGATACGCAAACTAGGCAACAGACCTGATTAACATATACATGTACATGTTCTATCATATGGCTCTGTCTATAGTTCTATATTCCCAAATTACCTCTGGAAAATTCACACAGTGCTGATATGTCCTGAGTATTTTTCTTCCAGCTGACTTGGTTACTATGGTTACAGATGATGATGCCATCTCTAGCAAACACTGCAAGGTTGGGAGTGATGGGGAGGTCTCCCAGCGGAGTGCAGTCACTTCTGTTACAGATGAAGTTCAGAGAAAGGTCATGACCTCTGCAGGTCACATTACAAGAGTCACTGCTGGACCAGTTAGACACAACAGTCAAAACAGGGGCAGCCACAGGTTCTGAAACACAAAAACATTGAGATATAAAATCCCTCTACAGACAGCTAGGACATTATCAATTGATTGATACCTTTTTGATAAGCTAACTGAACCCAGGAATGGGGTTAATGGAGTCATGGCATTGGTCATAACAGTAAATTGTCACTTTTTCCCAATCAAGTTATGGTTCCAGAGTATTTCTCAATTACACAACCATTTGCTGTACATACATTAAAGGATAGCTCCGGAGTGAATTCAAGCATAGCCCTGTAGAACAAGGCTGCTAAATGCACTAGTTAGCAATTGGAACAAAATAATTTGAAACAGCATAGATAGAAACATGAGCGCAGAAGCGAACAAGCATTTTACACTGAATCAATGGAAACTGATTTGATTATTCGTAATATCTGAGGTGCTGTTGACTCAATATAAAGTGCTTAGCATTTGGTCTATGCTGTTCCAAATTATTTTGTTCCACTCACTAACTAGTGCATTTAGCAGGCTCATTCAACAGGGCTATGCATGAATTCACTCTAGAGCTATCCTTTAATACACAAGAGAAAAACTTACCAAGAACTAAGAGTTTATAGATGAGTTTGGATGTTTTTTCATTCCATCTAATAAAACATTCATAAAGTCCACTATCATCTTTCTGTAGGTTCTTCAGTTTCAGGCTGAATGTGGTTGTATTGAAAGTCAATCCTTGTATTTGTCCTCAATAATCAGTTTTTGATGAAGAGAAGCAAATGTCATTGCATTGGATGAATTGAACCTACACGATATATCATCAAATTCTGGTAAGAGATTTCCCTGCACTTTCTCAAACATAACAGATCCTCCTTCTAATCCGAAAACAGATGTCTCTTGAGTAGCCACTGTAAGACAGAAATGAAGCATTCTTACTTTATGTCTTGATTGTGTGTCCAATGACATAAACTCTCTCATATTGTTCAAAGAAGGTTTGTTGCTTGGTGACATCATGATGACCACAGTATACAACCTAATACAACAGGCCGTTTTCTTACTGCATGGTTATTTTCACATGTATTTCTTATTTACCTTATGTAATAAAACCATTATAAATATACACATCAGACTGTATTTGTTCACAGATTAACATATGTAGCGTATCTCAATACATGATAAATATTGGCGACTGGTCATCAAAGTTTGGTCGCTGACTGGGGGAAACATTTTGCTAGTGTTAAATCCAAATAGTTGTTCAGGCTTTGGTTTGTGTTGCTTTATTTTACGTATCCAAAAGGGGTGAAAAACACATCGGCTGTTCATAAACATCCACAAAGAGAGTACATTCCACATGGCAATAATCCATACCAAAGAGCAACAAGGCATTAGCGTAAATTCAGCGGTCAGCAAATAGTAGGGCTTCCCCCATCACCCACTCACTCCTAACTTTCACCTAGCCAGTTAAGCAGGTGATATTGCAAACTATTACTGCCACCAACACCACATGACCCAATAACCCCACGTCATCACCCAGGTGACCCAAGACGCCAGACCCATTCTGTCCGTAACAATAAACTAGAAAAGTGCTCAGAGAGCGCAGACCTCCTCCAAGACAATGTGGTCACAGATGGTGTTCTGGATCACCGATCGCCACCAAAATCGAATCAGTTCTTCCTTGTCGCAAAACATATGTTGTCCGAAACTTTCATCGAAATCCATGCTGTACTTTCGAGTTATGTTCTACACAGACACACACACACACATGCACACACACACACACAGACACACACACACGCTGGCAAAAACATAACCTCCTTGGCGGAGGTGATGAAATATGGAATTTGGAACTCTTTGGAAGCTCAAAGGTATCGCAAAATATAAGAGGATATACATGTAATACAATGATAAAGCAAGAAAAACAAAATAGACAAGTTAAAGAGACGCCAGACAGGACTGCAGTTTTTATCTTTCTATCTCGGCTGAGAGAGCCATTATTCAGCCCATATTGAGCCATGTAATCATCAAAATGACTTTGAGGCAGGTAAATTAGCAGTGAAAATTTTGCTTTAACACAAAGGAAATACTGGATTGACTGGCTCTCCCTCCCCTCAACCGTGAAAAGCATTAGGAACTGTTCTGTTTCTGCAAGGTTATTTTCACTGAAAAAAATATGTAATTTTTGAAATACTCATACCTGATGGACATACGATACCAACGAAGACCAACAAAACCAGTGGCATTTCCATTATACGAGTGTAACGGAGGCCAGCTAGCGCGGCTAGCTCAGTGGTAATGTGTAAATCCTCATCACCCAATTCCATGGGCGCTTCTAACACGCTGAGTTAGAAGCTCGGGCTTTTGGCTCAGTTGGTTAGAGCGTTCCACTCCCACGCCGGGAGTTTGTAGCTTGCGGGGTGGCGGGTTCGAGACCCGTGTGCGGTGCGGACCGCCACTGGCTACATTGGTGCCGTGACCCGGATGGGAGTGAGGATTTGGAGGGTGAGTGTAACGGAGGCCAGCTAGCGCGGCTAGCTCAGTGGTAATGTGTAAATCCTCATCACCCAATTCCATGGGCGCTTCTAACACGCTGAGTTAGAAGCTTGGGCTTTTGGCTCAGTTGGTTAGAGCGTTCCACTCCCACGCCGGGAGTTTGTAGCTTGCGGGGTGGCGGGTTCAAGACCCGTGTGCGGTGTGGACCGCCACCGGCTACACGAGAGCACTTTTAAAGAAGTCGATAATGCAGAGCACAAGAGACACTACATGATGAGTGCTGGAAGAAGTGCTGGTCTTGCGGTGCTAAGACTGCTTACAACTGAGACAAGAAGAAATATAGCATGACATGCAGAGGAAAAAGCGCTAACCTCTACAAACACGTAGGCTCAAAAGTGTGACTTCCTGAAGGGGTCTTGTCTCAAAGACCACATAACACATAATAACTAAACCTTGCAAACAGCAACACTATTAATTCTGTGTTGCCTCACATGTGTAATGTTTAAATGCACTAAAAAGGAAATTATACCATTAAAGGATACATCCGGAGTGAATTCAAGCATAGCCCTGTTGAACTAGCTTGCTATTGAACAACTTAGCGAGTGGAACAAAATAATTTGGAACAGCATAGACCGAATGCGAACGCAGAAATGAACAAGCACTTTACACTGAATCAACAGAACCTCATTATTCAAAACCTAAAGTAAGATCTCAGGTACCTTTGACTCAATGTAAAGTGATTCGTGTTCGGTCGATGTTGTTACAAATTATTTTGTTCCACTTGCGACCATGTTCATTTAGCAGGCTAGGTCAACAGTGCTTTGCTTGAATTCACTCCGGATGTATCCTTTAAGAGGATCAATTTGTACATCAGCAGTTGATCTATTGCTCCAATTAGCACCCCTTGCAGCACCACTGTGGTCATCCAGCAGTTCACACCCCAAGAGTTTGGCAGCCCACCACAGACACATCCAGTCGTCCACTTCCTTTTTCTCATCAGTTTTCTGTCCGCCCACTAATGTGCTGCCAGAGCCACTTGCGGTCCAAATCCTTTTAAATATATCAAGTTATGCTCTATTCATTCATTTTAATGATATTTCACATTTTTTTAAATTTAAAGTGATGTTGGTGCAAAAGCAGACCAAAAGTGACATGCCTCCAGAGTCTAGCTGCCATTGGTCCCCCTGTGCATGTGCATATGTGCAATGCCATCCCAAGGCACATATGGGGTGGGGTGAGGATGGGTGGTACAGTGTGTATGTGTAGTATTGTAGCATCTCAGGTTTGCAGTGTGTCTGTGTAGGGGTTTGCAACATGCATCGTGTGTAAAGTAAAGTAAAGTGTAGGTCCATGGGGGAAGGAGGTAGAAATTAGCCTGGGCCCGCCCCTTTACTGCGTGAGGTAACGCTCCACTGTAGGCAGGTATGAATAATAATGTGAACAGTGTGAATAGCTACAGTACTTATACCGTGTACTTGTACTGGGGTCAGCTCTATGTTCCCATAACTCTATGTTCCCACAGTCCTATGTTCCCACAGCCCTATGTTCCTAGCCTGATTGCCATCGACTTTCAAAGCTCCGCGAGACTTAGGTCTGACCAAGAGCCTATAGCGCTGTAATTTCTCAAAACACATGGTTGACCCGCCTCCCTCTAATGCCTTGGTTTGATACTGCTTGATGTTAGAAAATGCTTTCTGAGTTCCCCATTTTTGTTGTTTCCGTTCAGATCAGCAGTTGGCCAGACCAGTGACAGCAACGCCGAAGGTGTTACGTCACTGGGAGGGCGTGCCAGGCTACTATGTTCCCACATTTGTTAGGAATTTTTATTTTTCACAGAATTTTTGGAAATTAGGCCCTATGTTCCCACATTTCTTAGGAAATTTGGGAAATTGGGCCCTATGTTCCCACAGCCCCATGCTCTCACATTACAAAGATTTTTTTTTTTTTTAAATTAGACCCTATTTTCCCACAGCAATATGTTCCGATAAGGGCATGTTCACACCAACACAGGTAATATTTATCCAGTTAGCCCTTCCGTTCACATTAGAATGGAAGATTCTGAAACTGAAAATGATTCCAAAAATGATTGCTGAGGTCGATTTAAAAAATTATCGCTGAGGTGGATGAATTTAAAATCGTTGTGGAATGTGGATGCAGAACATTCTGAAAACGAGAGTGGATGAAGATTGTTTTCATTGTGAATATGAATCTAAGCAGCACAGCATAAAAGAACCTTAACCCTTACCCTAAACCCCACTACCAGGAAGGCACCATTGAGGGCAAATTAATACCAAACATTGAATCTTGCTTGAACTTACATAGGGGGTCTACCAGGCAGGGGATTACATTTTGTGTATGGTAGTTGATGAAGAAAGATAAAAAAAATGGAGCACTGACTTTGTCCTATGGCATAGAACTGTACTGGCCTCTTGTGGTTTGAAAGTGCCACTGCATTGTGATGACTAACTTTGTGACATGCATTTGGACTGGAGAAACTTATTTTAGTGCATCTGTCCTACCCTCTATGATGCACTGGGTGAACACCCTCTTTGGTGCCCCCCAAAGGCCACCCCATAGCTCAGAATACATAATGACACAGCTGCCTGTCTTTGTCTTTTGCTCATTTCTCTCTTATAGTATTATAAGAGATACTGTCTTATAATCATCTTGATGTCGGCAAAAAGATCAAATATCTTGGTCATTATATTAGAGATGATATGAGTGATGATGACATTTACAGACAGTGTTGTAAACTATATGCGCAGGCAAACACCATAGCCCGTAAATTCACATTTTGCTCCACACAAGTCAAAGTAGCTCTGTTCAAGGCATACTGCACACCACTTTACACTGCACACCTGTGGTCCTTTTACAAAAAGTCGACCATGCAGAAACTACAAGTGGCATACAACGATGCTCTAAGAATACTACTGAAAGTTCCCAGAGGAGGGAGTGCTAGTCAGATGCTTGCGTCTGTAGGAGTAAGCACACTACATGCACTTTTAAGAAATTTAATGCACAAGTTCACAAAACGCCTGGATGATTCTTCTAATAATATCTTGGTTGCAATCTGTAATCCAGCTGTCAGTAGCGCAAGGTATTCATCCAGGCTGAGAGCGCACTGGTTAAAATGTCTGTATAGATTTTAATTATTTTACTTGTTCTTTTTTCTTTTTATTTGTTGGAGTGTTGTTTTTGTATGATTGTCCTGGTCTGTGTTGATGTTTTTCTATTTGTTTTCTTGGTTGTACTATTTATATAACTGTATGTGGATTTGGACAAGTGTCTGGCGAATAAACTGAATTGATTGAAATTATCCCAGGTGCTTAAGTAAGTTAAGAAAAGTGTTTAGCAGTGCAGCTTGCAGTTCAGACTGCACTATATGCACTTTTTTGAACTTTAAGCATCTGAGAGTATACTGCCTTTAGTGACTAATAGGTCTTTATCATGACCACAGTAGCAAGGTTATTTTCACACATATTTTTTATTGTGCTTTTACAATATAAAAACAAGCATTCATGAATCCCTTTTTGGTACCAGATAAGACCATAATAAATTAACTACCACACACAAAATGTTATCATAGTGCAATAATAAAGCAAAACACACAAAACCAATAAAATAGAAGTTATCAAAGGACATACCAGGTTGACTGCATGGGAATAGCAGAATTCTATGGACACTTTTAAGCAAGATGCCAATGAAAAAATAATACATGCTAACTTAAAGCTTAAAAACACTACTGTCAGACTTGGCTGGGTGAACTGAGGAAAGATAAAACCATACAACCACAAAATGTAATCATAGTACAATGATAAAGCAAAACACATAACAAACAAAATAAACAATTGATTAAACTTTTGGTTGGGCCACTTCTATGGCAAGATGCCAATGAAAAGATAATACATGTCTTATACATGCTAACTTAAAGCTTAAAAACACTACTGTCAGACTGAGACTATGTATGGATGAAATGAGGAAAGGTAAAACTCTAGGGGAGGTGGAAAATGACTAAATTTGCTGTCACATTTACATTTATGCATTTAGCAGATGCTTTTATCCAAAGCAACTTACAAAAGTGAAGTAACATTAAAGCTACAACACAGCTAAGTACAACTAAATAGGAGTAAAGTTCAGGAGTGGTTCTGAAAATGCATAGCCAATGCTTTCCAGATACTGGAAGGTCTGGGACAATATGGTATTCTAATTCTCAGAATAGCTGGATTTCTTGAAGCAGTCAGTCAATCACAGCAATACTTTTAGATTTTGACTAGAGTGGGCTCCTCAGTCTTAGATACCACAAAATCACCATACACAATCTTTGGTTATCAATTGTTCAATCAAGGACAGGAAAAAAATAAACATTATAAACTATACTCAGCTGCATAAAAGAAACAAAACTGCAGGAATACCTTACAGTGCTTTGACCATAAATAAATAAAAATGAATTCCATTCCCTGGTTTCTGAAGTTTCCAGATGTAGGTTGAATTTGAGATCAAGTCAAGTGTATTTACTGTATACAGTATAGTGCATTTTAACACAACACAGTTGATCCAAGGCGCTTTAGAAATGGAAGGCTAGACCCCACTAATCACCACCAATGTGTAACATCACCGGGGAACCCTCTACTCTAGTGTCATGGGATCTTTATGACCACTGAGAGTCAGCACCTCGGTTTAATGTCTCATCTGAAAGATGGCCTTTCACAGCACAGTGTTCGCGTCACTGCACTGGGGCATTTAGGATTGATCTTAGGCCAGAGAGAAGAGAACCACCCACTGGCCACCCACCAACACCACTTCCAGCAGCAACGTAGTTTTCCCAAGAGGTGATCCAGGTATTGCATATTTCTGCAGAGACACAAAGTCAATTAAGCGCATTTTGTTGTTGTTATTACTTCATTTTTTACTTACATATTCAATTATAATGTAGTTGTAAATTAAACAACCTATCTTGTTTCTTTCATTCTTTAAATCTAATTCTTTGTTTTGCATACAAGATGCGTCTAGGATAGTTTGTACCAAAAACAATTAATCATGTGGCTATGAATGATTCTATTCCCAGGGGTATTTGTAGCCTGACACGTCAGACTATATCATAAGAATGTATAGTCTGAAGACCACTGATAGACTGTACCTCAATGGAGGGGCGGGTGATTGCGTTGTCTTTCAAACTGCCTCTCCACGTAATAGGCTAGCGTTCCGGCCAGTGGTACCCGCTGGTATATCAAACTTTTCCCGTAGCCCGTCAGTAACACGGCAAAGACATCTTTTTCAGAACGGAAAACTTCAGTGCACTTTCTTGTTCACTTTCAAAGAAAATGACAAGTGCAATTCGTCCAAAACTAAAGCCAAAGACGATTCCGCTCTGGTTTGAGCAGGGCTGTCGTCATCGTACAAAGCCCGCCTTACGATTTCCTGTACACATACCGCGCTGTGATTGGTTATCCGCCTCCAGAGGAAGGCTAAAACGGGTTTCTATCAGTGGCCTCTAGACGTACCTCTGTGCAAATTCAAATTTGCTACCACTAGGGGTACGTCTAGAGTCTAGGCTAGGGTATTTGTGCCTTTGGGTATGTGGCTTTCAAACAGTCTTCTACACTTGAAGAGTTGGGGATGCTGTGGTTCATATTAGAGTACAGGAACACTCTACTTACAGTACCACCACAAAATTATAATGATGTTTAGCGTTGTAACGGTTTTAAAAACAATGTTTTGTATCAGGGCAATGACCTGCATTAGTGTTTTAGGTTAACATCACAAAAAAAAATCTCTGTGCAAGCTACCAACTTAATTGTGCACAAAAGTTTGCCCTGTGTGGAGAGGTGTTACTGGGGGAATGAGTGTAGCAGTATGGGCCTTTTATTTTGGCACAATCTGCCCTGGTAGCAATATTTAGTAGGGTGCGGCTTACCATATTACCATGCTATCTTGCTCCCATCTGAAATTATTTTCGTCATTGTTGTGCCTAATGAAAGCACATGAAGCACCACAGGAGTTATTCTATAAACATTTTTATATAATCATTCATTTCATACAAGCCAGAGTCTACTTCTCACTCATTACAAGCTGAAAGTGAACCTGAGCTGATCAGCTTCATTTTTGCTCAGCACCTGAACAAAATTCTCAACACTTAAATCATTCTGTAGACTGCAGGTTCCAAACTGAGCACCACTACAAGTACCTCAGCATTAACTCACATGGTTAGATGAAAATATTGAATAAGATATTGAATTAATATTTACCCGAACAAGAGCATAACAATTTATACCCGTCCCTGAAACAACAACAGAAAAGTTTAGAGAAATAGTTTAGAGTAATTTGATGAAGCCCACTCAAACAATAAGGTGTAAGCTGAATTTACCTGGGCTCAGATGTTTGCTTTTTTGATGCAGGCAATACACACAGACACAGATGACCACAATAAATGATGTCAATCCAACAATCAGCAGTATCCAGAAAGTAGTGTCTTCTTCTGTAAGCCATTGGGACACATTGGGATTTAGCCACAAGCTTCACAAACACCTGGTCATTTGCAAGCATCTCATCCAAAATATGGTAGTCTTAATATTCAGTGACTGTATGTAACTTGTATCGCATCATCTTTTTACTCACCTTTTGCAGTGTCACAGAATGGTAACATATCTAGAGTGTCATTGTGCCAGCTGACTTGGTTACTATGGTTACAGATGATGTAGCCATCTCTGAGAAAGACGGCTAGGTTGGGAGTGATGGGGAGGTCTCCCAGCTGAGTGCAGTCACTACGGTTACAGCTGAAGTTCAGAGAAAGGTCATGACCTCTGCAGGTCACTGTCACATTACAAGAGTCACTGCTGGACCAGCTAGAAACTACAGTCAGCACAGGAGCAGCAACAGGCTCTGAAATACAAACACATAAGACAGACTTCAAACAGGCCTCAAAATCAAAGAATCAAGACTTCATTATAATCGGATGTTTCAAGATCAAAATGTCATATACAATATGAACCATGATATAGAAGAGGAAAAGAAAATGTGAAGTACTATAACACTGTACCACAGCCGTTATCCCTTTAAAAATGGTGCGGTCATATGAGATATTGTGTAAATTTCAAAACAAGCACAACAGAGTGTAAAATAGACCCTGCTTACTTGTTGTAGCTATTGGGGACATCAAGCTACAGTAGGTGGTAGGTGGGTAACTATCTGCACACTTATTACATTGGAACTGTCATTATACTTTCAATGAGGTGTGGGGCTACATTGTGCCTTTCTATGGTTTAAAAATGTCTACACCGTGCTACTGTAATGTAAGCTAAGCTTTATACTCACCTACAACAGAAAGGTTGTATGTAGCACCACAGATGGTTCCCTTCTCCTTCTCCACAATTAACCCTTGGTAAACACCACTATCCTTTTTCTGCAGGTTCATCAACTCCAGAGAGAAGGTGTTATTATCAAATTTCACTTTATGCTTATAGATAGGCTCGACAATGAACATATTGCCAGGGTAATACCTCATAATAAGTTCATTATTCCACCACTCCACCACACTGATGTCTTGAGGAGCCGTAGATTTATACTGCATGCTTATAGTTACAGATATACCCTCTGGGCTGTACAAGTTGGATACTGAACAGGAGCCTGTAGGAACAAAAATGAAATTACTGAAAATAGTGATGTAATGGACTAGCCTGACATAGCTCCGCCCATAATACGAATGTTCATACGTATCCATGGTCTGGGAACGGTCCTCTTGGGCGTGTTTATATCGGTAGAGAGTCTACCGGCCAATAAGCGACGCTGATTAGACGAGCTGTCCAATTGTTTCAAACCAAAAGTGAATGCCCTCCCCCGCAGTATAATCGCGCTAGGTTAAAGAACCTCCAGACCATGAATACGGATGAACAGCAGTATTATGGTCGGGCTATGTCAGGCTAGTAATGGACCCCATTTTCAGCAGTTTTTCAGATTGCTTATTGGCTGTCAACCTTACTGAACTTGCCACTTCTAGAAAAAAAAAGGCTGCTGTGAATGTGTCTGAAATCTTTTACATTTATTGTCCATGCCAAATAGATTTGTGTGTGTGTGTGTGTGTGTGTGTGTGTGCGTGTGTGTGTGTGTGTGTGTGTGTGGTAACCTTGTTAAAAATTTAAACCTACCAATAGAAGAGCTGGGATAATTGAGTAAGAGAAGAAGTCCAAGATGATACAATGTGACATGCGTCTGCCATTTCATATTCACCAATCTGGAAAGAGATTTAAAAAAAAAAAAAAAACATTTATTTGTCTGAGACCTAATTCCGCACCTTCCGTAGGCTAGCCTGCCCTAAATGTCATATTGGAAGGGGGGAAAGGCATGTCAGACAAATTACAAGATAGAATAGGTCCACTCAGTGGCAGAGCTAAACTTTGTACAAAGGGTGGCCAGTTGGTGGACATTTCAGGGGGTTCATTTAATAGGCCTACTCACCCACACAAGCTACAGCTTGTCTACAGGACAGACACTAGTCACCCCTGATATATAATAATTATAGTATTTCTTAATACTACTGTAATTTATACAGATGTATGAATGATCATGATGCAGGTAACATTTCTGAATTTATTAATTTAGTCATTAGGCCCACTTCATTGTAACATCCCAAAATAGGCTACACTGTAGCCTAACGTTAGATTTGCAACTCCCAGTGTCGCAATCTCAGGTGCGAGGTCCCTAGACTGGACCCCATTTGAAGACACTGCTGCGGACAGTTCAGCATATAGTCATTTCTGACCAATTTTATACATGTTCTAAGGGAGCAATATGAGTAAAAGTTCGATTTAACATTTTTAGCCCACTTATTCTGATTCTCAAACAGAAAAAATGTGTTTACACTCAATAGTGACCTTCCAAATTATTTGTAGCATTTCACGTGGGGCTTGCTATACTTTCATCCAAGTTTTTCTAACTTCAGACATGTCCTGAGTGTACATTTTTTAAAAAGATGTTCACACAATGAATCTCCAACAAATAGGCTATTGTAGGCTATGGCAACCGCATAACATGCATAGGCTAATCTCAAAACGAGGACAGCAGAGAGTATACAAAACGGACCGTGCAAAAATGCATTGTCATTTGAGCCTATAGGCGAATTCAAACTTTAAGAGGAAAGGCTAGCCTACTTGCAATAGCCTAAGTCATTCAAACGCAAAGATGCAACGCCGATTTGTGCAATTGCTTGACAACATTTCACAAAATGCATTGTCATTAGAATATAGACTACTGAAAAAGGCCCACACAAAAGACAATAATTTTAACGTACTTGCCATAAACCATTGAAACTCAAAGGCGTCAACGACAACAACGTTTGAATTAAAATGAAAGTACCTTTGAAAGTACCGTTGGCGCCTTTGAGTTTGAATGGTTTATGGAAGGTCCGCCTTGTCGAACCTGTCCTCTCATTGGTGAGCAGCTAAAGCCAATAGGGCTTCTGCGTAATTCGAGAGCCTCAAGCAAACTTGTTGGATTTAGTTACGTTACTGGTCTTGCGAAAATAGCCTAAATTCTTATTGTGCTTGTTAGCCTATCGAATGTCCATTGTAAATTGGCGTAGAGGAGAGTGTCTATTTATTTATAACTTTGCCATTGTTTTTGACTGATGTCACACTCCATTGCGCTCTCCCTTCAACTTGCCCGGAATTCGCTCAGAACGCTCTAAAAGTGGCACTTTGAATAACGAACGATGTGTTTGCAAACGCAAAAGGAATGCCTAGGCTAGTCCACGTTTCAAGAAACCATACTTGTTTTCTTTTTCAGATTAGATCTTCAGACTTTGCTAGCCAGGTAGGGTCCATATGTCTAATATTGTCTCTAGTCATTGGCAGCCTCATCATTGCAAACCTTGGCCCAAAAATAAAATAAAAAATAAAACACACACACACACACACATGCGAAGACGTTATCCATAACAGCCAATCTAGCTAGTGTTTTTTCCTCTGCATCTTTATTCCTGAATAATCTCCCGTAAGTAGGACAAAATGTAAAAATATACATTTTCAAGGAAGGATCTTACCATGCCAATGCGGCATGCTTCTCCGCAAACGTGTTAAAGGAAAGTTTTCATTTTCACTTTCAATCTTATGAACCATTACCACCACCTAGTGCATATTCGGAGCATTGCAACGTAGGCTAAACTCTTCTTGAAGGGAAAGTTCACTTTTTAGCATGTTTAGCCCCTTTTCTGGAGTGTCTAGGATGAAATAGATTCATTCACATCAAAAGATTTCCTCTGTGTGCTGTGAAACCTTGATTCAAAATCAGGGCCGGACTCTATCCAAAAAATGGCCCGGGCATTTTTTGTCCATCCACCATGATTTTATTCAATAATAACTTCATGGCAAGCTGAAATAAAACTGTAATTTGGACACATTCCATAAACATGATACATTTTATTGGATTAGTCCAATATCCTTCATTGTAATTATAAATTATGACAGCGCCGGCCCAAAAATGTCGGACTTCCCAATGGACATTGCCTTGTATGTCCTATGGCCAGTCCATGCCTGTCCAAAATGCAGTCCCTGCTTAACCAAAAGGAACACCTGCCACTGTATGTGTAGTTTCTCTGCACTGATTTCCAATTTCAGCCAGAATTAGGCCTTAGCAAATCTACACATGGCATTCAGGGCTCTTGGGCCTATTGGATCTCCTCCAGCCTACTTCATTGATTTAATCCAGACTAACAGACTACTCGTAGACCGCTCCACTCATCTAATCAGCGTTTTCTGTGTCACAAAGTCTCACTCATGAAATGTATTTCAAAACAGTGAAGGCTAGGCTAATTGTTGCGTTTTCTGAATATTCTCAGGGTTAAATGCTAACATATTAATTGAGACACGCTTCTCCCTCTCCTTATCAATTTCAGCCTGTGCATCTAGGATAAATATAGCCATCTTACCTTCCCCCAGTTGAAAAGATTTCTGATTCACAACAACTAATCCACCAAGCAAAAGAGGAAATCAGTGCAAAAGAAAGGTGTGATTTTCCCTCACGTAGAATTTGTTTTTATTAAAAATGAATCACTGTAGTATGAGTAGAATGACAAAAGGAACAGAATAGAAAAATAGAAAAGAACAGAATAGTAAAATAGAAGGAGAAAATGTGGAGTTATTATTATCTGATTCCGATCCGATTCCTTTAGTCAGCACTCATGTAATGTCTCGTGACCAATCAAATTACCTTTCCTTTTTTTCTTCTGTGATTCTCTTGAAACTCATGAAATCTTCATTCAAATTCATTCTATTTTTCTATTCTAACACCACAATCATAAATCTCCTTATTTTAACCATTAAAACATTCTTGTTGATCTAGCAGCATACTCTACAAATCTATTTGATTGATATAGTGGGCACACAAACAGCAAATATCACCAATATTAAGCCAATATGTTGCTAGACTGGATGTTCAAAGACAATTGTCATAGCAGTCTCCATGTTTACGCTCAGATTGAGGTGAATAGAACAAGGAACAATAAATTCCTTAGTTTAATCACTATTGTCATGCTTATTCCTCGAAAATCCTTGATTCAGTCTCTCTCTGTTGTAGTAGATTGGATTGGAGATTTGAGATCCAAAGGGATCATTGGTGTCTGGCCTTTGGGGCTGAAGAAGGCTGTAGATGACAGGTTCCGATGGTGGACTTGGCAGATTGTTCTGCAAAGACAGAAAGATATCAGAGTGAGTGAGCCCTTTTCACATTTTAAAACAGGGTTTTCAAAAGAGTTGTCTATTTTCTCTCAATGTCACTCTCTTCATCTTTCATTCTTTGTGGAACTGTGTGATGGGACTCATTCACGTGGATTTGCTATTGAGATTTGGTCCTGTCAAAAGCATAGCACTTACAGGCCTGATTTTAAGTGAAAGTGGTAGGAGCAGGGATTAAATTGGGGTTCATTATGTGCGGGGGGCTCTATTAGGGGTCCAGTCCCAATGCTTGGCTCAGCCCAGGTCTCAGCCCTGGATAAACCTGGCCCAATTTAACCTCTGGGAGGGAGGATTTACAGATTCAATTATACTATAAGACTCACCCCAGGAACATCATCTTCCCTGAGTCAAGCTTATGTCTGACTGCATATCTAAGACTTGTACTCTGTTTCTCAGCTATTGTTGTTGCACATTATATTCATGATTACAAATGAAGATTGAGGCAGTAAAAGAACTGAAGGAGCATAGGCCTATAATGCAAAGCTCTAGTTACCAGTGATCTGCTTCTTTCATCCTGCTCTCGACTGCATGTTCTCTCTGGTATTGCTGGACTTCGAGAAAACTGGAGCGTGTAATGGTGATCAAAACATTTGTTTGTTAGTGTTTTTAATCAACCAAACCCCTCCAAAATGCTAACCTCAACATTTGTATTAGGCTAAAAAAAAGTAAATAAAAATAAAAAATTAGGAAAACTTAAAGCAATATACCGGAGTAAGTTTAAGCATAGTCCTGCTGCACGAGCCTTCTAACAGCAATATATTTCGCATGAAATTAAAGATTTTCGAACAGCACAGACCTAACGCGAACGCAAAACACTTTACATTGAGTCAATGTAACCTCAGATCTTACTTTCGGTTTCCAACAGTCAGGTCCCATTGATTCAGTGTAAAGTGCCTGTTCGCTCCTGCGTATGCATTCGGTCTGTGCTGTACCAATTTATTTTGTTTCACTCGCTAACTGGTGCATTTAGCAAGCTCTTTCAAAAGGGCTAAGCTTGAATTCACTCCTTTAAGCTTCTCATGAGCTGTAGCATATACCTACTAGCCTGACATAGCCCGCCCATAATACGAATGTTCATACGTATCCATGGTCTGGGAACGGTCCTCTTGGGCGTGTTTATATCGGTAGAGAGTCTACCGGCCAATAAGCGACGCTGATTAGACGAGCTGTCCAATTGTTTCAAACCAAAAGTGAATGCCCTCCCCCCGCAGTATAATCGCGTCAGGTTAAAGAACCTCCAGACCATGAATACGGATGAACAGCAGTATTATGGTCGGGCTATGTCAGGCTATATACCTACTGCAATAAGTCATTTTTTTTTCTAAACAAGATGGATCTTGATTCAAAACTTTACACAACAATGACAGTTTAAGAGAGCATATTTTGCAAACTTTGAATAAAACAAAAAATATTTTTGAGTTATAAAATCATATTTACGTATCAGAACTAAATGTCAATTCTATAAGGCCAACATATCCAACAGGAACACCTTTAATATAACCCAGTTCTTCAAAAATCAAACTTCTGATGTTTGGGTGGATTACTGCTAACCTTACTTATGTCAGATGATGCGCTCCGTGCAAGCATCTGAGATAGTGCCAGTTGAAAGGGATCAGGACTGAGATGGAACAGACGAACCTAGCTCATCTTATACAAATGTACAAAACACAACATAACAGTTAGCCTATATGAAACATATCTATATTCGATCGATTATTGTGCCAATTATGCCACAGATACTGATGTTTATGTTTGTTTTGAATTGTTGAGAAATTAGAAATCACATTGCATCATGGGATACAGTGCCTTGGGTTGGTTTCGATGTGAATGGTTAAAGAAAGATGACAGACAAGTGGTTTGTCCAATAATATGCAAGGAGTTTTGATGACGTCTAGTCTTCTGAAGTAATCCTCCTATGAAAAGCTATTAAGAGTCAGTTTCTGTAAGACTCATGCGGCTTTCCATAGGGGCTGATACAAACCCTCCTCAGATCTCAATGAAAAAATTCTCATAGATACATATATGGGATAGATATTTAAAAATAACAATTTAAATGTTTTGGACCTTTCCTAAAAAAAACTAGGGACTCTTGAAATGACTGATGGCAACGGTGGAACTTTGCCTGTCCATATTTCAGTGGGCTTTCAAGACAGCACTCTGACATTTGGCAAAATCAAAGCATGGGTCCAACACTTTTGAAACATATTTTTATGATGGTCACTAGCTCAACTGAGAGCCGTTAGGTGGCCATTGAAAACTCAACTTTTCAGTTTTGGAGCCTTGTTTTGGGGCCTCTCACTGCTTGTGCAAACACGTAACCTTGCTCAATCATAGAGATATGAGCACATTGGGAGGTCCTGTTTTGAAATATAATTGGTTGAAGATTGCAAAATTTTCAAGTACTGATAGAGAGGATGTTTCATTTGGCAAATATGAAATTGACATTGAAATTAGAGGACCATATCTTTGCTGCTCAACAACTACAGCCAACTGAAGCTGCCCAGAGCCAGCAGCTAGCCGACGCCGCTCAGCAGCTACAGCCATCCGAAGTAGCTCATCAGAGCCAGCAGCTAGCCGACGCCGCTCAACAGCTACAGCCGTCGGAAGAAGCCCAGAGCCAGTAGCTAGCCGACGCCGCTCAACAGCTACAGCCATCCGAAGCAGCCCATCAGAGCCAGCAGCAAGCTGACGCTGCTCAACAGCTACAGCCATCTGAAGTAGCTCATCAGAGCCAGCAGCAAGCTGACGCTGCTCAACAGCTACTGCAACCGCCAGTCGCCGCCCATCAGCTCCACCAGCCGCCAGTCGCCGCCCATCAGCCGTCAGTCACCGCCCAGCAGCTCCAGAGAGCTTCGCAGCCAGCAGTCGCCGCCCATCAGCCCCAGCAGCCGTCAGTCGCCGCCCATCAGTTCCAGCAGCCGCCAGTCGCCGCCCATCAGCTCCAGAGATCTTCGCAGCCAGCAGTTGCCGCCCATCAGAGATCCTTGCAGCCGTCAGTCGCCGCCCTTCAGCTCCAGCAGCCGTCAGTCGCCGACTTCAGCTCCAGCAGCCGCCAGTCGCCGCCCTTCAGCTCCAGCAGCCGCCAGTCGCCGCCCATCAGTTCCAGCAGCCGCCAGTCGCCGCCCATCAGTTCCAGCAGCCGCCAGTCGCCGCCCATCAGCTCCAGAGATCTTCGCAGCCAGCAGTTGCCGCCCATCAGCTCCAGCAGCCGACAGTCGCCGCACATCAGTTCCAGAGATCTTCGCAGCCAGCAGTCGCCGCCCTTCAGCTCCAGCAGCCGTCAGTCGCCGCCCTTCAGCTCCAGCAGCCGTCAGTCGTCGCACTTCAGCTCCAGCAGCCGCCAGTCGCCGCCCATCAGCTCCAGCAGCCGCCAGTCGCCGCCCATCAGTTCCAGCAGCCGCCAGTCGCCGCCCATCAGTTCCAGCAGCCGCCAGTCGCCGCCCATCAGCTCCAGAGATCTTCGCAGCCAGCAGTTGCCGCCCATCAGCTCCAGCAGCCGACAGTCGCCGCACATCAGTTCCAGAGATCCTCGCAGCCAGCAGTCGCCGCCCTTCAGCTCCAGCAGCCGTCAGTCGCCGCCCTTCAGCTCCAGCAGCCGTCAGTCGCCGCCCTTCAGCTCCAGCAGCCGTCAGTCGCCGCCCATCAGCTCCAGCAGCCGCCAGTCGCCGCCCTGCAGCTACATCAGCCGCCAGTTGCCGCCCATCAGCTACAACAGCTCCAATCACCTGTGCAGCCTCCAGTTGAAACCCTTTTCAACGTGTTAAGACGTCAAAATGACATCACCGAGTTTCTAGTGAAACAACAGAAGCTTACAACGCTGCCGCCACAAAGCATTCCAGTGTTCAAGGGGGATCCCTTGGATTACAGACTTTTCATAAGAGCATTTGAGCATGGGGTGGAGAGCAAGACGGAGAGTGATGCAGATCGGCTGTATTTCTTAGAGCAGCATACTAGCGGTCAGCCTAAGGAACTCATACGGAGTTGTCTACATATGGAGCCAGCGTTGGGCTATCAGACGGCCAAGAGACTCCTCAAAGAGCATTTTGGAAACGACTATAGCGTGGCAGTGGCATACATCAACAAGGCCTTGAGTTGGCCCACAATCAAGCCAGATGACGGTGAGGCCCTCAACGCGTTGGCCTTGTTCTTGGCAAGTTGTGACAATGCTGTAACCGAAATGGAGTTCATTGAGGAGATGAATAATGTTGCCAATATGAAAGCCATTGTCTACAAGCTTCCCTATAAGCTGAGAGAGAGATGGCGGAGTACTGCATATGATATCCAGGAGAAGCAAGCTCGAAGACCAAAGTTCAAAGACCTTGTTCACTTTATCACCACTCAAGCAAAGGTGGCATTGCATCCACTGTTTGGTGAGCTGAAGGATGAAACAAGGGGAAGTAATAAGTCTTTTGCAGATAGAAGAAGCAAGTCTGCTTTTGCAACAGTTGTTGCATCAAGAAAACTCCATGCGGTTCCTCCTGAGGAGAAAGGCCTCAAACTGTTCTCAGGCAAAGAGCTAGCAGATTCCAGCTGCCTAAATGATGCCTTCTCCAAACCTTGTTTATTCTGCCAGGGGAACCATAGCATGGTTGAATGCAAAAAGATGGGACGGACACTAAACAGAGTTAAGATTGACTTTCTCCGTAGTCACAAACTATGTTTCAGTTGTTTGAAACCAGGGCATTTAAGCTGGCAATGTCAAGATAAGCTGCACTGTGAATTGTGTTCCAAGACCCATCCCACTGTTCTTCATTTGAAGGCTAGCGATAGGCCAACACCAAGGGATGGTGCTTCTGCAGATCGACCAGTTTCAAGTGGCTTTGTTGACATGGCTAAGGAGCAGCATGACTACTGGGGCCGGACCTGCAGACGTCATCCTTCCAATTGTTCCAGTCCTTGTGAAGACCAAAAAAGGAACTGAAGTCATCAAAGCATATGCCTTCCTGGACTCCGGTAGCACCGCCACCTTCTGCACAGAGAGGCTGATGAATAGGCTAAAGCTCCAAGGAAGAAAGATTGACATTCTCCTCACAACAATGGGCTGTAAGAGAGCTGTACCAACACATGTGGTGTCTGGGCTTGAGGTGAGCTGCTTGGATGGATTCAATTTCATTCAGTTGCCAGAGGTCTTTACACAAGCAGCTATTCCAGCTATCCCAAATAACATCCCCAAGCAGTCGGATGTTAATCAACGGCCACATCTGAAAGGACTGCAGCTTCCTGATCTGGATGTGGGCATAGAGCTATTGATTGGCGCAAACGTCCCAAAGGCTTTGGAGCCAGAAGAGATCATCAGGAGCGTTGATGATGGGCCATATGCACTACGAACACCTCTGGGCTGGACGGTAAGCGGACCATTGCGTGACAGAGGCTCTGTGACATTGAGAAAATCTACAGTAGCTGTTATGTCAAATAGAATATCCTTGGTCAAGTTGGATGGTTTACGGCAGCAGCAGTTCAAGTATGACTTCCCTGAAAACAAACAGGAAGAAGAGTTTGAGATGTCTACAGAAGGCCTACAGCTTATTATTGTCACACAGTCAATTACAAAGGTAGACAGTCATTTCGCCATTTGTCACCCTCTAAAGAACACCCAAGTCTGTATGTTGAACAACCATCCTCTTGCCAAGCAATATGCTCTGAACATGAGAAGAAAGCTACTGAAGAACCCTTTATTTCAAGGGACTTCTTCAAACAAACCGTTACTTCGGTCTGTTGAGAAGGAGCAGGAGGCTGTATCACTGTACAAGGGCCTCAAAACCATCTGTCTCAGTGGCGGCTTCAAGCTGATGAAGTGGATCAGCCATTGTCGGGCGGTGCTGGCAGCTATACCTGAGGTGGTAAGGGCACAGGTGGTGTCTGAATTGGACTGTGATCGGCTTTCTGTTGAGAGAGCCCTTGGTGTGAATGGGTGTGTCCAGACGGACACCAGACAAGACATCCTCTGCACTTTCAGCTTCATCTATGACCCACTGGGATTGTTGTCCTCAATGGTCCTGCAGGCCAAGAAACTCTTTCAAGAGCTCTGTGGGCTAAAAGACTGGTTGGGATGACATTTTCTGTGGTAGTCTGGCACTCATAAGAGTCCAGTTAAAGACTAATACCAATGAACTCATCAGGCCTATTACAAAGGTCTGCCTGCTGGTTGAATAGCCTTAAGGCTATAGGGACTCAATGTTTTATATAAAATAAAAAAATAAAAAAAACACCACACTATGTCTAAATGTACAAATCACAATTTAATGTTGAAGGGGTAAGATTCTTATCTGTTGAATGTACAAGTCATTGAGTGTTTAAAAAAAAAAAAAAAAAAAAGGGGTGTGTTTGTACATATCTGGGCTGCACATTTGAATGTAAAAACTTAAGGGTTGTACATAGTCCATTGGGTAAGTTGTATAATGGTAATTGTTTATTTGATGTGTTGATAAACAATTAGGGGCCGGATGTGTATGGGTGAAGTAGCCGTTTTATATTGTATGGACTTGTAATTTTGTATTCTGTCTGTAGAGGGCACCACTGATCCTTCTGTAGCCTTTATTAGCGGACTCTTCCCATGCACCTGTGTCTAATTGGTTAGGTACGAAGGCACACAGTTTTTCTACCGCTTTATACCGCTTATGTCTTTGTACCAACTTCTATGGAATAAACAAACATCAATGAGTGGATTTGCGCGTATAGATTCATCTATCTAACTAAATGGACCATACACCAATAATAATAGGTTTAGCAAACAATTATAAAGACACACAATTGCTTTTATAGAAGCGCACAAGTGTATTTTCTAATTTCAAATCAAAATTTTGGATTCAAAGAATACATCTTCAAAGAATAAAAGTATACGCAGTATCAATTGAGTGTTGATAGCACGTGTAAAGAAACAGCCTAGCACACTTGTAAGCTGATAAGCTGGTGGATCTATACTTGACTGTCCTCTTACTCCCATGACTAGTTTTGATACTTTTGTATTGTTTGCAATAAATTTGAGTGGTAGCCTTCTTTATCTAATCAAGTAATGTTGCCTGATACTTGCTTACTCAAAGCAGTGAATAAATAATGTCATACTTGGGAATTGAACCCTGGTCTACTGATTGGAAGTCTGTGACATAACCACTGTGCCACCACGTATACAGTATGATAATGGCTCAGACAGGGTTAGAGCTTTGGCTTATCTGGTTAGTCAGCACAACCCTCCATTGAAGTTATCATAGGTGCAAATCTGCTGTAAATAAAATTAATTGACTTGGTGATAGAACAAAAAGCCACCTAGATATTTGGACCACCGATAATATGAGTGCAGACGAACAAAGTAAGGCAAATTTCAACTGTTTTGAGTGATGGCGCACAGAGCTATGAGAATCTAAAAAGGCACTTCATTTCATTTTTGCCTAAAATAATTGCCTCTAGCTTAACATCACCAATTCATGGCCATATATTTTATTCAAATTCTAAAAGAGGAGGTTCCAAAGTGTATATATATAACAAACTAATAAGGTTTTGAGTGTCATATGAACTGTGAGAGGCACACGGAAATGGTACAAAAATGTTAAAGGTCCAATTTTGAAGAGGCCCTTAAGGACAGTGCCTTCAATTTGCCACAGAAGTGACATCATTACTGAAAAGTTTATTTCCCCAACATTTATATGCCACAATTTCAGGATGGTAAGATTAAGGCGCAGCGAGATATTTGAAGGCAAAAACCAGAATTTTCAGTATACCTCAAAATTATGCTGAAATTTTGGGAAGCCCTAATTTTTGCTAGGAACATTCTCAATGTTTAAAAAGACAGTTTTGTCCTTCTTAGGCATGTGTCTACTGGTATTCAAAATTTGAAAGGAAAATGAAGAGGGTTTGTATCACCACCCGCATGATTCTTACAGAAACTGACTCTTAAATGGAAGTGCTTGCAGAGTAACAAATCATCTGACATGAGTGAGATAGATTACTGCTGCTTCTATTACTACCACCACTACTAACAATAATAATTTCAATAATAATGAGAAGAAGAAGAGAGAAACAAAAAAGAATTACCCTGATAGATGCATAATTTTGGAAGACTGTTCCTAAAAAAAATGAAGAATGTGCAATGTAACATGAAACTGTCTTTACTCATTGTAACTGGAATTACTATTAATTTACATTCATTCAGGTTTCTCTTGAAAGATTAAAGTAAATTAAAGATTATACCTGTGCTCCTCAGTCTTTTGTTTAAACAGGTGCATAGCAGCACAAATGCAGCAATAATCCCAGCAGATATCAATCCAACAGTTAAGTGAATCCAGTTAGAGGAGTCTTCCCCTGTAAGTGTTCAAATACATAAACTTGGCAACAAACCTGAACAAAAATTGGTCAATAACTTTAATGCCTTTGTTTACAAATATCCCATCATAAATCACATACTACACTGTATATCAGGGGTCGGCAACCCTAGGCACGAGTGGCACGCCAAGGAATTTCAAGTGGCACGCGGACATTGCACTACCCTAATAATTTAATGCATTAAAAATGTTCAGACATATGATGAAATGTCATTGACCTTAAAAAATCACTATGCAGTAATAGCGCCCCCTCCCTATAATTATTTTCCCCACTAGGTGTGCCCCATTGATGCATTGCTTAGATGGCAAAGAAGCCGACAGGTCGGGCACCCACTCTTCCTGGACCGCAGAATATTTGTGCTGTGTGCACTTACGTTTTGAAAGTGTTGCGTGTCGAACATACAATGTTAGACGTCATTACGAGACAAAGCGCGAAAAGACTTTCAAAGATCAGGCAGATAGGAACGATAAGTTATTTCAGACACACAAGGGAGTTTAGGCTACTTCCAACCACATTGACACATATCTGCGAATACGCGCCAGCTTCAGTCAGAGTTCGCAGAGCACTTTGGGGACTTTCAGAAGTAGGCTATAGCGCAGTGTACTCTTCCTTGATCAAACCAGCTTTGACGGACATAACATTTATTTGGCTCTGATAGAGTGGTTGGGCTTATATGGAAATGCAGCTGACTGAGTTGAAGAGCTCAACATTGTGGGTGAGCAAATTCAATTAACTTACAAAACACATCGCAGGGCCAACATCATTTACGCCTGCTGAGCATCTTCACCGAAAAGTTCAGCTGTCTGCGCAATATCGCACTTACCCTGACATAGCCCGCCCATAATGCGAATGTTCATCGGATGAACAGCAGTATTATGGTGGGGCTATGTCAGGCTATATCGCACTGGCTTTAATGTCAGTGTTTGGATCAATCTATCTGCGTGAACAGAAATTTTCGCACATGAAGTAACGTTATGTCCTTTGCCCCTCCCGAAGTCGTCTGACAGCGGTGCATTCTGAAACATGCATCCAAAGTGACCAATTATCAACCGCACATTTCAGAGCAAAGTAAAGGGAAGCAGGGCCAGGGATCACATTGACTATTAGGCAAGGCCTATTTCAAATTGGCCAGTTATTGTTAATTAAGTTACTTAGCCTATTATGTTTTCTTTTTTTTTTCAATCTGCACTATTATTAGGCCTATCAGTTCCATCTTCAATTGGCTCTGTGAATAACATGCCTACTGTCAGATTTTGGATGTTAGGCCTGCTTTGTGAATTTGTTGCCTATATGGTTGTTATCTAATGGAAAGAGAGGGAGAGGGAGGAAATATGGGTGTTCTAAAACCTTGAAGTCTGTGAGGATAAAACAGTGCAATGGTGTTTTACATTTGCTCAATGTCCATATCCATCTAAATATGTAGCCAGTATTTAATTTCACATTGTTAAAGACACCTACTGGCACACTAACTCATATGAAAATTTCGAAATGGCACAGCATGGCAAAAAGGTTGCCGACCCCTGCTGTATATTATGTGGCTCTGTTTAGTTCCATCTTCCCATCTTACCATGTCCAAATTTACAGAATGGTGACATGTCCAGAGTGCTATTGTGCCAGCTGATTTGGTTACTATGGTTACAGATGATGTAGCCATTTCTGGCAAAAACTGTAAGAGTGGGAGTGATGGGGAGGTCTCCCAGCTGAGTGCAGTCACTACGGTTACAGCTGAAGGTCAGAGAAAGGTCATGACCTCTGCAGGTCACTGTGAGATTACAAAAGTCACTGCTGGACCAGTTAGACACTACAGTCAGCACAGGAGCAGCCACAGGCTCTGAAACACAAATACAAACATGACAACAGGCTCCCAAATCAGCATAAAGTGTTGCAGTATGGCTGATTGTGAAAAAGGAAAAAAGTAACTTACCAAGAACTAGGAGTTTATATGTATGTTTGGTAATGTTAACCCATCTAATATGGCATTCATAAAGTCCACTGTCATTTTTCTGCAGATTCCTTAGTTCCAAGATGAATGTGGTTTTATTGAAGATTAATCTTCCCCTGTATTTCTCTTCAATAACCAGATCATTTTTAAAGTATGTAAAAGTCATTATAGGTTTTAATTTATTGGATACATTCATTTTGTAAGCTATGTCATAAAATTTTGTGAAATTAAGATTTCTTTGCGCTCTCTCAAACATTGCAGACCCTCCTTCCATTGCGTAGATAGCTGTCTCATCTGTAGCTTCTAAAGAAGAAACAAACTGATTTAAGTATTTATTGATTCTGCTTCAAACAAGTAAAGCTATAGAAATTAAATATTTCTGGAAAAAAACATCTCTGATTGTGCATTTTATACCAGCTTGTTTATATTTATGGGATGTGCATGCGCAAAAAAATCTTAAGCAATAATCCACTGATCTTGCAGCTTAAATAAAATGGGAGGAAGCAATGAAAGAAAGTTAGCGTGAGAAAAGATTTGCTCTCACACTTCTCATTCTCAAGCTTAATGTGTGGGCGTTAACACTGGTCTGCAAAGGTGTTTGTGTTATAAACTGAATCAAGATAGGCTATTACGCTGAATTATCGACCAAAACGACCAAAAATAAGCAATGAAACGAAAACGACCAAAAATAAGCAATGTCACTGTGAATGAAGCGGATATAGGAAATGACAAAATTAATAGTCTAATATGCTGTATAAGACAGTAAAACCAAAGATCTTTCATAGTGGCTCCCCTCTCTGGTATCTGTATAGCAGAAAATCAATGTTCATAAGACTATTATGGCTTATAACAAACCACAAATGCTACTGAAATAACCTGTGCTGTCTAAAGCTCATTTCATAAAACATCAATTAGTTTCCATAATGGGATCAAAAGAGGGCATACAAAATTTGGATAAAGCCTTAAAAAACGATGTGTTAAGATATTTAGCTCTATTTACTTGTATAAAGCCACACATTGTACAATGTGACCTAGAAACAGCTGGAGATAATTTTTGCATTCTTTTATTATGTTTTTTCTTTCATTGTTTGCACATTGTATGTGCTTCAACGCTGCAAAGGTGAAAACAACCAATGTTAAGCAATACTGGATTTATAATATAATAATAATATAATATAGGATATAATATAATTAGAAACAATGCAATCAGGCGCAAAAATAAATAAATAAATAAATGAAAATAGTGGCGGTCCCTAATAATTTATAATATTCAATTTAATATAGGCCTACAGTAACATAATATATATACTATACTATACTATACTATACTATAAATACAATATATAGTAAAATATAGGCCTAATATAAATGTCAAATATAATATAATCTATAATATAATTATAATATGGTAATATAAGGTAAGGATTCAGAATGCAGTGTAATGACTGACAGTAAGAAAATGTTATGATGTTATAACATCAACATACAGTATATCCAAAGATCTTTTAACCTCCGCTTGAATCCTCTCTGGTATATCTATCCAGCCTGCCCATCATACAGTAGTGGTTTATAACAGCTAAAAATATCATGGCAACTATTTTTAGATTGTGTTTGTTGTTTTATTTGTGATTTATGAATGAACAATCAATGAATGAATTTAACTACCATTTTTCTCAGCTAATCTCAAATTTTATTTTTTATTTCAACCTCAATTATTATGCGTTGCCTTCATATTTTTGCATTTGGCAAGAGGATTAACGTTCAAGCTACAACACAATATTTATTAAGCGTACAACTTTCCAACATTATTCAACACTGAATGGTCATGTATGGCTCATAAATAAGAAAGTACTGTACAGTATACGGTATAATTAAAAACTACATACCTGATGGTACTGTGGTGCCCAAAAAGACTAGCAAAAACAATGAGATATCCATAACGCAAAATTCAGATAATGCAGAAGACCAGGCGGTAAATGAAAAATAGAGGTGCAGAAAGCTGCTTACATCTCACATGAGGGGGTGATCTTGTGTGGCTTGAAAAGGAAAATTATCTAAAGCAAGCATGTGGGCGTTGAGGCTGAAATGTGTGAGGGCTGCAAACAAGCAAACATCAGTAGATGGGACAAAGGTACCCTCAAGAGAATCATACTGTAGTTCTCATGCACATTAGCATCTGTTGTTCCACTCACTATGACCACAGCTGCTGCATAGCAACACGACTGCTGCATACAGTCGCCCTCTGCATATACCACACATTGTGGTCGTACAAATTTAGTAGGAGGTTGTTTGTTTTTTAACAGTTACACACAAGCACACAGGCACTACATGCACACAGCACATCACACATACATGCTCTCTTTGCTGAAGAAAAAAAAAGTATTTATTTGCAAGTGTTCCTATGAATAAATCTTTAAAAATAATAATCATAAACAATAGTGGATATCTAAATAAACAATACGTTGTCGTTTGGCTTTGTGTTTCTGTTAAAAAATATGGAAATTAAGCTATGATGAAATTGCACAAAAAAACCTAGAAAAGATATTAAAAATTGTAGGCTAGATATGGCAAGCTGAGCTGGGGGAAAAAGTATCTCATTATTTTATACAAGATAACATTCATGTCGCGCTTCATTTCCGCAACTATACCAAATTGTTGAATACAGTCACATTCCAATACAAAAACTAAAAGACCATATATTCTGCATATGGACATTTTCAAAACCTTTTTTCTGTATACCATGATGGAACATATAAAGTTTGTGTGAGGGTGCAGAATTGTTTGATTGAGGATCCAAGTCAATAGACAGATTTGTCAACACACACACACACACACACACACACACACACACACACACACACACACACACTTACTCAGTGACTGCCACGTAATAACAGGTACAATGTGGTGGTGCACTCTTGCAAGAGTGCAGACACCATTTTAGGTCACACCTTACTTGACGGGTGAGTTTGTGGTATTAGAGTTTTAACACTGAAGGTAAACGACATAGAGCTGATCAGTAATCTTTTGGGAACACTAGAATGTAGGCAAGTAGCAAATAATTATTATTTGAAATATGAGAAGTTACATTAATTTTTTTACAAAACATTTTTATTAATGATATGCATGATCATATTCAGTCTCAAAGCCTACAAAACACTGGTCTTGTCTGTATACAGACTCATTTTGTGATACCATCAGGTTTAAAAACAAAATAGCTGGTTGAGACCATTGGACTTTAATTTGTTGTCATTCCATCTTCCACATTCATGTAAAGTTGGGTATAAATGTTGACTTATGTCTTACATGAATGTGTTATTATGTACTCCCCCATCAAATAAAGTTTTACCCTATTTCTTTCAGTTTACTCATGCATATGCCCCTGCATCCTGACGACTCATAAATTATCCCTCCTCCTCCTCCTTTTTACTAGTGGTGCTACTCTTACATTCACCTATAGGGGGTGCAAGTGGACATTTCCAGACATTCCAGGACCAAGGCTAGCTACCAATATTAAACATACACTCCTTAACTAATTTAGGCAAACTTGATGATTAGGCTAATTGATGTAGGCATTAGAATACATAATATTTTCTGAACAAAATGTGTCTTTGGTCAAAGCAAAATGCTTAATTGAATATTTGATGTTTAGTAATACATTGTGCAAGTATTTTATACAAGTATTTTCAAGTATTTTTCAACTTCATAGACGTGGGGCCCTTCTACAGCGTGTATCTGGTGATTGTCTGTTTGGTTTTTTGTTTCGTGATTTTGAGCCTTCTCTCATAAACATTTTATTCACATTCAGGCAGTTTTAGCACTTAGTTTAGTAAACATTTAAAGTGTTGAGATTGTAGTAAAAATCCCCAGAGAAAGGAACACAACACAGACAGGAATACAAAGCTGCATCTTTTATCACAATCACAGGTGGAAATCATGACTGGGGTAAAGTTAGACAGGCAAAATTCCAGCAGTCAAATCCAAAGCTCTGTGGGTCAGTCCCCCTATATGGTTCTTGTCTAATCACAATGATTGTCATCTTTCCATATGAACATACAGGCACAATGCAATTAAACTGTACGTGACATGCAGCTCACAACAGGCAAATGCCTCGGTTTAGAAACAAACAAGACAAATACATGTTGGTAGACATGCTGTACTTGGGATCAGCTGACAGCATTGCTTAATCTTTATTCAGAAGTCGTATCTGAAAACATAAAAGCAAATGAGGTTATGCTAAATTCTTTGAACTACGCTTTTTGCACATTATGTAACACCTGGTGAATTCAGTAGACAGTGCAAGAGAGAGTATACAGTAGAGCTCACATTGTCACACAGTGATTTGGCTTTTTCATTTTATTCCCTGCTGGCCTCTCTCTCTTTGTTCTTGGTAAAAACTGCAGTGTGGAGTATCGAACAGAACAATTATACATGTGCAGTACATATGTATGTATATGTATGAGCCTAAGCATAAGACGAAATGTGGATCTATATTTTATTAACAATATTTACCCATACAGCTGTATTATCATGAAAATGTGATTCTGTAAAAGACAAATAAACAAATTTAGAAAAATATGATACATTCATTTCACTCAACCAATAATGTGTATGATGAATTTACCTGTGTTCTTCAGTTTACTGTTCATAGAAGTGTACATCACCAAAAATGCAGCAACAATCCCAACAGACATCAATCCAGCTGTCAGTGGTGTCCAGAGGGACTCATCTTCTGTAAATACTTAAAATACATAAAGTGTGCAACAAACCAGAACAGTTAGTCATAAACTTACTAATTCCTATTGTTTACAAGTATCTCACCTTAAGCAATATGCATAGCCTAGGTAGCCTACTGTATCATACAGATTTGTCTAGTTCCATCTTCCTATCTTACCGTGGCCAAATTTACAGAGAGATGAGATGTCCAGAGTGACATTCTGCCAGCTGACTTGGTTACTATGGTTACAGATGATGTGGCCATCTCTGGGAAAGACTGCAAGGTTGGGAGTGATGGGGAGGTCTCCCAGCTGAGTGCAGTCACTACTGTTGCAGCTGAAGATCAGAGTAAGGTCATGACCTCTGCAGGTCACTGTGAGATCACAAGAGTCACTGCTGGACCAGTTAGACACTACAGTCAGCACAGGAGCAGCCACAGGCTCTGAAATACAAATACAAACATGACAATGGGCCCAGGAATCCCAAATACAGAGTGTTTGTATTGTTTCTAGAAGAAAAAAACCTACCTAGAACCAAGAGTTTATACATAAAAATGGTTATGTTTTCATTCCATCTAATGTCACACTGATAGAGTCCACTGTCATTTTTCTGCAGATTCTTCAGTTCCAAGCTGAATGTGGTTTTATTGAAGATCAATCTTCCTGTGTATGCTTTCTCAATAATCAGATTGTGATCAGGATAAAAAATCATTATATTTTTGAAATTGGATGTACTGTTTTTGAAAACTATGTCATCAAATTCTGTAATAAGATTTCTCTGCACTTTGTCAAATATTGCAGACCCTCCTTCCAATGCGTAGACAGCTGATATCTCATCAGTAGTCACTATGGGACAGAAGAAAATATAATTTATTATTATTATTATTATTAGTAGTAGTAGTAGTAGTAGTAGTAGTTGTTGTTGATGTTGGTGTTATTGTTGTAGTAGTAGTAGCCTTATAGTCTTGATTATGTGTCAATCTGTTTTAAATGACTAAAGCTACAATTCTGAAAAATAAATATCCAATTTAAATGTAGCCTACATTTTATATTAGCAAGTTTTCCTTTGATGTGCATGTACATCACAGTGCATAAGCATCAATCTACTGATCTTTCAGCTTATATTAAATATTTTAAAGAAGTCATAACATCATAGGAAGTGGAGGAAGCAAAGTCGAAAAGTTACACTTGTCATTCTCAAGCTTAATGTGGGAGTTACCAGCTACATTGGTCTGCAAAGGTGTTTGTGTCGCAAACCACTTCAAGATGCTATACTGAAGTATCAGTAAATTACCAAATACATTAATAAGCATGTTTGTTTAGCATGTGTGAAGGGGACATAGAAAATGACAAAATCTGAAATATCAAAATATTTGCTAATAGCATAAATATATATAATATACTGTATAATAAAACAACTTTGAACCACATCAATGTTCATGAGAAAAGAAGGGATAATAACATACACTGGTGGAATCAATAGCCTAATGCTGCTAAAATAACATGATGTGTAAAGACCATTTAATAAAATACATTTTCCGGATCACTATACATACGCAAAAAGTCATAAGATAGGTTGGTTTCAACTTTTCAGCATTGTAACACTGCTCCATGCTGTTACTCACAAGAGCAGCAGACTTATAGCAATATGTCCACTTAGTTTAGCTGCAAACCGATAAAAGAATTCTTAGATCAAACACCAAAAGAGCTAAGGTGCTGCTAGTGCACATGACACATTTTACGTAAAATAAAATCATATACAGTACTATATATATAAATTACTTAGAAATACAGAAAATATAAAGAAGCTACAGTATATATAAATAATGTGTACACACTGCAAAATAATAAATAAAAAATGTGTTGCTTGAATAGAGAGGCCAGTCACTGAAATATCTTCACAAATCCGTTTTTAAGCAATACTGGATTTCAACATCCAATGTCAATTTATTTATTTATTTAATATAATGTAATTATATTGTAGCCTAGTAACATATAATATCACATAATATGTAGTAATAGTAAGTATAATATGTTAGAGGCTATCTGGGATAATGAACACGGCAGTCTGCTATATACATATATATAAAAAATTAAGAGCCAGTTCAATAGAGGTTCATTCTATTTTCATAATTTACGAAATAATATATAGACTACAGTATATTGTAATACAATATAATATAGCCTAGCGTAGTATAGCCTAATATTTCGTACATCATGAGCATGGAGTTATGAATTAACCTATTCAAAATGCCTTGTAATCACTGACATAAGTCGGAACATGTAATACTAGGCTATTATAACATGAACATAAATGCAGCTTCTGTGCCATCAGAGAGGGTGGTATTCCATGATCTTTGGTGCCATAGTACTTTGTAACACCTAACAATGTCATCAGAACTATTTTCGATAACTTACAACTAATTTTGTCAATCATTAGAAGGAATTATTTTCATTCAATTTGTTCATATGATTTCATATTCTGATATGAAACTGTTTGTTATGTTTTATTTACTATTTTTATTGATTAACGATTTTTCCTTAGATGATCACAAATGTTTTTATATTGTATTTTAACCATTAATATAGCCTAAGTTTTCATTTAATATTATGCATTTACACGTAGATCTATGCATACAAGTTTATCTAAACTTTATTGCAACTTGCAATAAAAGGATTACAATTTTAGATTCAACAAAACAATTAAAAACCATACTAAGACTAAAACTTGCTCACATTATCCAACACTGAAAGACCATAGGCTATAATTAATAATAGCCTTAAATTAAGAAAATAAAGTTTAAATCAACACCACATACAGTACCTGATGGTATGGCACCCAGAAAGACCAGCAAAGTCAATGAAATTTCCATTACGCAAAATTTGCATCTCATATGTGAATCAGATAATGCTGAAGACCAGAGGCAGTAAATGAAGAACAGAGATGCAGGGGGTTGCTTACATTTCAGATGAGGGGGTGATCTTAGTGTGGCTTGAAAAGGAAAATGATCTAAAGTAAGTATGTGGGCGTTGAGGCTGAAATGTGTGAGGGCTGCAAACAAACAAACAAACATCAGTAGTAGATGGGACAAAGGTACCCTCAAGAGAATCAACCTGTAGTTCTCATGCACATTAGTTGTTCCACTCACTATGACCACAGCTGCTGCATAGCAACAGAAATGCTGTACAGTCGCCCTCTGCATATACTGTACCACACATTGTGGTCTTACAGGGTTAGAGGTTGTTTGTTTTTCATGAGTTACACACAAGCAGACAGGTACTACATGCACTCATTGCTGAAAAAAACTTAAGATATCTATTTATTTGCAAGATTCATCTATTTAAGAGTACAGTGAGTATCTAAATAAACAAAATAGTACAAACATCTGGTTTTGTGACTAACCGTTGCATATAATGAAATCGCACACAAAAAAAACCTTGTTAGGCCTATTTTTTTTTTTTTTTTTTTTTAAAAAGCAAAAATGAAGAGATATGATATGATAAAAAAAACCTTGTTAGGCCTATTTAAAAAAGTAAAAATGAAGATATGATAAGTTGTAACAGAAATATAAATTAAATTATTTTAAGACACTTTTCATGTCACGCTTATGGTACTTTTACACACATCTACACCAAATTACTGAATAATTTATTTTGATAGCCTATATTGGATATTTAAAACCGTTTCTTTCTATATACTGTATGTACCATGATGGAACAAATAAAGTATATGCTATTGGTGTGAGGCTGCAGAATTGATTCACTGAAGCAGTTCAAGCCAGTAGACACGTTCATCTAGGCTACACAGGTGCACCCACCCACCCACACACACACACACACACACACACACTCAAACTCAGACCACAGAGTGACTGTCACGTGATAACAGGTACAATGTGGTGGTGCACAAGATCGCAGATACCATTTAAGGTCACAATTTACTTGACGGGTGAGTACTCACTCACACAATATCCCTCCTCCTCCCTTCCTCCCCCTTCACTAGTGGTGCTACTCTCACATTCACCTATAGGGGGTGCAAGTGAGCATTGTTCTCTTTTCAGGCATTCCAGGACCAAGGCCAGCTACCAAGCATAACACACACTCTTTAAAAGCACAGTAGATAACTTTTTGCCACTGTTTGAGGTATCCTTTTATCAGAGAATCTGTTTTGGTACCATCTACAATTTAATATGGATGACATATAGTCATTCATATTTTATTCCCACCATGGCGTCCCTTAGGAGGCAAACCTGTGAGCTTATAGTGAATTTTGCAGTTAATTGATGATGACTTAGATTTAGAATAGGCCTACATATTTGTTTTTGGAACAAAATTTGCAAACAAATTAACACGAGTAGTTGAATACATTTTATGGTCAGTAAGAAATACAGTATCTGAGAACATAAAAAAAAACATCAGATTTAAATGTACACTTAATTGGAAATTTATATTTCAAAGATATATGATAGGAAGTGGAGGAAGCTGAGACATAAAGTTAGTGTGAGAAAAAGCTTGCTCTAACGCTTTTCATTCTCAGCTTAATGTGTGGGAGTTACCAGCTACAGTGGAGCAAACTAAATCAAGATGTTACGCTGAAGGCTCAGAGAGCACCAACCACCAGCAAATATGCAATGACAGTATGAGGAGGATGCAAGAAATGACAAAAATATTAGATATAAAACATAAATATCATGTAATAAAATTATATTGAAGCACATTAATAATGACAGTATTAGGACATGGAATCAGATAATGAAGCTGCTGTAAGTTAATTACAGCAGTAATTAACTTACAGCTTAATTACTGCTGTAAGTTAATTTCATAGCTACAAAATCAATTTAAAGTGTTTAAATTGGTTGTGTTCAACTTGGCAGCATTGTAAGGCATGTCTAAAACTGTTGCTCACCAAGCAGCAGTAGTTATCAACTCATAACAGAATTATTTATCATTACAGCCATTGACGGGCGACCAATTGCAGCCTGAAAAACATAAGTTCATAAGTTATAGACAGATAAGATATATGTTTTAATGAATGAGTTATTAAGTATTCAGATTCTCATGTAATGACTGATATACTCAAGTCATAAAGTGTTATATTATCAATGTCATTTTCAAATACTCAGTTATGTCAGTACTTGAAAGGCATTATGAATACTTCATAATCACATGTGTTTGGAATGTTGTATTTAACATTTTTAATGAACAATGTCACTTGTTTTTAAATATGTACAGATCTTTTATATTATCATACCTTAACTTTAATTAAACATTTATTTATGAGAATATATACTCAAGTTATTTCGCTTATAATTAAGAAAGCACAATTTATCAATAAGAGTTCATACCTGATGGAAGCATGGTGCCCAGAAAGACCATCAAAGTCAATGGGATTTCCATTACAGAAAATTTGCATCTCTAAGGCCATGTGAATCAGATAATGCAGAACAGAGATAGCATAAGAAGATAGAGGTGCAGGTCCGGGGGCTGTTGTTTACATCTCAAGTAAAGTGCAGAGCACGTTTAGTGTGAGTTGAAAGGGAAAATTATCTAAAGCAACTATGTGGGCGTTTAAGCTCAAATGTTTGAGTGCTAAAAACACACATCAATAGCAGATGCATGGGAGGACAAAGGTCCCCTTAAGAGAATCATGCTTCTCATGCACATTAGCACCTGATCTGTTGTTCCACTCACTAAGACCACAGGTGTAGCATTGCAACACAACTGCAGCATACCACGCATTGTGGTCACACAGGTTCTGTAGGAGGGTAGTTTGTTTGTTTGTTTGTTACACACTAGCACACACATGCACTCCATGTAGAGCAAATTGCTCGTTTGTTTGTTTGTTTTTAAAAACATCTAAGATCATTACTTCATTGTGAGAGGATTTCAAAGAATTAAAATTTACTAACAGAAAATAGTACAAGCATCTAACATGGGGTGAGTGTGTGTAAGAAATCTAATGAAGTACAGTACACCTGTACGCCATCTTTCTAAATATCTCACACCCTAATTCACTTGTAAAAGTCACTCAACCCTATGTTGGCTATGAGCTGAACGTATCACTGTGTGGGCAGTTCAGTGAAAACGCACACACACACACACACACACACACACACACACACACACACACACACAGACACACACACACACACACACACACACACACACACATATCCACAGTAGTCAGGAGTGTGTGAAACACTGAGTTGTTGGTTTATTCGGTCTAAAGTTGATGGGGCTGATCTGTTATGATGTACTGGCCCTGGGGAGACGTCACTGAGGAGACCAGTTTGGAGTGTGTGTGTTTCTTCATCAGTGTCTAAGAGGAAGAGAGAGACACATAGTTAGAGAGAACACACACACACACAGAAACAAACACACACACACACACACACACACACACACACACACACACACACACACACACACACACACACACACACACACAGAATAGCAAGAATAACTGTCACAGGTACGGTAAATAAATTAACTTACTTCATGTGTGACGTCTCTGGTTAGGTGTGTCCTGCTGAGGGCAGCAGGAGAGTCCGGTCCTGAATCTGCTGATGACCCCAGATGACCTCTGACCCCTGACCTTTGAATGGGGTCAAAGTGAGGCAAGGAGGACCTGCTTACTGAGGGAACAAAAATATAGAGAGCAGAGGATGAGAGAGTGTGACATTTTAGATGCTGGGTACTTTCTTACGTGTGTGTGTGTGTATGTGTGTGTGTGTGTGTGTGTGTGTGTGTGTGTGTGTGTGTGTGTGTGTACCTTTCTAATGTAGAATAAGATATAAGCAGTGGTGGCTCTGGCTCCTGGGTGGTGGGGGAGACCTTCTCATCGTTGAAGGTGAGCCAGAGCCGCCCGTCCTCCTCACTCTCACTGATGTAGTGACCTGGAGGAGGGAGGTTCCCATGGAAACAAGACTGTCAGTCAAACTCAAGTAAACTTGATGGTGTTTAGCAGACATTATTATCCAAAGCACCAAAGAGTAACGACATGGAGACAAACCCTTAACCCAAACATCACCAGCAAACACACTCAACAATCAACCCATTTCCTCACACACCGCTACATTCACCTGTGTGTGTGAGTGTGTGAGTGTGTGTATTTCCAAGACGATGTGGGTGTCTGTGACATGTGTACAAATTATTTAAACATTTTATCTATGTGTGTGTGTGTGTATTTTACCATTTTCCAAGCTGTCACCAATGTGGCTGATGACACCACACAGGCGGTAGGACTTTCGGACTTCCTCCTGACAAGAGACACAAGTGTCAATCACACACACACACACTCATTGTACACTTCCTTTGCCCACTAACACCATGTGCGGGACGGACAAACACACACACACACACACACACACACCATACCAGACTTTACCCTACCATCCAACAGAACTATAGTGAGTGACAGTAATTGTACCGCACACATTCTCATAGCGCGCTACTCATCTTAGCAGCCTCATGTAAAGCTTATAATCTACCCTCTCCTCATCTGCTTAATAACTAAGTGTCCCTGTGTGTCTCACCAGCGTCTGCCTGTCTGTCCCTGCCTCTACCACCTTAGCCATGGAGGATGCTGGGTAAAAAAAGGCGTCTTATTAGTGATTAGTGATTAGTGATTATTATTAAATCTACCAGTAGAGTCATAGAAACAAAAGTGTGTGTGTGTGTGTGTGTGTGTGTGTGTGTGTGTGTGTGTGTGTGTGTGTGTGTGTGTGTGTGTGTGAAGGGAGGTCTGACTTGCCTTCAGTGAGAGTTCCCTCCTCTAGAACAGAAGCGCCTGGCTCAATGCTGAGAGCCTGAGATGGTGTTCCAGCCCTCTCCACAATGCGCTCAGTCCTGAAAACACATAATCATTGTGTGTGTGTATGTGTGCGCACGCAGAAGTGTGTGTGTGTGTGTGTGTGTGTGTGTGTGTGTGTGTGTGTGTGAAAAGGTTAGAAAACACGTCATTGCAAGACTTGGAAAAATTACAGAATTTTAGTGCCCCCTAGTGGTCCAAAAGGTGTGGCGTGATCACACATTTTGACAAAGAATTCCCCCAGTCATATCAGAACAATCAGAAAAGCATTCAGTTGGTCCAATTTCTTGACTACATGCATATGTGTGTGCGAGTGTGTGTGTGTCGTGTGTGTGTGTGTGTGTGTGTGTGTGAGAGTGAGTGAGCATTACCACCTTTGAGTTATCTCGAGCTCAGCATCCAGCTTGAGTGGTGCCTCCATTTTGGTGAGGGTGAAGGGGCAGAATCTCTTGATATGTAGAATGAGAACCCTAGAGAAAGAGAGGGAGGGAGGGAGGGAGAGAGAGAAACAGAGGGAGGAAGAGAGAGAAACAAAGTTCATATTTAGTAATATGGTCCATATTACTTGTGTCTCTCTACACACTGGACCAGTCCTATTGACATGGCTCCATCTCCATTTGCATCTTCTGCGCTCTTGTGTCGGCTCACTGAGGTAGGAATGTGTGTGTGTGTGTGTGTGTGTGTGTGTGTGTGTGTGTGTCATCTCCTGCGCTGTTGTGTCGGTGCTGAAGTGCAGAAACAGACTCACTGAGGCAGTGTGTGTACAGCCGACCTCAGGCTCGAGACTTTCCCCCCACACACCTCACAGCTGTACTCCACTTGGGTCTCCTACATACACAAACACACACATGAGAGATTAGTGTTATTCTGACTCCAGTGTGTGTATAGAGACTGAGTCTGACTGCTAGTATGTACTGCATGTGAGACACCTACGCTGAAATAGAGCTCCAGGCTGCTCTGGACTGAGCCCTGCGCCACCATCTGGAGGGAGAGGTAGGTGCAGCTCTCCTCCCTCCTGCTCTCCACTCCACAGCTGCTCACACACACACACACACACACACACACACACACACACACACGTTATGAGTTCTGCAGCTAAAATCTCCACTCACAGTAGTAGTCAAAGTTAGTGTGTATGGATGTGCCCTGATGTGAGCCTGACTGACCTCCTGCAGGATCTAATGTGCTGGAGCTGGAATGACAGCTGAGTGTCCACTGGGCACTGATAGGACTCATCCCCCTTCTGGAGGCTGAGTCCATTGACCTTTAGGCCCAGCAGACACTCCATCAGGAACTCGTGAGCGTCCTAGTGAACACACACACACACACACACACACGTCTCAGTATACTGTATTGTATTGAATCTTACAATGTAATCAGTACATCATGTATTTATAAATGTTTGTTTTCAGAATGTCAAAAGTGGTGTGTGTGTGTGTGTGTGTGTGTGTGTGTGTGTGTGTGTGTGTGTGTGTGTGTTTTCTCACATTCTGGGAGTTCCCCCTAAACTCCTCGTTGCATATGCCAATGCATTCTTTCACGCGCTCGAGGAGGAAGATCTTTAGCTCTCTTTCAGCCTGCCTCCTGATGCACATCAGGCCCGCAAAGGACCTTTGGAGGAGAGAGAGAGAGAGAGAGAGACTGTGATGGACTGGGTGAGACAGAGAGTTTTTACAACCATTTACTTGTGTATCAAATATGTGTGTGTGTATGTGTGTGTGTGTTTCTCTTACCTGAGGAGCAGAGCAGAGGGCTCCTTCCTCCATTTCTCCTCCTGCAAGAGCAGCTGGGTGCTAAAGGGCTGCAGGTTAAACAGACACTGCAAGGTGGAATTCATATAGCATGTCTGTGCCAGATTCGGCAGCCTAGGAGGAAGCACATGAAGTTAACACAGTTAAACACACCCATTCATCCAGAAGCTCTACATGCATGCATCACATTAACACACACACACACACACACACACACACACCACTCTTCTGCAGTTTAAAGAGAGGACATGGGATGATGTGGGTAACTTACCCCCTGCACGCCAGCTGCTGGGCTGAGAGGCGAGCGCGTCTCTTCATTGCTGGGGCAACAGACCTCTTCTGCACCACTACTGCCCCTGGGGCAACAGGGAGGGCAACAGGGGGAGTTCTGGGCCTCCTTCTGTGACCCTCTGGTGCAGACTGGCTCTGTTGCCTCTTGGCTGCTGCACACCTGTGCACAGGTAGGAGGGGAGTGTTAGTCAATCTACTGCTCAAGTTAGTTAGTTAGTGTCAGTATTGGATGGCCCATATGGGCTGGTCCCTATAGCTGCATGTGAACCAACAGCACTTGGGCACATGAGTGTGTAGAGTTCTGATTCAAACACTCACTGGTCAGAGGTGACGTCCTTCTTGGGGGTCTCCTCTACTTTGGGGGCTGGGGGAACCGGAGTATCTCCAGTTGGGGTCTCCTTTTCAGGGGAGCCCGTGGTGTCCTGTGGGGGGCTGACCAGAGGGTCTTCTGGGGTCCCCAGATGGGGAGCCTCCTCCTCTATGGCGCCCCCTACTGGAGCAACCACATCCCCAACCTTTGATCGCCGGAAAAACCTCCTCAGCCATCGACGAGGCTTCCTGTATGACAGATAAGAGCCATGAAAGATCTCACATGAACTAAATATGATTAATTATTATATTTATCATTGATATGTGGTGTCAATAATAGCTAGCCTATATGGTGTCATTATCACTTGGAGAATTCATACCAAAAATACAGAATAATTTACCTCTGTGGTGTACATGTGACAGGCTCTGGCTGTACATTCTTCTGTGCTTTCCTGATAGGAAAACAGCAGAGCATGTTTATAATGTTGTCACCACAGTCAAACCAAGCAAATAATGAATAAATGCTAAATTGCAGTCCCTTTTTATACTCCCTTTTGACAGCTGTGTGACGTAACAATCAGTGACGTAACAGTAAATAGTTACACTGGGCTGGCTGTATCATTGGTAGAACCTGTTGGTACTAGGGTTGTCAGAGCTGCTTGCTGACCTTTTCGCGTAACCATTTTACAAATGAACATATATTAATTGATGAATAAATGTTACTTTCTACTTTCCACGGTAATTACACCTACACAAAACTTCACATGTCTGATCACAACAAGTCGCTTGTTGGCAACGTTTTTACATTGATTGAACATCCAGTTCACCGCAGACATTACCATCTTTGCATTGCGAGAAAATAGATCTAGAGCAGCGAGGGGCAGCACACGTTTAAAAATACAAATAACAGCGTGCGTGAGATTAAAGCAAATAATTAGCCAGCCACACGCACGTCTCACAGGGAACATCGATCTGAACTTCACAAGGATCTGGCTAACTTTTGGCTAGCTACAGCATGCAAAGCGGCTATGTGTGCTCTAACGTTACATTGCATGCACAAATGCAAAACACCGTGCCTACGGTGCACAGTGCACTAAGGTTGTTATTAAGAAGAAAATAAAAGCTCTAACTGTCAAATAAGAAAACAACAAAACTTGAGCAATTCCATTTACATACCTTTTGCCTCTCAAGATGGTCGCAAAATAAAACAAATATACATAGCTGTGCTAAGGACTTTGGCTGTGCACAGCACAAAATAGAGGTCCATCCGTGAGAAAACCACACCCCCTGCTAAATAGTAGCCTAGGTTATCACTAGTGGTGGGCATAGATTAATTTTTTAAATCTAGATTAATCTCACTATAAATTAGAAGTTAATCTAGATTAATCTAGATTAAAATGGCTCATTTGAATTCTGCCAAAGGCATTTATAATTTGCGTGTGCCGCTTAAATAATGACTTAAAGCAGGCATGGACTGGCCATATGGCATACAGGGCAATGCCCGGTGGGCCGACGGTCATTTTTGGGCTGGGGCTGTCATAATTTACTCATTTTATATTGAATAAAATCATAGTGGGCCGCCGTGGCCAAAAATGCCTGGGCCATTTTTTTGGTCCCAGTCCGGCCCTGACTTAAAGTAAGTCTTTGAGGGCAGGTCTCTCAAGTCAGGTGGCACGTTAGAAATATTTGAATGGTGTTTGTGCCTCCAGTTTTACAAAAAACAACAACAACAACAACAACTATGTAGTAGTACTGTTTTGATTCAATTATAACTGTTTTAAATATACTACTGCCTGAGATGCTGAGATGAATGTGACACACCGTTATTTCAACCAAGTCCAACGTAGGCCTACTTTATGGGTTCATTCTACTTTTTTATTTTGTGTTTCCTTTAATCTTATATGAAACACAACATGCAGTATGCCAACAATAATTGTCAACTTAAAAATAAGACATAATTCCACACAATGAGCAAGCATGACATGGCACCTTACAGACTTCATAACAAAAAAATATATTGACTTAATACAGTTTAAATGTGTTCTTTTAGGCTAGGCTGAGCACAAAATTAAGCTCTATACTATTCTGAGATGCATTTCATTCATATGTGCCCATGATGGCTTATTTTGACTTCTGAAAGTTGGCAACCCTAACCAAGAATAGACCTACCAGTAGGCTAAGCTTAGCACACTATATCCTACTACCTCATTAATAATTGAACATTAATTTAACATGGCATGAGTTAATTTTGAGGACATACAATAAAAGGATAAGGTTTTAGCAAAAGCTACTCAATGTGTGGTAGCGATGGGGCTGGTGTTCCCTCCTTCAGTGGCAGCTTGCACGTTCTTTAGTGTAGTAAATATCTTGAAGCACTAAGAAGGCATGCAGCATGCATGTAAAGGAAGCCTGAAAAAAACTGACCCAGTTACACTAGTTCTTTCTTTTAAAAAAAATAAAAATTATAAAATAAAGAATCAAGAAATACAGCCTCTCCTAGAGGAGACAAAACACAATATAACAAACAAACAAAAAGCAAAAGAAAAAAAAGCGGGGGGTGCTATACAGATTGACATGGAGCTATGTAATTTCATAACATTAATAAAGAGTTTATGCCTTGTGGTTTATCGCAACTTAGATTCACCTTTTTAGAGACTGGCAAAATAATTTGAATTCATTTACAAAACATGCAAAGGAAGGCTTATTGTTCCTCCATTTAGAAACATGTATGTGATATTTACCCATAGCCTAGGTAATACAATGTTCAACAATTCTGTAATATAAGAGTCAAGATTGCACAAGATTCTACAAGAGAACGAGAGATGTCAAAAGGTATTATGTCAGTTATTTTAACAGAAATCCACTTACTGATATTCAACCATAATTTCCTGGATACAGGGCACAAATTAAACAGCTATAGTGCCTCCTCAGCTTAATAACAAAAACACATGGCTCTACTTTATACCCAAATCTTCCCTAAGGAATTTAGCATTGTTTAAGAATTCTCTTAAGGAATTCTTTATATATTATCTGACCTGGAACAGCCAAAGCTTACTGTGATTCAATGTTCAACAGTAAAAAAAAAATAAAAAAATGGTTTGTTTGTTTGTCTTTGAGGCACATGGTTTCAAATATTGCCTCACACACACACACACATACACACACACACACACACACACACACACACACACACACACACATATCCACAGTAGTCAGGAGTGTGTGAAACACTCAGTTGTTGGTTTATTCGGTCTAAAGTTGATGGGGCTGATCTGTTATGATGTACTGGCCCTGGGGAGACGTCACTGAGGAGACCAGTTTGGAGTGTGTGTGTGTGTGTGTTTCTTCATCAGTGTCTAAGAGGAAGAGAGAGACACATCATTAGAGAGAACAAACACACACACACACACACACACACACACACACAGAAACAAACAAAACACACACACACACACACACACACACACACACACACACACACACACACGCATAGCAAGAATAACTGTCACAGGTACAGTAAATAAATTAACTTACTTCATGTGTGACGTCTCTGGTTGTGTGTGTCCTGCTGGGGGCTGCAGGAGAGTCCGGTCCTGAATCTGCTGAGTTGATGACCCCAGATAACCTCTGACCCCTGACCTTTGAGTGGGGTTAAAGTGAGGCAAGGAGGACCTGCTTACTGAGGGAACAAAAATATAGAGAGCAGAGGATGAGAGTGACATTTTAGATGCTGGGTATTTTCTCATGTGTGTGTGTGTGTGTGTGTGTGTGTGTGTGTGTGCGAGTATGTGTGTCTGTGTGTGTGTGTGTGTGTGTGTGTGTGTGTGTGTGTGTGTACACCTTTCTAATGTAGAATAAGATATAAGCAGTGGTGGCTCTGGCTCTGATGACGGCCTCCTGGGTGGTGGGGGAGACCTTCTCATCGTTGAAGGTGAGCCAGAGCCGCCCGTCCTCCTCACTCTCACTGATGTAGTGACCTGGAGGAGGGGAGGTTCCCATGGAAACAAGACTGTCAGTCAAACTCAAGTAAACTTGATGGTGTTTAGCAGACATTGTTATCCAAAGCATCAAAGACTAACGACATGGAGTCAAACCCTTAACCCGAACATCACTAGCAAACACACTCAACAATCACCCATTTCCTCACACACCGCTACATTCACCTGTGTGTGTGAGTGTGTGTGCATTTCCAAGACGATGTGGGTGTTTGTGACGTGTACAAATTATTTAAACATTTTATCTGTGTGTGTGTGTGTGTGTATTTTACCATTTTCCAAGCTGTCACCAATGTGGCTGATGACACCACACAGGCGGTAGGACTTTCGGACTTCCTCCTGACAAGAGACACAAGTGTCAATCACACACACACACTCACTCATTG
>JAODXP020000016.1:10075562-10080562 GCA_027497455.2 Sardinella longiceps | reverse complement strand
TTAGACACATCCATTCTACATACACGCATCACTTTCACACAAACAAACAAACACACACACACCATTCTTCTGCAGTTTAAAGAGAGGACATGGGATGATGTGGGTAACTTACCCCCTGCACGCCAGCTGCTGGGCTGAGAGGCGAGCGCGTGTCTTCCTTGCTGGGACAACAGACCTCTTCTGCACCACTACTGCCCCTGGGGCAACAGGGAGGGCAACAGGGGGAGTTCTGGGCCTCCTCCTGTGACCCTCTGGTGCAGACTGGCTCTGTTGCCCCTTGGCTGCTGCACACCTGTGCACAGGTAGGAGGTGAGTGTTAGTCAATCTACTGCTCAAGTTAGTTAGTTAGGGTCAGTATTGGATGGCCCATAAGGGCTGGTCCCTATAGCTGCATGTGAACCAACAGCACTTGGGCACATGAGTGTGTAGAGTTCTGATTCAAACACTCACTGGTCAGAGGTGACGTCCTTCTTGGGGGTCTCCTCTACTTTGGGGGCTGGGGGAACCGGAGTATCTCCAGTTGGGGTCTCCTTTTCAGGGGAGCCCGTGGTGTCCTGTGGGGGGCTGACCAGAGGGTCTTCTGGGGTCCCCAGATGGGGAGCCTCCTCCTCTATCGTGCCCCCTACTGGAGCAACCACATCCCCAACCTTTGATCGCCGGAAAAGCCTCCTCAGCCATCGTCGAGGCTTCCTGTATGACAGATAAGAGCCATGAAAGATCTCACATGAACTAAATATGATTAATTATTATATTTATCATTGATATGTGGTGTCAATAATAGCTAGCCTATATGGTGTCATTATCACTTGGAGAATTCATACCAAAAATACAGAATAATTTACCTCTGTGGTGTAGATGTGACAGGCTCTGGCTGTACATTCTTCTGTGCTTTCCTGATAGGAAAACAGCAGAGCATGTTTATAATGTTGTCACCACAGTCAAACCAAGCAAATAATGAATAAATGCTAAATTGCAGTCCCTTTTTATACTCACTTTTTGACAGCTGTGTGACGTAACAATCAGTGACGTAACAGTAAATAGTTACACTGGGCAGGCTGTATCATTGGTAGAACCTGTTGGTACTAGGGTTGTCAGAGCTGCTTCTTTTCGCGTAACCATTTTACAAATGAACATAAATGAATTCATGAATAAATTTTCAAATGTTACTTTCTACTTTCCACGGTAATTACACCTACACAAAACTTCACATATGTCTGATCACAACAAGTCGCTTGTTGGCAACGTTTTTACATTGATTGAACATCCAGTTCACCGTCACCGACATTACCATCTTTGCATTGCGAGAAAATAGACCTAGAGCAGCGAGGGGCAGCACACGTGTAAAACTACAAATAACCGCATGCGTGAGATTAAAGCAAATAATTAGCCAGCCATACGCACGTCTCTTGCACAGGGATGCATCGATCTGAACTTCACAAGGATCTGGCTAACTTTTGGCTAGCTACAGCATGTAAAGCGGCTATGTGTGCTCTACATTAGACTTGTAGTCAAGACCGCTTAGACCAAGACCAAGACAATACCAAGACCAGAGGCTAACAAGACCGAGACAAGACCAAGACCAGAGGCTAACGAGACCGAGACGAGACCGAGACCGAGACAAATTGAGGCCAAGACCGAGACCGGAAAAAAAAAAAAAAAGTAGACTAGGCTATGTTGGAAGTTGTAACTTGATTTGAGAAAACATTTGTTAATATTCAACCCATATTAGAGAGTACTATTTAAACTGTTGGCAACAATGTGGATAGGGATGGCAGCAATGTGGGCAGAAAATAAAAAATAGAGAATGGCAAAGTCAACTCCATTACATTCAATTTTATGTTGGCTACGTTGGCCTTGCTTCCACTGGTCTCATCACACTACTTTTTCAAAATATCATATTTTATTTCATATTTTACAAAAACAAATATACAGTTTAAATTTGCACTTTTAAAGTAGGCTAGGCTCAGCACAAAATTAAGCTCTATACTTTTCTGAGATGCATTTCATTCATATCTGCCCATAACTGCTTATTTGGATTTCTTAAAGTTGGCAACCCAACCAGGCCTACCAGTATACTCTGTCTATACCAAAGATTCTATAGGCTAGGCTACTAGGCCTACTTCTTTGTTTAATTGAATATTAATTTAACATGACCTCAGTTAATTTCGAGGACATACAATACAAGGATAAGCTAGCCTACTTTGTGAGGTGACAATGAGACTGGTGTTCACAGTTTTGGGCAGCCTGCACTTTTACCAGAGAGTTTGATCTGCTTTTACTGCTAGAATGCAAAACCCGGAGCGGATTATCAACGGTATACATTCGCTATTCCATCAAGTGGAATGGATTCTTTCGGGATGCAATATAGACAACTTTGAGAATACATTAGCGGCGTTCATTTATTCTGGTCTGGGCCGCCACTAATCACAATCTTTTTATTCACATTCATAATATTCTCCCATAAACTTTGGAGGCAAGTGGACATAATTTACTTTAGGGTGAAATGCATTTTTATTTCCATTCGTCCTGCATGAAGCTCTTAATGATAAAGTGATTTGATGAGTGAGAGTTCGAAATATTCCCACGCTCCACTGTTTCACTTACACTGTTTGTCCTATAAATCTTGCGATCAGGAAAGACTTCATATCAAGAGATTTGACATCATTCACAAGAGTCCATGAACCATTAAATACAGGAGTTTTTGGGATGTCTGTGTCTCGTTAGCCTACACTAAATTTAACAAAATGAAAGATGAAAGATTTAATTCCCATATACATTTGAGATCACGTTAACTAGCATGACACCTTGCTCAGCCATAACACATGCCTACGCATACGCGAACATTCCATAATTAAATAGGCTGCATTTTGCGAATTGAAAGTAAACTTTTAGGAGAGTAATTTAGAGCTAGGGCTACATCTGTCACTGAGATAGACCGGCCCATAAATGCATCTGAGAGCCTTGCGCTGCTGCAGCTAGGGGCGTCTTTTGCGCGCCCTCACTTTCGTTTTGGCGCGTCTCGGTGTTTATAGGCTAAAATTTAAGTAATTTAAATCGGAAACTCGATCTCGTTAAAATATATATTTATTGCATTTATTTATCTTGTCTTGGTCTTGGTCTTGGAAGACACCAAGACAAGACCAAGGGATCCGAGACCAAGACAAGACCAAGACAATAGACTGTCGAGGCCAAGACGAGACCGAGACCACGTAAAATTGGTCTCGAGACCGGTCTCGAGACCAAGACCGGTCTCGAGACATACAACTCTACTCTACATTGCATGCACAAAAGCAAAACACCGTGCCTACGGTGCACAGTGCACTAAGGTTGTTATTATGAAGAAAATAAAAGCTCTAACTGTCAAATAAGAAAACAACAAAACTTGAGCAATTCCATTTACATACCTTTTGCCTCTCAAGATGGTCGGAAAATAAAACAAATATAAATAGCTGTGCTAAGGACTTTGGCTGTGCACAGCACAAAATAGAGGTCCATCCGTGAGAAAACCACACCCCCTGCTAAATAGTAGCCTAGGTTATCACTAGTGGTGGGCATAGATTAATTTTTTTAAATCTAGATTAATCTCACTATAAATTAGAAGTTAATCTAGATTAATCTATTAAAATGGCTCATTTGAATTCTGCCAAAGGCATTTATAATTTGCGTGTGCCGCTTAAATAATGACTTAAAGTAAGTCTTTGCGAGCAGGTCTCTCAAGTCAGGTGGCATATTAGAAATGTTTGGATGGTGTTTGTGCCTCCAATTTCACACACACACACACACACACACACACACACACACACACACACACACACACACACACACACACACACACAAAACTATGTAGTAGGCCTAGTACTGTTTTGATTCAATTATAACTGTTTTTAAACATATCCTACTACCTGAGATCCTGAGATGAATGTGACACAGTCCCAAGTAGCAAAACACGTTATTTCAACCAAAACCAACGTAGGCCTACTTTATGGGTTCATTCTACTTTTTTATTTTGTGTTTCCTTTAATCTTATATGAAACACAACATGCAGTATGCCAACAATAATTGTCAACTTAAAAATAAGACATAATTCCACACAATGAGCAAGCATGACATGGCACCTTACAGACTTCATAACAAAAAAATATATTGACTTAATACAGTTTAAATGTGTTCTTTTAGGCTGAGCACAAAATTAAGCTCTATACTATTCTGAGATGCATTTCATTCATATCTGCCCATGATGGCTTATTTTGACTTCTGAAAGTTGGCAACCCTAACCAAGACTAGACCTAGTAGGCTAAGCTTAGCCTACTACCTCATTAATAATTGAACATTAATTTAACATGAGTTAATTTTGAGGACATACAATAAATTTATAAGGACATACAATAAAGGATAAGCTACTCAATGTGTGGTAGCAATGGGGCTGGTGTTCCCTCCTTCAGTGGCAGCTTGCACGTTCTTTAGTGTATTTAATATCTTGAAGCACTAAGAAGGCATGCAGCATGCATGTAAAGGAAGCCAGAAAAAAACTGACCCACTAGTTCTTCTTTATTATTATTAAAAATAAAGAATCAAGAAATACAGCATCTCCTAGGAGACAAAACACAATAAAATAAACAAACAAAAAGCAAAAAAAGGGGGCAATACAGATTGACATGGAGCTATGTAATTTCATAACATTAATAAGGAGTTTATTTAATAAGGAGTTATATTTAAATTCATTTACAAAACATGCAAAGGAAGGCTTATTGTTCCTCCATTTAGAAACATGTATGTGATATTTACCCATAAGTGATACAATGTTCAACAATTCTGTAATATAAGAGTCAAGATTGCACAAGATTCTACAAGAGAACGAGAGATGTCAAAAGGTATTATGTCAGTTATTTTAACAGAAATCCATTCACTGATATCCAACCATAATTTCCTGGATACAGGGCACAAATTAAACAGCTATAGCAGAGAGGATTGGTCACTGTTTAAAGATCTTTGGCTATAGT
>JAODXP020000016.1:10043062-10070562 GCA_027497455.2 Sardinella longiceps | reverse complement strand
GCCAGTAACGCCGAAGTTCCTGACGAGTACCCGATCTCCAGGTGCCAAGACCTGTTCCTTGACCAGCTTGTCATGCGCTCTCTTATTTCTTTCGTGGCTTTTCCCTGCAGCCTCTGAGGCAAGTTGGTATGCCGTGCGAAGATCGGCCTTCAGCTTTGTGACATAGTGGTTATGGCTGACCTCCCCACCACTTTCAGGAGACACTGGAAAACACAGATCCACAGGCAGACGAGCTTCCCGGCCAAACATCAACAGGTAAGGGGAAAATCCAGTCGCGTCATTTCTGGTGCAGTTGTAGGCATGCACCAAATGACTGATCTGCTGGCTCCACCTCCGTTTTTGTTGTGGATCCAATGTGCCTAGCATGGAGAGAAGGGTTCTGTTGAATCTCTCCGGCTGTGGATCACCTTGGGGGTGATAGGGTGTCGTGCGGGACTTTCTGACCCCTAACATCTTCAGGAGGTCATGGATCAACTTGGACTCAAAATCCCGCCCCTGATCTGAGTGGATTCGGCCAGGTAGCCCGTAATGCACAAAGTACCTCTCACACAAAACCTTTGCAACGGTTGCTGCTTTCTGGTCACGTGTGGGGAATGCCTGCGCGTAGCGGGTGAAATGGTCTGTCACCACAAGCACATTAGCAAACCCCTGAGAATCAGGCTCTAGTGAGAGGAAATCTATGCACACAAGATCAAGTGGCCCTTTGCTGGTGATCTGGTTCAGCAAAGCAGCTCTGGGGGGAGGAGTCTTCCGTGCAACACATCTGCCACAGTTCTTAACATAGGCCTCAATCTCTGCACTCATCTTGGGCCAGTAAAACCGATCTTTGATGAGGTCTGTGGTTCTCTCAATACCCATATGGCCGCAGTCATCATGGAGAGACTTCAGTGCTTGTGGGATGTATGCCCTTGGCAAGACCAGCTGCTGCATCTCGGTGCCAGATGACCTCTGGGTGACCCTGTAGAGCAAGTCGCCTACCATCCTCAGCTTGGACCTCTCTCTCCGTAGCAATGCTGTCTCTTTGGTGTCGGTATGGATGGCAGTGAGTGTACTTCCTTCTTTCACAGACTGCTTCACCGGTGCTATTACTGGGTCAGCATCTTGAGCTCTGCAAAGTTCTGTGTTGCTCAAACACTCCAGGTGAACGTCAAGATGGACTGGAAAGCAGTAAAGGTCTGGAATGACCTCAGGTGGAACGGCAAGAACTTCTGCACATGTTGGGAGGGCAGCACTTACTCCAGTGTCAACTTGTTTGCAGAGGGACTGAATACTTTCCGAGGAAATGTCTTGCCACCCATTGCTGCAGGTGGAGAACACATTCCGTGACAGAGAGTCTGCATCGATGTTGTTGCACCCAGGCCTGTACTGTATGGTGAAACTGTATGAAGACAAGGCAGCCAGCCAGCGATGTCCGGTGGCATTCAGCTTAGCAGAGGTCAGGACATAAGTCAGAGGATTGTTGTCTGTCTTGACTGTGAAGTTGACCCCGTACAGATAGTCGTGGAACTTGTCAACCACGGCCCACTTCAATGCCAAGAACTCGAGCTGATGGACTGGATAGTTCTTCTCTGAGGAACTCAACTTGCGGCTCGCGAAAGCCACAGGTCGTAGCCCCTCAGGATACTCTTGGTTCAACACTGCCCCTAAACCATGCAAGCTGGCGTCAACATGTAAAACATAGGGCTTTGCGGGGTCAGCGAAAGCCAAGACTGGTGCGTTGGTCAGGCACTGGATGATCTGCTCAAATGCTTTGGTGCATGCATCATTCCACCTCTCTCCAAAAGGCTCCTTCACCTTGTGATAGACTATCCCAGCAGGTGCCTCCATTTATGTAACGCCCTTTTACCTCTAAATTAATTCAAGGCAAAGGCCTGAGTTCTTTTAAAGTGGATCTCTCCTTAGTTGCTACTTTTAACAATGCATTTAAGTCAGTTAGTTACAGTAGGCTAGTAGTTACATTCATAAAGATCCCCTCATTGACAACAAAGGCTACTTTTAATGCAAACAGTAAATATTTATTGACTAGACAAGGGTAAAGGATGGTGGAAGTTGAATAGATAACAATAGAAATAGGGGTATGTTATAACAATAAATAGCTCAAATAACAGTGCAAACAGGCAATAATATGTTATACTACATATAAATATATAAAAGGCACTGGTAAAGCAGTAAAGATTTTAGGTAGGCCTATTACATAAGACCTACATGTTGGGTTTCATTTAATATCTTCAAAAGTAGATAGGTCTAAGAGTTAGGCAAGTGGTGGGCTTATATAGGATAAGACTTGAAATGACAAATTACATACTGATATAATTGATTCAAGCAGAGGTGGACATATAAATTTCAAATATTCAAATATATAAATAGGCTGGAATGTATTAGTACTTTTTGAAGTCAGAGCAATATTATTTCAAGTATTTTATGAACTACTTTGGCAAGAAAAAGATTAAATCACTCTAAGTTGTATAGAATTGTAAACACTTTGACAAGGGAAGAATAAAAGATTAAGTAGGTCGGTATTGAATACGTTTAAACTCGTTAGGGGAAGTGTAAAATTAACCCTAGGTTAGCGTTAGGTTCAGACTCTACTACACTGTACGTTAAGAAGTTAACATTCTACACAGTCTAGCTGCGTTAGCGCATAGGACTAGCCGCTAACGCTACACGTTCAAGAAAACATAGACACTCGACAGACAAAACAGATCGTGGGCCCACTCACACACACACTCACTCACTCACACACAATAGCCCCAGAGCAGGAGAAAGTCCCCTAAAGTTGCAGGCCTGTATCGATGCTTGTGCTCGGTGAGGCTACAAACAAACTAGCCGCTTCGCTCTTCCGAGCAGGAAAAACAATAAGGGTAACGTTACCTCAGACAGCTTGCAGGGGAAAAGGGATTTGGCAAACCCAGGGACCAGGACAGTCCAGTGGAGACATGTAGGGGACCACACGAAGGGAAACGACAGGCTGAACAACATCCACCGTTGCCAGAGGAAGTTTAGACTCTCGGTAGCCTAAACCGCTATCTGGGTTTCCTCAGCGTCCACACAGATGACCGCAACTGGACCAGACTGGACAAGACTTGTAGCAGCCGTTAGCTAGTCACTCACTGTTAGCTGAGTTAGCTTCACAAAGGTTACATCCACAATAATCTAATCCACATTGAGGAGGACCCGTATTACATTAGGTTTCAGTTGTTAAAACATTAAAGTTATCGAGCAGACAACTGAACGAACCAAAACAAACAAAACACAACGCCTTTCTAATATTAAAGTTTTAACTTTTAGAGTACGGTGCTCCAGCAGACCAGGGCTTTGCGGGGTCAGCGAAAGCCAAGACTGGTGCGTTGGTCAGGCACTGGATGATCTGCTCAAATGCTTTGGTGCATGCATCATTCCACCTCTCTCCAAAAGGCTCCTTCACCTTGTGATAGACTGTCCCAGCAGGTGATACACTGGCTCTCTTGCCTCTTTGTGTAGGGGGGTAGCCCTTTGTGAGCTCTGTCAATGGACGGACTATGATGGAGAAGTCCTTGATAAAACGGCGGTAGTACCCGCAAAACCCAAGGAAGGACTGGAGGGAGGGAAGGTCAGTCGGTTTATTCCAGTTGGCTACTGCCTCAATTTTAGCAGGATCTGTGGCAATGCCGGCCTCGGACACAATGTGGCCAACATAAGTGACCTGAGACCGGCAGAACTGGCACTTGTCAATGGACAGTTTCAACCCACTCTCTTCCAGTCTGTCAAGGACTTTCAACAGCCGCTCCTCATGCTGTTCAAGCGTCTTCCCAAAGACTATCAGGTCATCCAAATAGACAATGACTTCCAGCAGATGCATGTCTCCCACGGTCTTCTCCATGAGCCTCTGGAAGGTAGCAGGTGCCCCTGTAATTCCCTGTGGCATCCTCTCAAACTGATAGAAACCAAGAGGGCAGATGAACGCTGTCTTCTCTTTGTCTTCTTCTGCCATTGGAATCTGATAGTATCCACTACGGAGATCAAGGACAGAGAACCACTTGCTGCCACTGAGGCAATCCAGAGCGTCATCGATGCGGGGCACAGCATACTGGTCTGGGACGGTGTGACGGTTCAAACTGCGGTAGTCTACACACATTCTCAACTGACCAGACTTCTTTCTGGCGATGACAATGGGGGATGCATAAGGGCTTCTGGACTCCTTTATGATTCCAGCTGCTAACAGCCCTTGTAGATGGCGTCTCAAGTCATCCAAATCAGCTGGTGCAATACGTTGGGACCTCTCTCTGAATGGCTTGTCATTACTCAGTCGGATGCAGTGTTCAACCCCAGTGGCCAGCCCAACATCCCACTCGTCCATGGAAAAAACACCCGTTCTCTCAGCCAGCTTCTTGGAAAGCCTGCTCCGCCACTCCTCAGAGACAGGGGAGTCCCCAAAATCAAAAACAGCCGGGTCGATCACAGCAGACTCAGTCTCAACCCCCCTGGGCTCAGTCACAGTATCGGCAATATGGAGGTGAGCAACAGTGGTGCCAGCAGGAATGGAGGTCTCTTTAAGTGACTCATTTTTCAACATGACCAGGAAACTGTTCTTGTCTAGGGCAGAAGAAAACAAAACAGTAGGCTGGACAAAAACACTAGCTGGGAGCGCAGCTGAAGAGGCACGGTCTGTGATGAGGATGCTCTTTTGAAGTGGTTGTTTTTCATTGACTTTACAAATAGCAATGCGCTCACTGGAAGCTGGAACACACAATGGACCTGGGCCCACCCACTTGACATCAGCAACAGCATCTCTTGGTTTGCTGGGAACATGTGTAGGCTGAGCTGGCAGTTCACATCGAAACTCAGAGGTGCACACTCGGAGTGAATGAATGGGACCGGTACTCTGTCTGGTGGAGGAAGCATCTTTAAATGGCCGCACTTTACTGACGTTGGTGCCCACCAGGATTGGGATACTCTCCGAGCAGCGAGGGTCAGGACACACTAACGCTAGGATGGGGATCGGCCTGGTGTCTTCAGCCATCTTCTTTGGGAGCTGCAACTCTACTTGGATGTAGCCATGATAAGGATAGCTACTATCAGAGTCACTCAACCCCCATATAGCTAACCCACTGACAGGTTGAAGAGGAACATGGGCTAGGTGCTTGGTGTACCAGCTGTCGAAAATTATGGTCACCTGCGATCCACTGTCCAGCAAAGCCATGCACTTCTTTCCCTCTACTTTGATCTGAGTGGTGGATGGGGGCCCCACAAGTCCTTCAGGCAGGCATTCAGGCTGAGTTCCAACTGCGCCTCTTAGCACCGGAACATCAGAGGAATCATACGCTTGGCCACCCGGACGTCTCCTGCTGTCTTTACCCTTGCGCTGAGCGTCGATGAATCTTTGAACAACTTTCTGGGGGTTCTCTGGAGCTTTGCACTTTGTGGAGACATGGCCGTCTTCGCCACAACGGTAGCAGAAGAAGTCACTGACTCGTCTCTGTGCATACGTGGTACGTTGTTGTGGGTTGACAGCAGTCGGTTGGTGGGCTGGTCTCCCCAAAGATGTTGCAGCTGGACTAACCGTCATGACTTTAAGCTGGTTCCTCAGTTTCCTCACCTCTTTTTTCAGGGCCTTCACATCTCCTGGCTCATAGGACTCATCATCAGTGGAGGACAACTCTTCACTGGCTACTGTGTGTGTGGGCTGCACAGCTCTGTGTTCTGAAGCTTGAACTTTCAGTGCAGCGATTTCATTCTTCAGAGCCTGCAGGTCACTGTCAACACTCGCCACTGCACGTTTAACCCGAACTGGCCTCAAGGTGGATTTAAGCTGCTGACGTGACGTCTCATAACCTTCTTCAGCGAGGATCTCATTCAGAAGCTGTATAAAGGTGGGTGGATTGTGACGACGTTCTCGCAGTCTGAGATGGAGGACCATCATGTCAGCGCCCAGTGCACCTTTAATGAGCTGATCCAACCGTGCGTGGGACGTAGCAGTAGGTGGGAGGCCTCCTCGCTGTACCACTTTACTTAAGTGCCGCTCAATGCGCCTGAGAAACTCAGACAGCTTCTCCCCTGGCTGCTGACAGAGATGTCTGAAGGCAAAGTAAAGCTCCTCCCCAGTCTCATTCACTCCAAAAGTGCCCTCAATGACATCAACATAGTCTTTGGCTGATGCACCGGGGTTGCTGCTTCGGACTGCCCTGGCCATTTCGAGTGCAGGGCCCTTTAGACTTTCGATGATCTTTAAACTCTTCTCTCTGTCTGACTTGTTACAGTTCTCTATCATGAAACGGGCCTGGTCAACCCAGGTATCAAGCTGCTCTTCCCCAGACGGAGTGGGAGTGATACCAGAGAAGGTGCGTAGTCTCTTGAACACACTGGCCTCTCCAGAGAGCCTGCCCTGTCTCTCCAACAGATCCCCAACAGCCTGGATGATCGCCTCGGGAGAGCATGCTTGGAACGGGTTGGTCGCAGATGGTGAATGGGTGTTGGGTGAAGTGGTGTTGAGCGAAGTGGTGTGGTTCTCTGAGACTGGACTGGGTGCCTGTCTATTCTCTGGACTGGTTGTTGGAGACTCAGGCACACTCAGGATCCTCCATGGCTTGCTGCTTCCCTGAGGCCACACATCAGGAGGAATAGTGTGGACGTTGACCCTCTCACGACACTCACATAATACAGCGAGACACTGGAGCTCGGCGTCATACATCCTGCCTCTCACTCTCACTCTTCCAAGGGCCTTAATGGACTGTAGTGCCTCTTCAATGACATCTACTTCGGTATCTTCAGGAACATCTTTCACCATCACAGCATAGTCAGGGTTGATGCCTTCCCCTTTGCACCAGTTAAGTAGCTGCGCCATGCTCTCAGTTGTGCTTGCTATATAATAACTGTGTTCTTAAGCTATTAGCTATTAATTTTGTATTTTAATAATATTAAGATTATTCACTAGCTTAAGTTGCCACAGTACTATATTGTTACTAGTAAGCGTAATTAGTGCCTCCTTTGGAAAGAAAATAGCTTATCATGACCTGGTCCTACTATTCATTTATATTTAATAGCACAAGAATTAGACTAAGTGCATAACACTACAAAACACAGAATATAAATATTATAAAGATGCAGTTACAAAAGTTAAAATACTATATAGCTGATTGTTTAATATCAGTTAGCCTATATTAAAGGTCTGTAATATTAGATAACTTAAACGCCTAGTAGCCTATTATTTATCCCAGCGGTGCCTCCATTTATGTAACGCCCTTTTACCTCTAAATTAATTCAAGGCAAAGGCCTGAGTTCTTTTAAAGTGGATCTCTCCTTAGTTGCTACTTTTAACAATGCATTTAAGTCAGTTAGTTACAGTAGGCTAGTAGTTACATTCATAAAGATCCCCTCATTGACAACAAAGGCTACTTTTAATGCAAACAGTAAATATTTATTGACTAGACAAGGGTAAAAGATGGTGGAAGTTGAATAGATAACAATAGAAATAGGGGTATGTTATAACAATAAATAGCTCAAATAACAGTGCAAACAGGCAATAATATGTTATACTACATATAAATATATAAAAGGCACTGGTAAAGCAGTAAAGATTTTAGGTAGGCCTATTACATAAGACCTACATGTTGGGTTTCATTTAATATCTTCAAAAGTAGATAGGTCTAAGTTAGGCAAGTGGTGGGCTTATATAGGATAAGACTTGAAATGACAAATTACATACTGATATAATTGATTCAAGCAGAGGTGGACATATAAATTTCAAATATTCAAATATATAAATAGGCTGGAATGTATTAGTACTTTTTGAAGTCAGAGCAATATTATTTCAAGTATTTTATGAACTACTTTGGCAAGAAAAAGATTAAATCACTCTAAGTTGTATAGAATTGTAAACACTTTGACAAGGGAAGAATAAAAGATTAAGTAGGTCGGTATTGAATACGTTTAAACTCGTTAGGGGAAGTGTAAAATTAACCCTAGGTTAGCGTTAGGTTCAGACTCTACTACACTGTACGTTAAGAAGTTAACATTCTACACAGTCTAGCTGCGTTAGCGCATAGGACTAGCCGCTAACGCTACACGTTCAAGAAAACATAGACACTCGACAGACAAAACAGATCGTGGGCCCACTCACACACTCACTCACTCACTCACACACAATAGCCCCAGAGCAGGAGAAAGTCCCCTAAAGTTGCAGGCCTGTATCGATGCTTGTGCTCGGTGAGGCTACAAACAAACTAGCCGCTTCGCTCTTCCGAGCAGGAAAAACAATAAGGGTAACGTTACCTCAGACAGCTTGCAGGGGAAAAGGGATTTGGCAAACCCAGGGACCAGGACAGTCCAGTGGAGACATGTAGGGGACCACACGAAGGGAAACGACAGGCTGAACAACATCCACCGTTGCCAGAGGAAGTTTAGACTCTCGGTAGCCTAAACCGCTATCTGGGTTTCCTCAGCGTCCACACAGATGACCGCAACTGGACCAGACTGGACAAGACTTGTAGCAGCCGTTAGCTAGTCACTCACTGTTAGCTGAGTTAGCTTCACAAAGGTTACATCCACAATAAACTAATCCACATTGAGGAGGACCCGTATTACATTAGGTTTCACTTGTTAAAACATTAAAGTTATCGAGCAGACAACTGAACGAACCAAAACAAACAAAACACAACGCCTTTCTAATATTAAAGTTTTAACTTTTAGAGTACGGTGCTCCAGCAGACCGACTACTCTGCAGGCGTCTCTCTCTCTCTCTCTCTAGTTCGTGCGCTCGTGCCACTACCAGCTAAAACCCTGGGAGACTCTTGTGCCAACTGTGATTGGCTATAAAAAGGCCTATGTGCTTCTGTTATTTATCTATTTAAATGTGTATTTAACTATTTAATTACTATTTAATGACTAATTTAATCATTTATCTATTTATTATGTATTTGACTATTTATTACACATAATGAAAAGGATAGGAACTCAGGCAATAAGCCAAAGCTTGCATAGGAACTCAGGCAATAAGCCTGGGTTACACTTGTGTCTCTCTACACACTGGACCAGTCCTATTGACATGGCTCCATCTCCATTTGCATCTTCTGCGCTTTTGTGTCGGCTCACTGAGGCAGGAATGTGTGTGTGTGTGTGTGTGTGTGTGTGTGTGTGTGTGTGTGTGTGTGTGTGTGTGTGTGTGTGTGTGTGTGTGTCATCTCCTGCGCTGTTGTGTCGGTGCTGAAGTGCAGAAACAGACTCACTGAGGCAGTGTGTGTACAGCCGACCTCAGGCTCGAGACTTTCCCCCCACACACCTCACAGCTGTACTCCACTTGGGTCTCCTACACACACAAACACACACATGAGAGATTAGTGTTATTCTGACTCCAGTGTGTATATAGAGACTGAGTCTGACTGCTAGTATGTACTGTATGTGAGACACCTACGCTGAAATAGTGCTCCAGGCTGCTCTGGACTGAGCCCTGCGCCACCATCTGGAGGGAGAGGTAGGTGCAGCTCTCCTCCCTCCTGCTCTCCACTCCACAGCTGCTCACAACACACACACACACACACACACACACACACACACACACACACACACACACACACACACACGTTATGAGTTCTGCAGCTAAAATCTCCACTCACAGTAGTAGTCAAAGTTAGTGTGTATGGATCTATGTATGTGCCCTGCTGTGAGCCTGACTGACCTCCTGCAGGATCTAATATGCTGGAGCTGGAATGACAGCTGAGTGTCCACTGGGCACTGATAGGACTCATCCCCCTTCTGGAGGCTGAGTCCATTGACCTTCAGGCCCAGCAGACACTCCATCAGGAACTCGTGAGCGTCCTAGTGAACACACACACACACACATGCACACATACACGTACATACATGTATTATATACAATGTTTCAGTATACTGTATTCATTGAATGTCAAAATGTGGTGTGTGTGTGTGTGTGTGTGTGTGTGTGTGGTGTGTGTGTGTGTGTGTGTGTGTATGTGTGTTTTCTCACGTTCTGGGAGTTCCCCCTAAACTCCTCGTTGCACACGCCAATGCATTCTTTCACGCGCTCGAGGAGGAAGATCTTTAGCTCTCTTTCAGCCTGCCTCCTGATGCACATCAGGCCCGCAAAGGACCTTTGGAGGAGAGAGAGAGAGAGAGAGAGAGAGAGAGAGAGAGAGAGAGAGAGAGAGAGAGAGAGAGAGAGAGACTGTGATGGACTGGGTGAGACAGAGAGTTTTTACAACCATTTACTTGTGTCAAATATCAATGTGAGTGAGTGCATGTGCGTGTGTGTGAGTGCATGTGTGTGTGTGTGTGTGTGTGTGTGTGTGTGAGAGAGAGAGAGAGAGAAGGTTTGTTTCTCTTACCTGAGGAGCAGAGCAGAGGGCTCCTTCCTCCATTTCTCCTCCTGCAAGAGCAGCTGGGTGCTAAAGGGCTGCAGGTTAAACAGACACTGCAAGGTGGAATTCATATAGCATGTCTGTGCCAGATTTGGCAGCCTAGGAGGAAGCACATGAAGTTAACACAGTTAAACACACCCATTCATCCAGAAGCTCTACATGCATGCATCACATTAACACACACACACACACACACACACACACACACACACACACACACACCACTCTTCTGCAGTTTAAAGAGGGGAAATGGGATGATGTGGGTAACTTACCCCCTGCACGCCAGCTGCTGGGCTGAGAGGCGAGCGCGTGTCTTCCTTGCTGGGGCAACAGACCTCTTCTGCACCACTACTGCCCCTGGGGCAACAGGGAGGGCAACAGGGGGAGTTCTGGGCCTCCTCCTGTGACCCTCTGGTGCAGACTGGCTCTGTTGCCTCTTGGCTGCTGCACACCTGTGCACAGGTAAGAGGTGAGTGTTACTCAATCTACTGCTCAAGTTAGTTAGTTAGTGTCAGTATTGGATGGCCCATATGGGCTGGTCCCTATAGCTGCATGTGAACCAACAGCACTTGGGCACATGAGTGTGTAGAGTTCTGATTAAAACACTCACTGGTCAGAGGTGACGTCCTTCTTGGGGTCTCCTCTACTTTGGGGGCTGGGGGAACCGGAGTATCTCCAGTTGGGGTCTCCTTTTCAGGGGAGCCCGTGGTGTCCTGTGGGGGGCTGACCAGAGGGTCTTCTGGGGTCCCCAGATGGGGAGCCTCCTCCTCTATGGTGCCCCCTACTGGAGCAACCACATCCCCAACCTTTGATCGCCGGAAAAGCCTCCTCAGCCATCGTCGAGGCTTCCTGTATGACAGATAAGAGCCATGAAAGATCTCACATGAACTAAATATGATTAATTATTATATTTATCATTGATATGTGGTGTCAATAATAACTAGCCTATATGGTGTCATTATCACTTGGAGAATTCATACCAAAAATACAGAATAATTTACCTCTGTGGTGTAGATGTGACAGGCTCTGGCTGTACATTCTTCTGTGATTTCCTGATAGGAAAACAGCAGAGCATGTTTATAATGTTGTCACCACAGTCAAACCAAGCAAATAATGAATAAATGCCAAATTGCAGTCCCTTTTTATAGACCCTTTTTGAAGCTACGTCACAATTCCATGAGTTGTGTTTTGGAGGCAGAAAATCGTCTGTTCTGATAGACATGGCTGTAAATTTGACAACTTTCCCCATCTTTGAAAATATAGCTTGTCATCATAATATAACTCAAGAATCAATTTCTTAACACGATATGATTCACAAACAACAAAATATATGTCCACCAACATGATTGAACGAGTACCCAAAGTTCAGAGACTGAAAGTAGCACAGGTGGCTATCTGCCTCTTTAGGCTGCTGGATAACGTAGTGATGCCTACTGCCACCGGAGCGACCTCTCTCGATTTAAACCACTTGTCAAAGCAAACACACTTATCGACAGTCTCCACATATTTAACTGAACACAGGGATTTTGTATCACTTTAACACTACGCCTAAAAGCTAAACTTTAACACCGAATAACCCGCTAGCTTGTTAGCTGACGGTAGATCGCCTACCTTGTTAAGTGACGTTACTATCGTTCTCCCATAGGATTAAGCGCATTTCTCTTGAAGTGCACCTTAACTCATACAATTTGTAAACACTGTAAGGCATACAGGATCGCTACTGTAGTTGGATATTATTTAGTATGCATCTGATAGATTACGCCAAAATTATAAAATGTAGGATTAGCTGTTGAGAAAGCATTAAAAGACAGTGCTGAAAACGGTCACTTTTGTATTGGTTCTGATAGCTTCTGGAGGCTTTCTGCCTCCAGTTGCAGTTTATAGAATGTTAGAACACGGAATGTTTACAAACACAGAAAGGGTCTATACTCACTTTTGACAGCTGTGTGACGTAACAATCAGTGACGTAACAGTAAATAGTTACACCAGAGATACTTTCATCAACCGTCTCTGGTTACACTGGGCTGGCTGTATCATTGGTAGAACCTGTTGGTACTAGGGTTGTCAGAGCTGCTTGCTGACCTTTTCGCGTAACCATTTTACAAATGAACATAAATTAATTCATGAATAAATTTTAAAATGTTACTTTCTACTTTCCACGGTAATTACACCTACACAAAACTTCACATGTCTGATCACAACAAGTCGCTTGTTGGCAACGTTTTTACATTGATTGAACATCCAGTTCACCGTCACCGACATTACCATCTTTGCATTGCGAGAAAATAGACCTAGAGCAGTGAGGGGCAGCACACGTTTAAAAATACAAATAACAGCATGCGTGAGATTAAAGCAAATAATTAGCAAGCCACACGCACGTCTCACAGGGAACATCGATCTGAACTTCACAAGGATCTGGCTAACTTTTGGCTACCTACAGCATGCAAAGCGGCTATGTGTGCTCTACATTGCATGCACAAAAGCAAAACACCGTGCCTACGGTGCACAGTGCACTAAGGTTGTTATTAAGAAGAAAATAAAAGCTCTAACTGTCAAATAAGAAAACAACAAAACTTGAGCAATTCCATTTACATACCTTTTGCCTCTCAAGATGGTCGCAAAATAAAACAAATATACATAGCTGTGCTAAGGACTTTGGCTGTGCACAGCACAAAATAGAGGTCCATCCGTGAGAAAACCACACCCCCTGCTAAATAGTAGCCTAGGTTATCACTAGTGGTGGGCATAGATTAATTTTTTAAATCTAGATTAATCTCACTATAAATTAGAAGTTAATCTAGATTAATCTAGATTAAAATGGCTCATTTGAATTCTGCCAAAGGCATTTATAATTTGTGTGTGCCGCTTAAATAATGACTTAAAGCAGGCATGGACTGGCCATAGGGCATACAGGGCAATGCCCGGTGGGCCGACGGTCATTTTTGGGCTGGGGCTGTCATAATTTACTCATTTTATATTGAATAAAATCATAGTGGGCCGCCGTGGCCAAAAATGCCTGGGCCATTTTTTTGGTCCCAGTCCGGCCCTGACTTAAAGTAAGTCTTTGAGGGCAGGTCTCTCAAGTCAGGTGGCACGTTAGAAATATTTGAATGGTGTTTGTGCCTCCAGTTTTACAAAAAAACAACAACAACTATGTAGTAGTTTGATTCAATTATAACTGTTTTTAAACATACTGTAGGCTACTGCCTGAGATGCTGAGATGAATGTTAAGTGTCTCTGATGTGACACAGTCCCAAGTAGCAAAACACCGTTATTTCAACCAAGTCCAACGTAGGCCTACTTTATGGGTTCATTCTACTTTTTTATTTTGTGTTTCCTTTAATCTTATATGAAACACAACATGCAGTATGCCAACAATAATTGTCAACTTAAAAATAAGACATAATTCCACACAATGAGCAAGCATGACATGGCACCTTACAGACTTCATAACAAAAAAATATATTGACTTAATACAGTTTAAATTTGTTCTTTTAGGCTAGGCTGAGCACAAAATTAAGCTCTATACTATTCTGAGATGCATTTCATTCATATCTGCCCATGATGGCTTATTTTGACTTCTGAAAGTTGGCAACCCTAACCAAGAATAGACCTACCAGTAGGCTAAGCTTAGCATACTATATCCTACTACCTCATTAATAATTGAACATTAATTTAACATGGCATGAGTTAATTTTGAGGACATACAATAAAAGGATAAGGTTTTAGCAAAAGTTACTCAATGTGTGGTAGCGATGGGGCTGGTGTTCCCTCCTTCAGTGGCAGCTTGCACATTCTTTAGTGTAGTAAATATCTTGAAGCACTAAGAAGGCATGCAGCATGCATGTAAAGGAAGCCTGAAAAAAACTGACCCAGTTACACTAGTTCTTTTTATTTATTTATTTATTTTTAAATAAAGAATCAAGAAATACAGCATCTCCTAGAGGAGACAAAACACAATATAACAAACAAACAAAAGGCAAAAAAAAGGGGGCAATACAGATTGACATGGAGCTATGTAATTTCATAACATTAATAAAGAGTTTATGCCTTGGTGGACTTTATCTGCCAACTTAGATTTCACCTTTTTTAGAGACTGGGAAAATAATTTAAAATCATTTACAAAACATGCATAGGAAGGCTTATTGTTCCTCCATTTAGAAATGTGTATGTGATATTTCCCTTTAGGTAATACAATGTTCAACAATTCTGTAATATAGGAGTCAAGATTGTCCATACAAGAGAACGAGAGATGTCAAAAGTTATTGTGCCAGTTAATTTAACAGAAATCCATTCACTGATATCCAACCATAATTTCCTGGATACAGGGCACAAATTAAACAGCTATAGCCTAGTGCCTCCTCAGCTTAATTACAAAAAAACACATGGCTCTACTTCATACCCAAATCTTCCCAAATTTAGCATTGTTTAAGAATTCTTTATATATTATCTGACCTGGAACAGCCAAAGCTTACTGTGATTCAATGTTCGACAGTAAAAAAAAAATAAAAAAATGGTTTGTTTGTTTTTCTTTGAGGCACATGGTTGCCTCACACACACACACACACACACACACACACACACACACACACACACACACACACACACACACACACATATCCACAGTAGTCAGGAGTGTGTGAAACACTGAGTTGTTGGTTTATTCGGTCTAAAGTTGATGGGGCTGATCTGTTATGATGTACTGGCCCTGGGGAGACGTCACTGAGGAGACCAGTTTGGAGTGTGTGTGTGTGTTTTTCTTCATCAGTGTCTAAGAGGAAGAGAGAGACACACCATTAGAGAGAACAAACACACACACACACACACACACGCATAGCAAGAATAACTGTCACAGGTACGGTAAATAAATTAACTTACTTCATGTGTGACGTCTCTGGTTAGGTGTGTCCTGCTGAGGGCAGCAGGAGAGTCCGGTCCTGAATCTGCTGATGACCCCAGATGACCTCTGACCCCTGACCTTTGAATGGGGTCAAAGTGAGGCAAGGAGGACCTGCTTACTGAGGGAACAAAAATATAGAGAGCAGAGGATGAGTGTGACATTTTAGATGCTGGGTATTTTCTCATGTGTGTGTGTGTGTGTGTGTGTGAGTGTGTGTGAGTATGTGTGTGTGTGTGTGTACCTTTCTAATGTAGAATAAGATATAAGCAGTGGTGGCTCTGGCTCTGATGACGGCCTCCTGGGTGGTGGGGGAGACCTTCTCATCGTTGAAGGTGAGCCAGAGCCGCCCGTCCTCCTCACTCTCACTGATGTAGTGACCTGGAGGAGGGGAGGTTCCCATGGAAACAAGACTGTCAGTCAAACTCAAGTAAAGTTCATGGTGTTTAGCAGACATTATTATCCAAAGCACCAAAGACTAACGACATGGAGTCAAACCCTTAACCCAAACATCACTAGCAAACACACTCAACAATCACCCATTTCCTCACACACCGCTACATTCACCTGTGTGTGTGTGTGTGAGTGTGTGTGTATTTCCAAGACGATGTGGGTGTCTGTGACATGTGTACAAATTATTTAAACATTTTATCTATGTGTGTGTGTATGTGTGTGTGTGTGTGTGTGTGTGTGTGTGTGTATTTTACCATTTTCCAAGCTGTCACCAATGTGGCTGATGACACCACACAGGCGGTAGGACTTTCGGACTTCCTCCTGACAAGAGACACAAGTGTCAATCACACACACACACTCATTGTACACTTCCTTTGCCCACTAACACCATGTGCGGGACGGACAAACACACACACACACACACACACACACACACACACACACACACCATACCAGACTTACAGTACCCCACCATCCAACAGCACTATAGTGAGTGACAGTAATTGTACCGCACACATTCTCATAGCGCGCTACTCATCTTAGCAGCCTCATCTAAAGCTTATAATCTCCCCTCTCCTCATCTGCTTAATAACTAAGTGTCCCTGTGTGTCTCACCAGCGTCTGCCTGTCTGTCCCTGCCTCTACCACCTTAGCCATGGAGGATGCTGGGTAAAAAAAGGCGTCTTATTAGTGACTTAAATCTACCAGTAGAGTCATAGAAACAAAAGTGTGTGTGTGTGTGTGTGTGTGTGCATGTGTGAAGGGAGGTCTGACTTGCCTTCAGCGAGAGTTCCCTCCTCTAGAACAGAAGCGCCTGGCTCAATGCTGAGAGCCTGGGATGATGTTCCAGCTCTCTCCACAATACGCTCAGTCCTGAAAACACATAATCATTGTGTGTGTGTATGTGTGTGTGTGTGTGTGTGCGTGCGCGCGAGCAAGCGTGTGGGCATATGTGTGTGTGTGTGTTTGCACGCGTAAGTGTGTGTGTGTGGATGTGACATAGTTAGAGAACATTTCACTAAAAGATTACAGACATTACACTTACAGAATGTGGTGAGATCTACAGCGCTTTAGTTCCCCCTACTGGTTTATAAGGTGCAATTACATATTATATGAAACAAAATTTCCCCCATGTCACAACAGGTGGTCTGCAGTAGATCTTACCTACATGCAGGAGTGTGTGTGTGTGTGTGTGTGTGTGTGTGTGTGTGTGTGTGTGTGTGTGTGTGTGTGTGTGATTACCACCTTTGAGTGATCTGGAGCTCAGCATCCAGCTTGAGTGGTGCTTCCATTTTGGTGAGGGTGAAGGGGCAGAATCTCTTTATATGTAGAATGAGCACCCTAGAGAAAGAGAGGGAGGGAGAGAAACAGAGGGAGGAAGAGAGAGAAACAGAGTTCATATTTAGTAATATGGTCCATATTACTTGTGTCTCTTTACACACTGAACATGTCCCATTGAAATGTCTCCAGATCTCCAGATTTGCATCTTCTGTCGTCTCACTGAGGCAGGAGTGTGTGTGTGTGTGTGTGTGTGTGTGTGTGCGTGTGTGTGTGCCACCCTGCTCTTAGGCTAAAGATCTCATGTCTCACTAAATTCAATAAATGACTGTTTCCAAAAGATGTAGAAATGTCAGAACACTGGGGTTTGTGGGCTGAACAGACACGCTCCTTTCCCTTTGGTTAAAACGATTTGTTAATGGCTTTGCTAGACTCTTTGCAGCACCCAGGCACTCAAAATTCAAAGCACATTATTCTTGGAGTGTCTCTTTTTCTTTTTCAGGGGTTGTAAAATAATTGTGACACAGAATTTTTTTTTCTTTTTATTGTCTTTGGACCAGTCACTGCATAATGGTTTTAGACATTTTGTCTATTTATTTTTCAAGAGTTAAAAAATCCCGCACACTGTCCATTCCACCAAACAAACTTTAATACAACGTTTCGGTCGTCCGACCTTCTTCAGGTAAGGTGTGCAAAAGCGTCATTTGGAACTGTCTATTTATTTTTAAAATATCTTTATATGACATATATCACTGGTAGCCTAGTCATAACCAGCCCCTCGGTCTACGCTTCATCTTGCACAACAACCGGTCACACCCACAACTGGGACTGAACTGTACTCTAATCAGTGGAAAAGTTGGAACTGGTTGGGGAAGTTTATCTCTGACTCGCCGATCAGAATCTTTTCATAACCTCCCCTCCCTTTTGAAAATTGTTGTCAGAGCAGGAAGTGAAGTTGAGTGACAGGTTGGTTCAGTGTTCTTGGTCATACGGATTCAATGGGGATATTTTTATTGGAATAATTAAATGTAATATTCCGACTAATAAGGGAAACCACCTTGCTTTTAAATGAAACTGGTGAGGCTGAAGAAATCTTGAGAAAAATGAACCCAGTCTCTTAGACAGCCGAAAGCGAAAGTAAAGGTACATTCTGAGGGGAGAGTTTGTTAAGAGGTAAAATGGCTTCTAAACTAGAAGAGGATCTCACTTGTCCTGTGTGCTGTGACTTCTACAAGGATCCTGTCATTCTGACCTGCACTCACAGTGTGTGTAAAGCCTGTCTGCAGCAGTTCTGGGAGAGCAAAGGATCCAGAGAGTGTCCATACTGCAGGAGGAAGTGCTCTAGAGGTAGTTATCCTGTTAATATGGCTCTAAGGAATCTGTGTGAGACCTTCTTACAGGAGACAAGTCAGAGAGCTTCAGCAGGGTCTGAGGTCCTCTGCAGTCTGCACAGTGAGAAACTCAAGCTCTTCTGTCTGGAGGATAAACAGCCTGTGTGTCTGGTGTGTCGAGACTCCAGGAAACATAAAAATCACAACTTCAGCCCCATAGATGAAGCTGCACAGGACCGCAAGGTAAGGATCTTATGCTCCTCTAATAAAATATAAGGTAACACTTTACAATAAGGGTACAGTGTTTCCCACACATAGATTTAACTATTTAACTATGGCCTCAGAGCCGCCATAGTTTACGTGGGATTAAAAAACAAAAATCTGCCATTCCAAAGCATATAGTCTACCACTAAATAAACCACTAAAGCTCTTCTTCAATCAGCACTGCGCTTCTCCAGTCATGCTCGCACACACACACACATGGTGCGTCCGATGAGCGGTAGACCTGTGCTGCACCGAAGCTTGAAGTAGGCCTAGCCATAAATTAATTACAACATGACAATATCGCCTATGAGTGGCTGTGATGGTCAGTTGAAGACTGTCAGAAATTCCTTTTTACTATTCATCAGAAATCCGATTTCAAGTAAAACTGTAACTCGTTACTCCCAACACTGGTTAGCTATGGATTGATAAGAGTCACAGGTGATGCCAATCCTATGGAGAAAGCTCTTGGTACAGCTTTGCGTTGTAGAGTAATGAACTGCCCGCTATCCGTTCGAGTGGAGCCACGGAGGAGCTAATGCCAGCCTAGGAAGGTTCCACGGATGAGCGACTGCCAGCCCAGTAGGTTGGGTGTGGAGGAGCAGTGGAACTTTATTGATAATGTAGCCTAACTGATCCTGGGCTGAGCATAGTCATTGGGGCTGAGCACATCTCCCTGCTCATGGGCTGCATCAACTACGCACTGCTCTGTTGTTCTCAAAAGTTCCGGTTAACTAAGTCATTAATTAACATATGATTCTCATGATGATATTCCGGCATTTTCTAACCGTTAATTTCATAGTAAATCATATAGGACCCATCTGAGTCAAACATTAATGGATAAGATACTATATAATGACTGATGTGTACACTTATTGTTAAGTTATCATTATGAATGCAGTAATTAAAACATTCATTAACACTGTAGGCCTAGATGTCGGTGTTAGGTCTTTGTGCATTTAGCATTGTGGCCCTTCTCTGTTAGCCTGGCACGCCCTCCCAGTGACGTAACACCTTCAGCGTTGCTGTCGCTGGTCTGGCCAGCAGCTGATCGGACAGGACTTCTGAATTCCACAAAAATGGAACTTGGCAAACCTGGGGGGTATTCCTGCAAAGTCGCTAATCGGCGCTTATGTGATTAAGCCTCGTTTGAAGTAGCGTCAACTCAGAGATGAGGCTGAAGCCATTCCATCAATGCAAGTTAGCTGCGCCTGCCTCTCGTTAACTTAACAAGGCTGCGTGCACGAGCTCAACACTAGACCTAAATAGGTGATTTAGGAATACCTGATAAACTGTCGTAAAATTAAGGCAGAACTAAACGAATTTTAAGAAAGAAACTTCGATATGCATACGTCATCTGTTGAATTTTGTGTGAAATAACTGAATGTCACATTTTTATAGTAGTAGGCCTACTGTCAATGCAGAAATTTGAAAAGGTGATTGAAAATATATTTTGAATCATAATGTTTGACCATTGCTTGTTGGAACAAATTGCCAGTCTCATGTTGTTCTGTCACAGCAGACTTGCACCTGCAACTGAAATCAATCAATCATTCAATTAAGACGTACCCTACAACTCCAGACACCACGTGATGGGCCGGCATGACACGTCTCTGATTATGCATGGATTTGTTTTTAATTCGTAACTAAAATTATTCCTAATAGATACTTCAAAATATCAATAGTAACTTAGTAAAAAGGGGAATTCATGCATGATCACAGTGTTTGCAAAACCTATCAACCTTTCTTGGTGGGAAAGATTATTAAGCAGGTGTATGGAACCTTTTTGGGTGACTTGTGTTTCTGACTGATTGCATTTTCTGAGACACCGCTTTATTAAGCCTTGCAGTTAACCTGCCACGGAGCTGGTTAGTTTGGGAGCATATGTTACCCCAGCAACTCAGCGGCGATTACTGTTAGCGAGAGTAATGGAACTGAACTCACACTAAAACTAGCGCCGCTTGCCGAAATTAGCGCGGCTTAGCGAATAGCTCCGTTGATGGAATACCCCCCTGCTCTTGGTTTCATAGTGCTTGTGTTCCAGTATTGACTCGTCTAAATTAGACCTCATCCATTACAGGAGGAGCTCAGGATCAAACTGCAGCCCTTTCAGAAGAGACTCAAGACTTTAGAAGACATTAAACTCATTTGTGACCAAACAGCAGCTCATATTAAGGTACCTGATTGATCATTATGCTAAAGATTTTGTTTAGAAGTTTTTTTGTTATTTTTAAATGTAACAGCGAAACACACACGAGTGGAAATATCTGGTTATAATTGAATTGGATCAAAGGTTTTGTCATATTTTATTTACCGGTAGACTCAAACCCGGAGCACAGAGAAGCAGATCAAGGTGGAGTTTGAGAAGCTTCACCAGTTTCTACGAGATGAAGAGGCAGTCAGAATATCTGCACTGAAGAAAGAAGAGGAGCAGAAGAGTCAGATGATGAAGGAGAAGATTAAAAAGATGCGCAGAGAGATCTCATCTCTTTCAGACACAATCAGAGCCATTGAAAAGGAGATGAAAGCTGATGATGTCACATTTCTGCAGGTAACAAAAATATTTACATGCATGTTAATCTGATTACAGCTGTTTCATGATAAAACTTTCCTTTTCATGGGCTAACCTGCCCACACTACCCGTGCCATCATGACCATTGTTCCACACCCAATTCCATTGGCCTGATGTGTAGAGAGGTCTTTCTACTCCTTCGTGCCATGTTGATGTTTGACCAGTGTTGATATGGGGTAAGTTGAGGGGACTCTAGAGAGAGACACAGGACCTCAACATGAGAGATGCGCACAGGGCTGAATGACCATTTACATTTTCTTTGCCATATCAGTGAATCACCCTCTTGACTGATGTGGTTAGTATACGGTATAAGGTAATCAGGGTCTATCTGTGGGCATCAGTGACTGATGTTGGAATGTTTTAATTGTTGGTGCCAGTGGGTGTAATTAAGGCCTAAAAAAAAGGTTTTAATTCCTGTTGGTGGTCGGTTGAGGCCATGGGTCGGTAGGGAGTTTTGTTTTTCCCAGTGGCAGCAAGGGACTTTTAAGCGGTTAAGCGGTGATGGATATTTTTTTTCCATAGCAAAGGCTACCTAGAGATTCTAGTTGTGAACAAATGTTGTGCTGCATAGTTTTGATTACCTTTTTTTTTTGGAAGATATTTTTTGGGCTTTTTTGCCTTTAATCAGCTAGGACAATATGTGGGAGAGAGAGATGGGGTGGGATCGAGAAATGACCTCGGGTCGAGCTTGAACCCGGGTCCCCGGGGTAGTGGTCTGACGCTGTAGCCCACTGAGCCACGGCGCCCTTGATAACCAGTTTTTAAATAGCGTGAGGGAGAGAGGTTAACAAGAAGAGTCGGGCTGTGTGAAGGGTAACATTGCCAAGTTTCTAATTTTGGAGTGTGTGTGTGTGTGACTGTAAATGAATAACATATCCAATCTTTGGTATTTTCCAGAACTACACGACTACAGTTGAAAGGTGAGTGTTATGTGAGAGTGATCTGCCTCCTGTTTCTCTCACTCTGTGGTTCTGAGCCTAAACCCACAGCAACACTGACTCCTGAATGTTATTCCAGAGCCCAGTGCACACCACAGGATCCAGAGAGGGCTTCAGGAGATTTGATCGATGTGGCAAAGCACCTTGGCAACCTGAAGTTCAGAGTCTGGGAGGGGATGCAGGAAATTGTTCAGTACAGTGAGTAACCTGGAAAGAAAGACAAATGCTCAATTCTGATCATGAAGATGACTCAGCTACTGTATGTCTGATTAGGGCACACAATAATTAAAGCTTTTTTTCCTCAGTCAAACCAAACACAACAGAACTAACGTCTGTTAATAAGGATGCACTACACATTCGACTACACACACACACACACACACACACACACACTATCATAAATAAGCCTTAAAATGAACCAGATGGTGTACCTGAATAAATCAGTTAAACTATCTGCACACTTTCTGCCATTACACTTGGTAATAATGATCATCATTCACATCCTCATCACTCAGCTCATGTGTGTGTTCTTTCTCTCTGCAGCTCCTGTCACTCTGGATCCCAATACTGCACCCTCAGTACTTATCCTGTCTGAGGATCTGACCAGTGTGAGATTTGGTGATGAGAGACGGCAGCTTCCTGATAACCCAGAGAGATTTGATAAGTATTGCAGTGTCCTGGGCTCTGAGGGCTTTAACTCAGGGACTCACTGCTGGGATGTGGAGGTTGGGGGAAATGATAGTTGGTTCCTGGGTGTGATGACAGAGTCTCTCGAGAGGAAAGGAGTCTACACCTCCAAGAGTGGACTGTGGTATATATGTTATAAAAATGCTGCATATACAGCATGTGCTACACCTCATCCCAAAACTCCTCTCACATTGCAGCAGAAACCCCAGAGGATTAGAGTGCAACTGGACTGGGACAGAGGAAAGCTCGCATTCTCTGACCCCGATAGTTACACACACATACACACTTTCACACACACTTTCACTGAGAGAGTGTTTCCACACTTTGATACCATCCTCCCACTGAGGATCTTACCAGTGAGGATAGCAGTTAGAGTAGAGCAGCTCAGGTAGTTCAGACACCTGCTGCAGGTTAACTGGGGATGTGGATTGGAAGAGATTAATATGAACTCGGTACTGATACCCCAACTAACCCTGATAGTCATTGTTTGACCATGATAATAACAAACACACACATACACACTTAGGAAGGCTTCACCTCATCAACAGTAGATCAGCACCCAGTTAGAGCAGATAGTTAGTCAATCTGAACACAACAGATATACACCAATCAAAATATATTTTTGATTTTGTAGCTAATGTAGGCTCACAAAGCAGACGAGATACAAGCTGTTAGAATAATCGATTTTCATGATTTGCGCAAGCAACATGTAACATATTATCTCTTCAGGTCCTCCCAATTTGTGGGCTTCCCATGTGCATCATTTGAAAGTTGAATATGGTTTGGACTACTCTTTAATAATAACATGTTAGGGCTCTCTAGCCTTCCAATGGTCTTCAGTTTATCAAATGTCAAGCTGCTCTGTTCACATCTGTTCTCAGGTCCTTTAGGTCATTAGGTCATTGTCATATTGTCCTTTCTCATATTTTGTCATATATTTGTCACATTTGGCCGTACTGTTTTTTTGGTTTGTTTGTTCATTGAACCTATGAGATCTGCTATGTAAATAAACCTAACTTATAACACACAATGTTGGAATTTCCTACTCCTGTTCTACTGAAGTAGCCATTGTAATAAAAATAAAATAAAAGGTATTGTCATGGCCACAAGCAAAGTTCACAGTCAGAGTGTCACAGCTATGCTGTTGGAAGTGTGGGAGGTATATTATTTCTTTGGTGTAAAAATGCTTCTTGGCAATAAACTTTATAGCATTGAAAAGCTTGTTTATCTTCTCTGCCACTGCCAAACAGCTTATCCTGCCATTTACTTGTTTGGTGCACTGGATGATTGACATTTGAAAAGGCTCCATATCTCACCACTCATTTGAAACCAATTTCCCTGGAGCCTCAGACTCCTTCACATAAGTTCAGAACGGCTACCAGCGTCAAGTTCTGCCAGGTGTCCAAAAAGTGCTTCCAAGCTGAAATCAGGAAGAATGTGTGACTGCGTCATGCCGTGACTTTGTGCGAAAAAAAACAAAACAATATTCAAAACAAACTCAAAACTCAACGCAGCAAGAATAGAAAGAATGAGAGACGAGTGAGGCTTACCTAATTAAGACCCTAAGCAAATAACACAACATTAACACAATGATCAAAATGACACATTTTGTTTGCAAAAGGCTCTAACCATGCCAATACCTTTACAGTATGGAGCAAAGGCAAATATTGCCCTCAAACAACACAACTGTATTGTGAGGAAGAGTATCAAACAGGCGCACTGATCTAGGTTAACCTGGGAGTAGCCATGCTCCTTTGCACGCTCCATTTCATTTCACTCTGCAAAGCAGCATGGTGACCATGGCCGATTTTCTCGCCTGCTTTAGGTATCCAATCACAGAGCAAAAGGGGACGAGCATGATGCTCAATTTCATTTTACGTCACGTGGCAGCTCTTGTATTGGCTGTGAGCTAGGTATTGACAGTATAATAGACATCCGTAGTGCCCAATAAACGGCTCTGGACAATCTTAATCGACGCTTCCACTACGAGAAAGCAATAGGTGTGTCATTTGTGATTATTTAGTTTGGTGATAAGTCAGGCTAGATTTAGGTTTAGTTTCTAATTGCTGGGAACAGGTGGTTTTGGGTGCCATAGCTAAAACAATTGAATTTGAACAGCTGAATATATTAACTATTTTGTGGTGAAAATGTGTCAATCCAATGAGTAAGGGTAAACACTTTGGCAAGATGTGTCTGCTCTGCTGAGATACTGATGGTGAGGATTGAGAGTTTCCCAGTGTCTTCATACAGGTCAAAGCAATCAATAAAAACTGTAATAAAATGTGAGCTAAATAAGTTTGTCATTAAAATGAAAGCTGCTCGCAACATTAACAACAAGAACAACTATTTGCTACACACAATATTTCCACTGTGCTTTTTAAAGACAGTTGAGGTATTATGTGGAATAAATCGTTTGTCCATTATTTCCTTAGACGCACACATCGCATTCCTTAGTTAGCACACACTCATTGTTGATATATGCCCTGATGTTGACAAATATTAATAGGCCTACAACAAAATTTACAAATGACACATTAAAGAAAGAAACCATGGATTAGCATTTTAACAATTATTTAAAGGCAATGAGAGATTCATTGGTCATTGGTTAATTCTGCGTTGCACCCATAACACACCCATGATTAATTTGGAATCGTAAATCCAACCCTTTTGAACTTTGCGCCGGCCTCAAAATTTTGCTGTCCTCAAAATAGCAAACCGTTCAAGGACCACCCATAATGTCAACTGCGCCATAGACTTAGGGCCCCATAGAGTATATGTATATCACAATGTTAAGCCAATGCGTTGCCTGACCGGATGTTGAAAGACAATCATCATGGCAGACCCCATGTTTACGTGTGGAATAAGGTGAATAGTTAGGAATGACACTGGAAAGTTTGGTGTGTGTAGATGATAAGGAAATCCCCATTTTCCCCACAAAGATGCATCACCAAGCTGATATAACAGAGTTGAGTCACTCATTTGCATTCTGAACTTCCACTTCTGTATCACCTACTGCATACACCAAACTTTCCAGTGTCATTCCTAACTATATTTTGAAGATTTTTACGGAGGGATTTGTTGATTTATCTTTCTAATCCTGAATTATATGACATATTGGCCTTATAAATAAATTTTTAAGGTTGTTGGCAGTATTTTCTGATAAAGTCACAATCCCCTCTCTATATATTTTCTAATTTAATGTCTTAGCAAAATGAAAAAAGGAATTTTGAACCTGACTTTTTCCAATGTCCCGTGGGGTGGCAGGCGCGCACACACACACACACACACACACACACACACACACACACACACATATATATATCCACAGTAGTCAGGAGTGTGTGAAACACAGACTTCTTGGTTTATTGTTCTTAATCAAAAGTTAATTCTGCTGATTTGTTGTAGTGCACTGGCCCTGGGGAGACGTAATTTAAGAGACCAGCTTGGAGTGTGTGTGTGTTTCTTCTTTAGTGTCTTAGAAGGGGAGAGAGAGAGAGAGAGAGAGAGAGAGAGAGAGAGAGAGAGAGAAGAGAGAGAGAGAGAGAGAGAGAGTTTTAAAACAAAGCACAAAGAGAAAGAATTAACTGTTTCACATAATTACATCAACTTACTTCACATGTCACGTCTCTGGTTAGGTAGTGTCGTTTTTTGTCTTGTCTTGTCTTTGCGGGTCTGTTTGGGTGTTTGTCCTGCTGAGGGCTGCAGGAGAGTCCGGTCCTGAATCTGCTGATGACCCCAGATAACCTCTGACCCCTGACCTTTGAGTGGGGTTAAAGTGAGGCAAGGAGGACCTGCTTACTGAGGGAACAAAAATATAGAGAGCAGAGGATGAGAGTGACATTTTAGATGCTGGGTATTTTCTCATGTGTGTGTGTGTGTGTGTGTGTGTGTGTACCTTTCTAATGTAGAATAAGATATAAGCAGTGGTGGCTCTGGCTCTGATGACGGCCTCCTGGGTGGTGGGGGAGACCTTCTCATCGTTGAAGGTGAGCCAGAGCCGCCCGTCCTCCTCACTCTCACTGATGTAGTGACCTGGAGGAGGGGAGGTTCCCATGGAAACAAGACTGTCAGTCAAACTCAAGTAAAGTTGATGGTGTTTAGCAGACATTATTATCCAAAGCACCAAAGACTAACGACATGGAGACAAACCCTTAACCCAAACATCACTAGCAAACACACTCAACAATCACCCATTTCCTCACACACCGCTACATTCACCTGTGTGTGTGAGTGTGTGTGTAATGTATTTCCAAGACGATGTGGGTGTCTGTGACATGTGTACAAATTATTTAAACATTTTATCTATGTGTGTGTGTGTGTATTTTACCATTTTCCAAGCTGTCACCAATGTGGCTGATGACACCACACAGGCGGTAGGACTTTCGGACTTCCTCCTGACAAGAGACACAAGTGTCAATCACACACACACTCATTGTACACTTCCTTTGCCACTAACACCATGTGCGGGAAGGACAAACACACACACACACACACACACACACACACACACACACACACACACACACACACCATACCAGACTTTACCCTACCATCCAACAGAACTATAGTGAGTGACAGTAATTGTACCTCACACATTCTCATAGCGCGCTACTCATCTTAGCAGCCTCATCTAAAGCTTATAATCTACCCTCTCCTCATCTGCTTAATAACTAAGTGTCCCTGTGTGTCTCACCAGCGTCTGCCTGTCTGTCCCTGCCTCTACCACCTTAGCCA
>JAODXP020000016.1:10038062-10040562 GCA_027497455.2 Sardinella longiceps | reverse complement strand
GGGAGTTCTGGGCCTCCTTCTGTGACCCTCTGGTGCAGACTGGCTCTGTTGCCTCTTGGCTGCTGCACACCTGTGCACAGGTAGGAGGGGAGTGTTAGTCAATCTACTGCTCAAGTTAGTTAGTTAGGGTCAGTATTGGATGGCCCATAAGGGCTGGTCCCTATAGCTGCATGTGAACCAACAGCACTTGGGCACATGAGTGTGTAGAGTTCTGATTCAAACACTCACTGGTCAGAGGTGACGTCCTTCTTGGGGGTCTCCTCTACTTTGGGGGCTGGGGGAACCGCAGTATCCACAGTTGGGGTCTCCTTTTCAGGGGAGCCCGTAGTGTCCTGTGGGGGGCTGACCAGAGGGTCTTCTGGGGTCCCCAGATGGGGAGCCTCCTCCTCTATCGTGCCCCCTACTGGAGCAACCACATCCCCAACCTTTGATCGCCGGAAAAGCCTCCTCAGCCATCGTCGAGGCTTCCTGTATGACAGATAAGAGCCATGAAAGATCTCACATGAACTAAATATGATTAATTATTATATTTATCATTGATATGTGGTGTCAATAATAGCTAGCCTATATGGTGTCATTATCACTTGGAGAATTCATACCAAAAATACAGAATAATTTACCTCTGTGGTGTAGATGTGACAGGCTCTGGCTGTACATTCTTCTGTGCTTTCCTGATAGGAAAACAGCAGAGCATGTTTATAATGTTGTCACCACAGTCAAACCAAGCAAATAATGAATAAATGCTAAATTGCAGTCCCTTTTTATACTCACTTTTGACAGCTGTGTGACGTAACAATCAGTGACGTAACAGTAAATAGTTACACTGGGCTGGCTGTATCATTGGTAGAACATGTTGGTACTAGGGTTGTCAGAGCTGCTTGCTGACCTTTTCGCGTAACCATTTTACAAATGAACATAAATTAATTCATGAATAAATTTTAAAATGTTATACTTTCTACTTTCCACGGTAATTACACCTACACAAAACTTCACATGTCTGATCACATCAAGTCGCTTGTTGGCAACGTTTTTACATTGATTGAACATCCAGTTCACCGTCACCGACATTACCATCTTTGCATTGCGAGAAAATAGACCTAGAGCAGCGAGGGGCAGCACACGTGTAAAAATACAAATAACAGCATGCGTGAGATTAAAGCAAATAATTAGCCAGCCACACGCACGTCTCACAGGGAACATCGATCTGAACTTCACAAGGATCTGGCTAACTTTTGGCTAGCTACAGCATGCAAAGCGGCTATGTGTGCTCTACATTGCATGCACAAAAGCAAAACACCGTGCCTACGGTGCACAGTGCACTAAGGTTGTTATTATGAAGAAAGTAAAAGCTCTAACTGTCAAATAAGAAAACAACAAAACTTGAGCAATTCCATTTACATACCTTTTGCCGCTCAAGATGGTCGGAAAATAAAACAAATATAAATAGCTGTGCTAAGGACTTTGGCTGTGCACAGCACAAAATAGAGGTCCATCCGTGAGAAAACCACACCCCCTGCTAAATAGTAGCCTAGGTTATCACTAGTGGTGGGCATAGATTAATTTTTTAAATCTAGATTAATCTCACTATAAATTAGAAGTTAATCTAGATTAATCTAGATTAAAATGGCTCATTTGAATTCTGCCAAAGGCATTTATAATTTCCGTGTGCTGCTTAAATAATGACTTAAAGTAAGTCTTTGAGAGCAGGTCTCTCAAGTCAGGTGACACATTAGAAATATTTGGATGGTGTTTGTGCCTCCAGTTTTACAAAACAACAACAACAACAACAACTATGTAGTAGTTTGATTCAATTATAACTGTTTTTAAACATACTGTAGGCTACTGCCTGAGATGCTGAGATGAATGTTAAGTGTCTCTGATGTGACACAGTCCCAAGTAGCAAAACACCAAAACCAGCGTAGGCCTACTTTATGGGTGCATTCTACTTTTTTATTTTGTGTTTCCTTATTCTTATAACACATGCAGTATACCAACAATAATTGTCAACTTAAAAATAATAATAATAATTGATTACATTTCTATATCGCTTTTCTACCCTTAGGTACTCAAAGCGCTCACAGTGGAAGGGGGACCTCACTAACCACCACCAATGTGTAGCACCCACCTGGGTGATGCACGGCAGCCATTATGCGCCACAACCACACACCAGCTAGAGGTGGAGAGTGAGGGAATGGATGAATGAGCCAATTACAGAGGGGGATGATTAGGGGGCCAGATTGAATGAGCCAGGACACCGGGAAACTCCCTACTCTTTGCGACAAGTGTCATGTGATCTTTAATGATCACTGTAAGTCAAGACCTCGGTTTAACATCTCATCCGAAAGACGGCCTCTCCTACAGTACAGTGTCCCTGTCACTGCACTGGGGCATTGGGATTGATATTAGGTCCAGAGGGAAGAGAGCCACCTACTGGCCGCCCACCAACACCACTTCCAGCAGCTACCCAGTTTTCCCCAGAGGTCTCCCATCCAGGTACTAA
>JAODXP020000016.1:10000562-10033062 GCA_027497455.2 Sardinella longiceps | reverse complement strand
ATGAAGTTAACACAGTTAAACACACCCATTCATCCAGAAGCTCTACATGCATGCATCACATTAACACACACACACACACACACACACACACACACACACACACACAGCACTCTTCTACAGTTTAAAGAGGGGACATGGGATGATGTGGGTAACTTACCCCCTGCACGCCAGCTGCTGGGCTGAGAGGCGAGCGCGTGTCTTCGTTGCTGGGGCAACAGACCTCTTCTGCACCACTACTGCCCCTGGGGCAACAGGGAGGGCAACAGGGGGAGTTCTGGGCCTCCTCCTGTGACCCTCTGGTGCAGACTGGCTCTGTTGCCCCTTGGCTGCTGCACACCTGTGCACAGGTAAGAGGGGAGTGTTAGTCAATCTACTGCTCAAGTTAGTTAGAGTCAGTATTGGATAGCCCATAAGGGCTGGTCCCTATAGCTGCATGTGAACCAACAGCACTTGGGCACATGAGTGTGTAGAGTTCTGATTCAAACACTCACTGGTCAGAGGTGACGTCCTTCTTGGGGGTCTCCTCTACTTTGGGGGCTGGGGGAACCGGAGTATCTCCAGTTGGGGTCTCCTTTTCAGGGGAGCCTGTGGTGTCCTGTGGGGGGCTGACCAGAGGGTCTTCTGGGGTCCCCAGATGGGGAGCCTCCTCCTCTATGGTGCCCCCTACTGGAGCAACCACATCCCCAACCTTCGATCGCCGGAAAAGCCTCCTCAGCCATCGTCGAGGCTTCCTGTATGACAGATAAGAGCCATGAAAGATCTCACATGAACTAAATATGATTAATTATTATATTTATCATTGATATGTGGTGTCAATAATAGCTAGCCTATATGGTGTCATTATCACTTGGAGAATTCATACCAAAAATACAGAATAATTTACCTCTGTGGTGTAGATGTGACAGGCTCTGGCTGTACATTCTTCTGTGCTTTCCTGATAGGAAAACAGCAGAGCATGTTTATAATGTTGTCACCACAGTCAAACCAAGCAAATAATGAATAAATGCCAAATTGTAGTCCCTTTTTATACTCACTTTTGACAGCGGTGTGACGTAACAATCAGTGACGTAACAGTAAATAGTTACACTGGGCTGGCTGTATCATTGGTAGAACATGTTGGTACTAGGGTTGTCAGAGCTGCTTGCTGACCTTTTCGCGTAACCATTTTACAAATGAGCATAAATTAATTCATGAATAAATTTTAAAATGTTACTTTCTACTTTCCACGGTAATTACACCTACACAAAACTTCACATATGTCTGATCACAACAAGTCGCTTGTTGGCAACGTTTTTACATTGATTGAACTATCCAGTTCACCGTCACCGACATTACCATCTTTGCATTGCGAGAAAATAGACCTAGAGCAGCGAGGGGCAGCACACGTGTAAAAATACAAATAACCGCATGCGTGAGATTAAAGCAAATAATTAGCCAGCCATACGCACGTCTCTTGCACAGGGATGCATCGATCTGAACTTCACAAGGATCTGGCTAACTTTTGGCTAGCTACAGCATGCAAAGCGGCTATGTGTGCTCTACATTGCATGCACAAAAGCAAAACACCGTGCCTACGGTGCACAGTGCACTAAGGTTGTTATTAAGAAGAAAATAAAAGCTCTAACTGTCAAATAAGAAAACAACAAAACTTGAGCAATTCCATTTACATACCTTTTGCCTCTCAAGATATACAAATATACATAGCTGTGCTAAGGACTTTGGCTGTGCACAGCACAAAATAGAGGTCCATCCATGAGAAAACCACACACCCTGCTAAATAGTAGCCTATTATCACTAGTGGTGGGCATAGATTAATTTTTTAAATCTAGATTAATCTCACTATAAATTAGAAGTTAATCTAGATTAATCTAGATTAAAATGGCTCAATTGAATTCTGCCTTTTATTTTGTGTTTCCTTTAATCTTATGTAAGGTCCTCTAAAATACCACTGTATTTTATTTCTGTCTTCATCAACTCCATGTACCATAATGCATTGTGGTTTATAATATTGTGCTACTGTGTTATGACACACTGTAAATTTAGACCAATGATATTTAACTATTCATTGTATTTTTGTTTGAATTTTGTTATTAGCCAATTATAATTCATGTTTGCCGAATGCCCGCGAATTCACGAGCTCTCTGGACATTCTATCACCTCACGAGCGAGAGGCTCATGGGAGTCCCTTCTACAGCAAGAGAGAGAGAGAGGTCACGTTCGCTTGTTTGCTCATCCTTTTTGATGTGCATTAGCATATGTCAGCCTGTTTATGGCTAGTACGTGGACCGGGGACTCCAGCATCACTCCGTTGAGTGACTTGCTGTTTCTCTCGTTCTTTTTATTATTTTCTATCTCTTCCCTAAGTTTGCTGTGCTAGTTTTGTGGAGACTTTGCTGTGGACTGTCCTGCTAGTTACCGCTAGCCTAGCTTCACCTTTGTGGAAGGACTTTGCCTGCTGTCTCGACTGGACACCTTTCTGCCCTCCGGTGCTGGGGCCACCGGAGCGCTACACCATCTCCTGGGACCTTTCTGCCCTCCGGTGCTGGGGCCACCGGAGCGCCTACGTATTTCCAGGAAACTACTATGGTTTCGGGTGAGCAGCATCGCAGCTAGCCTAGCCAGCAACAGCTAGCCATCTTCTCAGGAGCAGCCTCCCTTCGTCCGGTCGGACTGGTGGGTCGTGAGTAACGTTCACACATTTACACTGACACACACGGTCCTCTCGTCTCCTCTGGGAAGGTTGGCTTTGTTTGAAGAGCATTGCAGCGGTTGCTGTTGTCTACCTGAAGCTCTGAGAGCTGCCGCCCTATGTGCACCACCTGGCCCCAACTGCGCGTTTTTCCTTGTTATTTTGATACTTTTATGTTTTATGTTCTTTACTGTATTTTGTGACTGATTGTTGTACATTCAGGTAAATCTAGCTACTTGGGTTGAAATTGTTTCACCCTTAATTCACTGTGTAGCTATGGGTTTTATGTTTTACTGCCGGCCTGATTTGGCCATTTAATTATTTGCATTCCTAAGCATTGCTTATTAGTAATAAACATAATCATTATTGATTAATTAATTATACTTGGATGCATTGCATGCTCATTACTGTTTTTGTTTCATTTACTGAACAGACATTTACACACTAGTTTAGCTCTACTTTTTCCATATACCTTTAATTTCTGAGGAGATACGCAAACACTAGCTTTTGAGGTAAGTGTAGTATTTCCCCAGTGGAGGCACCGCGCTATTGAAATTATTATTTATATTAGAGTCTTAATTATTATCTTGTACAGTTATGGTATCAGGAATTTCAGCCAGTTCACCACTCAACCGCTGAGAACCTATAGGATCCTGTTGCGCCACTTATCTTGTGTCAGTGTAGCCTAACTCTAGTAGCATTTATGTGCTGGGTTGCTAGAACCCGTTAGAAAGGGGTTACACTTAAATGAAACACAACATGCAGTATGCCAACAATAATTGTCAACTTAAAAATAAGACATAATTCCACACAATGAGCAAGCATGACATGGCACCTTACAGACTTCATAACAAAAAAATATATTGACTTAATACAGTTTAAATGTGTTCTTTTAGGCTAGCTAGGCTGAGCACAAAATTAAGCTCTATTCTGAGATGCATTTCATTCATATGTGCCCATGATGACTTATTTTGACTTCTGAAAGTTGGCAACCCTAACCAAGAATAGACCTACCAGTAGGCTAAGCTTAGCATACTATATCCTACTACCTCATTAATAATTGAACATTAATTTAACATGGCATGAGTTAATTTTGAGGACATACAATAAAAGGATAAGGTTTTAGCAAAAGTTACTCAATGTGTGGTAGCAATGGGGCTGGTGTTCCCTCCTTCAGTGGCAGCTTGCACGTTCTTTAGTGTAGTAAATATCTTGAAGCACTAAGAAGGCATGCAGCTTGCATGTAAAGGAAGCCAGAGAAAAACTGGTTTTATAAACTTTATAAAACTGACTTTATTTATTTATTTTTAAATAAAGAATCAAGAAATACAGCATCTCCTAGAGGAGACATAACACAATATAACAAACAAACAAAAGGCAAAAAAAAGGGGGCAATACAGATTGACATGGAGCTGTATGTAATTTCATAACATTAATAAAGAGTTTATGCCTTGGTGGACTTAATCCGCCAACTTAGATTTCACCTTTTTTAGAGACTGGGAAAGTAACTTGAAATCATTTACAAAACATGCAAAGGAAGGCTCATTGTTCCTCCATTTAGAAACATGTATGTGATATTTACCCATAGCCTAAGTAATACAATGTTCAACAATTCTGTAATATAGGAGTCAAGATTGTCCATACAAGAGAACGAGAGATGTCAAAAGGTATTATGTCAGTTATTTTAACAGAAATCCATTCACTGATATCCAACCATAATTTCCTGGATACAGGGCACAAATTAAACAGCTATAGTGCCTCCTCAGCTTAATTACAAAAAACACATGGCTCTACTTCATACCCAAATCTTCTCTTAAGGAATTTAGCATATTTTAAGAATTCTCTTAAGCAATTCTTTATATATTATCTGACCTAAAACAGCCAAAGCTTACTGTGATTCAATGTTCGACAGTAAAAAAAAAAAAAAAAGGGTTTGTTTGTTTTTCTTTGAGGCACATGGTTTCAACTATTGCCTCACATACACACACACACACACACACACACACACACACACACACACACACACACACACACACACACACACACACACACACACACACACAGTAGTCAGGAGTGTGTGAAACACTGAGTTGTTAGTTTATTCGGTCATCAGTTGATGGGGCTGATCTGTTATGATGTACTGGCCCTGGGGAGACGTCACTGAGGAGACCAGTTTGGAGTGTGTGTGTGTTTCTTCATCAGTGTCTAAGAGGAAGAGAGAGACACACCGTTAGAGAGAACACACACACAAACACACACACACACACACACACACACACACACACACACACACACACAGCAAGAATAACTGTCACAGGTACAGTAAATAAATCAACTTACTTCACGTGTGACGTCTCTGGTTGTGTGTGTCCTGCTGGGGCCTGCAGGAGAGTCCGGTCCTGAATCTGCTGATGACCCCAGATGACCTCTGACCCCTGATCTTTGAGTGGGGTCAAAGTGAGGCAAGGAGGGCCTGCTTACTGAGGGAACAAAAATATAGAGAGCAGAGGATGAGAGAGTGCGACATTTTAGATGCTGGGTATTTTCTCACGTGTGTGTGTGTGTGTGTGTGTGTGTGCGAGTATGTGTGTGTGTGTGTGTGTGTACCTTTCTAATGTAGAATAAGATATAAGCAGTGGTGGCTCTGGCTCTGATGACGGCCTCCTGGGTGGTGGGGGAGACCTTCTCATCGTTGAAGGTGAGCCAGAGCCGCCCGTCCTCCTCACTCTCACTGATGTAGTGACCTGGAGGAGGGGAGGTTCCCATGGAAACAAGACTGTCAGTCAAACTCAAGTAAAGTTGATGGTCTTTAGCAGACATTATTATCCAAAGCATCATTTATTTATTTTATTTATTGGTTTATTTGGTAGGGACCATGCATATTTATGAACATTTTTGTATAAAAATACAGCCATGTAAATATGCCAGAATTAGTCAAAAGACTACTTTTCATCTGTAGTCCCCTGGCAGGTAACATAAAAACATATCTAAAAAAGACAAAAGACAAACAAAAAGACAAACATGGACAACACCAAAGCAGGTACAATGCTGACATGGACATCACCAAAAGGTACACATAAACATGACTATCTACTCCAAGACAGAAAATTCAAACATACATGCAGACAGCAAGCAGAAAAAGAAAAAGCAAGAACAGGTAAACAGATATACAGAAGCAACAAAAAATGACAAACAAACAAGCAGAAAAAGCAAGAAAAGGTAAACAATAAACAGATATACAGAAGCAACAAAAGGAAGATGAAGAGAGAATATATGAGATGTGTAACATTTAGTGATTGCATGTTTGGTATTGAAGGTACCACTGTCTTAAATGATTTTTAAAGGTGTTGTAAGTGGGGCACTCTCTTATTTGGAGAGGTAGGCTGTTCCAAATTTTACCTCCCATTACTGACAGCACGTTTTGGGCAAAAGTGGTGCGTCTAAATGGTATGATGGAGTCTCCTTTTACAGAGGCCCGTGTGATACCACTCCTTTCACGTCTTTGAAAGAAGCTTTGCAGTGGGGGAGGGGCAAGGTTGTGTGACACTTTATACATAAAACACGCATACTTGAAGTTTTTAAAATTATCAAAACTTAAAAGTTTATGCCTCTGTAGAATATTACAGTGATGAAAAGACAGGGTCTTTTTATCAAAGATTTTTAAAGCTTTTTTATAAAGAGATTCAATGTTTTTAAGTGTGGTCATGCTAGTTAATGACCAATTTATAAAACAATACTCAATGTGGGAAAAAATCATGGTAAACAAAAACAGCTTGGCGGTTTTTGTGTCGAGAAATGGCCTTACTTGTTTAAAATTCTGTAAGTTAAATTGAACTTTATGTGTAATACTTTTTATGTGACTTTTAAATGTTAGTGTTGTGTCATAGAGCACTCCTAAGTACTTAAATTTGTCCACAACGACAAGTTCCTGTCCTCTAAGAAACACATTTGATTGTGACACTTTCATATTCTGTTTAGTGAACACCATACAAACTGTTTTTTTGGTGTTGAGGTATAGACAAGATGTAGTGAGCCAGTTATCAATGTCAGACATTGCAGATGTGAGTGTGGCTGCTACCTCTTGATAGTTTTTGCCATGAGTGAAAATTACGGCATCGTCAGCATACAGCTGAATATCAACATTTTTGCATGCATCAGGTAAATCATTTATGTACAATGTAAACAAAATTGGGCCAAGTATGGAGCCCTGAGGGACCCCTACTGGGCATTCACTAAATGGAGACTTTGAGTCCTTAACACGAAGACATTGCTTCCTACTGGACAAATAGGATTTTATCCAGTGGAGAGATTGCTCAGAGAAGTTAAAATATGTTAATTTAGATAGAAGAACTGCATGATTGACAGTATCAAATGCACGTTTTAAGTCTAGAAAGACAGCACCAACATAGGAGCTCTTATCTAAATAACCTTTGACCTTTTCTAAAAACAAACAGTTTGCCGTTTCTGTTGAATGGTGGGTCCTAAACCCAAATTGCATAGGATGGAGTGAGTTCTTGCTTACATTAAGATGTTGAATTAGTAATTTAGCCACCCATTTTTCTATTATTTTGGAAATGGCAGGCAAAATACTGATAGGCCGGTAATTGGCCATATCTGATTTTTTGCCCGATTTAAAAATGGGTGTGACCAGGGCCATTTTCCATGCTGATGGCACTATTGACTCTCTTAAAGACAGATTTATCAAATGTGTTATAGGCTGTACAAGTGACGCTTTATGTCTCTTCAACAGGTGCACATCAAGGCCATGGATATCTATGGCCTTGGAGTTTTTCAAGATGTTAATGATATTTGCTACTTCTATTTCAGTTATTTGTTGTAGTTGAAAAACTGGCTGTGTGTAGTTAATAGCACAGGCAGCATAATTGGAGGGGCTGAAAAGTTGGGTTATTTCATACACAGAGTCAAGAAAAAAAGTATTTAATGCTGTAGCTATGGTTGTTGGGTCTGAGACAAGCTCAGAATTAATTTCCAATTCTAATTCTTTATTGTCATGATTTTGTTTTCGACCAATGAGTTTATTGATGGTTTGCCATATCTTTTTGCCATTTCCTCTTGCCTCTTCAATGGTGTTAATGAAAAAGTTGGCTTTGGCTCGTCTTAAAGTTTTTATTACCTTATTTCTCAATGAAGTGAATTTTTGCCTATCTGTTGTAAGGCCAGATTTTAGGGATTGCTTTAGGGATTGATCTCCTTCTTTCATAAGTTTTCTGCATTCGTCATTAAGCCAGGGCAATGTATCCCTGCTTTTCTTTTTACTCCGTTTTTTGAGAAATGGCTCCATAATTTTCTTAATTGTTGAGGTGAATTGATCACTATCACTCTCCAGGTTTCCAGAGAGGACCCTGTCCCATTCAACTTCTTTTAATGCTACCCCTAGGTGTTGCTGTTGACCATTTGGAATTGCTTCATAATTACAAGTAGATACAGTTGGGGAATTGAAGCGATGTTTTTTAAGTTTTCTGGCAAATAGGATAATGTTATGGTCGGATAGACCGGTCATTAAATTGAATGTCTTTGTAATTCTTTCTGGTCTATTTGTAAATAACAAGTCTATAGTGGTTTCTGAGCTATTTGTGACTCTTGTGGGCTGTTCAATTAACTGTGTTAAATTAAAATAGTCTGTAATGGTTTTAAGCCTTTTTCTAGTACCCTTATCACTCCAGTTTACATTGAAGTCCCCCATCAATATAACCTCTTTATTCAGATCACAGCTGTGAAGAAGTTCTTTTAACTGATCATAGAATTCATGTGTTGCTGAAGGCTTTCGATACAAACAGATTAGAGAAAATGCTAAAAAAAATGCTAAAAACTAACAACATGGAGTCAAACCCTTAACCCGAACATCACTAGCAAACACACTCAACAATCACCCATTTCCTCACACACCGCTACATTCACCTGTGTGTGTGAGTGTGTGTGTGTGTATTTCCAGGACGATGTGGGTGTCTGTGACATGTGTACAAACTATTTAAACATTTTATCTGTGTGTGTGTGTGAATTTTACCATTTTCCAAGCTGTCACCAATGTGGCTGATGACACCACATAGGCGGTAGGACTTTCGGACTTCCTCCTGACAAGAGACACAAGTGTCAATCACACACACACACTCATTGTACACTTCCTTTGCCCACTAACACCATGTGCGGGAAGGACAAACACACACACACACACACACACACACACTATACCAGACTTACAGTACCCCACCATCCAACAGCACTATAGTGAGTGACAGTAATTGTACCGCACACATTCTCATAGCGCGCTATTCATCTTAGCAGCCTCATCTAAAGCTTATAATCTCCCCTCTCCTCATCTGCTTAATAACTAAGTGTCCCTGTGTGTCTCACCAGCGTCTGCCTGTCTGTCCCTGCCTCTACCACCTTAGCCATGGAGGATGCTGGGTAAAAAAAGGCGTCTTATTAGTGACTTAAATCTACCAGTAGAGTCATAGAAACAAAAGTGTGTGTGTGTGTGTGTGTGTGTGAAGGGAGGTCTGACTTGCCTTCAGTGAGAGTTCCCTCCTCTAGAACAGAGGGGCCTGGCTCAATGCTGAGAGCCTGAGATTGTGTTCCAGCCCTCTCCACAATGCACTCAGTCCTGAAAACACATAATCATTGTGTGTGTGTGTGTATGTGTGCGCACGCAGAAGTGTGTGTGTGTGTGTGTGTGTGTGTGTGTGTGTGTGTGTGTGTGTGTGTAAAAAGGTTAGAAAAAATGTCATTGCAAGATTTGGAAAAATTACAGAATTTTAGTGCTCCCTAGTGGTCCAAAAGGTGTGGTGTGATCACACATTTTGGCAAAGAATTCTCCCAGTCATATCAGAACAATCAGAAAAGCATTCAGTTGGTCCAATTTCTTAACTACATGCAGATCTGTGTGTCTCTGCGTGTGTGTGTGTGTGTGTGTGTAAGTGAGTGAGTATTACCACCTTTGAGTTATCTGGAGCTCAGCATTCAGCTTGAGTGGTGCCTCCTTTTTGGTGAGGGTGAAGGGGCAGAATCTCTTGATATGTAGAATGAGAACCCTAGAGAAAGAGAGGGAAGGAGGGAGAGAGAGAAACAGAGGGAGGAAGAGAACTGAGTTCATAGTAATATGGTCCATATTACTTGTGTCTCTCTACACACTGGACCAGTCCTATTGACATGGCTCCATCTCCATTTGCATCTTCTGCGCTTTTGTGTCGGCTCACTGAGGCAGGAATGTGTGTGTGTGCGCGCGCGTGTGTGTGTGTGTGTGTGTGTGTGTGTGTGTGCGTGTGTGTGTGTGTCATCTCCTGTGCTGTTGTGTCGGTGCTGAATTGCAGAAACAGACTCACTGAGGCAGTGTGTGTACAGCCGACCTCAGGCTCGAGACTTTCCCCCCACACACCTCACAGCTGTACTCCACTTGGGTCTCCTACACACACAAACACACACATGAGAGATTAGTGTTATTCTGACTCCAGTGTGTATATAGAGACTGAGTCTGACTGGTAGTATGTACTGCATGTGAGACACCTACGCTGAAATAGAGCTCCAGGCTGCTCTGGACTGAGCCCTGCGCCACCATCTGGAGGGAGAGGTAGATGCAGCTCTCCTCCCTCCTGCTCTCCACTCCACAGCTGCTCACGACACACACACACACACACACACACACACACACACACACACACACACACACACACACACACACACACACACGTTATGAGTTCTGCAGCTAAAATCTCCACTCACAGTAGTAGTCAAAGTTAGTGTGTATGGATGTGCCCTGCTGTGAGCCTGACTGACCTCCTGCAGGATCTAATGTGCTGGAGCTTGAAGGACAGCTGAGTGTCCACTGGGCACTGATAGGACGCATCCCCCTTCTGGAGGCTGAGTCCATTGACCTTCAGGCCCAGCAGACACTCCATCAGGAACTCGTGAGCGTCCTAGTGAACACACACACACACACACACACACATACGCACACACACACACACACACACACACGTCTCAGTATACTGTATGTACTGTATTGAATCTTACAATGTAATCAGTACATCATGTATTTATAAATGTTTGTTTTCAGAATGTCAAAAGTGGTGTGTGTGTGTGTGTGTGTGTGTGTGTGTGTGTGTGTGTGTGTGTGTGTGTGTGTGTGTGTGTGTGTGTGTGTGTTTTCTCACATTCTGGGAGTTCCCCCTAAACTCCTCGTTGCATACGCCAATGCATTCTTTTACGCGCTCGAGGAGGAAGATCTTTAGCTCTCTTTCAGCCTGCCTCCTGATGCACATCAGGCCCGCAAAGGACCTTTGGAGGAGAGAGAGAGAGAGAGAGAGAGAGAGAGAGAGAGAGAGAGAGAGAGAGAGAGAGAGAGAGAGAGACTGTAATGGACTGTGTGAGACAGAGAGTTTTTACAACCATTTACTTGTGTCAAATATCAATGTGAGTGAGTGCATGTGTGTGTGTGTGTGTGTGTGTGTGTGTGTGTGTGTGTGTGTGTGTGTGTGTTTCTCTTACCTGAGGAGCAGAGCAGAGGGCTCCTTCCTCCATTTCTCCTCCTGCAAGAGCAGCTGGGTGCTAAAGGGCTGCAGGTTAAACAGACACTGCAAGGTGGAATTCATATAGCATGTCTGTGCCAGATTCGGCAGCCTAGGAGGAAGCACATGAAGTTAACACAGTTAAACACACCCATTCATCCAGAAGCTCTACATGCATGCATCACATTAACACACACACACACACACACACACACACACACACACACACACACACCACTCTTCTGCAGTTTAAAGAGGGGAAATGGGATGATGTGGGTAACTTACCCCCTGCACGCCAGCTGCTGGGCTGAGAGGCGAGCGCGTGTCTTCCTTGCTGGGGCAACAGACCTCTGCTGCACCACTACTGCCCCTGGGGCAACAGGGAGGGCAACAGGGGGAGTTCTGGGCCTCCTTCTGTGCCCCTCTGGTGCAGACTGGCTCTGTTGCCCCTTGGCTGCTGCACACCTGTGCACAGGTAAGAGGGGAGTGTTAGTCAATCTACTGCTCAAGTTAGTTAGAGTCAGTATTGGATAGCCCATAAGGGCTGGTCCCTATAGCTGCATGTGAACCAACAGCACTTGGGCACATGAGTGTGTAGAGTTCTGATTCAACACTCACTGGTCAGAGGTGACGTCCTTCTTGGGGGTCTCCTCTGCTTTGGGGGCTGGGGGAACCGGAGTATTTCCAGTTGGGGTCTCCTTTTCAGGGGAGCCCGTGGTGTCCTGTGGGGGGCTGACCAGAGGGTCTTCTGGGGTCCCCAGATGGGGAGCCTCCTCCTCTATGGTGCCCCCTACTGGAGCAACCACATCCCCAACCTTTGATCGCCGGAAAAGCCTCCTCAGCCATCGACGAGGCTTCCTGTATGACAGATAAGAGCCATGAAAGATCTCACATGAACTAAATATGATTAATTATTATATTTATCATTGATATGTGGTGTCAATAATAGCTAGCCTATATGGTGTCATTATCACTTGGAGAATTCATACCAAAAATACAGAATAATTTACCTCTGTGGTGTAGATGTGACAGGCTCTGGCTGTACATTCTTCTGTGCTTTCCTGATAGGAAAACAGCAGAGCATGTTTATAATGTTGTCACCACAGTCAAACCAAGCAAATAATGAATAAATGCCAAATTGTAGTCCCTTTTTATACTCACTTTTGACAGCGGTGTGACGTAACAATCAGTGACGTAACAGTAAATAGTTACACTGGGCTGGCTGTATCGTTAAGCTCGTTCGTGTTCAGAGTCGGTACAGCTAAAGGCTGTAGCCGGAGCCAGCGAGATCTACGGAAATACGTCGGTGGGAGTGGAAAAGCATGGGGGACAAGGTGGACAACACAGCTGCAGCTGGCTGTAGCCAAACAACACGTGAACATGGACGTGATGTCAGGAGATATCGCGGAAGTTTGTTTGCACTGAAAACAGCTTGAATCCCCTCATTTCATCATTAAAATGAACGTGATAACTGGCGAAATAAATCATATAATGTTGCTTAATAAATTATTGTTGCAATGCAAGAGGAACAGAGTTGTGTTTGAAGGTGTTTTGTTAAAAATAGTAATGTGGTATGAAATGCTTATTTGAGATGGCAAACCAAGCCATGCTGGAGAGCAATAAGGCTATGTCATTGGGCAAAACTTGCATACTGCTTAGCAGCAGCTCATTCAAATAAGCCCATTTTCAGTGAGTACAACGTGGTTGGTGTCATATTTGTCATGAGGAGTTTCAAACCAATCGGAATAATGAGTTACGTCATGGGGGTGGGATGCATCCTCTTGCAGCCGAGAAAAAGGAGATGCGGGTTTCGGCTGCAGCCGCCTTGTTACCGCGAGTTTTGAGTGACGTGCTGTGGGCGTATTTTGGTGACGCATTCACAAGCTTGGTGAAGTCAGCCGGAAGTCGGACACCGCGTCTAACCACAATGCATCGCTTGGCTGCAGCCGGCTGAAGGCGGCTGTAGGCGGCTTTACATCTCAAACACGCCTATTGGTAGAACCTGTTGGTACTAGGGTTGTCAGAGCTGCTTGCTGACCTTTTCGCGTAACCATTTTACAAATGAACATAAATTAATTCATGAATAAATTTTCAAATGTTACTTTCTACTTTCCACGGTAATTACACCTACACAAAACTTCACATATGTCTGATCACAACAAGTCGCTTGTTGGCAACGTTTTTACATTGATTGAACATCCAGTTCACCGTCACCGACATTACCATCTTTGCATTGCGAGAAAATAGACCTAGAGCAGCGAGAGGCAGCACACGTGTAAAAATACAAATAACAACAGCAAATGAGATTGAAGCAAATAATTAGAAAGCCACACGCACGTCTCACAGGGAACATCGATCTGAACTTCACAAGGATCTGGCTAACTTTTGGCTAGCTACAGCATGGCGGCTATGTGTGCTCTACATTGCATGCACAAAAGCAAAACACCGTGCCTACGGTGCACAGTGCACTAAGGTTGTTATTATGAAGAAAATAAAAGCTCTAACTGTCAAATAAGAAAACAACAAAACTTGAGCAATTCCATTTACATACCTTTTACCTCTCAAGATGGTCGCAAAATAAAACAAATATACATAGCTGTGCTAAGGACTTTGGCTGTGCACAGCACAAAATAGAGGTCCATCCGTGAGAAAACCACACCCCCTGCTAAATAGTAGCATAGGTTATCACTAGAGTGGTGGGCACAAATTAATTTTTTAAATCTAGATTAATCTCACTATAAATTAGAAGTTAATCTAGATTAATCTAGATTAAAATGGCTCATTTGAATTCTGCCAAAGGCATTTATAATTTGCGTGTGCCGCTTAAATAATGACTTAAAGTAAGTCTTTGAGAGCAGGTCTCTCAAGTCAGGTGGCACGTTAGAAATATTTGGATGGTGTTTGTGCCTCCAGTTTTACAAAAAACAACAACAACAACTATGTAGTAGTACTGTTTTGATTCAATTATAACTGTTTTAAATATACTGCTGCCTGAGATGCTGAGATGAATGTGACACAGTCCCAAGTAGCAAAACACGTTATTTCAACCAAAACCAACGTAGGCCTACTTTATGGGTGCATTCTACTTTTTTATTTTGTGTTTCCTTATTCTTATAACACATGCAGTATACCAACAATAATTGTCAACTTAAAAATAATAATAATAATAATTGATTACATTTCTATAGCGCTTTTCTACCCTTAGGTACTCAAAGCGCTCACAGTGGAAGGGGGACCTCACTAACCACCACCAATGTGTAGCACCCACCTGGGTGATGCACGGCAGCCATTATGCGCCAGAACCACACACCAGCTAGAGGTGGAGAGTGAGGGAATGGATGAATGAGCCAATTATAGTGGGGGGATGATTAGGGGGCCAGATTGAATGAGCCAGGTTGGGAGCCAGGACACCGGGAAACGCCCTACTCTTTGCGACAAGTGTCATGGGATCTTTAATGACCACTGTAAGTCAAGACCTCGGTTTAACGTCTCATCCGAAAGACGTGTCCCTGTCACTGCACTGGGGCATTGGGATTGATATTAGGTCCAGAGGGAAGAGAGTGATCTACTGGCTGCCCACCAACACCACTTCCAGCAGGTACCCAGTTTTCCCTCAGAGGTCTCCCATCCAGGTACTAACCAAGCCCACACCTGCTTAGCTTCAGCTATTACAGCTGAGAGAGGATACCATTGGCCTGGCTGCTGGCCATGACATGGCACCTTACAGCCTTCATAACACAAAAATAAATATTGACTTAATACAGTTTAAATTTGTTCTTTTAGGCTAGGCTGAGCACAAAATTAAGCTCTATACTATTCTGAGATGCACTTCATTCATATCTGCCCATGATGGCTTATTTTGACTTCTGAAAGTTGGCAACCCTAACCAAGAATAGACCTACCAGTAGGCTAAGCTTAGCATACTATATCCTACTACCTCATTAATAATTGAACATTAATTTAACATGGCATGAGTTAATTTTGAGGACATACAATAAAAGGATAAGGTTTTAGCAAAAGCTACTCAATGTGTGGTAGCAATGGGGCTGGTGTTCCCTCCTTCAGTGGCAACTTGCTCGTTCTTTAGTGTAATAAATATCTTGAAGCAATAAGAAGGCATGCAGCTTGCATGTAAAGGAAGCCAGAAAAAAAACTGAACCAGTTACACTAATTCTTTCTTTTAAAAAAATAAAAAATAAAAATAAAGAATCAAGAAATACAGCCTCTCCTAGAGGAGACAAAACACAATAAAACAAACAAACAAAAAGCAAAACAAAAAAAAAAAGGGGGGGGGGGGGGTCTATACAGATTGACATGGAGCTATGTAATTTCATAACATTAATAAGGAGTTTATGCCTTGGTGGACTTTATCCGCCAACTTGGATTTCACCTTTTTTAGAGACTGGCAAAATAATTTGAATTCATTTACAAAACATTCAAAGGAAGGCTTATTGTTCCTCCATTTAGAAACATGTATGTGATATTTACCCATAGCCTAAGTAATACAATGTTCAACAATTCTGTAATATAGGAGTCAAGATTGTCCATACAAGAGAACGAGAGATGTCAAAAGGTATTATGTCAGTTATTTTAACAGAAATCCATTCACTGATATCCAACCATAATTTCCTGGATACAGGGCACAAATTAAACAACTATAGTGCCTCCTCAGCTTAATTACAAAAACACATGTCTCTACTTCTCTTAAGCAATTCTTTATATATTATCTGACCTGAAACAGCCAAAGCTTACTGTGATTCAATGTTCGACGACAGTAAAAAAAAAAAAAAAAAAAAAGGGCTTGTTTGTTTCTCTTTGAGGCACATACACATCACACACACACACACACACATCCACACACACACACATATCCACACACACACACACACACGTATCCACAGTATTCAGGAGTGTGTGAAACACTGAGTTGTTGGTTTATTCGGTCTAAAGTTGATGGGGCTGATCTGTTATGATGTACTGGCCCTGGGGAGACGTCACTGAGGAGACCAGTTTGGAGTGTGTGTGTGTTTTTCTTCATCAGTGTCTAAGAGGAAGAGAGAGACACATCGTTAGAGAGAATAAACTCACACACACACACACACACACACACACACACACAGAAACACACACACACACACACACGCATAGCAAGAATAACTGTCACAGGTACAGTAAATAAATAAACTTACTTCACGTGTGACGTCTCTGGTTGTGTGTGTCCTGCTGGGGGCTGCAGGAATCTGAATCTGCTGATGACCCCAGATGACCTCTGACCCCTGACCTTTGAGTGGGGTTAAAGTGAGGCAAGGAGGACCTGCTTACTGAGGGAACAAAAATATAGAGAGCAGAGGATGAGAGAGTGCGACATTTTAGATGCTGGGTATTTTCTCACGTGTGTGTGTCTGTGTGTGTGTGTGTGTGTGTGTGTGTGTGTGTGTGTGTACCTTTCTAATGTAGAATAAGATATAAGCAGTGGTGGCTCTGGCTCTGATGACGGCCTCCTGGGTGGTGGGGGAGACCTTCTCATCGTTGAAGGTGAGCCAGAGCTGCCCGTCCTCCTCGCTCTCACTGATGTAGTGACCTGGAGGAGGGGAGGTTCCCATGGAAACAAGACTGTCAGTCAAACTCAAGTAAACTTGATGGTGTTTAGCAGACATTGTTATCCAAAGCATCAAAGACTAACGACATGGAGTCAAACCCTTAACCCGAACATCACTAGCAAACACACTCAACAATCACCCATTTCCTCACACACCGCTACATTCACCTGTGTGTGTGTGTGTGAGTGTGTGTGTATTTCCAAGACGATGTGGGTGTCTGTGACATGTGTACAAATTATTTAAACATTTTATCTATGTATGTATGTGTGTGTGTGTGTGTGTGTGTGTGTGTGTGTGTGTGTGTGTGTGTGTGTGTATTTTACCATTTTCCAAGCTGTCACCAATGTGGCTGATGACACCACACAGGCGGTAGGACTTTCGGACTTCCTCCTGACAAGAGACACAAGTGTCAATCACACACACACTCATTGTACACTTCCTTTGCCCACTAACACCATGTGCGGGACGGACAAACACACACACACACACACACACACACACACACACACACACACACACACACACACACTCACACACACACACACTATACCAGACTACCAATCCCATTTCTACCCCTTACCCCTCCGCTTAGCCCTTCCCCTTGGTTTTTGCGCGTTCCCGTGAGGTGAAGGGGTGTCCCAATTCTCCTTGGGCACAAGGGGTAGGGCTAGGGGCAAGGGCTACCTAGCCCTTCAAACGAAGCCGCTCCAGGACCCCCCTCAAAACGAAGGGGTATGACACACGTAGTTTTCAGCAGTGGAAGATGAGCACAACTGGCAAAGGATACCAATGAATTCGGTATTTATAATAAAGTTTAGAAACCTGGAAGTTGTTTTATGTGTTATATTCAGTATTGTGACAACAAAATATACGTTATCCTGTCAGGTTTTAGGTCATAACATATTTTGTGTCAACGGAGGTTAGCAATGCTAACGTAATTAACGTTTAACGTTAACGTCGGTTATCTAGAAAGTTTCCAACACGTCTCTTGTTTAAGATGTTATCACATGTTTTCATATTTTATTTGTTAGTCCGCGAAATTACCGTTTTGTATCATATAGTAAAAGTTGGACTTGAACACAAGTCCGTGGGCACGTTATTTTCTAATGGTAGTGAATTGACGTATCGTCTCATTTCCTATGTTTACATCCCTTTCACTTGTCACTCGATTTCAAGGGATAAGGGATAGGCGAAGGGGGAGGGCAAAGGGGAAGGGGAAGGGGGAAGATTAGAAATGGGATTGGGCCTTGGATTACCCCACCATCCAACAGCACTACAGCGAGTGACAGTAATTGTACTACACACACACTCTCATAGCATGCTACTCATCTTAGCAGCCTCATCTAAAGCTGATAATCTACCCTCTCCTCATCTGCTTAATAACTAAGTGTCCCTGTGTGTCTCACCAGCGTCTGCCTGTCTGTCCCTGCCTCTACCACCTTAGCCATGGAGGATGCTGGGTAAAAAAAGGTGTCTTATTAGTGACTTAAATCTAGAGTCACAGAAACAAAAGGTGTGTGTGTGTGTGTGTGTGTGAAGGGAGGTCTGACTTGCCTTCAGTGAGAGTTCCCTCCTCTAGAATAGAAGCGCCTGGCTCAATGCTGAGAGCCTGAGATGGTGTTACAGCCCTCTCCACAATGCGCTCAGTCCTGAAAACACATAATCATTGTGTGTGTGTGTGCGCATGCAGAAGTATGTGTGTGTGTGTGTGTGTGTGTGTGTGTGTATGTGTGTGTGTGTGTGTGTGAAAAGGTTAGAAAACACGTCATTGCAAGACTTGGAAAAATTACAGAATTTTAGTGCCCCCTAGTGGTCCAAAAGGTGTGGTGTGATCACACATTTTGACAAAGAATTCCCCAGTCATATCAGAACAATCAGAAAAGCATTCAGTTGGTCCAATTTCTTGACTACATGCATATGTGTGTGCGAGTGTGTGTGTGTGTCTCTGTGTATGTATGTATGTGTGTGTGTGTGTGTGTGTGTGTGTGTGTGTGTGTGTGTGTGAGTATTACCACCTTTGAGTGATCTGGAGCTCAGCATTCAGCTTGAGTGGTGCTTCCATTTTGGTGAGGGTGAAGGGGCAGAATCTCTTGATATGTAGAATGAGAACCCTAGAGAAAGAGAGGGCGGGAAGGAGGGAGGGAGAGAGAGAAACAGAGGGAGGAAGAGAGAGAAACAGAGTTCATATTTAGTAATATGGTCCATATTACTCTACACACTGGACCAGTCCTATTGACATGGCTCCATCTCCATTTGCATCTTCTGCGCTCTTGTGTCGGCTCACTGAGGTAGGAATGTGTGTGTGTGTGTGTGTGTGTCTGTGTGTGTGTGTGTGTGTGTGTGTGTGTGTGTGTGTGTGTGTGAGTGTGTGTGTGTGTGTGTGTGTGTGTGCATCTCCTGTGCTGTTGTGTCGGTGCTGAAGTGCAGAAACAGACTCACTGAGGCAGTGTGTGTACAGCCGACCTCAGGCTCGAGACTTTCCCCCCACACACCTCACAGCTGTACTCCACTTGGGTCTCCTACACACACAAACACACACATGAGAGATTAGTGTTATTCTGACTCCAGTGTGTATATAGAGACTGAGTCTGACTGGTAGTATGTACTGCATGTGAGACACCTACGCTGAAATAGAGCTCCAGGCTGCTCTGGACTGAGCCCTGCGCCACCATCTGGAGGGAGAGGTAGGTGCAGCTCTCCTCCCTCCTGCTCTCCACTCCACAGCTGCTCAAAACACACACACACACACACACACACACACACACACACACACACACACAAACAAACGTTATGAGTTCTGCAGCTAAAGTCTCCACTCACAGTAGTAGTCAAAGTTATTATGCATGGATGTGCCCTGCTGTGAGCCTGACTGACCTCCTGCAGGACCTAATGTGCTGGAGCTGGAATGACAGCTGAGTGTCCACTGGGCACTGATAGGACTCATCCCCCTTCTGGAGGCTGAGTCCATTGACCTTTAGGCCCAGCAGACACTCCATCAGGAACTCGTGAGCGTCCTAGTGAACACACACACACACACACACACACGTCTCAGTATACTGTATTGTATAGAACCATGGCTTACAATGTATTCAGTACATCATGTATTAACAAATGATTGTTTTTAGTATGTTTAAAAGGATGTGTGTGTGTGTGTGTGTGTGTGTGTGTGTGTGTGTGTGTGTGTGTGTGTGTGTGTGTGTGTTTTTCTCACATTCTGGGAGTTTCCCCTAAACTCCCCGTTGCGCAGGCCAATACATTCTTTGACGCGCTCGAGGAGGAAGATCTTCAGCTCCCTCTCTGACTCCCTCCTGATGCACATTAGGCCCGCAAAGGACCTTTGGAAGAGAGAGAGAGAGAGAGAGAGAGAGAGAGAGAGAGAGAGAGACTGTGAGGGACTGTGTGTATGCAAGACAGAGAGAGTTTTCACTACCTGTTACTTGTGTCAATTATCAATGTAAGTGTGTGCGCATGTGTGTGAGCGCATGTGTGTGTATCTGTGTCTGTGTGTGTGTGTGTGTATCTGGGTCTGTGCCCACCTGTTACTTGTGTCAGTTATCAATGTGAGTGTGTGCACATGTGAACGTGTGTGTATATGTGACTGTGTGTGTGTGTGTGTGTGTGTGTGTATGTGTGTGTGTGTGTGTGTGTATTTCTCTTACCTGAGGAGCAGAGCAGAGGGCTCCTTCCTCCATTTCTCCTCCTGCAAGAGCAGCTGGGTGCTAAAGGGCTGCAGGTTAAACAGACACTGCAAGGTGGAGTTCATATAGCATGTCTGTGCCAGATTCGGCAGCCTAGGAGGAAGTACATGAAGTTACACAGTTAGACACATCCATTCTACATACACGCATCACTTTCACACAAACAAACAAACACACACACACCATTCTTCTGCAGTTTAAAGAGAGGACATGGGATGATGTGGGTAACTTACCCCCTGCACGCCAGCTGCTGGGCTGAGAGGCGAGCGCGTGTCTTCCTTGCTGGGGCAACAGACCTCTTCTGCACCACTACTGCCCCTGGGGCAACAGGGAGGCCAACAGGAGGAGTTCTGGGCCTCCTTCTGTGACCCTCTGGTGCAGACTGGCTCTGTTGCCTCTTGGCTGCTGCACACCTGTGCACAGGTAAGAGGTGAGTGTTAGTCAATCTACTGCTCAAGTTAGTTAGGGTCAGTATTGGATGGCCCATAAGGGCTGGTCCATACAGCTGCATGTGATCCAACAGCACTTGGGCACATGAGTGTGTAGAGTTCTGATTAAAACACTCACTGGTCAGAGGTGACGTCCTTCTTGGGGGTCTCCTCTGCTTTGGGGGCTGGGGGAACCGGAGTATCTCCAGTTGGGGTCTCCTTTTCAGGGGAGCCCGTGGTGTCCTGTGGGGGGCTGACCAGAGGGTCTTCTGGGGTCCCCAGATGGGGAGCCTCCTCCTCTATCGTGCCCCCTACTGGAGCAACCACATCCCCAACCTTAGACTTCTTGAAAAGCCTCCTCAGCCATCGACGAGGCTTCCTGTATGACAGATTAGAACCATGACAGATCTTGAACTCAATATGATTAATTACAACTTATATTAACCATTAATATGTGTCATATGCTCTATGGTGTCATTATCACTTCCAGAACCCATACCAAAAATACAGAATAATTTACCTCTGTGGTGTAGCTGTACCAGGCTCTGGCTGCACTTTCTTCTGAGCTTTCCTGATAGGAAAGCAGCAGAGCATTTTCAAAACGTCCTCACCACAATGAACATTAATCAAATATGAATGGATGCCATATTCCAGTCCCTTTTTATACTCCGGAAGGTTGCATGACGTAACAATCAGTGACGTATTCATAAAAAAGTTTTGAACTGTGCGTAGCCTACAACAGAGCAGAGCCCTCTAGAATCTGGATATTTTTTAATCGTTTCACATGATCTGATTGATAGCCTCTTTACTTGCCATATCATATAGACTATCTTTTAAACAAATAAAATGTTCTTTCTTGGTCCGTGTATAAACAATCATACACGGACCTTTCTTCCTCCATTAATTCCGTTATCGTTATATGACCAGAGTTGAAGATAGGCTACAATGTAGTCTGCTGAAATGTACCAATAGCTTATGGTAGGCTACTGAACAGATAGACACTTATGGTAGGCTAGACACAGCCTTTGCGAGAATAATCGAGCTGAGTAAATGTGATGTTGAAATGTCATGTAAATTAAAAGTGGATTCTCTTGCCGTCATCACAGAAACTAGACCAAGTTACTAGCCGTAAAAGAAAGTCTACGCGTTTAGTTCCATGTATTGTGCGTAATAGGCTGCTCCGAAGTTCAAGACGTTAGACGGGCTTGTGCGTGAATTATATGTTGTAGGCCCAGCCAGCGCTAAACAGTGTTGTGCCCACAGCCGTCCGAACGTGTGTGCGCTCGAGAGGGGGAGTAGCACAGAGAGGAGTGCCGAATGCTCTGTGCGCATCACTAGTCAAAACGTGGATACAAATTCTTCACACATTTTCACACAGCTAGAGAACCGGCATGCAAACTATGACAAGACAAATAGTTGTCTATTCTGAAAAATACTGTCTTATTAGAGAATACCCAATAAAATCAACATTGTCCCACCCGTAATTTCTGGCTTTGGAACTTTGCGCATGAGTAGAAATGCTTAGTTCCTTGATCCACAGTGTTCACTCGACCAGAGATGGTTTATAAATAGAATCATCGTGAGAAGCTAATTTCTGGAACCACGAGGTAGCTGATTGCAACTGGTTTACTAGTTGTTTGCACGAGGGGGGGGATCTCTAATAATTTCTCCTGTAGACATGAACTGCATTTGCTCCGTCTATCTACTACATTTGCCTCGCCATTCAAGTGAGTGAAGTCACTCCAGCCATAGCCTACCTCCATAGTTCTGACACTTTGGACACTTTGATGAAGTTGAATGAGGGACCAAGTGTTGCTCGTGGTTGAGAAAACTGAATTTCGACTGGAATACAGAGAGCAGTGGGAAGAGATAGAGAGAAGTGAGTTAATTCTACAGGTTTCACTATGCTGGTTAATGTTTTTTTTATTCTTTCAAAAATTTCTGTAAACCTATATCAATACAATTAAATACGGTAATAAGCGAAATGAATAACCTATTATTGGAATGTGGGAGGTGTAGGGAAGAAGATCAAAGAAGCTTCATTAGGCTACATCCTAGTGCACGTTTGTTTATCTGGACAAGCTACAACGTAAACACATTAAAAGTGGGCATAGGCCTACCTTAGCCTAGTAACTTGGACCAAAACCTGTGCGTTTGCGGTGCTGTAAGTCCGTTTTTGTTCAGAATGTTGACAGTCTATGCACGCCGCACGCTGAAAATAGAAAAAGGAATTATATTTTTCCACACGTGCCCAAGAGCAATGTGGGTTTTCACAGGACATCGCTGAGACGTTTCTGGATTGACTGCACACGCACAATTGTAACATCGGGTGGCAGCCTAATTCAACATTTGAGTTGAACATTTGAGTTGAATTGTAGACCAGTAGGCCTGACCCTTCATTTTGCATCAGTTCTCTTACTTTTAGTAGGCTTCTTTTGAAGGCGAGTAGGCTACTAAATGATTTACTTTTACCAGGATTGTTGTGTAGTTCTACTTTTACACTAGTTGCTATGATTGTGCGGTTACTTACTTCATGAGTAGGCCTACTGATCAGTCAGAGCCAGGAGACAGAGCCTACTTAGCACCTACACTCCTAACACCTTTTGGTGGTGGTGTGTGTGTGTGTGTGTGTGTGTGTGTGTGTGTGTGTGTGTGTGTGTGTGTGTGTTGGGGGTGGGGGGTGCACCTGGATATGACACATTTTGGCAGAGAGGCAACCGGCGCCCAATCCACATGATCATGTATCAGTTTACATGAAATAGGGATAGGCTATATCATAATCATTAAGAATTTGCTGTTGTTGCAGGATTAGATGTATGTGATTAAATAGAATACAATGTCCTGATTTTTCACAAAAAGATTTTCAGTTAAAGTCTAGAAAAAGGCAAGTTCACATTGTTCAGCTTTCAGATGATTTGTAACATGATATATGATGTACAAGCACACTCGGCTGTAGTGGTAGACTAGCCTACTGTACCCATAAGCCTATGCATTGATGTAGGCTGTAGGCATTAGTTCCAGCTTGACTGTCAGTAAAGAAGTTGATGCGAAATATTTCGGCATCAAGTCTAATCATTATACATGTGGCATGTGGAATGTGGCAAAGAACACAAATCCCCGCGATATACTTTGCTAATTACTGACTCACACCATTTGCAGATTTCCAATCCAAATCTTCCTTTTGGTTATGATTTCTAGGGACAAGAAGAGAACACAAACATGGCCGTCTCCCTGAGTCCCAGTCCTCATCTGTCTGCTCCAGACCCAGTGTCTCTGATCCAGCTGAAGAGGGTATCAGTGGTGCTGGTGGACTGCTTTAGAACCCAAGGACCACAAGGGAAGGACAGAGACAACAGCAGAGATGCAGCTGAAACTCATGCGGGTAGAATATTTTAAACATGGTTTATCGTTGTGTTTTACTCATTTTGGTCTTCTTTCACCAGAGTTTTGACAAATGTGTGTGTGTGTGTGAGTGAGAGAGAGAGAGAGTATGTGTGTGTGTGTGTGTGTGTGTGTGTGTGTGTGTGTGTGTGTGTGTGTGTGTGTGTGTGTGTGTGTGTGTGAGTGAGTGAGAGAGAGAGTATGTGTGTGTCACGCACAGTGCAAATTACAGGTAAAACAGAAAAACATTTTGAGCAAGCTAAATTTAAATACATACAGACTTTCCCCTGAGGTCACACCTTCATAGCACAGGATGAGTGCTGCAGGGAGGAATAGCGTTTGAGTTGTTGACTTTGATAAACATACCACCATTCAAAAAAATTGGACTGTGTTTTATTTTTAGGATGGTGTATTTTAACATTCTAAAGTAGTGCTCCAGGAGAACATCTTGTACAATACCTTTAAGGGGCGTTAACACCTAGCCTGACATAGCCAATACTTCTGTTCATCAATGTTCATGGTCTGGGGGTTCTTTAGCGTGAAGCGATTATAGGGCAGGGGGAAAGCACTCAGCTCTGGTTTAAAACAATTGGAGCCTTGTTGATTGGCCGGTTGTCTGTTAACAGACAAAGCCCTCCCCAGAAGACCGTCTCCAGACCATGAATACGGATGAATGGGCTATGTCAGGCTAGTTCTCACCAAAGACGTTGAATATAACTCTAATAACATCTAAATATTGCTCCAATGTGTTTGTGTTTTTTTATACAGGTGAGAAACCTTACGACTGTGCTGACTGTGACAACAGTTTCAGCACAAAGGGACAACTTAAAATACACCAGCGTATTCACACAGGAGAAAGGCCATATCACTGTACTCTGTGTGGTAAGAGCTACACTCAATATGCAGCTCTCAAAAAACACCAGCACATTCACACAGGAGAGAAGCCGTACCACTGCACTGTGTGTGACAAGACATTCACCTCAAAGGCAGGTTTGGATACACATCAGCGTATTCACACTGGAGAAAAGCCTTACTGTTGCACTCAGTGTGGAAAGAGCTTCACTCAAGAAGGAAGTTTCAAACAACACCAGCGTATTCACACAGGAGAGAAGCCATATCACTGTGCTCAGTGTAGTAAGAGTTTCACCGCAAAAGCACAGTTGACTACACACCAGCGTATTCACACAGGAGAGAGACCGTACCACTGCTCTCAGTGTGGCAACAGTTTTGCACGCATGGATAGTTTAAAACAACACAAGCTCATTCATACAGGAGAAAAGCCTTATAAATGTTCTCATTGCGACAAGAGTTTTAATAAAAGGGGAAACCTCAGACTACACCAACGTACTCACACAGGAGAGAGGCCTTACCCCTGTGCTCAGCGTGGCAAGAGCTTTAAACGAAAACTTCATCTCGAAGCTCATCAGCTTCAACACACAGGGGAAAGGCCTCACCACTGCGCTCAGTGTGGCAAAAGTTTCCGCCAAAAGTTCTCTCTTGTCACTCACCAGCGTATTCACTCGGGTGAGAAGCTATTTCCCTGCAGTCACTGTAGCAAAAGATTCAGAGACTCCAGAGATCTTAAAAAACATGTTCGTATTCACACAGGAGAGAAGCCTTACAGTTGCACCCACTGTGGGAAGAGTTATGCTCTAAAATATAGCTTGAAAGGACATAAGTGTGTCTACGCTACGGAAAAGAGTCACCATTGCACACAGTGTGGCAAAAGCTACCACTGCAAATATTTGCTTCAGACCCACATGTATATTCACACAGGAGAGAGACCATTTCATTGTAGTCATTGTGACAAGAGATATACATGTCCATCATCTCTGAAAAAACACATGCGCACCACACATACAGGAGAGGGGCTCTTCCATTGTACCCAATGTGGCAAAAAATTTAGCCAAGCGACTAATTTTAGAGAACATCAGCGCTTGCACACAGGAGAGACACCTTACAGCTGCTCTGAGTGTGGCATGGATTTCACCTCAGAGAGAAATCTGAACAGACACAAACTTCTTCACTCTAGTGATAAACCGTACCACTGCACACAATGTGACAAGAGTTACACTAGAGAGGACCAACTCAAAAATCACCAACGCACTCACACCAGTGAAAAGCTATTCCATTGTTCTCAATGTGATAAAAGTTATCATACACAGGCATCCCTTAAAACACACCAGCGCATTCACTCTGGAGAGAAGCCGTATTTGTGCTCTCAGTGTGGTAAAAGATTCACTCTCAAGGTACACCTTGAAATACACCAGCGTATTCACTAGACTTGTAGTCAAGACCGCTTAAACCAAGACCAAGACAATACCAAGACCAGAGGCTAACAAGACCGAGACAAGACCAAGACCAGAGCCTAACGAGACCGAGACGAGACCGAGACCAAGACAAATCGAGGCCGAGACCAAGACCGAGACCGGAAATAAAAAGCAGATGTTAGAAGTTAACTTGATTTGAAAAACAACATTGGTTAATATTCAACCCATATTAGAAAGTACTATTTCAACTGCCGGCAAAAATGTGGATAGGGATAGCAACCATGTGGGCAGAAACTAGAAAATAGAGAATGGCAATGTCAACTTCATTACATTCAATTCTACTCTACGTTGGCCTTGCTTCCACTGGTCTCATCACACTACCATTTCAAAATAGCAGATTTAATTTCTTTAACTACATTCATTTCACTGTAAATTTGGAATTAATCTACATTAATCTAGATTAAAATGGCTCATTTGAATTCAGATGAAGGCATTCATAATAGCATGTGCTCGGCTACTGAAATAATGACAAAAAGTCTTTAAGAGCGGGTTTCTCAAGCCAGGTTGCACATTAGAAATGTTTGAATGTTTTGTGTGTGTGTGTGTGTGTGTGTGTGTGTGTGTGTGTGTGTGTGTGTGCAATTTAGATAGCTAGCTCCTTTCAACTTTTAAAGCATTTAGGCTAAACATGCTGCTATAATCAGATGAATGTGGCACAATATAGGCCTACCTACTTGATTAATTGTTTAATTGAATATAAATTTAACATGGCCTGAGTTAATTTTGAGAACATACAATACAAGGATAAGCTAGCCTACTTTGTGAGGTGACAATGGGGCTGGTGTTCACTCCGTTTTGGGCAGGCTGCACTTTTACTGCTAGACGATTCTCATCACTACATGCGGTGACTGAGTTGTTGTTGGCCTAATGCAAAACCTGGAGCGGATTATCAGCGGTAAACATTCGCTATTCCATCAAGTGGAACGGATTCTTTCGGGATGCAAGAGACAACTTTGAGAACACATTAGCGGCGTTCATTTATCGCCCGATAACAGTCTGAGCCACCACTAATCATAATCTATTTATTCACATTCATAATATGCTCCCATAAACTTTCAGTTTTTATCAGGCAAGTGGAAATAAGACTACAATGCATTGCACATTTTACTATAGGGTGAAATGCATTTTTATTTCCATTCGTCCCGCGAGAGGTCTTAATGATAAGGTGATTTGATGATGAGTGAGAGTTCTAAATATTCCACTGTTTCACTTGTGCTGTTTGTCCTATACATTTTACGATCAAGAAAGAGTCCATATCACTCGCAGGAGACTTGACATTCACAAGAGTCCATGAACCACTAAATACGGGAGTTTTTGGGATGTCTGTGCCTAGCCTATACTAAATTGATCAAAATGAAACATTAAATATTTAATTCTCATAAAAAACATTAGAGATCAGATCACGTTAACGAGAATGACATCTCGCTCAGCCATAACACATGCCTACACATACATTCCATACACAAACATTCCATAATTAAATAGCCTTAGCGAATGGAAAGTAAACTTTTAGGAGAGTCATTTAGAGCTAGGCCTACATCTAACTGAATGTGCTTGGCTGTCTCTGTCACTGAGAGAGACCGGCCCATAAATGCATTTGAGAGCCTTGCTCTGCTGCAGCAAGGGGCGTCTTTTGTGCGCCCTCACTTTCGTTTTGATGCGTCTCAGTGTTTAGGCTAAATAGCCTAATTTAAATCGGCAACTCAGTCTCGTTAAATATATTTATTGCATTTATATATTTATTGCATTTATTTATCTTGTCTTGGTCTTGGTCTTGCAAGACACCAAGACAAGACCAAGGGATCCGAGACCAAGACAAGACCAAGACAATAGACGGTCAAGGCCGAGACGAGACCGAGACCACGTAAAATTGGTCTCGAGACCGGTCTCGAGACCAAGACCGGTCTTGAGACATACAACTCTAGTATTCACACAGGAGAAAAGCCATATGAGTGCCCTGAATGTGGCAAGAGTTTCTCTCAACAGGGAAATCTAAAAAAACATCAGCTCATTCATTCTGGTGAGAAGCCCTATCTCTGCACTTTGTGCAACAAGCGTTTCACTCAGAAGGGTGATTTAAAGAGACACCATCAAATCCACTTAGGAGAGAGGTCATTGCTCACGGTGTAACAAGTTTCCTGGAAATGAAAAGCTGAAGCAGTATGAAGCAGTAAGCATACGAGCAGTGTTGCAACTAAATAATAATTAACACAAATTTGACAAAACAGTGCATAGATGAAATAAAAACGAAACACGAAACTGACAAATTGGGCAACGTCAATTCTCGAAATCGCTGCTTGAAGATATCACAAAATGGTTTTATAATGTTTTGGTATAGCTGCCAAATTGGTATAGCTGCCAAATTGGGTCACGTCAATTTAAATAGCTGATTCTCAAAATCACTGCTTGAAAATATCGCAAAATGGTTTTATAATGTTTGGTATAGCAGCAGGGCTTGATCATTGGATGGTTGACTTCCAGAAAACATAAGTTTAAAGAGATTAATTGTTTCTGGAGAAAAAAAGGGAACTAATGTGCTGCATGTAAATTTGGGGAATTAAAGTAGGTGGTGAATCTGTAGTACTACCAAAACGGTAACACTTTCTATGACGCCAGTATTCATAGAGCATTATAAATGCATTCATAAAGGCTTATAACTACAGACATTAGAATTCATAACTGATTATATGTTCTCCTGACTGTTCTCATAAGGCATTATAATGTCTTCATATAAACCTTTATAAGTTGATGTATCACAAAGCATTATAACCCTCTTTAAACTTTTGATACTAGGGGAACATACCTCTTTAGTGTCTGTTATGGTGCCTTATTCACTTTCATGAGTAATTATGTGCTCATCATACTTTACTTAGGGTAGGCACTGAACACTTGTAACTCATCATTATACAGCATGAAGAAATCTAAATATAAAAGGACAAAATAACAAATTGAAGCATTATAATGCCTTATGTCAAATGAAGTTTCAATGATTTATAAGATAACATATAATGCTTTGAGTATAGACATGAGAATGTATAATCAGTTATGAACACAAATGTCATTAGTCATAAAACTTGTTGTTATAACCCTTTATGAATGCATGTATAATGCTCTATGAATACTGGGTTCATTGAAAGTGTTACCAAAAAGACTCTAAAAAACCTGACCAGTATGACAAGCGTTATGACGCCAACAGGTGGAGCAAGGCGTTCGCTACTCCCGGGTAGACCGACATAACGTGAAAGGCTTCCAAGCAGGTATAACTTTTGAATTATCATGGTGGAACCTCCAATTAAAAAAGATGTGATGTCGGAGGAAATAAAAGAAGAGGGGAGCATCACAGAACATGCCGGAGCCTAAAATTATGATAACCTATACTATGCGGCCTGTACTTTTCTGATGTGAAATATAGTTTTTTTTTTTTTTTTTTACTTAAAATTAAAATCGGGCTACAAGTTTGGTGGCTAAAATTTGGTGTGTATCAAATTCTGGAACAGTAAAGTAGATTGCCTAGAATTGGTAGGCTAGATATTGTGATGTCTTGGTGTTATGTAGGCTATGTAGTAAATACATTTCTGTAAAAGGACAATTCCACATTGTTTCTCTTTTTAGTCACATTTGTGATAAAATAAAATGCCATGCGCATACATTTATAGTTTTGTCTGTGTTTTTTTTGCTATTAAATGGATTAACTAGCTTTCCACATTATGCTGTGGTCTCTACGACTTGAACACTTTGTAAATTGAGAATTTTTTCATGTTTCAAGTGTTGAAGCCTCATAAAAACTCACAAAGAAATCACAATTTTTACATTTTACTGGTGTTATATAGAAATGCATATGAACACAAAACATAGGCCTACTGTAAAGTTAAACACCATTACTGTATATATATTAAAATATCTTTTTGTTTTACTGAATTGGGAGAAACGGCATGAAATCCATATCCATGTTGTCATATGTAATTTATTTATATCAGATATAAAGATATCAGAAATTGTGGATTAGGTTCCAAGGCTCTGAAACTGAAATATCGCTCCTTTTGTGTAAATGGAGGTCAGTTTCTGTAGAGGGCAGTGCTTGTTATCCAAAAGTTCCCCACTGACATACATACAAAATAATATTGTGAAACCAAGCCTACAATGTCACAATCAATTTTTCCTGGGTTGTGCGAAATCTTGGCTTGCCTACATTTCAAAACAACGGCATTATGGTAATGCAAAAGTATGTGCAACAAGCCCGTAGACCTAATTAATGCACGTAATGCCCTCTACCTTCAAAGTAGTGGTCCCCAAACTTTTTCTGAAGAGGGCCAGATCGCTCTGCTTGCCTCTTTCAGAGGGCCGGAGGCCAGCGATCTACCTTGTAAATTACAGTAGATGCACCTAGGCTACTTAATACAACAGGTCTATTTTAGCCTATTCAATGTAATCTATTGCTATTTAGAACTACAGTACAGACCAAAAGTTTGGACACACTTTTCCATTAAATTATTTAGCCTACTTTATTTTCATGACTGTTGCCTTCAGTGACAATCTACAAAATAAACAAACTTATGAATGAACACGTGGCATTATGTACTTAATAAAAAAAAAGTGTGAAATAACTGAAAACATGTTTTATATTCTTGTTTCATCGAAGTATCCTTTTTTTGTTTTGATAACTGCTTTGTCCTCTTTTTATTTTTTGGATGAGCTTCAAGAGGTTGTCACCTGAAATGGTTTTCCAACTGTCTTGAAGAGTTATTCATTCCCAGAGATGCTAAGAACTTGTCGGCTCTTTTGCCTTCACTCTACGGTCCAGCTCACCCCAAACCATCTTGATCGGGTTCAGGTCCAAAAGTTTGTCATAATCTCAAACTTTTTTGTTAAGCACATAATTTCATATGTGTTCATTCATAGTTTTGATGCCTTTAGTGAGAATCTACAATATAAATTGTCCTGGAAATAAATGAATTGCATTGAATGAGGGGGTGTGTCCAAACTTTTGGTCTGTACTGTATGTTGATTTACTTTTTTTTTTTTAAATTACCAGAATAGAATATTTTAATGCCATAACTTGGTTTTTGAAGTGAATTATTCATCCCTATATGTCCTATTACAAAACCTATTTTGCATTCCAACAGGTAGGCTAAAAGAGAAATTTAAAATAACACATAGCCTAAACACGCAAGGAATCTAAATACAGTTCTCATAAGAAATGCTGCATTTATCAATGGACCAAACCGGCTTCAAAAAAGAAAAAAAAAGAGTCTGCGCAACAGCGCCAAAATCCTCCGGTGGCCCAAACCGGAATTACATGTACTTGGTGGAAAATACATACAGTAGGAAATTGGAGGGCCACTTAAATTGACGTGGCGGGCCGTAGTTTGGGGACCCATGCTTCAAACCCAAATCCAAACTAACTATCCTATGCGAATGTGAGAAAAGAGTATCTCCTTTTTTTCTAGACACATCCTTGCCATATTATATCACAGATTAAAAAAAAAAAAATAAATAAAAATTGGTGCCCCCCTCAAGTAACACAGTGCCCGCCCACCAATTTGCGTCTGGCGCCGGGTCTGGCGGAGGGTCGTTTTGTCTGATGCTTCCAATGGGCTTATTTCACACATTCCAAGATTCTAAAACATTTTATGGTAGTAAATTGAACATTCTATCATTGAAATGCATTCAGTTTATTCGCATAGGCTAGCCTATAAAACCATCTTTAGCCTACCTCTTTGGGTATTCAAATCGCTTTTTTTTCAAGTCAGAAAAATGGATAAATGCAATGCATTTCAATGATAGAATCTTCAGTTTACTATTATGGAATGTTTTTAAAATCTCAGAATGTTCAGGTGTGAAATAAGCTCATA
>JAODXP020000016.1:9945793-9991005 GCA_027497455.2 Sardinella longiceps | reverse complement strand
TTAATTGATTGACTGATCTGGTTAATGAGTGTGCTCCCAATTATTGTGGATCCCTCTCAGGTGTGTGCCATGTGACTCTGCCATGTGATGTGTTATTTAAACCACACCTGAACCAATAAACAATTGATTGTGTGTTTCCAGCATGACCTGTCTCCATGTTCATTTCTAGACTGGTATCTAGTCAGCTCAGTTTAACAGGTTATGGGCCCAGATGCGTTTATGTTTGTGAAGATACCGAGTAGCAAAACCGTTTGTTTGCAAGTTTGAATGTGCGCCTCAAAGTTTGGAGTGCCAGCACCATGAGCGAAAAGGCAAGTTCGCGTTGGTCTCGCCTTGTGTTTGATGGAGACGAAAAGAACTATGAACTATGGGAGACAAAGTTTTTGGGCCATCTGCGGTTGCAGAAATTAAAGGACACAATTTTGGATGGGCCTGCTGAGGGTGCAAATGCAGCCACACTAGCTGCGGATGCAGCAAAGAATGCTGAAGCATATGCTGAACTGATCCAATTCCTCGATGACAAAAGTTTGTCCCTGGTCATGCGAGAGGCTACAGATGATGGACGTGGAGCACTCAAGATCCTGAGAGACTATTATGCTGGCAAGGGTAAGCCCCGCATTGTGAGTCTCTACACAGAACTGACTTCCCTGCAAAAGATGAGTGGTGAGAGTGTGACTGACTATGTCATACGTGCTGAGACTTCAATCACAGCGTTGAGGAATGCTGGAGAAGTATTGAGTGATGGACTATTGGTTGCAATGGTTCTGAAGGGGCTGCCAGAATCATTCAAGCCATTTTCCATTTTTGTCACCCAAATGGATGAGACGCTATCTTTTGCTGACTTTAAGACAAAGCTGCGGAGTTATGAGAACACTGAAGGTATGCGCACAGCCGTGACTGAAGACAATGTCATGGCGGCCCGGGCGCATCCAAAGAAGGCCTACGCTCCGGCAAGAGCAAGGCTGCAGAGCACTGAGAGTGACATTGAGTGTTTTCGCTGTGGCCAGAGAGGTCACAAGGCAAGACAGTGTCAGCGTGGTCAACAGTGGTACAGCCAGGGCAAGAGTTCCACACGGCGAGGAGGACGGAAACCGCAGCGGCAGGACAACGCACGTGGGGTGTACGAGGAGACAGACAACAGCTTTGCCTTCATGCTGGGGACCAATGATCGTCAGCCAGGGAGCTGTGTCACCAGGAACGGGCTGATGGTGGACACCGGTGCAACATCACACATCATCACCGACCTGGCCAAGTTCAAGAGCTTCGACGACCGATTTCAGGCCGAGACTCACTGTGTGGAGTTGGCCGATGGCACACGGTGTAAGGGGGTCGCAGAGCGCAGAGGAGAGGCAGAGGTGTGTCTGGTCGACAGCAGGGGGCGACACCTCAGGGCCACTCTCCAGCAGGCGCTATACATTCCCTCTTATCCCCAAGATATCTTCTCTGTGAGAGCTGCAACTTCCAGTGGGGCAACAGTGATCTTCAAGGAGGGTGAAGACGTCCTGCAGTACAAAGACGGTACACGTTTTCTTATTCATGAACATAACAGACTGTTCTATTTGCCTACTGTGCCAGTGAACAAAGACTTTGATGATCAATGTATGGCTTGTCATGATATTCAGACGTGGCATGAAATTTTGGGACACTGCAATTTTAATGATGTTCAAAAGTTAGAAAATGTTGTGGATGGTATGTCAATCACGGGTAAAGCACCCAAGTCTATGCAATGTGAAGTGTGTGTTCAAGGGAAATTCACTCAGAGCAGGAACAGGAAGCCTGATGTGAGGGCCAAGTCAGCTTTAGAGTTGGTACATACTGACTTAGCCGGCCCCATTGACCCAGAGTCCAGAGAAGGGTATAGGTATGCACTTTCCTTTACTGATGACTACTCAAGTGTTGTTAGTGTGTACTTTCTGAAGCATAAAAGTGACACAGTAGATGCCACAGAGAGGTTCCTAGCTGACACAGCCCCATACGGGAATGTTAAATGTATCAGATCTGACAATGGTACTGAGTTTACTGGACAAAGTTACCAAGCATTACTTCGCCGTAACAGAATCAGACATGAGACATCCGCACCACACTCGCCCCACCAGAATGGCACTGCTGAGCGTAGCTGGAGGACTCTTTTTGACATGGCTAGATGTATGCTCTTAGAAAGCCAATTACCTAAGAATCTATGGCCTTATGCAGTCCAGACAGCAGCAGTGGTAAGGAATAGATGTTTCAACAACCGCACCAGCCAGACACCTTACTTTATGCTGACAGGAAGGCGACCTAATATGTCAAGGATGCAGAAGTTTGGTACTGTATGTTATGCCTATAGACAGGACAGGAAGAAGCTAGACTCAAGGTCTGACAAAGGAATCTTCATTGGATATGACAAAAACAGTCCCGCCTACATGGTGTACTATCCTGACAGTAGGAAGGTGATGAAACACAGACTAGTCAAGTTTATGTCCAGTGTTGACGGACAGGAGACTGTTTCAGATGACGATGACGTTGGTGTGCAGTATAGTGACACCAGACCTGACTCTGACAAACCCAAGCAGCGTGACACCCTAGAGACGAGGCAAGGTCCATGCCAGATAAACCAACACCCAGTTGAGGTCAAGCGGGAATCCCATTCTCCAGAGCAGAGATACCCTAGTAGAGAGAGAAGGAGACCAGATTTTTATGGGGTGGAGAACGATCAGGCGCAGATCAGCATTGATTACTGCTATAAGATGGTTTCTAATGTACCTCAGACTTTCAGAGAAGCTATGAATTCATCTAACTCAAGAGAGTGGGTAGATGCAATGGATGAGGAGATGAAATCACTAAGGGATAACAACACATTTACTCTGACCACTCTACCTGAGGGCAAGAAAGCAGTGGGGGGTAGATGGGTGTATGCTATGAAGAGCAATGCTGATGGGTCTGATAAATATAAAGCCCGCTATGTAGCTAAGGGGTATAGTCAAGAGATGGGTGTGGACTATGGGGAAACTTTTTCACCTACTGCCAATCTAACTAGTGTACGAGTGTTAATGCAAAAGGCTGCTCAGGAGGATTTGATCCTCCATCAGATGGATGTTAAAACTGCCTACCTACATGCACCAATTGATTATGAAATTTACATGGAACAGCCAGAGGGGTATGATGTAAAATCTCAGACGGGTGAAAAAATGGTGTGTAAACTAGAGAAATCATTGTATGGGCTAAAGCAATCGGGTCGTAACTGGAACAAAATGCTGCATGATTATCTGTGTGAAAACATCTTTGTGCAAAATCCTGTTGATTATTGTGTTTACAAGAGAGAAACAGAACATGAGAAAGTGATAATATTGATATGGGTTGATGACCTGATTATTGCCGCCAGTGATGAGAAAGTTTTAAAAACTGTCAAAGAAATGCTGACTGGGAAATTCCAGATGAAAGATTTGGGCAGACTGAAGAATTTCCTAGGTATTACTTTTGACCAATGTGATGGGGGTGTGACCATGTCACAGCAGACTTATGTTTGTAAACTGTTGGAAAGGTTTGACATGCAAGATTGTAAACCCAGGTCAACTCCTTGTGAACCAAAGTTGAATTATAATGACTGTGATGAAAAGCTGAGTGATCCCAGGAAATACAGAGAGGCAGTGGGTAGCCTAATTTACCTTACTTCATGCACGAGACCTGATTTGAGCTATGTTGTTAGTAAACTATCACAGTATTTCAGTGAGCCAACCGAAGAGCAGTGGACAACTGTAAAGCATGTACTGAAATATCTGAAGGGCACAAATGACAAGATGCTCTGTTATAGGAAATGTGATGAAGGGTTAAGGGTGATCGCTTACAGTGATGCAGATTGGGCAGGTGATACAAATGACCGACGTAGTACATCTGGTTATTGTGTTAGCCTATGTAAGAATGGTCCTCTAATATCCTGGAAAACCAAAAAGCAGTCAACTGTAGCATTGTCAACATGTGAGGCCGAGTATATTGCATTGGCTGCTACTACACAAGAGTGTTTGCATTTGACTCAACTACTTAAACATCTTGATGATTATCAATATGGTGTGCCTATGATTTATGAAGACAACCAAGGTACGATTGCATTGGCAAAGAATCCTGTTAACAGACAGAGATGTAAGCATATTGATATCAAATACCATTTTGTGAGATCAACTGTAAACAATGGAAATGTGTTTTTAGAGTATTGCCCAACAGATCAGATGGTAGCTGACCTAATGACTAAACCTGTTACAAAAGTGAAGCTACTTACCTTTTCTACATTCTTGTTTGGGTTCTAATCTAAGATGAAATGTTGTTTGTTTCCATGATGTTTCTTTGTTTTGTTTTTGTAATTGTGAATAATATGTGAGCAAGTGGGGGTGTTAATTGATTGACTGATCTGGTTAATGAGTGTGCTCCCAATTATTGTGGATCCCTCTCAGGTGTGTGCCATGTGACTCTGCCATGTGATGTGTTATTTAAACCACACCTGAACCAATAAACAATTGATTGTGTGTTTCCAGCATGACCTGTCTCCATGTTCATTTCTAGACTGGTATCTAGTCAGCTCAGTTTAACACTTTTTTTTTCATTGGCTGGTGGATTATCCCCAATTTCTCACAAATACTGTTTTCTGATTGGCTGAGAGGGTGTCCTGTTATCTGGGATGTTTCTCTGGTAAAATAATTCATCATCTTTCATATTGCCATTTCATTGTCTATTCTGGACAATTCTCCTATTAGCAAATTACACTCCCAGTAGGCATTCTCTTTGTAAGTTGCTTTGGATAAAAGCGTCTGCTAAATGCATAAATGTAATGTAATTCATGGTTTTCAACCAAGAATGCATTGCTGGATAAAGTTGAGTACTGTGGAATTGGTCCAATGTGAGCTGGATTAGAAATGTTGGCCCATTTGATAGAAAACTAGATGTACCGCATGGCGGTACAAATTATGACCACCGCTCAGTTCTGCACATTCTCTGCCCTGTGTGCGTAAGGGTCTTTGGTGTTTTTTGCCCTCAATGGTGCCTTCCAGGCAGTGCTGCCTTCAAGGCACTAATCCACTCAGTTTAGGGTTAGGATGAAGGTTGAGGGGGTTAGGGTTAGAAATAGGGTAAGGGTAGTTCCTTTTAGGCTGTGCTGCCTGGAAGGTGCCGTTGGGGGCAAAAAACACCATTGAGCGTGTGTAAGACAGTAGGCCAATCATCCCAAACCAATAACCAATAACCTTGCGCTTAATAGCACCACCTAAAGGTCGTTGGCTGTACAGTCATTAAATGTAAATTTAAATTCATTTATTTTATAGCGCCCCATGGATGAAATTCCACAAAACTTGACATATTCCCACAAGATGTCAGGTTCATCATACACATTAAATTTGATGCATTTCATAACATCTGATCTAAAGATATGGGCAATTAAAGCAGTATAATATTATATTTTCATTTTTTACCATGGGGGTGAAAATCACAATCACAAATGACTGGTTATAAGCTAAGTTGATGTGTGCTCTTGTGACCAACATTCCATAAAAATTTCATCATCCTCAATGTCACGGGTCAGGTAGTTTTTTAGGAAAAACTGCATTTTTTGGGGTTTTGCGGCTCAAAGATGGAGTGGCCCCCCGGGGAACATGTGCCCCGGTGTTACGGTGTCCCGGGAATCGTTGACCAAAAATTCAGGAAGTAGATGACGGGAGAAAAAGAAAAAAAAAAACTTTGACAATCATTATATGACCGCTACGCTTGCTACGCTAGTGGCGGTCATAATAATTATACGGCCCCCCAAGTATTGATTATGTTAACATTTTCTCTGAGGCTCCTTGTCAGTACAAGGGCCTGATAATCTTCTTTATCCCACCCCTGAAGTAATTTCCCCCAAACTAGAACAGAGATCAACACTAAGTTCATGGGCAAGTCCTTACCAGTATCTGTGGACATGCTGCTACCAGACAATAATAATAATATATGTCAATAAAATGAGATTTGAAACACACACTTCTGTCTTATGCATTTTACTCCCCAGGCAGTGATGAATAATAAAATCACAGTCCAAATGCCAAATGTTTGTCTTCTTGAGTTCTATCTTCTGGTGAGTGTGGTACCATACGGATGTCCATTCAAGGCTGGGTGAGTTTGCATAGCCTGACATAGCCCGACCATAATACTGCTATTCACCCATATTCATGGTCTGGAGGTTCTTTAACCTGACACGATTATACTGCGGGGGTGACGACATTCACTTCTGGTTTGAAACGATTGGACAGCTCGTCTAATCAGCTTTGCTTATTGGCCGGTAGTACCGATGTAAACACACCCATGAAGACCGTCCCCAGACCATAGATACGGATGAACATTCGTATTATGGGCGGGCTATGTCAGGCTAGAGTTTGCATGCTTTGGTCATATTTTACATACAAGCTGATAAATAACTGAAGTCCACAGCGTGCATAAGGGTGTCACTCACTCACAGCACTCTCAGCTCTGTGGGAGTAAACATGACTTCAACAGGAATGGGTTTGCAAAAGCAGAGAGAAAATAAACATGGACATTGAGTTTATGCCCTCAAAGCACACTGATAAAAGGGACAGAACAACTGACTCTTTGACAGAATGTGACTCTGACCAATCAAACTTCTGCAAATGAAATCCCTCCCTCAGACTCACCTGTCCTGAAGGAGGAAGTAAAGCTCAGTAACAGACAGCAACTTTGTTCTCTAGTTCCAGAGAGGGTTAAAGCGGAGTATTCCATGATCTTTGCTGGTTCTCATCAACAGGAACTCCTGCAGCAGGTTAGGGGAAAGTGAACATATGAAAAAGAACCTAATTGTTTTCAAAAAAAGGGCAAGAAAGTGGCAATGGTTTCTAATCTAAGAGAAACCCAAAGGATTTTGCAGGTCGTGTTTTTCTGAAAACAGAAAGTGAAAGTACAGTCTGTGAGGTGACTACAGCGAGGGGTGCTTGAACTAAAATCACTGTATTGGACTATGGCTTCAAAGCTAGAAGAAGAGATCACCTGTCCTGTGTGCACTGACATCTACAAGGATCCTGCTGTCCTGTTCTGCAGTCATAGTGTCTGTAGGGCCTGTCTGAAGCAATTCTGGGAAACTAAACCCTCCAGAGAATGTCCAGTCTGCAGGAGAAGATCATCAAAGGTGCAGCCACTGACCAACCTGGCTCTAATAAACTTGTGTGAGGTGTACTTACAGGAGAGAAGTCAGAGAGGAGCACAGTGCAGTCTTCATGATGATAAACTCAGACTGTTTTGTCATGATGATCAGCAACTTGTGTGTTACTCGTGTCGAGACTCCAAACTCCACAGAAATCACCAGTTCAGTCCTGTTGATGAAGCAGCAGCTGATAGAAAGGTAGGTTTGAATAATAGTTAGGAAATTTAGAATAAATATATTGTTCTGCATGTCAACTGTTGCCATCTCTGTGACTCAATACTGCAGCAATCTTGTTTCTTGGTAGTGAACCATGTCAAAAACATAGCACATAATATTAAATTTTGATCAGGAGATTCAACAATGTTTGCTCTGTTTCCATTTGGGCAATTTCATATCAGTTGAAACGGGCCGTCATCATGGTCCTTAAATTCTTCTGATTTTCTGTCAAATATTCTTAAAAATCTTCTATAAAAAAACGATTTTCCAGCTTGATATATTGTATAGTTTCTGAGATATGGCTCTTCAAAAATGGATCCAAACACAGCCTTACAAAGCACTACATTTTTTAAAAGCCCTCTAAAGAATTGAACACTGGGGCAGTACCCTGCTAGTTGTCTAATATCACATTGAAATGACTAAAGTTCCAAAAATGTGAGTTTAGCACATTCATGATATGAGAACAAAAACTTTTTTGTTGTTGTTGCTTCAGAAAAATAATCTTGGTTTGTTTCCATGAATGGAATGGTCTTCAATGGTGGGAAGGACTGTAATTTTAATGTGATATTAGACAGCTAGACGGGCGACTGCCACAGCATTCAATTTTTTTTGGAATGGATGTTGTTACATTAGAGGAGGAGAGGGGTTTAAAAATGTAGTGCTTATGGAAATGGGATGTTCAGCATGTTATAAGGCTGCTACTACTGATGTTTGAAGAGCCATATCTGTTAGGGCTGGGCGATATGGCAAAAAAAGTTATCACGATTTATTTTCTCAGATTGAACGATCTCGATTTTTAATCACGATCATGAATGATATAACGTAACCCCCCCCCCCCCCCCCCCAAAAAAAAAAGTACAAATAAATAAATTTAAATTTCAAATAAATTTAAAAAAAATAAATAAATAAATAAAAAAAAACACTGATATAGGCTTTTCTACTGATCTTGTCATTACACTGGCTCATATGCAATTGCAAACGGCCTACAGAATACCCCTACAGATAGGCTACTGCAATTTATTGATCTAATTATGGTATCCCAAAATGCATAAACTTTCATAAACTGTCTTTTAAATGAGTATAGCAGAAACATGATACACATTAATTTGTACCAGACAAGGTGAAATATGGTGTGATGCATACAATGCATGCGCATACTGTAATAACCTGCAAGTTTGTGTGATAATGATGTTTTGTTATCTGTTAAGTTTCCTAGGTTGCTATGTGCCTTTTTGGGGAATTAAGGGGTGGAGTTTATGTGTGCCTGCGTGTGTGTGTGTGTGTGTGTGTGTGTGTGTGTGTGTGTGTGCGCGCGCGCGCAGGTGCGAGAGAGTGAGTGTGAGAATTGGAAGAGAGGCAGTTGCATTGCCGCTGTATTGGTAGTTCTAAAAGCGGGAGTTGTGGCTAAAACAGCAACTCGTTCTTGTTGTATGTGTCTACAATAAAGAAAGAGAAGTTCACCCTGTTAAAACGTGTCCAGCAGTAGGCCATCACAATACTTTAATTCAGGGTGAAATGCGTTTATTGATTCCGTTCGCTCTGCAGGAGGCTTTCATTTTAATGACGAGTTGATTTCATATTAGACAAAGATAGTCTTTGCGTCTGCAACTCTGCATAAATATAGGCTAGAGGACGGATGTCCAACACTCTTGGAGTTGAAGATGACAAAACTTCGGAAAAAACGTTTATGTCTCGCATAACCCCTTGGTCACACGGGCGATAATATTACTGGTGTTGGGAGACTAGTTCCCATTCATTTTCAATGACGGTAGGCAACAGCGATTAACGGCGAGCAACTGAGCAACAGATCGCCTGGTGGGCGGGGAAAAAATAGAAATGCAGGCTATTTTCTGCAAAAGTTGGGCGATTTAACCAGGCGATTTGTCATAAACGCCAATCAGAGTGAAGCCATGCGTGACGGCATACTTTCAAAAAGAATTTTGATCTGACACCTGTCATGGCGGAGCTCACTCAAAAATCGCATTTAGCTGTTGACAACCTAACAAGTTAAGGACTTATGACTTGATATTTTGTAAAACGAGGCGGCAAATGAGGTAAGATAAAACTGAAAACATGGGTTTTGTAACACAAAAATACATCTGTGGCGATATACGTTGTCGCTACCAGACGCATATTTTAGCAACGAACGGTAGCAACTAACTTCATACGAGTCACGCCTCCTTGGCAACTGAGTTGCTTGTTCAAATAGAGTGTGAGAGTGAGGTTCCGGAAGTGTCTTTAGCGTTCGTCGGGGCGAGTGAGAATTTGATTATAACCCACGCTGTCTTAACCACACATTCTACACGTCTAACTAGCTACGGCAAGACATAATGAGTGCCTGTGCTTACCTAGACACCAAAAGTTCATGAGATCTCAATTTAGTTTCTGAACAAAGGTCCTTTTTCTGCGATGTCCCAATGAAGTACTTCATTACCCATGTTCCCGAGCAATCCCACAATCCCACTGCAACGTATCTGATTGGTGGACCTTTTTGAAGCCCGCGAAAATCAACGTTAGGACGTCGGTGCAGATGATCAGCCCTGATCAGCCCTTGCTATGCTAGTGCTAATGTTGCTATTCTAGAGCCCTGGGGGACCGCTAGACATTGACAGCAACGGACGCCAGCGGTAGGCTTCCCAGACAGCACGCGCCATCTTCCCGATAGTGCTTCCTATCAAACCGGCTGTGTATAATCACGACCTCAGGTAAGTTTGGTTTGTGTAAAATCATGATATGATGTGATATTATATGATACGATTTGTTTTGGTATCGATATAATGCATATAATTAATTACAAGACGATGTAAGTTAAGTTTTGGTAAACCGCATCAAAGTTTCAAGATGTGTTAGCTGCTAACTTGCTAAGTATAGTTAACAAGATGATGCACTCAATAGTAAAATATTATTATGATAACCTGTTGTGGTTCGTTTAGCCTATTTGTGTCTTATTTCCTCTTGCTGCTTTATTTATTTTGTTTAGGCGCTGTGTTAAGAAATTCAGACATTCCCACGACTCGGATGACTGCGTTATGAAAAGTAAGTTTACGATGTGGTTAGCATAGCTCATAGACATATATACAGCATGATAGCTTTTATGAGCAGCTACGATTCATGTTTGTTTTCTCATAGTAGAAGTGATTATATGACAACCCTTGACGTCTGTTGTGGTTACATTATTTGTGTCTTACTTTGCCCTTTTGCTTTATTTGTTTTGTTTAGGTATGGTGTTCAATGTAGGCTTTAATATCACTGATGCTGACGCTGATGCAAGCTGCAGGTCGGACAAGCCTAAACATCGCTTAGCCCAAGGTGGCGAAAATGTAGCCTATGACTTGTTTGCCTTGTAATGTCACATATTTCAAAATAAATTATATTTCTGAACCATCGGTCTCTTCACTTGTGAAACATAAGGTTCATGGTGGGCTGCTGCTAAAGAAAAGTTAAGTAAAGCCAATATTTTAAACCGGGGCATTGTTTTGTGGTACAGGGGTAGCTTGTGGCTTCTGTCAAGGCTAGCATGAAGGACAAGAAAGTTGTGGTGAGTTGTGCTAGCAAAGCATTTAGCTCATGGCTAAGAGGAAGGAGCCTAAAGATCTTGAGATTTTATTTCTGACCTCGCATTCAGAGATTAACGTGCTTGGTTTAACAAAACCAAATGCTCTGACCATAAAGAGGAGTGAGCAGGCAGGGAGATATATTTTTGCTCGCATGCAACACAGCACCTTAATGAAAGGCTAGTTTTCCTGATCCCTAGCTAACAGGCTATCGCTAACTGGCTAACGTACCTTGCTAATGTAACGTTACCAGGCTTGACCTGGAGGAAATTGCTAACGACTACACCTTACCAGCAAGGCTAACGGTAACGTCAAGCGAATGGTACACTTAAATAACGTTGAATAAAGAGTTGTGTATGGTTATTTGGCTTCTGATGCAAAAATTATTTACAAAGAGCAGATATTGACAAAAAATACTAGTATTCGATGACGGAGCACGACCGCGTGCCTATCGTTGACCTGAGCAGATACCAATGACCGTTAAAGGAAATCGTCGGCTGGATATGGAGTAAGTAGTGGCTTATGGGTAGTGTATTTTTTGCATTGAGGGGAAATGAAAAGGACACACGTTTGTACCATAGGTTTTTTTTGGTATTTTCGTTTGTTTTTTCACTCGACACGAAAGATCAGATGCTTATCATGTACCCCGTAGCTGGTTAGACACAGTGGACAATTAGAACCCTATTTGAACCGGGCCTTTCGAAACGCCTATGGCAAAATTAAAGGGGGAGTCACTTCCGGGAACCAGACCTCCGTAGACGGCTCAAATTGACTTTCACACTCTATTGCCCAGTTGCCTTCCCGTGTGACCACAGGGTAAGGGTGAATGGGAACCGTAGATAAACGTTGCAACCGCTAAATGCGTCCCACTATTTCTCCCTTCCTCGCCTGTTTTACCGTCAACAACACTCTACACTTGCAATTTAATGTTTTAACGATCGCGCAAGACTTTCACTCGTGGCTGTCCGTGTACCAACATCTAACTATGGAATGCTCCCAGAATTTCCTAAAGACTATAGATATGCGTGTCTTCATAAATAGGCCTACCCGAAACGACGGCTAAGTTCTCTCTGGTAACGTTAGGCTTGCTCACAGCGGTGCAGGGAACTTGGATTGTTAGAAGCAGTTGGCGCGCACCTTTCCAACATGTAACGCACGTGATCGAGAAAATATGTCCACAGCTGATCACCGTGATCGAACGAAATTTGATCGCGATCCCTAATCGAGATCGCATAATCGCCCAGCCCTAATATCTCTGATATTTTGGTTTTATCATTAAGACACAGAAAAATATTAGAACAAAAATCAGACTAATTTGAGGACCATGGAGTTGAAATCAAGATTTTGGTGTTGATTTGACACGGAATTGCCCATTTATCAATTCTCAGAAAAGTTGAGATACTAAATAAAGTGGATTTACAATATTCCTGGGATGGATATGCTTTGGTGGTACTGGTAGTCATCATTCTCTCTCTCTCTCTCTCTCTCCCTCCCTTTCCTGGGATTCAGGAAGAGATCAGAATCAAACTAGACCCCTTAAAGGAGAAGTTGGAGTCTTTTGAAAAAGTGAAACTCATCTGTGATGAATCAGCCACATACATTAAGGTGGGAATCTTGACTTGTGTCAATCACAAACAAAGATGCTGCAGATTTCAATTCAGACTAATTCTAAAGTGATTGTTCTTGAACTTAAACATAACTCTAAACCCTTGTCCTTGCTGACCTTATTCCAGACTCAGGCACAGCACACAGAGAGGCAGATCAAGGAAGAGTTTGAGAAGCTTCACCAGTTTCTACGAGATGAAGAGGCAGCCAGGATAGCTGCACTGAGAGAGGAAGAGGAGCACAAAAGTCAGATGGTGAAGGAGAAGATTGAGAAGATGAGCAGAGAGATCTCATCTCTTTCAAACATAATCAGAGACATTGAAGAGCAGATGGGAGCTGATGATGTCACGTTCCTGCAGGTGAGAACTATACAGTTTGGATGTGTGTGTGTGTGTGTGTGTGTGTTGCAGCCTGATTCCCCTCCCCCCCACACACACACACACACACACTAACCCTTTACAGTATTGTAGTTTTATTAATTAATTACATCCTTGGAGACTGTCACCAGATCCCTCCCCATTGTCTTGTCTTTAAACCCTCCTAAATCAGTTAACAGGTGGATCATCTTCTCTCGCCTCCCGTACCCGTTTACTCTGTTATCATATAATTGCTAAACTGAGGTGTGATGTCTTGGCTCAGGAGCCAAGGCAAAAAGATTGATGCAGTGTGTAAAATCCAAATAATATGTAATTTATTGAGTTGAAATGAACAGTCAAAGACAAACTAAATCAAACAAGAGGAGTGTGGTAGCCTGGCACGCCCTCCCAGTGACGTAAAACCTTCGGCGTTGCTGTCGCTGGTCTGGCCAGCTGCTGATCGGGCAGGACTTCTGAAATTCCCCTTGATCGAGAACCAATCAACTTTGAGCAGCTCCAACGGCTCTCGGTCCTGTTCAAGCAATTCCCTTCGCGTCACATACGTCAGAGGAAAGAGTGGTGTGATTGGTTTTGCTTCGGCACATTTTCTAACATCGACCAGTAGCAAACCGAGGCAATTGAGGGAGGCGGGTCAACCATGCGCTTTAAGAAACTTTGTTATACGGGCTCTTGGTCAGACCAAAGTCTCGTAGAGCTTTGAAAGTGGATGGCAATCAGGCTAGGAGTGTGGCGCCCCAGAGGGGGAGAGGGGGGAACTGCTTTTACTGGAAAAACATGTAGACATCAGGGCCAGGAGTTTGCAAAAATTATGTTGGGCTGTGACCACAGCTACGAAGTCACAATGCAGACAGGGCCAGCGGACCATCACACAATTTACAAAGCCGATCTGCTGGCACGGTGTGTGTGTGTGTGCATGTTTGTCTGGGCATCTAAGGAAAATAGTAGCTTTTTTAACATTTTCTACTTTTTTCTTTTCTAGAACTACAAGAGCACAGTGGAAAGGTGAGTGATCTGCCTCCTGTCTCTCTCTTCTCTGTGGTTCTGAACCCAAACCCACAGCAGCACTGACTCCTGAATGTTATTCCAGAGCCCAGTGCACACTGCAGGATCCAGAGAGGGTTTCGGGAGCTCTGATCAATGTGGCAAAGCACCTGGGCAACCTGAAGTTCAGAGTCTGGGAGAAGATGCAGGAGATTGTTCAGTACAGTGAGTGTAAACACAATAACATTCCTTAATAGTGTTTGGCCAAGTATATGAAAATAAGCACAAATACCAAACATATAGAGTTGATACGGTACATGCCACAGAGAGACACAAAAACACAAACACACAGTAACTTTGAAACAATGTATACAATGAACAATTACAACACAGTGGTAATAAAATGAACAGATTCCAAATGTGATGAGTTTCTTACACAAATACACACATTCAAACCCCCCCCCCCCCAACCACCACACACACACACACTCACACAAACAAATTGCACACACTCACACACACATTCTCTCAGAGACCCTCTCTCACACACAACACTTACACTACACATACACACACACACACACACACACACACACACACACACACACTCACACAAAGAAAGGGCCCTATCATGCACAGGTGCAGTGTGCCTTCACGAATGGTGCAAGCTGTCTTTGCTATTTTCAGGTGAACACATGATTAATTTTTCTGCCAAAGATGCACATTGTCTAAATATCAAATGACATCAAAGATCATGGAATACTGAAGATAGAGCAGCATAATATGTTTCAATGGGACCAAACCTGACCACTTCCAGTCTGCATAAGTGCATTATATTAAAATAGCCACACTTGTGCTTCACACTGGTGAGAATGTGCTATAGATCATAAATATATGGTACACACATTCAGACTTATACACACAGAGACACACCATACATACACACACACACTCAAACACACATATTCATCATATATTGACATTCACACACACTTCACAGACAGACACACTCACATTCACACAGATGCGCGCACACACACACACACACGTAGCACATAGAGGCCAAGGCAAATGACCTCTACACACACACATACTCACACATTGGATGGATTGCTGTGGAGATGGAGTGAAAAGCTGGAGAGAGTGATAGAGATGGACATGGTAAACGAGTGATGGAAACAGAGATGGTAAACGAGTGATGGTAAGCAGTGAGAATCTGCAGAAGTGTTACTCCACCATCATTCCACTAACACCCCCTCTCCTCTCCTGTGAGTAAACTCCTGCACAGCTGGGATCCCTTCATACTGATGACTAAAGAGTATTTCACTGTTCCTACTTCTCCTGCCATTACACTTGGTAACACCACTATTAATAATGACCATCATTCACATCCTCATCACACATCACTCAGTGTTCAGCTCATGTGTGTGTGTTCTTTCTCTCTGCAGCCCCTGTCACTCTGGATCCCAACACTGCAAACACATGGCTCATCCTGTCTGAGGATCTGACCAGTGTGAGATGTGGTGATGAGAGACAGCAGCTTCCTGATAACCCAGAGAGATTTGATGAGTATCTCAGTGTCCTGGGCTCTGAGGGCTTTAACTCAGGGACTCACTGCTGGGATGTGGAGGTTGGAGAGAATACATGGTGGCAAGTGGGAGTGAAGACAGAGTCTAGTCAGAAGAAGGGACAGTATAGTAATGATGTGAGTGGACGGTTGAATGTGTGTTTTAAAGATGGTGATTATACAGCAGATGCTCCACCACAGCCCTCCACTACAGCCCCAGTGAAGCAGAAACTCCAGAGGATCAGAGTGCAGCTGGACTCGGACAGAGGAAAACTCTCATTCTCTGACCCTGATAGTAACACACACCTACACACACTCACACACACTTTCACAGAGAGAGTGTTTCCATACATGAATGTTAATAAGGGGTGTCCTCTGAGGATCTTACCAGTGAAGGTGTCAGTCACACTAGAGCAGCCCAGCTGATGGAATCTCTGTCTGGACCAGCACTGAACCAGAGAGACAGAGATGAAGATCATGTAGCACTACACACACACACACACACACACACACACACACACCTTGTCGCAACAGATGTTGTCATTGTATCCCCAAAGATATGTAGGCCTATCATATCATGCCCAAAACTGATGTGTGTCTCCTCTGTCCACACTGATGAAAGAATCAGGACTTGTCAGCAGGGAGAGATGAACCTGGAGCACACTGACTTCATCTGTTCTGTGTTAATGATGCTCTGATTGTCATCAGTCTCTGATGCTGTGGTTGTCAATTTTTTGTCTTGATTTCAGAAAGAAAATAAAATAATGTAGGCTAATAAATGTCTTTCATAATATTCAGTGAAAAGTGCAATTGTATTAATAACTAGCATATTTCCAGATGTACAGTACTGTACAAATGTTATCAAAGTAAATGTGTGTGAATGAGTGTGTTTACTAAACATGAGAATGAGAAAGAAAACATTCAGAATTATGCACTCATTAAATATCATCACCCCATCTAGAACTGTGAGTCTCCAAACAAGGAAAGAGATTTAGGAAGGGGAGGTGATTTTAACAAGAATGTCAAACTCGTGACAGCCATTCTTTGTCTTTTTTAATTCATGTTACATAAATGATTATTATTATTAGGCTTCACTGTAATGATTGCAGCACTACTGTGTGTCCAGTGTGAAAAATAAACATTTCATAAGCAGGATTGTTTTTTCTCCAGTGATGAATATAGGAATGTCCTATTAAACTGTGGAATCATATTCCCTGCTTAAGGTGTCATATTTTAGCTTGTTCAGGCCTGTGTGTTTTGAGTGTCATGTGCATGGGTTTCAGAGACTGCACTCTTAGCTACTTCCTCAATGCATTATATATGGCTGTTACACTGTGTATATGAGTATATATGGCTGTTACACTGACCAATAGAATTTACAAACTAACAAATTCCAAAATGTGATGAGTTCCTTACAGAAATAGGCTACACGCCCCCACATCCACAAGCACAACACACACACATTTTTCTCACTTCACACACTTATTATGGTAGACTGTCTTGAATGGAAGAGCAGATTAACTTTCATTTTCTTTGTTGGCATTGAATTAATTATTCCGAAATATAACAGGTCAAAATCATAAAACATAACCTCCTTGGGGGAGGTAGAAACACATAAATGTCATACCTTCAGTCCTGTATACTGTGTGTGTGTGTGTGTGTGTGTGTGTGTGTGTGTGTGTGTGTGTGTGTATGATGATGATCTGTGTGAATTTGTGAAGCTTGTAAATATAATTCGTAACATATGTCCCAATCCTTATTCCAGTTACTCAGACGCACAAAGATGGGAGTATCTTGCACAGAGTCAAACATGAAACCATTCATCATGAGAAGAGAAAGTCTGTGTGAGGGCAGTGTCACCGTCTGTGTCTAATCCACTGATTCAGTGTCAGTTTGTGTCTCACTAACAGTCACAGGAAACAGGCAAATCCAAGGCACATGTAGGCCTACTGTCACACACTGAGACAGGTACAGTACATAAACTGCTCATGAGTGACTGACTGAAGTGAAAAAAGAAACTGTTTAAGACACATAGCAAAACTAACCAATCAGAGTCCCTCTTTACTAGAGCCCTGCCCCCTCACTTGTCCTGAAGGAGGAAGTGTAACGTTAGCTGGGAGAGAGGGAGAGGACTGGAGGTAACATTACATGTGACTGATATAGCTTGTCATGGTCTGGAAAGTGAAAGTAAAGTTCAACATTACAAACCTGAAATATAGCAGGAAAGATGGCATCCAAGTCTGAGGAGGACTACTGTTGTCCTGTGTGCTGTGACATCTACAAGGATCCAGTCATCACTTCATGCAGTCACAGTGTGTGTAAAGTCTGTCTGCAGCAGTTCTGGGAGACTAAAGGATCCAGAGAATGTCCAGTCTGTCGGAGTATATTTTCAAAGGATGACATTACACTTCCACCTATTCTGGCTCTAAGGAACCTGTGTGAGACATTTCTAAAGGTGAGAAGTCAGAGAGCTTCAAACTCCTTTTCTGTCCCCTGCTGTTACTCAAACAATTGACCTCTTGCACAGGAGCAAAAATAAGGAAACCCAAACAGGGCTACTTAGTCAATGGCAGGGATGCAGTGTGATAAAGTATACGTGTTTAAATTGAATAATTGTAAAATTTGCTTAATAGGCTTTCATGCTCTGACTTTGTCTAATGTTAACTAATTCATTCCAGAATGAGCTCAATACCAAACTGCAGCCCTTACAGGAGAAGCTGAAGACCTTTGAAAAAGTGAAAATCATCTGTGACCAAACAGCAGCACATATTAAAGTCAGACATAATATCAAAATATAACGCTGGTAGCGTATATAAACTGAAAAATACTAATGAGATTGGAGCTCCATTTGTCATCATTGTCATGTTTTATCCAGACTCAGGTCCAGCACACAGAGAAACAGATTAAGCAGGAATTTGAGAAGCTTCACCAGTTTCTACGAGATGAAGAGGCAGCCAGAATAGCTGCACTGAGGGAGGAAGAGGAGCAGAAGAGTCAGATGATGAAGGAGAAGATTGAGAAGATGAGCAGAGAGATCCCATCTCTTTCAGACACAATCAGAGCCATAGAAGAGCTGATGGGGGCTGATGACTTTGCATTCATGCGGGTAGGAACCCCTTTGGATGTCTATTACTGGATTAAAGAGTGTATATGAAAGTGGGGTAACACATTTGATGATGAAACCTCTGGATGTTACAACCCGTTTATGCTACACACACACACACACACACACACACACACACACACACAAACACATACGTGCAAGTAACACACAAGGAGAGTATATACACTCACACACACACACACACATTACTATTTGACATATTTCCTCTGCTCTTATTTCCCAGAACTACAAGAGTACAGTGGAAAGGTGAGTGATCTGCCTCCTGTCTCTCTCTTCTCTGTGGTTCTGAACCCAAACCCACAGCAGCACTGAATCCTGAATGTTATTCCAGAGCCCAGTGCGCACTGCAACTGCAGGATCCAGAAACGGTTTCAGGAGCTCTGATCAATGTGGCGAAGCACCTGGGCAACCTGAAGTTCAGAGTCTGGGAAAAGATGCAGGAGATTGCTCCGTACTGTGAGTTAAAAATACTGTACACACACACACACACACACACACACACACACACACACACACACACACACATATGCAAACATACTGTGTCATCAGATAGAGTGGTAGAGTGTTGTTTGTGAGTTTGAGACGGTTTGTTTGTTTGTTTGTTTGTTTGTTTGTTTGTGTGTGTGTGTTTGTTTGTGTGTGTGTGTCTGTCTGTCACAGAGAAGTAGTGTGTAATTTGTGTGTATTTGATTGCTTGTGATATAGTGTGAGTGTTATATATATATAGAAGGTTTGCTCTCAAAAAAAAAAATGTGGTAATGGAGTTTTTCCTCCTGAGTCTATAGGGTTTGTGTATTTGTATATTTGGGTATGTGATTCCAAAAGTAGCATTGGCTATAAAAATGTATCTATTTAAATGAGTGAGAATGAATTACACATCACACAGTAGATCTAGTACTGAAATTTCATCCTGCAAATGGATGATAGAAAATTTGTCTGTGAAAATTATAGGTCTAGCCTGTATCATAATGTGTGGTGATTTTTGCAAGTTCTTAGATGGAACCCCGGCCAGCCCCACCCCTAAATTAATAAATAAAACTTAATTTAAAATTAAAATAAAAAAATGTGGGCGATCTCTACACTGAAATTGAACCCCCTTATTCTCAAGCAAGTACATTACTAGTGGTACCATTGTGTGCTTCTGGTTGTTTAGTTTAATTTCATACCAAATACATCCATTGTAGGAGCTTGTATACCAATACCAAAGCTTCCGAAAGACAATGAAGCAAAACCGCGTCACCCGCGATCTTATTTTTCAGCGTTCGCGAATACATTTGTATCTTTGTCATGTAAAAATAAAATGCTAAACATTGGTATGGACTATTTTGTCTTCCCAAAATATTGGTTGTGACATGTCCCTATGGTCCATATGCAAACATACGCCCTTGCCACTATCAATAATGATCATCATTCACATCCTCATCACACAGTGTTCAGCTCATGTGTGTGTTCTTTCTCTCTGCAGCTCCTGTCACTCTGGATCCCAACACTGCATTCCCTCGTGGCATCCTGTCTGAGGATCTGACCAGTGTGAGACGTGGTGATGAGGAGCTGCAGCTTCCTGAGAACCCAGAGAGATTGGACAGGTATATCAGTGTCCTGGGCTCTGAGGGCTTTAACTCAGGGACTCACTGCTGGGATGTGGAGGTCGGGGAGGGCACAAAGTGGCACGCGGGAGTGAAGACCGAGTCTGGCCAGAGGAAGGGAGATTATGTGGAAGAGGTGAGTGGAGAGTTCTTTGTGTATTATTACTATGGTAAATATACATCAATTACTCCAGAAATTGACACAATCTTCTCAGTGGAGCAGAAACTCCAGAGGATCAGAGTGCAGCTGGACTGGGACAGAGGAGAACTCTCATTCTCTGACCCTGATAATAACACACACCTACACACACTCACACACACTTTCACTGAGAGAATGTTTCCATACTTTAATGTTGGGATTGTGTGTCCTCTGAGGATCTTACCAGTGAAGGTCTCAGTCACACTAGAGCAGCCCAGCTGATGGAGTCTCTGTCTGGACTAGCACTGAACCAGAGAGAGAGAGATGGAGACCAGAGAGAGAGATTGTGTTCAGTCATGAAGCACTACACACACACACACGAGGATCATGTGTGGTCAAGGATTGTGTGTGTGTGTGTTTATGTTGTTATATAGGAGAGATATTGTATATTATGATCAACCCTGAGTGTGTTTCTTGACCACACTGATGAAAGTATCAGGACTGGTCAGCAGCAAGAGATGAATCTGGAGCACACTGACCTCATCTGTCTGAGTTATTAGCCCCGGTTGCATGGTTACATGTCTCATCAGATTGGTATATTCTGAATAAGCTATTCTGAACAAAACGTGTGTGTACATGCAGAGTAAACAAGATCTGAATCTATAATAGACATTATGTTGGCCATGTGACATAAGATTCTCTAATGTGATCAGTTTCTGATGCTGTTTGTCAAATTCGTTTTAGGTTTATGGTGAAAAGAGATCTTTAAAAGAAAGAATAAATGCTTTTGTAATTCATCAGGTGTTCAGTGAAAAGTGGATTTCATTCATAATTACATTTCCATTTATACTGTACAAATGTGTGGTCAGTCAATTTTATTCTGTATCGAAAATAAATGAGTATGAATATTTGTGTGAGTAAGTGTGTTTAGCCTACAGAACATGAGTGTCAGCACTGAGAGATCAGCATTGCTCTGCAGTGAATGAAAAACACATTCAGAATGATCACAACAAATGGCATCAGCATCAGCCCAGCTAAGCCTGCTGGGAGTCTCCAAACAAGGAAAGAGATGGGGATGTGGTGACGTTACCCAGTTACCCAGACGTTACCTCAGAACTCATGACAGCCACTCTGTGTTCTAATTTTTATGGTGCTACATTATTATTAGACTACACCATGATATGCTGGTGGCGTTGAACTCTGTGTGGCAAGTATCTATGATGAGCAGGATAATTTTTTGTCCACCATGTCAATATGGGAGAAGAAGGTTCTTCACATTAGAATCCTGTTTGCCTTATCATGACTTTTTTCATTGGCTGGTAGCCTGGGAGTTCCCATGCTCCTATACGCGCTTATTTCATTTCACTCTGCAAAGCAGCATGGTGACCATGGCCGATTCGTAAACGATGCTTCCGCGACGACAAATGCAATAGGTAGGTCTCCAGACTAAATATCACTTGTGATTTTAGTTTGGCATTCGCCAGGCTAATTGGCTGGTGGATTCTCCTTAATTCAACACCCAGAGAAATTAAACACTATTTTCTGATGTTTATCACTGCGAAATACAGTTCCTATCCAGCTTTATTTGTCTTTTTGTTGTGCTATTGGTATTACTATGCCGAAAAAATAGTTCCACAATGTTCAAAATACCAGGTAATACATGACAGAAACTGGATTTCACCACAATAATTGTTTTGAAACATCAACAGACACCACTAATCACTTGGTGAGCAACACATGTTTGAAAATAAATGTTTAAGGTTGTTTTAAGGACATTATCAGACATGCATAAAGCAAGACATTCTGAAACAGAAAAGGGGAGATTCTAAATGAGCCAAATATCCGAGACAGGACCAATTGTCAAAATGTTGGTGTCAATGATTCTATTTCAGCCTAGACACTCCAGAAAAGAGGCTAAACATGCTATGAAGTGAACTTCCCCTTTAAGAAGCAAGTTGGACTTGAGTCGGAGTCCTGGACTCATGTACTGCTAGCCTGACACACACACACACACACACTCACCTGTTAGGCGATCACTGCACATGAATGTAAAAGGTGAGTAAACCCTGTGAATGACTTTTTCATGATTAACTTATCAGTGTTCCCCTCTCCTATGCCCCTCCCTCTTTCTCCCCTCATGTTCATAAATGAGGAAGTACACCTGAGTGGATCAGACAGTTCAGATGAGTAGAGCAGTGTTACAGACTCTGGGTCATCAGACAGTTTAGCTGGGCAGTCTCAGGGTCATCAGGTGGTTATGATGGACAATAATGTATTTTCGTCATTTTAATATGATACTTGTAGACTGCAGACAGGGTTAAATATTTTGCTTTGAAGTGTTTAAATTGCCTTGAAAGTGAAAGGACAAAAAGTCTTTCTGTAAGGGAAATGGTTTCTTCTTTAGATGTCATTGTTCTGCTTTTCTGTGCCCTGGCGTTCTTGTGGATTCAAACACCCGGCAACTATACAGATGTTCTGCCCCAGTCCGAGGAAACCAGAGGTGTAGGAGAAGCTGTTTGCAGTCTTCACGGAGAAACACTCAAGCTGTTTTGTGACAACGATAGTCAGCTTTTGTGTGTGGTGTGTCGGGACTCCAAAGTCCATAGAAACCACCAGATCAGTCCCATTGATGAAGCAGCAGTTGAGAAAAGGGTGAGTTTACCATCGACCTGTTAGGGCACCTTGGTATCACAAAAAGAATAATAAAAATATTGTGACATACACTGAATAATAAGGTCAATACTAACCAGTGGCAGCATAGAAACTTGGTTAGCATTTTTGGTACTGAACTGCACAGCACATTATTCAAAAACAAATGGTTCAGTCAAAAGATTTTTTTTTAAAGACATGCTGTTGTAGTTCAGATATAATATTTATACTGACTAACATTGGTCTTGAAGTTTCTTTTTTTTTTTTAAGATATTTTTTTGGCTTTTTATTAGATAGGACAGTGTAGAGAAGACAGGAAACAAGTGGGAGAGAGAGAGATGGGGTGGGATCGGGAAATGACCTCAGGTCGGAATCGAACCCGGGTCCCTGGGGTAATGGTCTGACGCTCTAGCCACTTAGCCATGGCGCCCCCATACTTGGAAGTTTCTGAACACAGAGACAAAGATGCACGCAAAAAAAGAGGCAAAAAGCAATGAATAAAAAAGCATCATTCTTCCCAAAACCACATAAATATGGTCAGTCTTCCTCCTCCTCCCCCAGTGTAACCCTGATGTCCATTTCAGTCAAAGACACAGAATCTGTTGCTTTTGATTTCACTGTATAACCAAACTGTGAGGAGTGTGCATTGGAAAGGAAGGCAAATAAAGAAATTGCAATCCTGTATAGCCTTTCTCATGTGTGATTGATAGGATGTTTATCACATCACACCTCTTACTGTACTTCCTGTTCCAGGAGGCGCTCAAGGCCAAAGTGAACCCCTTACAGAAGAAGCTGGTGGATTTTGAAGAAGCAAATATCCTGTATCAAAAAACAGCAGAACACATTAAGGCAAGATTTAATGTACTGCAGGCAAATTAGGCAATAGCATCTTATAAAATGGCAGAAATGAAATTTATTTATTATGAATGTTATTGACCTTGTTCCAGACTCAGGCCCAGCACACAGAGAAGCAGATCAAGGAGGAGTTTGAGAAGCTTCACCAGCTTCTACGAGATGACGAGGCAGCCAGGATAGCTGCACTGAGGGAGGAAGAGGAGCAGAAGAGTCAGATGATGAAGGAGAAGGTTGAGAAGATAAATAGAGAGATCTCATCACTTTCAGGCACAATCAAAGCCATTCAGGTTCTGATGAAAGCTGATGACATCACATTCTTGCAGGCAAGATTTTTAAAGTTGACTAATTAACAACAATTTTAGAAAGAATAGATACTTCACCCTTTTGGAAAATTACTTTTCTATAGGGAAAATGTTCTTACATGACACAAATCTTATATCATTGTGTGTTTGGTGTATGTTTTTGTGTGTTTAGTATGTTTATCTGTGATTATCCACATACATACATTCTCTCTTTTGTTCTTTCCCAGAACTACAAGAGCACAGTGGAAAGGTGAGTGATCTGCCTCCTGTTTCTCTCTTCTCTCTTCTGAACCCAAACCCAGAGCAGCACTGACTCCTGAATGTTATTCCAGAGCCCAGTGCACACTGCAGGATCCAGAGAGGGTTTCAGGAGCTCTGATCAATGTGGCAAAACACCTGGGCAACCTGAAGTTCAGAGTCTGGGAGAAGATGCAGGGGATTGTTCAGTACAGTGAGTAAAGACACACACCCACACGCACACGCACACACACACATTACATATAAATGCACATACTCACATTCACACACATGCACAGTCATTCACAGACACACACACACACACACACACACACACAGATACTCACATTACATACACACATGCACACACCTTCACAGACATAAATACACACACACACACACACACACACACACACACACACACACACAGACATTCACATCAAAGACACTATTGGCATACAGTACAATAAGCCTTAGCAATAGAGTCCATGGGAAATGACCTCTTTACACAAACATACTCACACAAATGGAGATGATGGAATACTGTGGAGATGGAGTGTAAAGCTGGAGAGAGTGATAGAGGCATGGTAAACGAGGGAAGGAAGACAGAGATGGTAAACGAGTGAGAATCTGCAGCAATGTTACTCCCCAATCATTCCACTAACACCCCCCTAAACTCCTGCACAGCTGAGATCCCTTCATACTGATGACTAAAGAGCATTTCACTGTTCCTACTTCTCCTTAGCCTGACATAGCCCGACCATAATACTGCTGTTCATCCGTATTCATGGTCTGGAGGTTCTTTAACCTGACGCGATTATACTGCTGGGAGGAGGGCATTCACTTCTGGTTTGAAACGATTGGACAGCTTGTCTAATCAGCTTCGCTTATTGGCCGGTAGACTCTCTACCGATGTAAACATGCCTCAGAAGACTGTTCCCAGACCATGGATACGGATGAACATTCGTATTATGGGCGGGCTATGTCAGGCTAACTTCTCCTGCCATTACACTTGCTAACACCACTATTAATAATGACCATCATTCACATCCTCATCACACATCACTCAGTGTTCAGCTCATGTGTGTGTTCTTTCTCTCTGCAGCTCCTGTCACTCTGGATCCCAACACTGCAGCTGATAACCTCATCCTGTCTGAGGATCTGACCAGTGTGAGACGTGGTGATGAGGAGCAGCAGCTTCCTGATAACCCAGAGAGATTTGATGTGTATGCCAGTGTCCTGGGCTCTGAGGGCTTTAACTCAGGGACTCACTGCTGGGATGTGGAGGTTGGGGAGAACACATGGTGGAATGTGGGTGTGAAGACAGAGTCTAGTCAGAGGAAGGGAAAGTATGGTGGTGATGTGAGTGGAGATTTGAGAGTGATGTATAAAGATGGTAAATATAGTGCATATGCTCCACCACAGCCCTCCACTCTCCTCCCAGTGAAGCAGAAACTCCAGAGGATCAGAGTACAGCTGGACTGGGACAGAGGAAAACTCTCATTCTCTGACCCTGATAATAACACACACCTACACACTTTCACACACACTTTCACTGAGAGAGTGTTTCCATACCTGAATGGTGGGAGGGTGAGTCCTATGAGGATCTTACCAGTGAAGGTCTCAGTCACACTAGAGCAGCCCAGCTGATGGAGTCTCTTTCTGGACCAGCACTGAACCAGAGAGAGAAATGGAGATCATGTAGCACTACACACACACACACACACACACACACACACACACACACACACACACACACACACACACACACACACACACACACACACACACATTGTCATTCTGTATATCTCCAAAGATTCTATATTATATATTGCCAACACTGATGTATGTTTCTTCTGTCCACACTGATGAATGTGTACAGTATCAGAACTGGTCATCATGAGGAGATGAATCTGGCTCTTATGCTGTTTTAAATAAATGTAAATATGGGTTTTGTGGCAGTGAAAACAGATTTTTAAAGAAAGGAAAATATTGTAAGTATCTTTTATCAGGTGAAATTAAATTTTATTACATGATATACTTTACAAAATGAGTCTGTCAGTTGTATATGTTATCCAAACGAATTAGAGTGTAGTGTGTGAAATGAGTGTTTTCTGAAATTGAGTGTCAGCACTGAGAGATCAGCATTGCTCTGCAGTGAATGAAAAACCAAATTCCGAATTGCTGGCATACAATCACTAAATATGACATTAGTCCATCTTGACCTGTGAGTCTCCAAACAAGGAAAGAGACTTTAGGGGAGGAGATGGTGATTTTAACAGTAATGTTAAACTCATGACCGCCTTGCTGTGTATTTTTAATTGATGCCACATAGACGATGATGATGATTATTAGGCTATTATTATTATTATTATTAGGCTTCACTGTGATGATTGCAGCATTACTGTCTGTCCAGTGTGAAAAATCGTCTGTCCAGTGTGAAGGAATGTTTTTTCTCCAGAGATTGGATAGGTATATCAGTGTCCTGGGCTCTGAGGGCTTTAACTCAGGGACTCACTGTTGGGATGTGGAGGTCGAGGAGGACACAAAGTGGCACGTGGGAGTGAAGACAGAGTCTGGCCAGAGGAAGGGAGATTATGTGGAAGAGGTGAGTGGAGAGTTCTTTGTGTATTATTACTATGGTAAATATACATCAATTACTCCAGAAATTGACACTATCTTCTCAGTGGAGCAGAAACTCCAGAGGATCAGAGTGCAGCTGGACTGGGACAGAGGAGAACTCTCATTCTCTGACCCTGATAATAACACACACCTACACACCATCACACACACTTTCACTGAGAGAATGTTTCCATACTTTAATGTTGGTATTGTGTGTCCTCTGAGGATCTTACCAGTGAAGGTCTCAGTCACACTAGATCAGCCCAGCTGATGGAGTCTCTGTCTGGACCAGCACTGAACCAGAGAGAGAGAGATTGTGTTCAGTCATGAAGCACTACACAAACACACAAGGATCATGTGTGGTCAAGTATTATGTGTGTGGTCAAGGATTGTGTGTGTGTGTGCATATGTTTATGTTGTTATATTGGAGAGATATTGTATGATCAACCCTGAGTGTGTTTCTTGACCACACTGCTGAAAGTATCAGGACTGGTCAGCAACAGGAGATGAATCTGGACCACACTGACCTCATCTGTCTGAGTTATTAGCCCCGGTTACATGGTTACATGTCTCATCAGATTGGTATATTGTGAATAAACTATTCTGAATAAAACGTGTGTTTACATGCAGAGTAAACGAGCTCTGATTCTATTCTGATCAGACATTATGTTGGTCATGTGACATATAATTCTCTAATTGTGATCAGTTTCTGATGCTGTTTGTCAAATTCGTTTTAGGTTTATGGTGAAAGAAAGAAAAATGCTTTTCATCAGGTGTTCAGTTAAAAGTGGATTTCATTCATAATTACATTTCCATTTATACTGTACAAATGTGTGGTCAGTCAATTTTATTCTGTATCCAAATAAATGAGTATGAATATTTGTGTGAGTAAGTGTGTTTAGCCTACAGAACATGAGTGTCAGCACTGAGAGATCAGCATTGCTCTGCAGTGAATGAAAAACACATTCAGAATGATCACAACAAATGGCATCAGCATCGGCCCAGCTAAGCCTGCTGGGAGTCTCCAAACAAGGAAAGAGATTTAGGAGGAGGAGGTGGTGGTGACGTTACTTAGTAGTACCAGAACTCTTTGGCCCAATCTCAATTCACCCCTTGGCCCTACCCCTTACCCCTACCCCTCCGTTTTGCGCGTTCACGTGTAGGGGTAGGGCTATCCCAATACTCGTTAAGGCAGAGGGGTAGGGGTAAGGGGGAGGGCTATGTAGCCCTCGAAACGTAGGGGTACGGACAGGCAGACTCCGTTTGGAGGGGTACGAGATATTTCCCAGAATACAACGCGATTACCTGGCAACGCGAAACATTTTACAATGGCGGCACCCGACAAGAGAAGAACACAAATGTAAGTAGCATTTTTTTGCCATAATTTAACTGTTTTAACCGTTTTAAATTGTGATAACTGATGTATTGTGTGAGGTTACTATGGTGGCAATGTGTAGTTGTTTCTGGTATGAGGAAAATCGCCGTTATTTACGTTGGAGTAATCAGTCAATGCACGTGAAAATGCCGAGTTGTCTCTTTTGAAATTGTATTTATTTGTATTTTTCTATAATAGATAAAAGTGCATGCTATAATGTCATGTCGTGTCTTGTTCCCCCAGAACAATGCTGAGCCCAGTAACTCCGATGTGCCATGCACCTTCCTTGTTCCTGCTCCTCCGGTCACCTCACCATCTCGTTCTTGATGATTGCACTGTTGCCCATTTATTATAGTGCATGCAAAGCAATGCACTATATTGTTATCTCCTGGCTTCTTATTATTATAGTGCATGCAAAGCATTGCACTATATTGTTATTCGGAAACTTCTTATAATTATTATTCCACTTACCAAATTTGTGCGATTAATTCAGCTTCAACTATGCAACTTAGCAACTTCATTCAACTACCGTTGCGTAGGTCTACAATTGGTGACTTCAGCTAAATCGAAACTTTTTTTCTATCGTTTACGGTTTTTGCGTTATCGCCGATAAACGAGCGTCAAACTTCCCATTGAAATGAATGGTGGAACTTTCAGCATTCTATTTCCCATTGTTGTAACCTTAGCCACTGTAGTGTAAACATTCCACTGGTCCTGCTGGCAGTCGGAACTTTAGGATCCATGAGAATTCTATGTCAAGTAGAAACTATTATCAGCTGTATTAAATCAACTATTTCAACATTTTTAAGCAACTTTACAATAAGCAACTTTTTATGCAATTATCCACAATGTACACTATGATCTGCAGCCGAAGGCTGCGTCCAACTTTTTCAACTAATTTAACTATTTTAACAAGCAACATTCATCCAACTATCATACAATTCAACTTTAAGCAACTTTTTCCTTTGGCAACCATCATCCTATGCAACAACTTCCACATTGATGACCTGGCAACCAACATGGCAACCGCTATATCCGCCCTAGCAACGGCCTAGCAACTACCTCAAACACTCAAGCTGCGTCCCGGGAACCACCCCCACGATGATGACCAACCACTCAACTTAGCACCCAACATGATCAACATGGCAACCAGCATAGCAACCGACATGTCTGCCCTAGCAACTGCCTAGCAACAGCTTCCAGCATCCTTGTAATGTCCTAGGAACTACTCAAACAATGATGATCTGGCAATTAACACAGCAACCAACATGATCAACGTAGCAACGGGCATAGCAACCGCCATTTCCGCCTTAGCAACGCCCTAGCAACAACCTTAAGCAACCTTGCAACTTCTTAGAAACAACTTCAGCATTAATGACGTGGCAATCAACATTGCAACCAACAAGATCAACGTAGCAACCGGCATAGCAACCGCCATGTCCGCCTTAGCAACGCCCTAGCAACTACCTTAAGCAACCTTGCAACTTCTTAGAAACAACTTCAGCATTGATGATGTGGCAATCAACATTGCAACCAACATGACCAATGTAGCAACCGGCATAGCAACCGCCATGTCCGCCTTAGCAACGCCCTAGCAACTACCTTAAGCAACCTTGCAACTTCTTAGAAACAACTTCAGCATTGATGACGTGGCAATCAACATTGCCACCAACATGACCAATGTAGCAACCGGCATAGCAACTGCCATGTCCGCCTTAGCAACGCCCTAGCAACTACCTTAAGCAACCTTGCAACTTCTTAGAAACAACTTCAACATTGATGGCCTAGCAACCATATCATGTTTTAGTTCTATTGTCAGACATTTTTGCACAAAACTTTTACTTTGATAAAACTTTTTTTTTTTTTACAAAACTTTTACTTTTTTAAACTTTTTGCATGCACTATGTAATTTCCATGGAATTACAAATCTAGTTATAGTGCATGCAAAGCATTGCACTATATTGTTATTCGGAAACTTCTTATAATTATTATTCCACTTACCAAATTTGTGCGATTAATTCAGCTTCAACTATGCAACTTAGCAACTTCATTCAACTACCGTTGCGTAGGTCTACAATTGGTGACTTCAGCTAAATAGAAACTTTTTTCTATCGTTTACGGTTTTCGCGTTATCGGCGAAAAACGAGCGAAAAAAGTCCCATTGAAATGAATGGTGGAACTTTCAGCATTCTATTTCCCATTGTTGTAACCTTAGCCACTGTAGTGTAAACATTCCACTGGTCCTGCTGGCAGTCGGAACTTTAGGATCCATGAGAATTCTATGTCAACTAGAAACTATTATCAGCTGTATTAAATCAACTATTACAACATTTTTAAGCAACTTTACAGTAAGCAACTTTTTATGTACTTATCCACAATGTATATGTTTTCAACTAATTTAACTATTTTAACAAGCCAAATTCATCCAACTATCATACAATTCAACTTTAAGCAACTTTTTCCTTTGCCAACTGTAAATGCAACCATCATCCTATGCAACTTCCACATTGATGACCTGGCAACCAACATGGCAACCGCCATATCGGCCCTAGCAACGGCCTAGCAACTACCTCAAACACTCATGCTCCATCCCAGGAACCACCACCACGATGATGACCAACCACTCAACTTAGCACCCAACATGATCAACGTAGCAACCAGCATAGCAACTGCCATGTCCGCCCTAGCAACGCCTTAGCAACAGCTTCCAGCGGCCTTGTAACGTCTTAGGAACCGCTCCAACAATGATGATCTAGCAATGAACATAGCAACTAACATGATCAACGTACCAACCAGCATAGCAACCGATATATCCGCCCTAGCAACGGCCTAGCAACTGCTTCCAGCACCCTTACGACGTCTTAGGAAACACTCCAACAATGATGATCTAGCAATGAACATAGCGACCAACATGATCAACGTAGCAGTTAGCATAGCAACCGACATGTCCGCCCTAGCAACGGCCTAGCAACAGCTTCCAGCGGCCTTCTAACGTCTTAGGAACCACTCCAACAATGATGATCTAGCAATGAACATGGAGACCAACATGATCAACGTAGCAACCAGCATAGCAACCGACATGTCCGCCCTAGCAACGGCCTAGTAACAGCTTCCAGCGGCCTTGTAACGTCTGAGGAACCACTCCAACAATGATGTTCTAGCAATGAACATAGTGACCAACATGATCAACGTAACAACCAGCATAGCAACCAACATGTCCGCCCTAGCAACGCCTTAGCAACAGCTTCCAGCGGCCTTGTAATGTCCTAAGAACTACTCCAACAATGATGATCTGGCAATTAACACAGCAACCAACATGATCAACGTAGCAACCAGCATAGCAACCGACATGTCCGCCCTAGCAACGCCTTAGCAACAGCTTCCAGCGGCCTTGTAATGTCCTAGGAACCACTCCAACAATGATAATCTGGCAATTAACACAGCAACCAACATGATCAACGTAGCAACCAGCATAGCAACCTATATGTCCGCCCTAGCAACAACCTTAAGCAACCTTGCAACTTCTTAGGAACAACTTCAACATTGATGACGTGGCAATCACCATTGCAACCAACATGATCAACGTAGCAACCGGCATAGCAACCGCCATGTCCGCCTTAGCAACGCCCTAGCAACTACCTTAAGCAACCTTGTAACTTCTCAGAAACAACTTCCACATTGATGGCCTAGCAACTATATCATGTTTTAGTTCTATTGTCAGACAACTTTTACTTTGATAAAACTTTTTTTTTTTTTCAAAACTTTTACTTTGATAAAACGTTTTTAAACATTTTGCATGCACTATGTAATTTCCATGGAATTACAAATCTAGTTATAGTGCATGCAAAGCATTGCACTATATTGTTATTCGGAAACTTCTTATAATTATTATTCCACTTACCAAATTTGTGCGATTAATTCAGCTTCAACTATGCAACTTAGCAACTTCATTCAACTACCGTTGCGTAGGTCTACAATTGGTGACTTCAGCTAAATCGAAACTTTTTTCTATCGTTTACGGTTTTCGCGTTATCGGCGAAAAAACGAGCGAAAAAAGTCCCATTGAAATGAATGGTGGAACTTTCAGCATTCTATTTCCCATTGTTGTAACCTTAGCCACTGTAGTGTAAACATTCCACTGGTCCTGCTGGCAGTCGGAACTTTAGGATCCATGAGAATTCTATGTCAACTAGAAACTATTATCAGCTGTATTAAATCAACTATTTCAACATTTTTAAGCAACTTTACAGTAAGCAACTTTTTATGTACTTATCCACAATGTACATGTTGACGCAGCCGAAGGCTGCGTCCAACTTTTTCAACTAATTTAACTATTTTAACAAGTCAAATTCATCCAACTATCATACAATTCAACTTTAAGCAACTTTTTCCTTTGCCAACTGTAAATGCAACCATCATCCTATGCAACTTCCACATTGATGACCTGGCAACCAACATGGCAACCGCCATATCCGCCCTAGCAACGGCCTAGCAACTACCTCAAACACTCATGCTCCATCTCAGGAACCACCACCACGATGATGACCAACCACTCAACTTAGCACCCAACATGATCAACGTAGCAACCAGCATAGCAACTGCCATGTCCGCCCTAGCAACGCCTTAGCAACAGCTTCCAGCGGCCTTGTAACGTCTTAGGAACCACTCCAACAATGATGATCAAGCAATGAACATAGCAACTAACATGATCAACGTACCAACCAGCATAGCAACTGATATATCCGCCCTAGCAACAGCCTAGCAACTGCTTCCAGCACCCTTACGACGTCTTAGGAAACACTCCAACAATGATGATCTAGCAATGAACATGGAGACCAACATGATCAACGTAGCAACCAGCATAGCAACCGACATGTCCGCCCTAGCAACGGCCTAGTAACAGCTTCCAGCGGCCTTGTAACGTCTGAGGAACCACTCCAACAATGATGTTCTAGCAATGAACATAGTGACCAACATGATCAACGTAACAACCAGCATAGCAACCGACATGTCCGCCCTAGCAACGCCTTAGCAACAGCTTCCAGCGGCCTTGTAATGTCCTAAGAACTACTCCAACAATGATGATCTGGCAATTAACACAGCAACCAACATGATCAACGTAGCAACCAGCATAGCAACCGACATGTCCGCCCTAGCAACGCCTTAGCAACAGCTTCCAGTGGCCTTGTAATGTCCTAGGAACCACTCCAACAATGATAATCTGGCAATTAACACAGCAACCAACATGATCAACGTAGCAACCAGCATAGCAACCTATATGTCCGCCCTAGCAACGCCCTAGCAACAACCTTAAGCAACCTTGCAACTTCTTAGGAACAACTTCAACATTGATGACGTGGCAATCACCATTGCAACCAACATGATCAACGTAGCAACCGGCATAGCAACCGCCATGTCTGCCTTAGCAACGCCCTAGCAACTACCTTAAGCAACCTTGTAACTTCTCAGAAACAACTTCCACATTGATGGCCTAGCAACTATATCATGTTTTAGTTCTATTGTCAGACAACATTTACTTTGATAAAACTTTTTTTTTTCTTCAAAACTTTTACTTTCATAAAACGTTTTTAAACTTTTTGCATGCACTATGTAATTTCCATGGAATTACAAATCTAGTTATTATTATTATAGTGCATGCAAAGCAATGCACTATATTGTTATTCGGAAACTTTTTATTTTTATAGTGCATGCAAAGCAATGCACTATATTGTTATCTCCTGGCTTCTTATTATTATTTTTCTTCCACAACGTTTTTGTGCGATTAACTCAGCAGCAACCGTTCAACTTAGCAACTTCATTCAACTACCGTTGCGTAGGTCTACATTTGGTGACTTGAGCTAAATCGAAACTTTTTTCTACCGTTTACGGTTTTTGCGTTATCGGCGATAAACGAGCGTCAAAAGTCCCATTGAAATGAATGGTGGAACTTTCAGCATTCTATTTCCCATTGTTGTAACCTTAGCCACTGTAGTGTAAACATTCCACTGGTCCTGCTGGCAGTCGGAACTTTAGGATCCATGAGAATTCTATGTCAACTAGAAACTATTATCAGCTGTATTAAATCAACTATTTCAACATTTTTAAGCAACTTTACAATAAGCAACTTTTTATGTACTTATCCACAATGTACACGTTGACGCAGCCAAAGGCTGCGTCCAACTTTTTCAACTTATTTAACTATTTTAACAAGCAACATTCATCCAACTATCATACAATTCAACTTTAAGCAACTTTTTCCTTTGGCAACCATCATCCTATGCAACAACTTCCACATTGATGACCTGGCAACCAACATGGCAACCGCTATATCCGCCCTAGCAACGGCCTAGCAACTACCTCAAACACTCAAGCTGCGTCCCAGGAACCACCCCCACGATGATGACCAACCACTCAACTTAGCACCCAACATGATCAACATGGCAACCAGCATAGCAACCGACATGTCCGCCCTAGCAACTGCCTAGCAACAGCTTCCAGCATCCTTGTAATGTCCTAGGAACTACTCAAACAATGATGATCTGGCAATTAACACTTTGAATGCCAGAAACGTAATGTTACGTTATAACTTGTCATGCGTTGAGTGCCAAAAACGTAATGTTACGTTTTTGCCTTTCTTTTAATTTACGAAAATAGAAACCCTCACACAGGTTATATATGATTTTTGGAACTCTGTGATAAATAGAACTGAAATAAATTACGATCGGAAACTCATAAAAACTCACGATCTGCACATTTTGTCTGGACATTTTCACATCACAAGGCAGCATTTGATTACTATTGCAGCATTTGTGTCAAATAATGCACGTCATGTCATGTTGTCCTTTCGCGGGTTCGTCACTAGGTGGCAGTCTCACCACAGGCATGATTCGGCTTGTGTCACTCCTCGAAACTTGACAGAGAACACTCCATCATAATCATAAAAGAAGCGATATCTCCTTTTCTAGAAAAAAAACAAGGATTTTGATGAAAACTACCCACTGTTTAGCTTGGGATTTCTCAGGAACGGAGGCATGTAGAAATAAACGGTTTTCACCCACTGAGAGCTCAGAGTCTTACCTTTCAAATGACCCATAGTATGTGTCCATAGCTATAACACAGAATACGCTGTGGCTCTATAAAAATAGGCAACAGTGGCCTGGATTGCTGGCACTCTGGGCCAAAGCTTGTTAAAAACACCTGGCAACCAAACTGTTAACACAGCAACCAACATGATCAACGTAGCAACGGGCATAGCAACCGCCATGTCCGCCTTAGCAACGCCCTAGCAACAACCTTAAGCAACCTTGCAACTTCTTAGAAAACACTTCAGCATTGATGACGTGGCAATGAACATTGCAACCAACACGATCAACGTAGCAACCGGCATAGCAACCGCCATGTCCGCCTTAGCAACGCCCTAGCAACAACCTTAAACAACCTTGCAACTTCTTAGAAACCACTTCAACATTGATGATGTGACAATGAACATTGCAACCAACATGATCAACGTAGCAACCGGCATAGCAACCACCATGTCCGCCTTAGCAACGCCCTCGCAACAACCTTAAGCAACCTTGCAACTTCTTAGAAACCACTTCAGCATTGATGACGTGGCAATCAACATTGCAACCAACATGATCAACGTAGCAACCAGCATGGCAACTGCCATGTCCGCCTTAGCAACGGCCTAGCAACAACCTTAAGCAACCTTGCAGCTTCTTAGAAACAACTTCAGCATTGATGATGTGGCAATCAACATTGCAACCAACATGATCAATGTAGCAAATGGCATAGCAACCACCATGTCCGCCTTAGCAACGCACAAGCAACTACCTTAAGCAACCTTGCAACTTCTCAGAAACAACTTCCACATTGATGGCCTAGCAACTATATCATGTTTTAGTTCTAATGTCAGACATTTTTGCACAAAACTTTTACTTTGATAAATTTTTTTTTTTTCAAAACTTTTACTTTGATAAAACGTTTTTGAACTTTTTGCATGCACTATGTAATTTCCATGGAATTACAAATCTAGTTATAGTGCATGCAAAGCAATGCACTATATTGTTCTTCGGGGACTTCTTCCTCTTATTATTATTCTTCCACACTATTTGTGCGATTAATTCAGCTTAAACTATGCAACTTAGCAACTTCATTCAACTACCGTTACGTAGGTCTACATTTGGTGACTTGAGCTAAATCGAAACTTTTTTCTATCGTTTACGGTTTTTGCGTTATCGGCGATAAACGAGCGTCAAAAGTCCCATTGAAATGAATGGTGGAACTTTCAGCATTCTATTTCCCATTGTTGTAACCTTAGCCACTGTAGTGTAAACATTCCACTGGTCCTGCTGGCAGTCGGAACTTTAGGATCCATGAGAATTCTATGTCAACTAGAAACTATTATCAGCTGTATTAAATCAACTTTTTCAACATTTTTAAGCAACTTTACAATAAGCAACTTTTATGTAACTTTCCACAATGTAAACTTTGACGCAGCCAAAGGCTGCGTCCAACTTTTTCAACTAATTTAACTATTTTAACTAGCAACATTCATCCAACTATCATACAATTCAACTTTAAGCAACTTTTTCCTTTGGCAACTGTAAATGCAACCATCATCCTATGCAACAACTTCCACATTGATGACCTGGCAACCAACATGGCAACCGTTATATCCGCCCTAGCAACGGCCTAGCAACTACCTTAAACACTTATGCTACGTCCCGGGAACCACCCCCACGATGATGACCAACCACTCAACTTAGCACCCAACATGATCAACATGGCAACCAGCATAGCAACCAACATGTCCGCCTTAGCAACGCCCTAGCAACAACCTTAAGCAACCTTGCAACTTCTTAGGAACAACTCCAACAATGATGATCTGGCAATGAACACAGCAACCAACATGATCAACGTAGCAACCGGCATAGCAACCTATATGTCCGCCTTAGCAACGCCTTAGCAACAACCTTAAGCAACCTTGCAACTTCTTAGAAACCACTTCAGCATTGATGACGTGGCAATGAACAATGCAACCAACATGATCAACGTAGCAACCGGCATAGCAACCGCCATCTCCGCCTTAGCAACGGCCTAGCAACAACCTTAAGCAACCTTGCAGCTTCGTAGAAACCACTTCAGCATTGATGACGTGGCAATGAACATTGCAACCAACATGATCAACGTAGCAACCAGCATAGCAACCGCCATGTCCGCCTTAGAAACGCCCTAGCAACTACCTTAAGCAACCTTGCAGCGTTCTTAGAAACCACTTCAGCATTGATGACGTGGCAATAAACAATGCAACCAACATGATCAACGTAGCAACCGGCATAGCAACCGCCATCTCCGCCTTAGCAACGGCCTAGCAACAACCTTAAGCAACCTTGCAGCTTCTTAGAAACCACTTCAGCATTGATGACGTGGCAATGAACATTGCAACCAACATGATCAACGTAGCAACCAGCATAGCAACCGCCATGTCCGCCTTAGAAACGCCCTAGCAACTACCTTAAGCAACCTTGCAGCTGCTTAGAAACCACTTCAGCATTGATGACGTGGCAATCAACATTGCAAGCAACATGATCAACGTAGCAACCGGCATAGCAACCGCCATGTCCGCCTTAGAAACGCCCTAGCAACTACCTTAAGCAACCTTGCAGCTTCTCAGAAACAACTTCCACATTGATGGCCTAGCAACTATATCATGTTTTAGTTCTATTGTCAGACATTTTTGCACAAAACTTTTACTTTGATAAAACTTTTTTTTTTCAAAACTTTTACTTTGATAAAACTTTTTAAAACTTTTTGCATGCACTATGTAATTTCCATGGAATTACAAATCTAGTTATAGTGCATGCAAAGCAATGCACTATATTGTTATTCGGTGGCTTCTTATTATTATTATAGTGCATGCAAAGCAATGCACTATATTGTTATTCGGAGACTTCTTCTTATTATTTTTATTCCACTTACCGCTTTTGTGCGATTAATTCAGCTTAAACTATGCAACTTTGCAACTTCATTCAACTACCGTTGCGTAGGTCTACTTTTGGTGACTTGAGCTAAATCGAAACTTTTTTTCTATCGTTTACGGTTTTTGCGTTATCGGCGATAAACGAGCATCAAAAGTCCCATTGAAATGAATGGTGGAACTTTCAGCATTCTATTTCCCATTGTTGTAACCTTAGCCACTGTAGTGTAAACATTCCACTGGTCCTGCTGGCAGTCGGAACTTTAGGATCCATGAGAATTCTATGTCAACTAGAAACTATTATCAGCTGTATTAAATCAACTATTTCAACATTTTTAAGCAACTTTACAATAAGTAACTTTTTATGTACTTCTCCACAATGTATAGCTTGACGCAGCCAAGGGCTGCGTCCAACTTTTTCAACCTATTTAACTATTTTAACAAGCAACATTCATCCAACTATCATACAATTCAACTTTAAGCAACTTTTTCCTTTGCCAACTGTAAATGCAACCATCATCCTATGCAACAACTTCCACATTGATGACCTGGCAACCAACATGGCAACCGTTATATCCGCCCTAGCAACGGCCTAGCAACTACCTTAAACACTTATGCTACGTCCCGGGAACCACCCCCACGATGATGACCAACAACTCAACTTAGCACCCAACATGATCAACATGGCAACCAGCATAGCAACCAACATGTCCGCCTTAGCAACGCCTAGCAACAACCTTAAGCAACCTTGCAACTTCTTAGAAACAACTTCAGCATTGATGACGTGGCAATCAACATTGCAACTCAACATGACCAATGTAGCAACCGGCATAGCAACCGCCATGTCTGCCTTAGCAACGCCCTAGCAACTACCTTAAGCAACCTTGCAACTTCTTAGAAACAACTTCAGCATTGATGATGTGGCAATCAACATTGCAACCAACATGACCAATGTAGCAACCGGCATAGCAACCGCCATGTCCGCCTTAGCAACGCCCTAGCAACTACCTTAAGCAACCTTGCAACTTCTTAGAAACAACTTCAGCATTGATGATGTGGCAATCAACATTGCAACCAACATGACCAATGTAGCAACCGGCATAGCAACCGCCATGTCCGCCTTAGCAACGGCCTAGCAACAACCTTAAGCAACCTTGCAACTTCTTAGAAACAACTTCAGCATTGATGATGTGGCAATCAACATTGCAACCAACATGACCAATGTAGCAACCGGCATAGCAACCGCCATGTCCGCCTTAGCAACGCCCTAGCAACTACCTTAAGCAACTCTGCAACTTCTTAGAAACAACTTCAGCATTGATGACGTGGCAATCAACATTGCCACCAACATGACCAATGTAGCAACCCGCATAGCAACCGCCATGTCCGCCTTAGCAACGCCCTAGCAACTACCTTAAGCAACCTTGCAACGTCTTAGAAACAACTTCAGCATTGATGACGTGGCAATCAACATTGCAAACAACATGACCAATGTAGCAACCGGCATAGCAACCGCCATGTCCGCCTTAGCAACGTCCTAGCAACTACCTTAAGCAAACTTGCAACTTCTCAGAAACAACTTCAACATTATTGGCCTAGAAACTATATCATGTTTTAGTTCTATAGTGTTCTATATGATGTTTTAATTCATATCCGCCCTAGCAACGGTCTAGCAACAGCTTCATTTTTTTTAAGCATTTTTAAACTTTTTGCATGCACTATGTAATTTCTATGGAATTACAAATCTAGTTATTATTATTATTCCACTTACCAAAAACTGTGCAACTTATTGATCAGCAACTATGCAACTTAGCAACTTCATTCAACTACCGTTGCGTAGGTCTACATTTGGTGACTTGAGCTAAATCGAAACTTTTTTTCTATCGTTTACGGTTTTGCGTTATCGGCGATAAACGAGCGTCAAAAGTCCCATTGAAATGAATGGTGGAACTTTCAGCATTCTATTTCCCATTGTTGTAACCTTAGCCACTGTAGTGTAAACATTCCACTGGTCCTGCTGGCAGTCGGAACTTTAGGATCCATGAGAATTCTATGTCAACTAGAAACTATTATCAGCTGTATTAAATCAACTATTTCAACATTTTTAAGCAACTTTACAGTAAGCAACTTTTTATGTACTTATCCACAATGTACAGGTTGACGGCTGCGTCCAACTTTTTCAACTAATTTAACTATTTTAACAAGCAACATTCATCCAACTATCATACAATTTAACTTTAAGCAACTTTTTCCTTTGGCAACCATCATCCTATGCAACAACTTCCACATTGATGACCTGGCAGCCAACATGGCAACCGCTATATCCGCCCTGGCAACGGCCTAGCAACTACCTCAAACACTCAAGCTGCGTCCCGGGAACCACCCCCACGATGATGACCAACCACTCAACTTAGCACCCAACATGATCAACATGGCAACCAGCATAGCAACCGACATGTCCGCCCTAGCAACTGCCTAGCAACAGCTTCCAGCATCCTTGTAATGTCCTAGGAACTACTCCAACAATGATGATCTGGCAATGAACACAGCAACCAACATGATCAACGTAGCAACCAGCATAGCAACCTATATGTCCGCCCTAGCAACGGCCTAGCAACAGCTTCCAGCACCCTTGCGACGTCTTAGGAACCACTCCAACAATGATGATCTTGCAATGAACATAACAACCAACATGATAAACGTAGCAATCAGCATAGCAACCGACATGTCCGCCCTAGCAACGGCCTAGCAACAGCTTCCAGCAGCATAGTAATGTCCTGGGAACCACTCCAACAATGATGATCTGGCAATGAACATAGCAACCAACATGACCAATGTAGCAACCGGCATAGCAACCGCCATGTCCGCCTTAGCAACGCCCTAGCAACTAACTTAAGCAACCTTGCAACTTCTTAGAAACAACTTCAGCATTGATGACGTGGCAATCAACATTGCAACCAACATGATCAACGTAGCAACCGGCATAGGTGCGTCCCGGGAACCACCCCCACGATGATGACCAACCACTCAACTTAGCACCCAACATGATCAACATGGCAACCAGCATAGCAACCGACATGTCCGCCCTAGCAACTGCCTAGCAACAGCTTCCAGCATCCTTGTAATGTCCTAGGAACTACTCCAACAATGATGATCTGGCAATGAACACAGCAACCAACATGATCAACGTAGCAACCAGCATAGCAACCTATGTGTCCGCCCTAGCAACGGCCTAGCAACAGCTTCCAGCACCCTTGCGACGTCTTAGGAACCACTCCAACAATGATGATCTTGCAATGAACATAACAACCAACATGATAAACGTAGCAATCAGCATAGCAACCGACATGTCCGCCCTAGCAACGGCCTAGCAACAGCTTCCAGCAGCATAGTAATGTCCTGGGAACCACTCCAACAATGATGATCTGGCAATGAACATAGCAACCAACATGACCAATGTAGCAACCGGCATAGCAACCGCCATGTCCGCCTTAGCAACGCCCTAGCAACTAACTTAAGCAACCTTGCAACTACTTAGAAACAACTTCAGCATTGATGACGTGGCAATCAACATTGCAACCAACATGATCAACGTAGCAACCGGCATAGCAACCGCCATGTCCGCCTTAGCAACGCCCTAGCAACTAACTTAAGCAACCTTGCAACTTCTTAGAAACAACTTCAACATTGATGACGTGGCAATCAACATTGCAACCAACATGATCAGCGAAGCAACCGCCATGTCCGCCTTAGCAACGCCATAGCAACAACCTTAAGCAACGTTGCAACTTCTTAGAAACAACTTCAACATTGATGGCCTAGCAACCATATCATGTTTTAGTTCTATTGTCAGACATTTTTGCACAAAACTTTTACTTTGATAAAACTTTTTTTTTTCAAAACTTTTACTTTTTTCAACTTTTTTGCATGCACTATGTAATTTCCATGGAATTACAAATCTAGTAATTATTATTCCACTTACCAAATTTGTGCGATTAATTCAGCTTCAACTATGCAACTTAGCAACTTCATTCAACTACCGTTGCGTAGGTCTACAATTGGTGACTTCAGCTAAATCGAAACTTTTTTCCTATCGTTTACGGTTTTCGCGTTATCGGCGAAAACGAGCGAAAAAAGTCCCATTGAAATGAATGGTGGAACTTTCAGCATTCTATTTCCCATTGTTGTAACCTTAGCCACTGTAGTGTAAACATTCCACTGGTCCTGCTGGCAGTCGGAACTTTAGGATCCATGAGAATTCTATGTCAACTAGAAACTATTATCAGCTGTAATTAAATCAACTATTTCAACATTTTTAAGCAACTTTACAGTAAGCAACTTTTTATGTACTTATCCACAATGTACATGTTGACGCAGCCAAAGGCTGCGTCCAACTTTTTCAACTAATTTAACTATTTTAACAAGTCAAATTCATCCAACTATCATACAATTCAACTTTAAGCAACTTTTTCCTTTGCCAACTGTAAATGCAACCATCATCCTATGCAACTTCCACATTGATGACCTGGCAACCAACATGGCAACCGCCATAATCCGCCCTAGCAACGGCCTAGCAACTACCTCAAACACTCATGCTCCATCCCAGGAACCACCACCACGATGATGACCAACCACTCAACTTAGCACCCAACATGATCAACGTAGCAACCAGCATAGCAACTGCCATGTCCGCCCTAGCAACGCCTAAGCAACAGCTTCCAGCGGCCTTGTAACGTCTTAGGAACCACTCCAACAATGATGATCAAGCAATGAACATAGCAACTAACATGATCAACGTACTCAACCAGCATAGCAACCGATATATCCGCCCTAGCAACAGCCTAGCAACTGCCTCCAGCACCCTTACGACGTCTTAGGAAACACTCCAACAATGATGATCTAGCAATGAACATGGAGACCAACATGATCAACGTAGCAACCAGCATAGCAACCGACATGTCCGCCCTAGCAACGGCCTAGTAACAGCTTCCAGCGGCCTTGTAACGTCTGAGGAACCACTCCAACAATGATGTTCTAGCAATGAACATAGTGACCAATATGATCAACGTAACAACCAGCATAGCAACCGACATGTCCGCCCTAGCAACGCCTTAGCAACAGCTTCCAGTGGCCTTGTAATGTCCTAAGAACTACTCCAACAATGATGATCTGGCAATTAACACAGCAACCAACATGATCAACGTAGCAACCAGCATAGCAAACCGACATGTCCGCCTAGCAACGCCTTAGCAAGAGCTTCCAGCGGCCTTGTAATGTCCTAGGAACCACTCCAACAATGATAATCTGGCAATTAACACAGCAACCAACATGATCAACGTAGCAACCAGCATAGCAACCTATATGTCCGCCCTAGCAACGCCCTAGCAACAACCTTAAGCAACCTTGCAACTTCTTAGGAACAACTTCAACATTGATGACGTGGCAATCACCATTGCAACCAACATGATCAACGTAGCAACCGGCATAGCAACCGCCATGTCTGCCTTAGCAACGCCCTAGCAACTACCTTAAGCAACCTTGTAACTTCTCAGAAACAACTTCCACATTGATGGCCTAGCAACTATATCATGTTTTAGTTCTATTGTCAGACAACTTTTACTTTGATAAAACTTTTTTTTTTTTTTTCAAAACTTTTACTTTGATAAAACGTTTTTAAACTTTTTGCATGCACTATGTAATTTCCATGGAATTACAAATCTAGTTATTTTTATTATTCCACAACGTTTTTGTGCGCTTAATTCAGCTTAAACTATGCAACTTTGCAACTTCATTCAACTACCGTTGCGTAGGTCTACTTTTGGTGACTTGAGCTAAATCGAAACTTTTTTCCTATCGTTTACGGTTTTTGCGTTATCGGCGATAAACGAGCGTCAAACTTCCCATTGAAATGAATGGTGGAACTTTCAGCATTCTATTTCCCATTGTTGTAACCTTAGCCACTGTAGTGTAAACATTCCACTGGTCCTGCTGGCAGTCGGAACTTTAGGATCCATGAGAATTCTATGTCAACTAGAAACTATTATCAGCTGTATTAAATCAAGTAATTCAACATTTTTAAGCAACTTTACAGTATGCAACTTTTTATGTACTTATCCACAATGTACAGGTTGACGCAGCCAAAGGCTGCGTCCAACTTTTTCAACTAATTTAATTATTTTAACAAGCAACATTCATCCAACTATCATACAATTCAACTTTAAGCAACTTTTTCCTTTGCCAACTTCATTGCAACCATCATCCTATGTATCAACTTCCACATTCCGGTGACCTGGCAACCAACATGGCAACCGCTATATCCACTTTCCTAGCAACGGCCTCAGCAACTACCTCAAACACTTATGCTACGTCCCGGGAACCACCCCCATGATGATGCCCAACCACTCAACTTAGCACCCAACATGATCAACATGGCAACCAGCATAGCAACCGACATGTCCGCCTTAGCAACGCCCTAGCAACAACCTTAAGCAAACCTTGCAACTGCTTAGGAACAACTTCAACATAGATGACGTGGCAATCAACATTGCGACCAACATGATCAACGTAGCAACCCTGGTGAAGCAACCGCCATGTCCGCCTTAGCAACGCCCCTAGCAACAACCTTAAGCAACCCTGCAACTTCTTAGAAACCACTTCAGCATTGATGACGATAGCATATTTACATTACAATCAACATGATCAACCTAGCAATCGTGCATAGCAACCGCCATGTCCGCCTTAGCAACGCCCTAGGAACAACTTTAAACAACCTTGCAACTTCTTAGAAATCACTTCAACATTGATGACGTGACAATCAACATTGCAACCAACATGATCAATGTCAGCAACCAGCATAGCAACCGCCATGTCCGCCTTAGCAACGGCCTAGCAACT